>JAEIFV010000048.1:0-600000 GCA_018904265.1 Lordiphosa collinella
TGTATTGAGCGAAGCATCTCCGACCACTTACAGTATATATATTCTTGATCAGAATGACGAGCTGAGTTGATTTAGCCTGTCCAGTTTCTATACTATTTCTTCCGTCAGTTTTAAAGATATCCTCACCAAACTTTGCACGAAGTCTTTTAGTACAAATACGCTGCACATTTGTCGGAACCGGCCGGATCGAATGACTATAGCATATAGCAGTCATAGGAACGATCGTTTGTAAAACTAGTTTTAGTGAGAAAAACGTTTTTGTTTTTAAAGAAAACGGCTCCAAACTTATATTTCTTAATTTGCTATGCTTTCCTATGATCCCCTCAAGTTTGGTTGAAATCGGACATCTCTTTCGTGAAGCTGTCATAAAAAAGTAGTCTTTGTTAGAAAACTTTTCTTGCAGTTTTTTACTGGCTCGAGGTCTTGCTATGTTATTGACATAACTTTAAAGTTTAAACAGAGGCACACAACACAACAAAGGAGGCATCAGGTTGATCGGACGACGTTTCATGAAGAACCAACCTCACTCATCAGCGATCTTGAGCCTGAAATGTCTGTCCAAACAGCAGTCTCTCCATGCCCGCGACGGCAAAACTGTTTGGGAATTCCAAAGGCAGCTTTGCGCGCAAAACACCAAAGAGACAGCTTAAGACAGCCATTCCCCTTTGTAAGTGTGTGGCCTCCGTTTTGGACTTTGGACTTTTCTGTTTTTCAATGGGAATGTCCCCAAAATTGGCAATTATATTTAGTTGTTTGCATACCCCCGGTTAAATCTTTAATATACTTTAACCTTCTCCACATGACAACATTGCATGGACTATTTGAGAATTCCTAGGCATCATAAGTGCAAAAATCGACACAACCCAGCCAACATTTTTTTTTATCGCGGAAGATATGAATGCGATTCTTAAAGCAGATATCGTCTTACTATATCGATATCGCATTATTATCGCAATCTCATCTCCTTACGGAAAGAAAAGCGACACTATGCGATAACTTCTGGGCAATAAGAAAGCGTTACTCTCTGGATAAAAAAGTCTCTACTGAGCGTTAAAAAAAAAAATATTTAGCTTCTCGTCCAAAATGGGAGAATACGTTTTTTTTTTAAAAAAGTTTTAAACATTAAGAGAAAGTTCTGAAAAACTACGAATTACATAAATTTTTATAAACTTTATACAATAAACAATAAGATGTGTACAATCTGTACTTTTATGTGACCGACATGGATATCTGAATCCGTCTGTCGGCCATGAGCAGTTTGTCTTACACTACACTGAACTACTACACCAGGCTGCCCGGGTCGTCCCCAGATACCTGATCGTTCCTCAGTGCAATGCACAGACTCCTGCCCAAGCTGACTCAAGTGCCGGTAAGTGTCTCCAGAATTTCCGTCCGATAAGTCAGTGAGCTCCCCAAATAGTTGACTAGGTTCTCCCACAAGTTGTCGCTTCTGTCATCTAGTATGTTGACCGCCTCCTCTCCAGTGAGAAGCTGCCTACCGAGATACAGCATTCTCAGCTCCTTCAAAATTGGGCAACTACCCAGGAAATGCCATAAGTCATCGTTTTCTCGGGTATTACAAAGGAACCATGATACATGCTCTGCTCGATTATAGGTGTTTGACGTTAATGTTATCAAATCAAAGCGGTCTTTTTGGATCCAAGGGACATACTTTATAAACCTTATTCTTACACTAGGATTTGAGCTCAGACTGAACACGAATCGACTGCCGTCTCAACCAGTTGCACTATCGCACACGTTGGTTGCTACATGTCTAAAATAATACTTATATTGAGTTGTCTAAAAATATACATCAATTTATTTCTGGCATAATGCATAGATTACACCACTTGCAATTCTCAAGTTTTTATTCTGTGGACACTCAATTTAAAACGGGCAGCTGAAATTCGAGTGTGCTTATTGATGTATCGCCAATTTTTCGATTGGATGATGAAAATGCAATACCTAATGTAATTTTTTTGAGTAAATTGCCAAAGTATTCCCAAATTCTCTCCTCAAACTATCGTCAAATAATCCCTTTGACAAGAGAGATAAACAGCAACACGACAAAATGTTTGTAGGGAAATAATTCGACGCTGTGTTGATAGAAGCCTCTCCGTTTGTGTGAGTACCTATTTGGACTCACTGTATGGATAAGAGAGACTTTCTTGCTCTCGACTTTTTTCCCTCTTTCGCTTTAACATAGAACATCCATTCTCATTTCATTCTCGAGTCAGGATTATTTGACTTTCAAGTACGGACTAGAGATTGGAATTAGCCTTTTCGGATTGATACACGCTTTTGGATTGTTTCATGATTTCTGATTTGTTGGATTGGTATCCGCCCCGCATAACAGAATAACTATTAAAATATAATTAAACGGTCCAAAAGATGATGGAAATGTAAAGATCCAATGGGTCCAAGAAAAATCATTAAACTTTCCAAATTTAATGGTGACTTTAGGTCAACAATATTGCAATATATATGCAAAACAGGCAGACAACCGAGTCAAACCAATCAGTTCAAACAAATGTATATAGCAAGCGGACTGGGCAGATTTTATTTCTAGTATTCTGATTTCCCGAGGGTGGCGTCTCAATGAAACCCAAGCAACTTGCTGTTCCTACCATCCAAGTGACTAAGTTTTTTGCATGCAATGCACAAAATGGCCCTTGGCGCCCTCGAACCCCAACAGATTGAAAATTGAAATGATTTCTTATCTTTTTGAATATCATTGATTTTGATAACTGTTGCTTTTTCTGGGACGAGTGCTCAATGGTGCACAAACTCGCATTTGAAGCACTCTGCGCGATAACTCGAGATGTTTTGGAGGCGAAATGTTATAACTGTCTACCGATTGCCGCCAAGCACTGCCATTCCAAGATCGACTGCAGCCTATGGAACAAGCGCTTGCCTCAAATTATCCAATCTGCGGTGCAATGTGAAACTTCAGCTGGCAGTAACAATGAGAGTTGCATTGCTGAAGGTACCATCAGTAATGTCCGTGTTGCTGTCGACGAATCGAGCGGATTGATTTCATTTCCTCAGAATTTTTTAAATTTTGTGTCGCATTTCGGCTCTCCTATAACGGAACCCATTTAATTCATTCTAAGGCTAGGCTGGCCTGAGTATAAGTACATGCCCAGGTGGGAGACCATATAACAGAATAATGCACTGTTTTCAAAGAAAAATCTCCACGATTCCAAAATCTAATCAATCTCTCAAACAATTATGATAATACAAGAAATATTAAGAACAAATCGTTACAAAATAAGTCCCCTTCACCACTAGAACTCGGACAATCATTTTTTTTTTTGCCATGTGTGAAAGTTGACAATCGCCGGATGTGATTGCCTGCGACATCTTTGCCTCTTATTTGTGGTCGAAATCTGCATAATGAGTTGGCAAAATGTTGACAGCTGTCCCAAGGTGTCAAAGATGTTTGATGATCAGGTGGCCGGACGGCCGAGAGGCGTGTGAGCGAGGATCACGATCACGAAGCCCGCAGTCATAAGTGGATTCGTCACAGATTTGTTGGGTGCAGCTGAGGCGGCAGGATCGCTGCGAGCTGACTTTAATTGGCATGCATTTCGGTTCGCTCTGGGATTCGGTGTTGATTGTTGACAACGACATGGCACAACTTCATCATTTTCATTTTCGGAACGGGCAAAACAAAAGGCGACATTAATGCATTGCCGGCAGCCAACTTCAGAGCCGCCAAGGGGCGTGACAAATTTGACAACAACAGCAATGACTTTATTACCAACTGAATCCCTGCTCTCCCCCCGCTTTCCGAACCCTACAATGACACTGTATACAAATACCACACCGAAGAGCCCCGGGGATTTGGGTTTCGCCAGATGCAGATGACAATAAACACTTTAGCTATTTATGAGGTTTTAATGAACATGCCACTCCACACCACGAACGCCATCTTGTGCTGACTAATGAAAGGATATATGTACGTGTGAGGACCGATACATTTGGCTTATGAATTTGCAGAATTAGAGGCGTGTCGAATGGCCCGAGTGCCTCGAGTGGTGGCCTAGGGGCGCGCTCTAATTATGATTGACAGGGCGTGTCGCGTCTATTGAGGCGCCCAATTAAGTGGCATTTTATAATTGATTTCGAATACGTACAGGACCACCCCCCGTACCCGTTGCTAGGCGCCAAAGTTTAGCAGAAATTGAATGCACGAGTAAACAGCGAAATGAAAACGAAACAATTTAAGTCAGTCAAGTGCAGGCATTAATCAAACCGCACGACCATCTTGCGAAGGAAACGTAGCAGCTGAGGCTAACGTCAAATGCAAAAAAGGCCCGGCATTGGCGAAACGGCATTGAGAACGGAAAGAAGCGCATTCCGAGTTCAAATAGACAAAAGTCGAAACTGGTATGCCCTTTAGTTTTTTAATTTTGCTAAGCCGTCACCCTAGCATAGACAGGCGGCAGCTGTGGAGTGGAGTAACCTTCAACTTTACCGTTTGGATTCTGTTTTTAAGTGTAGGCTTAACTTATGATTCTAAATAATTGGTGCTAAGGTTGATTTTTGGGAACTTCTCGTTTTCACGATAAGTCGAAAAAAAAAGCATTCGCACGGGACAATTGCTTTTTGCAGGCAACAATTCAAACACCGATATTAGTGAGCTCTGAGGCAATATTTCAATGTGACTAGTTTTGGGAATGTTGTGCATTGAGTCTCTTTAAAAATGATTTAATGTTACCAAAAAATGATTTATCGGCCCAAATTCCGCGTCGGTTTTCTTGTAACCGTTTGCATGTAGAATTTTAACTTAACAATGCTATATGGAAGGTGACAAGCATAGCAACGGTTACTAGATCTGGTTCGTTAAAAATTCAATTCGTCAAAAAAAGACGACCTGATCTAGTAATCACAGACATTCTCCTTACTTCTTGGGATATGTCACACGGGACATATATTTCCATCATGATACTTATGTTTTGTGCTATAATGCAAAGCAGAAACTAACAGTTGATTGCAATCACATAGTTTGTTATGAATTCTTATGCAGGCTATATTAAAAGGGTACAAAACCCTTAGTATGATTTTAGAGAATAAAATTCAATGAACGGCCAAGTTTGAGAAGCATTTTCACGGCTAGTTACATCTAGTTATAAAAATTTTTCCGGGCTCTGGCTCGCTGGTTCGAACCAAAATTTATCAATGGTTAAGGTTCAGAAATTTGATGTTCGAGGTTTTTAGGTGAAGGTTTTGGTTCGAACCTTGGTTCAGCCCATGCTTTACAGTGATTATAGAAAATGGGTATGAGTGGGGCTAACACTCACGGGGCCTTGATGATATATACTGGATACCCAAAACTTGATTCTCAGTTATCGATAATAGTACTCCATACTAAATACTCGACACGACATACTCGATGCCAAGTACTCAGAATTCGATACTCAGTACTCGACACTTTGTTCTCGATGCTAAGTACTCTATACTCAGTACTCGATTCTAAGAGCTTTATACTAAGTACTCGATACTCAGAACTCGATTAGGCAGTATTCGATTTTTAGTGCTTGATACTAAGTACTTGATACCAAGTAGTCGATAAAAAGTATTTGATACTCAGTACCCGATTCTAAGTCCTCAATACTAAGTACTCGATACTTTGTATTTGGTACTCAGCAACCGATGCTAAGTACTCGATACCAAGTACTCGATACTCTGTATTTTATAGTGTACTCGACTCTAAGTACTCAATACTCTATACTCGATACTCAGTACTCAATTCTAGTACTCAATACTAAGAACTTCCACTCCCCCTACACGACCACCTTAAAGCCCTAAACAACAACAACAAAAATTTTTAAGCGTGACGCTATTTTTATGGCTTGACAGCCCCAAAGGCCAAAGCAAAGCTCCTGTCATATCGGACGCGATTTGTAGACAAATGGGAATATTACAAATATAATTTATTTAATTTAAATGGGTTTTTGAAGGCGGGAAGTGGTTTGGGGTTGGGGTAGTGAGGTAAAGTTGCTGACCGGTTAAACATGGTAACCCGCGCGATCCTGGCTTACTACGTCTTTTGATTGATACCACCCCCCCATCACCCCTTTTTTAACAGTGGGAACACCCCAAAGCTTATAAAAAAATGGGGCGCGGCTCCGTCCCCCCGATACATATTTTCCATAAAACGGGGGGGGCTTGGCACCCGGATAACATCTAATTCATCCGCCAATGAAAACTAAAAATGCCTCGAAACGGACCATCATCGATGACGCCCCCCATGCGACGAAAATCAACTCCTACCATCTTTTTGTTGATTATAATGCCGCTTTTGACACACCGATAAGGTCAAAGTTCTTTGAAGCCCTACCCCTTTTGGTATACCAGCAAAATACGTTCGACTTTGCATAGTGAAGTTGAGAAGCACACAAAGCTCCGTCAAAATAGGAAAACCCTTTCCGAGACTTTCGATACCCTTTCGATACTTATCGTGTAACTTCTTTAACCTGCTGATGGCGTATATACTGCGCCAGTGCCCAAATGCTAACAGATCGGGCACCATGTTTTATAAAGATGTAATGCTACTTGCATATGCCGATGACATTGACATTATCGGCAAAACCGAATCGGAGGTAAGGCGTTTTCAGAGATTGAAAAGCAAGCAGTCAAAACTTCTGGGCTTAGCGGTAATTAGGAAAAGACGACGTTCCTAGTCTCCAGCGCGCAGTTAGCCTCCGCGTCTTGAACAATCTGTTGCAATGGGAGAGTACAACTTTAACGTTGTAAAGGATTTTTGTCTACCTCCGGAACGATGATTACCAGCGACAACAACATCAGTCTGGAGCAGAGCCCTCTCTCGGAAAACGAAAATTGTGCTATACAAGTCGCTTATTATCCCAGTCCTGCAATAAGGCGCAGAAGCATGTACAATGTCATCAACGGATGAGGCGGCAATTTTTAAGAAAGTCCTTCGGAGGATTTCTAGACCTCTAAACGTTGGCGGCGCATTTCGCATCCGAGTGAAATCACGAACTGTCTGAGCTCTATGGGGACACTACTAGTCAAGCGCATAAAACAACAGCGGCTGCGCTGGCTTTTGGATGAAGAAGCTCCAGGGAAAGCTCTTAGGGAAAGCAGGAGCTGTAGGACGACCGAAACTTAGTTGGGAAAAACAGGTGCCGGAAGACATAAAGGCGCTTAAACTGACCAACTGGCTCGCACAAGATAGAGGCGAGTGGCGGGCATTAATAGCAGCGGCTGAGACCGTCAAACGGTTGTGATAGAAATATCAGGTCAAATAAAAACAAGAAGAAGTTAAGTTCAATTTCATTTTGAAATCTGAAAAATATTAGCAATTTTAATTACAAAGAGGATACTGGGGACTTTATAGGTAATTCTGAACGTTTATCACGATTTTTTTATTAAACTTTTTTGACGATTTTAAGACTCAGTTGCCCAAAACCGACCAGATAACAGAAGAAGTCGCTAGGCAGTACGTCACAATTGTTTTGGTCTAACAATTGTTGTTTGTCTAACAGTTTTGTTAAACCAAACCGAAACTGTAGGTTCGGAACAGGTTCAGGTTCAGCTATTATTATTAATGAGGTTCGGTACAAAACCGGTTTGCAGCCCTGGTTCTAGTGCTAGTTTAACAGCTGTAAGTTCTTATAGGAAAAACTTATTCATTATATGTCCTGAGGTCGATCGAACCCGCGATGACCTCTTGCTCAGCAGGCAGATACACTACCCGCTCCACCACAATAAGTATATCCATATAATTGCTCTTTGTGACTCTTTTATACCTTTTAACTGTGATTTTACAAGAATTCGGAAATGTGCAGCATCCGATGGTAAGTTGGGAAGCCCGCTAACAGCACCATAATATCAAAGTGAGCCAAGTCAAACAAAAAGAAACCCCACAAAACGTTCACAAAACGTGTCAAAATGTGCATTTTAAGAAACTTTAAACTCAAATTACCAAAATACGTGACGTGATGAGGCCATTTCCGAAAATAGATTCTGTACACAAAAATCATCTAGAATCTCCACTAACTCTTCAAAATATTTGTTATAAGGTAGAGTTTCGATGATAATGCGGACGTCGCTTTGGATAATAAAATATTTGGGAAAATATAGTTCGTCTGAATTCAACTGGTTCTGAACTAGTTTGAACGAGTTAAATTTATTTTTAATTCTATTCACCTATTAATTTCAATGCTTCACTTGAAAAGCATTCGATTGTTGTTCTTGCTCTAAACCAAAGCTTTAGCTGATCACCATAATCTTTAGGCCACCATTCTCCCCCATTTCGATAGGGTAATTGGAGAAGCGATTATCGATTCCGGTTCAACAGTTACATCATTTCACTTAGCTGAATTCACACATTCACGAAGGGCGCATTGCAGTTAAATAGACATTTGCATGCAAAAGATACGTCGAAATGAAAAAACCAGGACAAACGGCGAAGCAAAATTGAATAAAAAGCTGACACTGACAAAGAGACAAACAAACACACACACACACACACACACGTACATACGTGTGTGCACAGGGCGCATACGTAATATGGCAAACGGAGCAAAGTTGATTTACTGCAATCAATTTAAATGCAATGTGGCAGCGTCGCTAAAGCGGGGGGAAAGGGCGGCTGTGGATGTGTGCCAAGAGACTGAGAATGGGGCAACACCTTCCACTTGAATCTAAAGTCAGCGAATACATCAGAGGCGAAAATAGAAAAACGGTACAAGACGTTAACGCTCCGACTCTGGCAACTAGACATCATTATTGATGACAATTGAGTGCGCCAGCAAGCAGCTGGGCCAGGCCAAGATCGAGAGCGTCAGCAATTACGATAATTAACGCAGTCAGCCGCGTGGAAACGACAAGAGAGCGAGAGCGAGTGAGGGAGCAGGTCAAATTGTACAAATTGATGGAAAAGTCTGCAGACGCTTTGATTGGTCCGCTCTCTGGCACGCCTCTTTATTCAGAGAGAGGGAAAGAGCCAGCTGGCGTTTCCAATTAGACTGCGCAGCTGGTCTGTGACGTCAAACAAGTTTGGCGCTCGCCACAAACCGGTTGGGAAGGAGAGAGAAAAGAGAGAGAGCCGCCGCCAGAGAGCCAAGTTTTTCGAACACGGAGTCCACGAGCCATTTTCGTTGTTGCTGTGTCTCTGTGTTGAACGTTGCACGTTGTGCTTGGTGCCGTGTTTCGTGTTGCCGCGTGTTTTGCCGCCGCTATGTGCTAAAAACCCAAGAAAGATGCCGCAACTTTCAGCCAGTCCCAACGGTATGACTACCTCGCGTAGCTGCAGCAGTCCGGCCGTATCCGAAATCTCGGTGGGTTCGCCCAGTCCACCTCCGCCGTCGCTGAGACCCACGAACGTTAAACGGCTCAGAGCTCCACGTAGTCCCACAAAAACCAGTCAGCCCGGTGAGGGCGTACGCATCAAGAGTTTCTCCATAGCGGATATACTGGGACGTGACCATGGGGACAAGGAGCAGCTTGAACGACCGGCAGCCACCAGCAGCACAGTGTTGCTCCAGGAACGTCTACAGGCGCCAACTGCGCTACCCTTGCTGCACTGCCCACCCGGTTTGCATCCGTTTCTATCGCCTGCCTTGCTCCATAGCTATGAACAGCGTTTGGCCTGGGACTATCAGCGTCAGCTGCAGGAGCATTTTCAGGCACAGGCCCAACTATTGCGACAAATGAGCATGGATCCCGCCATTATACCCTCCGAAGATGGCAGCTCCGAGCGTTCGCAGCGCTCCAGCAGTAGCAACGGCAGCACGGACTACTGCTCACCCACGCAGCCAGAGAAGCCACCTGTCGTTGTCGGAACCACAGCCGCCGCCACCACACAGAAGAAGTCTGAGGCTGGGGCCGATACACCGCTCGATGCTTTGTTCCAATTATCCACCAAAAACTTTGATGAAGAGCAGGGTAAGTGAACCGCAACTAAATTACATTTTAATATAAACTGATTTCACAACAAGGTGCCCGCGCGCTCTCAGTCTCCGACCACCAATCTCATCATCATAACCATTAACTTAGCTGACTGCTGCACACTGGGCCAAATTGTGCAGCTAGCGGAATGAAATTCAAATTTTTAAGACAAATTTTGATCAAATTTTATGAAAAGTAATTTCTATTTGAAGTTTTGAAAATTCCGAAAAAGAAAATACCCGAAAAAGTTTGTGGAGGGAAAAATTGTTTCCATCTGAACGACCGATCTAATAATTTGTCTCGATTTAACTGAGTCTTAAAAGTTCGCACTCAAGAAAAATATTTTAAAAACTAAGAATGGAATTTATTTTATTTGTTTGAGATAAGATGCTTCGTGATAGTGTGGCCAAAGCTGCCACAGTAATCGGTAAACGTCGTGACTAGTGATCGATAGTCGCTGGTGACTAGTGTGGGCTGAGTCGCCATAGTACTCCCCCACCAGTGACCGTGTGGGAGCGAATGGATAAGATGGGTAGCACCTTACGGTTTAACAAACGAGAATGGACTTAGGCCGCAAAAGTATATATAAAAATTAAATAAATCGACATAACCTATTTTTTAAATTTTTTTTTTTTTTAATGTGTTTTTTGTTTTTCTAATCCTAAAACCTTTTTGTCTTATGGATGTTATTAGTGACGAATATCTTAAAACAGTCCGAGTTGAATAAAGTGCACTCACCTACACCTCGAATATTTTTTCTTTGACCCTAGTTGAATATTTTGAAAGAGAATCGCTCTTTAGTTGTTAAACCAAGCATAACATGTAAGCGACCCCGATCATTTGTTTAGCAAAGTCCGAGATATGGTCTCTGCGACCAAGATTAATACGTATCTTACGATGGAGTTAAAAGTTACCCTCAGCCTTTGCATACTGTTTGCGTCACTACTGCCAAATATTAGTTGTGTTGATAGCCGGTGGTTGCTTCGAGTGGGGGTCGATAAGCAAGATCGTTTGAGCCGGAATGATTTTGCCTCTTGTTGAGGTTGATGGTTGCTTCGATGGCCGCTGGTTGCTTCAAGTGAGGGTCGATAAGCAAGATCTTTTGAGCCTGAATGAGGTCGCCTCTCGTTGAGGTGCCTCGATTGAGGAGTCTAAGTTGAGGTTAAAGTCGCCTCTGGTCGAGGACTTCGTGTTGCTTCAGTGGAGGCGGAAGTTACCTCTCGTGGAGAGCTTCGAGGTGCCTTAGTTGAGGCGGAAGTTGCCTCTAGTGGAGAGCTTCGATGTGCCTTAGTTGAGGCGGAAGTTGCCTCTAGTCGAGGACTTCGTGTTGCTTCAGTAGAGTCGGAAGTTACCTCTCGTGGAGAGCTTCGAGATGACTTAGTTCATGACTTTGCTATTCAGGTTCACGGACGTGCGCGTAGTAGACACGACTGAATCAGAATCGATGTGCCTCGGATGAGGACTTTGTCGCTGCCTCGGATGAGGACTTTGTTGCTTCGCGTTGAAAGCTTTGTGCTGCCTCGGATGAGGACTTTGTTGCTTCGCGTTGAAGGCTTTGTGGCTGCCTCGGATGAGGACTTTGTTGATCAGGTTCATAGGCGTGAACCAGAATGGGTTGTGTTTCGGTTGAGGTGCCGATGCGAGAGTCTTTAGCTAGACGTCGCACGCTGGCAACAGCCGTGTTAGTTACACGACTGTGGCGCAGGCACGTTTGTTCGAGAGCTTGTAGATGGCTCAGGCTGGCTGTAAATGCCAATCAAAGAGCGTCTCGAGAATTAGATGGTCGTTTGTGGCCGTTGGTACTCGATTGAGTGATTGGAGATGAGGCCCAAGCAGGCAACGTTTGCCATAATTGGAGCTCTCCTCGTTGTGGTCGGTTTCCTGCGGTTCAGTTATGCCTGCGAAGAAGGCAGCTGTAAAGCTGTACAAGTTTGTACGTAATGGGCATGCAAGTGCATGCATGTTGCTCGATGAGGGACGATCAATGTTGCAGCCGTCGAAGTTGAACAGGGCCGTGGACGCTGAGCCAGGAATAGGGTATGCTGATCACTGTGGTCAAGTGGTCAATGGCATCGTTGTCCCGAAGTGAGAAGTGTGTTCTGTTGGTGATTTGGCTGTGGAAGCTGAGTCCATACCTTGCCAGACACATATGTGTAAGTGTGAGCGAGCGTCGAGTTTTTTCCCCTCTAGTACTGCCGACCAACGCTGTCGTCGACCCACCCTTATACCCCTTACAATGTGTTCGACTGACGTATTTTGCAAGGCGATGTCCGCTCAATACGATAACGACTCTCCAGGCACGCTAGGTCGACGCAATGCCATGCAGGAACCGACATGAGCGACGCTCGAAAGACGAAATGCCATGCAGAGAAGCGACATAAGCCTCAATCGTTGTCGTCACGACGCATCACCGTACAAAGAGCAACGCTGGGTTAACGCAAATACTGTGACTGACCCCAGCCGTACTAGAGGGTTGGGCACCACTCGTACGTGTGTGTGTCTGTGTGAATTTCATAGTTCCTCGAAAACGTGATTTTTTGCCACATGCCTTCGCATATGGGCCAAGTCCGCAATAAAAAGGGATGTTTCGGATAGAAAATGATGAGCGAGTCTGTTGATAAAATTGTATTAGCGATCAGACACTATTCCAACAATCTATCTCCAATTACGTCCAGACATTATCATTATCATTATCATGTCCCACGGCTGGATGACAATAATGTTAGGCAAAGCAATCCAACAAGTTGTTCGATCTAGTTCTATTCAAAAACATAAAATTATTCATTGTTATAATAAAACATTCAAAATGGTCTGCTTATTCCCGCCCATTCTGGTAACAGAGTACATTTTGTTCTCTTCTCTCTAAAAGTTTTTCATTTTGCTGCCATTTTCAACCACTGTGCACTGGCTCGATTGATCAATTGTTGTCATTACGTCTTGATGAGATTCTGCTTAAGGCGTAAAAACAGTAGTAAGGTCAGCTGCCTGAGGTGGCTAAATCAATTTCAAGCCTTACCTGCTCCGATCTCGGTCTCAGCGATTTTTGATTGCGCCTTTCCCAGACTTCGATGTGGATGCTGATGGCTCTGGCGCATGCGTATCGTTCGGCATAATTTGCTTAGCGGCGTTGATCATCCATCAAGCTGCATCCCGCGAGTCTCGTTTTGTGGCTGCTACTGAAATTGAATTTACGCGCCGCACGTACATCAGCCAATTGGTACGATGTGATGCTTCGCTCTCGATTTACCATTGCCATATCTAAGCAGCTGGCTCACCGGCTACTGGCCTTTAGTACGAGGGCCACCAGCAATCTGATTATGCTATATTTTAGCGCCACATTCTGCAGAAATTGCATTTCCCCTAGGCAGCCAGGCAGCATCCGGTAATCTCCTTACTTTTGTTAATTAGATACCGCCTCTGGATCGGGGAATATTATTCTACCATTTCCGTTCGGTAATTAGGACCAAAGATAACTATACACACACACTTACAACTTAATAGCACTCGCACACTCATTCCTGTGACACTGCATGACGATTGCCACCAGATGATAAGTGAGTGAAGCAAAAGAGCGTACGTAAACAAAATCATTATAATCACAATGGTTGCAAAGTTGAAGCGATTTGTACAATGCATTTGTCGTTAGGGTTTGTTAAGTTTGTCCAAACAACGAAGACCTTGTATTCTAAATGTTGAAGCAGATTAAAGGAAGCTTGTTATAAAAATGATGCGCAATGCTGTAGGCCGTGGAGAATATCTTCTAATTCGCCATCTCTCATATAACAGATTAAGGCGGATATAGTAAAGTCATATGAAAACTACAACAACAAAGTATGCAACAAGAGCTAATTGAATGCTAACCAAAGACCCTTGAATTCACAAAGATGATTAGCGAGGGCAGTGTATGTCAGGGAAAATTGCGATTTTACGTATGTGTGCTGTGTGTGTGCGAAGTCTGCAAAATTCGTATACGTATGTAAACTGGAAGGTCCACATTGAAATTTCCCTTGCCAATCAATTTTATGGTCTTTACTCATCTTGGTGAGTTCTAGAGTCTTTGGTACTTACCACTGAGCTTTTGTTAGTTGTTTTAGAACTGTCAGTAGCTTCGAACCAGCTTTAACCAAATCTTAAATGGAAACCGTTTTTAAATCGGTCTTAACTGGATCAGAACAAATCTAAATATAAATGAATCTTAGTTTGTGAGTTTCTTTTAAGCCTGCTAATCGATCATTAAAAGCAATCGGCTTGAATTGGTCGATTCAAATTGAATCTCAGGTCAATTGAGTTCTAACAAATGGGAAAATTTCGGGTGCAATTAATCCAATCAACGAAGTTTGGCAAATGACGGCTTAATAGGAGTTCTAAAGGGCCGTAGCAACGCACGGCTGGTTTCAGTTAGTGTGATTATGAAATCATTATAAGGCTTATACAACATTTACACTAGGACTGCGTAATGCGTTAATAGACAACATTTAGCTTTTTTTTGTGGGAAAGTCCTAGTGTAAATAGCCAATAATAGTAAACAATGTATCAAACCGGTACGGAACGGAACCTCTAATAACCCTTTGGTTCGGGACTTATGGAAGCTTTGGACCGGACGATGGATCGAACAGCTTCTTTGGGCAATCATGGTTCAGTGGAAAAAAAATTGGTATATTTATTATGTCGGTAAGCCATCTAGTGACAAAGTTCTATTTAATTACATTAGGAAAACAAGCCCGACGTTACTACCGACATCTTTCCAGTTTCCCCAGCTTATCCTTCCTTGATACGCGTCCAGTCGCTCCCGACTGGTACACAATCACGTTATCTTTCCCGCACATATTTGAGATTTATTTGGTTACTTGCCTGCTAACCTGCTTACTTAGACTACATTTATATAAGCAAAATCGAAAAGCCATTGGTTTTACAGGTTCGATGAATCAAGGTGAGATAAACACAAATGTCTTTTCAAATGAAAATATTTAGTAAATGGAACTATGATTAGTTACCGATTGGCAAGCGTAGTGACCGGAATGAGCGAGTAACCCTCGAGGAAACTGTTAAGCTTATTGAAGAGAGAAGCGCTTAAGAATCAACCAATCCGAGAAGAAGCTTGAGCCCAAATAGGACACCATTGCATATTCTGCGGTGTTGCAAAATTTGAACGTCGATTAATTTGAACCTTAATCGATAAGAAAGTAAAAGTGTGCTAGAGTCCCAATTCAGATGGCGAAGAAAATTAAAAATTGTTTCTGAACAATTTTTACACTAGAGCAATATACCAAATTAGGTCGTACTAAGGATATGTACAAAATTTGCGTTGTAAAAGGTCGCCACTCTTTAGACCATTCTTCCGTTTATTTAGGTCTAGCTGTAGGCGCGTGTGGAAGAACCATTTCCAGTATGGAAGACAGATTTTGACGTCATCTGCGTACCTAAATACGGTAGAGTGCGATATGATATGAGGGAGGTCGTTTAGAAAAAGTACGAACAGCAGCGGGCCAAGATGTTCACAACTTTTGACAAAACATTGTTAAACAGAACTCGTTAAATTCGATTTGATAAGTACGACGAGATCCAGTTCAGTAAGTGAGGAGAGAAGCCCAATGGTCACTTTTTGTGGAGAAGAAGAGCATGACTACCCGAATCGAAGGCCTTACTAAAATCAGTAAAGACAACATCGGTTTGAAACTCCGATATATCAGTGACGAATTTAAAAAGATTCTTCGTCGTCGATCGACGTTTAACAAGCCCATGATGCGAAAGAGATATGAGGCTGCTACAGAGATGCAGCAACTGCAAGGTGATTACCTCCTCGAACAATTTTAGAATGACAGAAAGCTTTGCAATTCCAGGATAATTTCTCAACACTCAATCTAGACCCTTTTTTGTGAAGTGGAATAATATATAATTCGTTTCAAATCAGTGGGAGAAAAGACTGTTTCAAAGACGTGCTATAAAGAAATGTAATGGTTGAACATAAAGATTCAGCCCAGTTCTTAAAAACACAACTCTTGGAACAGCCGAGAAAGATAAGCGTTTTTATACTCTGTACCAAAGGTACATAGAGTATAATAAGTTTGTACAAAAGTATGTAACAGCCAGAAGGAAGCATCTCCGAGCCGAGTCGATAAAGCCATGTCCGTCAGTCCGTCTGTCTGTCCGTATGAACGCACAGATCTCAGAGATGGTAAGAGATAGAGGTTTGACATGTATGGGACATATGCTTCTTATAGATCAAGTTTATTTTCAATTTTTGCCACGCCCCCTCCCGCCCCCGCAAATTGGAAAAAACGTAATATCTCCCACAGTTTTATAGATAGAAGGTTTGTTCCTTCTGGACATATTTAGTAATCAGGATTATTTATCGATCTGCCAACGGAATGGTAAAGATCGGATGAACGGTTGTCGAGTTATAAGGAAAACAAACAATTATGGGCAGCACCGGTCGCAACGGTGATGGGCAGCACTTCACAAGTACAGAGTATGTTATAGTCGGGCTTGACCGACTTTCTTTCTTGTTCTTGTGAATACGGTCGCACTTAATGTGGAAGATTTTTGAGTCTAGTCTGCCTCTTTTCTGACACAGATATAAGTGTTTCACCCTCAGAATGAAGCAAATAAAAACCTCTAAAAAGATACATAGAAGTTACCTTTCTTAGCACTTGAAGCAAAACATCCAAACAACTCCAAAATTGCTAAGACGTAAGTGCTTTTTATGAGCTCGTGCTTATAGAGCACTGATTATGTTCTGAAGTCCCTCAAATTTAAGTGTTTACTCCAAAAAGATCATAAACTTGACTCTTTCCAAACACATAATTAGGAGCGCACCGAACTTTGCTTGCTGGGTAGACTATGCGAAACATCACTTTCTTTAAAAAAAAAGAAAGAAAAATATTATTGGCGTGAGGTAGAGGGTAGGGATATGGAGTAGAAGAGTTGTAGAAATGTGATGAAAAGGTCGACCGAAAGAAGGTGGCAAAAAGATCGGAATCGGAAGATAAATCTTGTTCCGATAGTGAAAAGTAGGGGCAAATGAATTCGACTAGCGTTTAGAGTTAACGAATAAGTATAATTGCTTTGGATCATTACGAAATTTGATGGTGCATTGTGAGAGGTAATCTGCGTAACATTGGCTATTAATGGTGAGAAATTAAGAACGAGCAGAAGATTAGAATGCAAAGTCAATCGAGGAACCAGTTTTTTGATATTTTTAAAGAGTCTGGATTTCTTGTTATTAAGGTACGACAAGTGCGGTGAGAACCAAGGTGGTTTAGTTGATGGTGTCAACTTAACCTCAGGAACATGAGATTCAAAAGCAAAGTATGGAACTTGGTAAAACGCTTTAACTGCAGACTCAATGTCGGAGAGGAAATATAGAAATGTCCAGTCAACTGAAGAAAGATGAAGGTTAAGTTCAAGAAAATTAGTCTTGCCAAAACACTTTACACGAGTAGTAGCCAATGGCTTATTAATAACAGGAGCAATTGTCTCAACAGAGATCAAGGGGAAAAGGGTGGTAGCAATCTTCGGGCAATAATACTGGGTTAGTTTTGACTGCATTATTAACATGAATCAGTTCAAGGAGTCTTTGCCTAGTATCAAAGACTCAAGAAGAATACTAGAGTTTCTTAAGGGAGTTCGAGCCCCCTTAAACATCCCTGCCACCTTGCTTCAATAAGGTTTTATTCATTTGATTCATTTATTAGAAAAAAACCTTCATTTTTCCATTTAAAACTTAGTTTCAAAGCTAAGCCTGAGGTTCAATGCTTTTAGAAAGCCTTCCGAGAACCGAACTTTATACAAGTTTTCGGAGGTTTGCTGTGTTGAAACACAATATTGATAATTATTTTGCAAGTTTTTGGTATTAAAAAAAATATATTCAAAGTTAGAGGTCGGAAATGGATTGAGTGGAAATAATGGGTAAGACTTATAGATTGGGGATGGCTTAAATTATTCTTTTCTTAGCTATTCATGATTCTGCCTTATCTACTGAACCACTCCATGGGTATCGGTCAACAAGATTTTTAATTATAGGCCATATCAAAGATAATATTTACTCGAAAGTTATAGACCAAGTAGCCACTAATATGACAGATGAATATCTAAGTATCTCATGCAGCACGGATACGGCTTACATAACACAACAACGAGTGTTTGTACTATGTAAATGGGCGTGGTCTACCCTTTAGATAATCACAGCACGCCATTTTGAATGACACGTTATTTGGCCACGAGACCGTACAACAACAAAAATAAGGTTTGTTCGCAATTTCCCCATTCCCCCGCCCCGACATTTCCAGCGCCTGTCGATTTATTGTGTATACAACATAAATAGATATGCCTGCAGATTGGTAGACAGATGGAGCGTAGTTCTTGGCGTGTCTGAAAATTGCATTCTAACTACACATGGGTTAAAATCCATTTACATGGTACTTAGCACACGGCTGTACACATTCTCCCATTTGGATTTGTAATTATTATAATTTATGCTTAATATTTACATTCTTGACTTTTGCTCGCACTCAAAATTAAGTATACGTCTAGTTGAACTAATTAGTTTTGTCTTTTAACCAAGTGCCAGAGCGCTTGGCCCGCATGCGGTAAAATGTTTACACTGCTATCTGTCAAATCAACTGTCAACTTCCACTCATTGTAGCTGTTGTTGCTCTTGTCGTCGTCTATGTGTGGCGAACTGTGCGTTTTGTGGTTCATGCTCTGCTGCGTCTCAGTCTTTGGCTGCCATTGCGGCTGCCTTTTGTCAAGTGGGAAAAGTTTTAGTAATTAAATTGTAATTAGGGATGCATCCGCTGCCGTTGACTCTGTCTGTGTATTCTTGTTGTGCTGTGTCTGATTGTGGCGGGTTTTGTACGTTCAATAATGCGGCTGTCTGTGCCAATTGTCTTGGCGTTTTATCAAAATACACCACCAACACCACCAGCAGCGGCGGGAGGAGCTGCTGCCCGCGGCCATCGCACAGCTTCGTGTTCATGACCATTACGATTGCTGGTATACTTTACTTATACTCTACATTCGGAAGGGTGCTTTAAAAATGTCATGGAAACAGCTTTCTTGTTTTCAATTTGAACCAATTCGAATTTGGCAACTATTAATTTGATATGTTTTCACATTATTCTTCAAAGTTTGATCAACATCGATCGGTAGTATTCGCCATCTAATGCAATTTTTATGATCCAAACATCTTGTCAATGTAAACATCTTAGGACTATTTCAGTTCCATCGACAAAAGTCCCAATTGATTCGGCTTTTTCTTCCTTTTTAATGATTTTTCTTGGAAATACGGGTTGAGCAAGGCCGAACCAAAGCTCAAATCAAATCCAACCAACCAACGAATCATTGGTAAATGATTGGTATAATCACACTTGTTCCTCTCAACTACTGAGAAACTCCATACTTCATCGTGTAAGTCCCGATTTACACAACCTCGGACACAACCTTCGGTAAATTTCATATTGCTGTGGTCAGTCAAAGTAAATTAAATTACAAAAACTTCTATTGTAATACTTAAAAGTATTGAACTAGACTGAACATTTTATTTAGCTGTCAGTTGCTTCCATACATGTGTGAACAACTGCCAGTGGCAGTGTCAGTTAACTGTTGTCATATACGTTCGATGAAATCTGACATAATTTTCCTGTATTCTACTCAGTCAAAATAGTCTGCCATATAACTGACAAAAAATCGATCAACCTGCCAGTGTTTTTGGAACCGACATTACTATAGTGCTGAAGCTCTGACAGCACACAAAAAGTTACAAATTCATTGCCACAACAATTCAACGATCTCCTAAGTTCATTGCAAATGCTCTAAAGACTGAATAGTCATTCAAACGGGCGGAAGACGCAAGAAAACTTCATCAGCAACCGCTATTAGTATTGTAATATTGGCTAGTCGTGACCCTTTGAAATTAACAATAGCGATTCCAAGCAAAGTTCGGCACGTGGTGTCATCCTAAACTTTCTTTCGGCGATTGGTAGCTGCTATTACTGACTTGCTAAATGAAACATAGATCAATTTGGTTGGGAACGATGCTCAAATAAATGTTAATCGACACAAAAGTTATGAACTCCTACCTATTTTATTGGCCATAGAGTGATAGGATATGTTAACAACCTAGTGTGAATTTGATCTATCGATATATTTTGTTTCGACAAGAAGTGTTATTCCAGCCAAAAACATTTCCGTTCAGCGGCCCCCCGCGGACCCACCCCCCCCCCCCCCTCCTCCCCCGGGACCCGGCACCCCCCCCCCCCCCGCCCCCGGCCCGCCCCCCCCGGAAAAGAATCCCATCGCTAGCCCCGTTCCCCTTTAAACGATATACAAAAAAAGGGTTCCCTCGTTCGTTAAACTTGGATAAATCACTACAGCACCCCCGCCGCCGACAAATGCATATTAGTATGGGAGGACACTAAAATTGTCGCACTAGAACACTGTGTTGATTTGATTCTTGCCCACGGTGTCGCTTAGACACAAGCATACACAATCACACACATATGGTAAATTTGTAGCGGTAGCGTCTGTGCTGCTTGCGTTCTCTCATTCGCTATTCCTTTTGTCGCTTGCCTAGCCTAGATTCGGCGTAGCCTGCACACACGCATAATCAGTCTCTAATTTGATCTTGAAGAAGACAGTTGCTACTCAAACTCGACGGACACTTGGTCCTAACTCACATCTGGCGCATAATTGTTGCTAACTAGAACTCGAAGCAAACGTACTGCTAGTTGCTAATTGGAAGTTGCTAAAGACATTCGGTCGTTTAGTTAACCAGCGGACTTTTTGTGACCCGACTCCACAAATAACCACCCCATTTCGTTGTCTCGGTTTTCGTGGTAGACGCTCATATTCGCAATAAATAAAACACACAAAATTGAATGAAAACTTGTAAGTTTTATTGGGCTACTCTTTGCTAAGTGATATAACCCATTACATCTAAACTTAACCCTAAATTTCCTGGCCTCTTTATTAGGAAATAAAGTGGAATAATTCGCATAAATAAAGCTGGTAAGAAAACTTACTAGTTCAACAATCTCAGTTGTCCGGATCAAAGAAAATTTAACATAGAAGAACAATTTGCTGCGTCCTCAACGCTTAACTCAAAACATTAACCAGCTGTTCGCCCTCTTTGTTATTTTTTGACAATGTCCGTCTCCCTCTAACCATGGTGTTTTTCTATGTCACAAAAACTTTCAGTAAAGTATTAACATATCAGATTGCAGTAGTGTTGGGTAAAGGTTGTTCATTTCACTCAACATGTTCACTTGTTCTTTTTTTCAAAGTGAGTCAACTCACTCAGTTTTTCAGTTGTTTACTTGTTCAGTTGTTCAGCTGTTCAGTGTTGGTTTGAATTGTAGACCGTTTCGTTGGATCTTTGCTGTTCCAATTGTTCACCAGTTGTTCACCTGGGCATTGTGACGATTAGTGATCATTCAAACAAAAAACAGCTGAAGAGCCACCAAATTGAGTGAACAAGTCACTGAACAACTCTGACTGAACAACTCACGGAACAAGCGTGGCTGAACAAAAGCAAGTGAACAACTCTGAGAGAACAGCTCACAGAACAAAAGTGAGTGAACAAGAACAACTGAACAACTCTAAATGAACAAAAATGAACAATTAATGAAGAACATTTTCACTTGCTCAGTTCAGTGAACAACTTAGACAGGCGTGTCAAATTATGCTTCCATGTTAAATTTTCTTTGATTCGTCCAAGTGTGCTTGTGTTGGTGAGCACTAAGAACAGCGCTTGATTTACTTGATTATCCATGAGTCTCTATCAAAAAGTTGCAAGTTCGGCAAGCGTCTGTGTGAAAGGCACAAGTGACTTGGGCTCCTCGGTGCTAAAGGCTGGCCAGGTCTGCTCCAAAGAGATGAGCGAGTACTTAGAGAAAGTCAACTTGGCCCACGACATGAACCCAGTAGCTTATTGGAGAGCTAATATTTATGTATGAATGGCACAAGATCTCTGAAAATGCATTTCTATACTTAATTGCGCCTGGAAGTTCAGAGCATTCGTAATTGATCTAGGGGTTATTGGCACCAGATTTATGGAATCAATCTGACACAAAATCTCTTAGTCTTTAAGGTATAACTCAGGTAAGATAAAATTTAGGAATGGTACACAAAAAGGAAAGATTTGAAGTGTCAAATCGGCCTTCTGCTGCAAAAATATCAAGATGATATGATCGACTGACTCTATTTCAGTTTATACATAGAGGAAGGAGGAAATAGTATCCTCTTGATATGAAAATTGTTATATTATAGGGTGAATGATATTGGAATTGATATTTTTGTGAATGACGGTCGATTGGATCTTTTTATCTGTGTAGTCTAATGGTTAGGAAGTTCTTCAAAATCTTTTCAGTTATATTTTAAGCTCTAGAAAATAACAATATATCGATATATCGATGATTTTTGGACTAGATATATCAAATATCGATGTTTAAAATTTGAATATTTGATATTATCGATTTTTATATTTTGTATTATATCGACATACCTAGCAATTGGACATATAAAACTTCAATCGAGACGGTTCTAAGGGCTTTGCCACTGTGCATTAAACGATGTCGTTTCTAACAGCTAGAAGCTCATCGAACTTCGAAAAATGTCTCAGTGGGGAAAATGGAACATTTTTCACCCTAACAATATTTACTGGGGACCGTTAATCTTCCTGAAAAAACTAAATCTCAAATCTGCTTACCCCCAAAGTAAGCTCTTCTCGAAACTTTAAAAGCAACCCAAGTTTTCAGTCCTAAGGGTTGCACCGTGAAACCAAATCAGGCGATTCTCCAAAATATTCTGACCACGCAACTTGAATTCCGATTAGTGCTTAATAACTTATGGCCACCTAGCACGCAAACTCATATTTTTCCGCCACTTTTACTATGGCGAATTATAATTTTGAATAAAATATTTGCGGCGCAACCGTTAATTAGCGAATTTATGCGAGCGCCAGCTTGTCAACTTGTTTGGTATCCATGCTCCCAGCCATTTTCGCCATATTTCATACATATTTAATGTCTTTTATCATAGAACGCTTTGTGCCCGCGGACATACTGGTTGATTTTATTGAGGCAAGCATCAACTTCAAGCTTTTTGTTCACATTTTAACAGCATACGCGGCATTTTAATGTCATTAACGAAATTCGTGTTGAAATGTTGTGCGCCGCTATTAATCATTTGAAATGAATTTTGTAGAATTCTCTAGGAGATTTTCTTTTTGTTTGCTTGATTTATGTTTGACGAGAGTTTTTTTTTATGACCAGAACAGCCAGGTGACGCATTTAAAATCAATGAAATTGCAATTGCAAGTGCAAAAATGTGCCTTTTGTCTGCACTTGAGTTGAATTTTTATAATTGAAGTGTTTGTAATGTGTTTATAATTTCTCAGACATGATTGAGTGCTTAAGGTTTACTCAAGGAAACAAAATCGAAAATGATTTAAAATGTGATAATATGCTTTAGGCTTTCCGTTCCGGAAGTCATTGTTTAGAAACAAAGAATGTCCAGAATTTTTCAGAATGTCTATGGTTTTGTTGAACCAAATCGATAGGTTTAGGTTCAGTATAGGTTCAGTTTCAGCAATTTCGATGAGGTTCACAGTTGTTTAAAAAATCAGTATTCCGGGCTCGGCCCGGATCGTTTTAAATTTTGCATTAAATCTTGATTAAAAAATTTCTAAATTTAGCTAAACAGCTAAGGATCCTAAACCAAATCCATGGATTCGATACTTTTCAAAACCATTTTAACCATCGTTTTCGAAACTCTGGAGCGAGCCTTCGGTCAAAAAACTCAAAACGCACCTGGTCACTCTAAAACTCTTTCGTTTCCTAAACTTTAAAGGCAACCCCCTTATAAAACACGGGTGGTCCCTTCAAGCAAATCGCATACCTCGACTCCGGTTAGTGCAACAACGCAACAAGAACAAGTGACGCCTTGCTAAAAGCCACTCTCACACCCATACAAAGGTTTCCCTGTGTTTGTTGCATGTATGCATGTGTATTTGCAGAAGAGGTGTGCAAAAAGCAACGCACTGAAGGTGTTGCCTGCACGCTTTTGATGAGCACTAATTGAGCTCAAGTTGCATTTTCCTTTGCTGGTCATTACCCGCGACTCCAATGAAGACGACCAAGACCAAGACCGGCGTCAAGATCAAAGCCGGCAAGCCGATCATAAAGACAAGCGAAAATCAAGCATCGACAGTGGCAACGCCGAGAGAGAGAGAGAGAGAAAGGAAGAGCACCACAATTTGGTAATAACTTTATCATCAGACCATATGGGAGGCCCTAAGAGTCCAACTGTTACCCGCAAAGGAAGCCAAACAAATGACTCGCGAAGGTCCAGACACATGGGCGGCCGCCATGCCAAAGTCAGGACCTTGTCAATGTTCTTAAAAACGCATTCACATTCGCGTTTATGCCAAACATTAATCACTGGCCCGTAGAGAGTTCAGGACCAGGGACCGCCAGAGCTGTGAATTTTCGGCATGTGTCGAACATCAAAAGCCCGCGCCACGCATAAAAAGCCATTTAAAAACGCATTTTCTGCCTGCCCCATGCCCCAACAATGACCCCGAGGGGCCGCCAGTCTCGGTCCTGACCACAGCCAGGAAATGTTGAACGAGATTGATGCGTTCACAGACAGCCCAGTGAACTACTGCAACTGCAAGCGAAGCTTAAGCATGGTTTTTCCCCAGCTTTTCCACCGCACCTTCAGAGTGAGTGTGTGTGCAAAATATTTTATATATGGGTCACCTGGCAGTGGTGGGAAACCAGTTTTCCCGAGCTACACACACACATTCGGAGTGTACAAATCATGTTTATATGCTCAAGTCTTTGATGATAAATGTTGAAAAGCCAGCATAAATTAAAGCATTCAAATCATTAGCAACGATGCCGAACCAACAAGCAGGCACAGCGGATGGGGAAATTATTCACAGTTACGGCTGCAGCGACATTAGTGCGCCAGGGGGGCAAGGATGACCCTACACTCGGCCAGCACTTCCTTTTTTGAAAAGTGTCCCAGTCCCAGTCCCGGAAAGGGCTGGGGAGCAGAGTGCAAGGTGTTTTGGGCCATTCGTTGCGCTGTGGCAGGTGCGAGATCTTGATGTCTGCACCTCGTCAGGTTTGATGATCTCTAAGAGTATCGTTTGATGCCTGCGCATTGTAATGCAAAATTTTACAATGTAATGTCCATTCGTTCGGGTTCCTCGTTTATGGAATGCAACGAAAGGTGGAAATGTTTTTATTTCATTTAATTTGTATTTGTATGGAATGTCAATGACATAAAATTTAACCTAAAAATAGGGGAAAGTTAACTTCGGCTCGGCCGAAGTTTTGTATACCCTTGCAGCTTCCATTGAAAAGAAAAAAGTTTTTCTAAGACTACTTTTTGGACATTACTTTCTATGGGATCTATACTATATAGATGGCTGATTTCGATTAAACTTGGTAAAATCATGGAAAAGCATAATACACTGTTAATAGCGAAATTTGGAGGCGATCCCATTTAAAACAAAAAGTTTTTCTGACTAGAACTTCTTTTTCGACCGTTCATTCATACTGCAGCTATATGCTATAGTCATCCGATTTTGATAAAACTTTGTAGAAATGTGTCCAAATATATAAAATAAGTGTATGCCAATAAAAAGGACGTTTTCATTAGAAACCAAAAAGTTTTCATCACTCGATCTAGTTTTTCGACCGATCGTTCTATGGGAGCTATATGCTATAGTCATCCGATTTCGACCAAACTTAGTAGAATTGTGTAAAAGTATATAAAAGAAGTGTATGCCAATGACAGGGACGTTTTCATTAAAAACAAAAAAGTTTTTCTCACTAGAACTAGTTTTTCGACCGATCGTTCTATGGCAGCATATGCTATAGTCATCCGATTTCGACCAAACTTAGTGAAATTATGGGAAGGGATTGTAAACTGAGAAATACGTACTTTGGAGGCGTTTCCATTAAAAACAAAAAAGTTTTTCTCACTAAAACTAGTTTTTCAACCGATCGTTCCTATGGCAGCTATATGCTATAGTCATCCGATCCGGCCGGTTCCGACAAATGTGCAGCGTATTTGTACCAAAAGACTTCGTGCAAAGTTTGGTGAGGATAGCTTTAAAACTGACGGAGGAGATAGCATAGCAACAGACAGACGGACAGGGCTAAATCAACTCAACTCGTCGTGCTGATCAAGAATATATATACTTTATGTGGTCGGAGATGCTTCCTTCTATGCGTTACAAACATCCGGACAATTTTATAATACCCTCTGCAAGGGTATAAAAACCAATTGGAAGATGATGAAGTAACGAGAACGGCTATACACGTGAATGTCAGCTGAACTTTTAGTGTCTTTATAATTTATGTCCACATTTGGGGACATTTCTGTCCCTTCTTTAATTGACAGACCGAAAAAATTTCAAAAATCTGATATGTAGATTTTCCAAAATTTGTAAATCGCGACTTACACGATGAAGCAAACTTTATGAAGTTTTCTCAGTAGGTCAGAGAATCAGGTGAGATAATCGGGTGTGTCCCTTACTCTGTGTCCCTTACTCAATCCACATTATTTCAGTCTGTTGCTGTCATTCCATGTGAAGGGTTGTCACACTCCACCATAGGAAATTTTTCCATTTTTCAGTCATTAATTAATACATACATACGTACATACATAAGAAGTTCAGTTGTCTGTCATCGTTTATTTGTTAAGATTTTTTCTGAATTTTTCAATTGCGATTTTTGCGTTGCGTTTGCTTTACGCTTATACGTCACACTTATCCTAGAGAGTATCAAAATGATCTTTTGGTTATTAATTTGATACGCAAAAGTATCAATTTGAAACAATCACATTTTTATGAAAGTTCTAAAATTCAAAATTTCACGCTCGTATGTGAAACGAAGACAGCTGATCTGGCAGTAGGCGCTTGACGATTGACATTATATATTTTGATTGTAGTGCAAACACATCTGTAATTTACTTAAACTAAAAGCTATGTAAAACAATCCCCCAGACGTCGTGTTAAAGACTAAGGCTTGTGATCCACCAGCTATATATTTACATCGTTCCTTGCACACATTTGTAAATAACAAATATAACTTTTTAGAGAGGACGTTCTCCACACTGTTTCTGCACTATCCAGGATGAGAGAATCAAAGTCAGCTTCAGTTAAGGCGTGGCTCGCATACGCTGCGGTTTCAAAACCATTATTAAAGAAAGTTCTTGTGCAGGGTTGATCATGCCATCATAATTGGGGCAGCACCAAATCAGAAGGGCGGACTGTTATGTCATGATGCATTTCCTCACAGTGACTTATGTATTTGAATAACACCCGCGTTGAAATGTAAATGTACAATGTTTCCCATAGTCATAAAATACATTTTGTAAGAATACAGAATAAAATAAATCAGTTTTTAAATGTTTATGTTTTAGTTTTAATGGCAGTTTGCTGATATCTGAATTGGTACTTTAAACTTGATAAGACAAAATATTTAATTGAGAAAAGCTAGTATCAATATGATACTAAAAGTTTGACAGTCATAATATCAAAATGATAATTGTTAGTATCAAATTGATACTAAAAAATTAATACAAAATTGTGTCAGCCTGATACTAGTTAGTATTTTGATATTTTCGAAATATCATTTTAGTACTTTCGAAAATATCAACTTGATACTTGGAGTATTAAAGAGAATTTGATACTCAATAGTTTCAAATTGATGACTAAATAATGTCATTTTGATGACTACTTTTTTTTGGGTGTAGAAGGAACGAACCATCTGCTTACAAAACTGTGGGAGATATGAAGTTGTTTCCAAATTGGGGTGACGGGAGGGGAAAGAGGTTATTGCCCAAGACTTTGCGAAGTATCAAGGGTCAGTCAGGTCACGAGACGCTGTCGTCGAGATGTGCGCGAAAAGTTAGCTCGCGTGATTAGAACCCGTTATGATTTTTTCAAATTTAAGCAAGCACTTATATTTTCACAGAAAGCTTTTGTAGCTAACTTTGTCACTAAATAATATTTCGACTTGAAAGTATGCAATTAAAATAGAAAGAAAAGATGTACTCGGGTTCAGGTTCAAGGTGGATGTTATTTTAAGAGGTTCAGTCCCGTTCCTGTTAGTTGCCCGTTCCGGGAGGCTCAAAATTTTTTTAATTTTAGAAACAAAGAGAAAAAGTCTGCCTGATATGGAGCGAATATCGGTTTTTCAATAGCTTTCCATATAAATTAGGGTCTGCCAATGTCATTTGAACTTGACACACAGAGACAGCGTCGAAGTGACACAGCCTGTCAATTAATTAATCGAAAAACTGCCGAAATATCAAAGTTGTCGGCCAGTAGACATGTCTGTGAAATGATAAACTTCCATGCCCAAACCCTAAAACCGGAGACGCAGACCAATCCCTGACTAAGTGCCACTTGGGCAACCCTTGTGCACCGTTTCTTATGTTAGTTGCCCCCTGGCATTTTATGTTTAACACTTTAATTGTGATTACAAGCGGCAATCAAACAGCAAAAAAGGCTGGTTCGGGTTTTTGACTGACTGACTAACTGACTGGCACTCGAGGCGGCCTCGGTGGCGGTGACTCTACTCTCTGGCTTTGGCTTAAAGCAGCAGCAGCAGCAACAGCAACAACAACAGCAACAACATATCGCGTCATGTCGCTGGCTTTATTAAATTACTTGTCAAAAGTGCATACACGAGTTGCCTGAGCCTGAGCTCATTCGCCAGGCCATAGAAGGAGGCGTCGCAGTGTCGGCGGACATGAAACAGCCCCCGACAACGGCATACACTCATCTACATAAGTACACGCACACCTACCTACACACACACATGGCCTTTCGTTGGCATAACAAGACTTGTCATAACAAAATTTTTGCTTGAAAGAAAAAATGAAAAAAGAAAATCAATTATTGCAAACAATTTCGTTGGCTCAGTTGTTGTAATTGTTGCAGTTGTTGTAGTTGTTGCCGTTGCGTATACGCGTCACCAGCCACCCATTGGGGATTAATTAATCTTGTCAACGATTGCAAGTCATTTGCCATGACAACCCACGGAAAGGGAAAATTGCCGAATTAATTTTCTTCACACTTTAATAAACGATTAAGCAAATGCACATACTAGCTCCCCCCACTGTGGAGGGGTGATGCCCGCTGAAGGTGTTAAATGTTTTGTTGACATTGCCGGGGCAAACGTACACAATAGTTGCCGAGCCGCCCCTGCTCTGCTTTCGGGGAAGAAACGATTTTTCACAGCTTCTTCTTGGGATTTTAGCGTGAAGTTTGTTGTGTTGCCGCTGCTGGTTTTATTGCGGTGATTGTTTTGGTGGTTGTAAGCAACAACACTTGTACCTTTTTCCAAATCACTGAGTTTCTACTCCATCAACTTTGGAACATGTTAGACATGGTCTTTCCTCGGAGTGTACACTCATTTAGGGGTGCGAAAATGACTTATTAGATTAATTTAGAGCAAGTCAATCGTCGGCTGGGGTAAGATTTAATAGCATTCTGTGAGAATGGGATACTTGACAAATGAACTAACAAATGATGTACATAGGTGTGAGATTCGGGAAATTCATATGAGGAAAAGTTCTAAGCTTACTGCTTAGTTTAGAAAATGCTTAAGCCCTTTGGGGACCTGAGAAGTAACAAGATAGAAGTCAGAGTAATGATATGCCATATATCAAAGTTTCACATAACCAGAAAGCAATGCTAACTTCGTCTTTGCCGAAGTTTAAATACAAATGAAACTTTTGTGACCACTGACTTCATTTTGTGACCAATCACTTAATTTATAAGCTTTTTGTCTTGTGTGATAAGAACACTATAAAAACAAGGAAGAAAGTCGGTTTAGCCCGACTATAATATACTCTGCACCGGTAAAATGCTGCCGTTGCGCTGCCCATAATTGTTTGTTTTCCTTATAAATCGACTATCGTTCATCCGATATTTACCATTCCTTTGGCGGATCGATAAGTAATCCTGATTACTAAATAAGTCCGGAAGGAACGAACCATCTATCTATAAAACTGTGGGAGATATGACGTTTTTACCAATTTGCGGGGGTGGGAGGGGGCGTGTCAAAAATTGAAAATAAACTTGATCTGCCTGCAAGTATAAGAAGCATATGTCCCATACCTGTCAAACCTCTGTCTCTTACCATCTCTGAGATGGTACAGACGGACCTGGCTAAATCGACTCGGCTGTTGATGCTGATCAAGAATATATATACTTTCTGGGTCGGAGATGCTTCCTTCTGCCTGTTACATACTTTTGCACAAACTTAATAAACTCAGGTACAGAGTAGTAGTAGTGGTTCTTTATTAAAATAGAAGAACATTTTGCATATTTTGGCATATATGTTAATCCTAGTGAGCTAGTAGAAGACTTACCCTTCAGAGTTAAACCACCTGCCTTCCCCGCTCGTCGCGAGATAGCAGATCTTTCACTCCTAAGGGGGTCATCCCAGGCTCTTAAAATTATTATATTATGGCCTAATTGTTTCCTAAAAAGCTTCCGCCAAGATTCTTGCTCTGTAGTTGCTCTCATCCAGTAAATATTTTCCCAGCCGCTCCCATGATTGCCCGTTCAGCACAGCCTTTAGCTCTTCCAACGAGAGCAGTGACTTTCCCAGCCGGTCGACTCTAAGCTCCTTCAGAATTGGACAGATGGCCTCAGGTACAGAGTATAACAAGTAAGAAAGTCGGTCAAGCCCGACTATAATATACCACTATCACTATATATATTATAATATACCAAATGTACCAAACCATCATGACATTAAGGTCCGAAAAGAAGTCTTAGTTAGAAAAACTTTTTTGTTTTCAATGGAGGCTGCAAGGGTATACAAAACTTCGTCCGAGCCGAAGTTAACTTTCCCCTATTTTTCTAAATACATAAACATTTATTCACATGATAAAAAACGTTGCATACTTTTTGGCGCCGAATGCGCTGTTGAAATATTCACATTAATGTTAATACTCTGTTAACTAACATAATGAAAGGATATAAAACGTTAATTCCCCTGAGTAACGGGTATATCAAAGTCGGGCAGGACCGACTTCAACTTACGCACTCGTTTTCTGTGTGTATGCGAATTAATGAGAAATATGTTGTCCCGACTTTTAAATATAAGGCCAGGAATGGATTGAAAGTTGCAAGTCGGTCCAGAAACCGCTTTGGTTCGGGTTTTCAGGGTTTCTCAAACCGGACCACGGACTGGACCTTATTAATTTAAGACCACCCAAACCGGAGCCCCTCTGTTTGCAATAAGGGTCGGTTTAAATAATTTGTCAGCTTTACATGTAATAGCCTATTTCCACTATAATCTCATATTTCGAAATGTACATATTTTTTTTCTGAGATGATATGTACATTTTCATTTAAATTTTTCAAAAAAGTAGCTTTTGAAATGCCAAAAGTTTTTTTGGAATTTAGAATTATTTATTTCAAAGAAAAATGTAGAAGCATTGTAGCCTAGTGGGAAGACTATTTTTTTCATACGCCGAGGTTGTGGGTTTAAGTCCCCGTGGTGGCATACTTTTCTTTTGATTATTTAAAATGCTTTTAGCATTGTCTATATTTTTTAAAATGCTGCGTGGTCCAAAAATCCTTTGAGGTACATCGGTTAAATTTGCTCAGCCTTTTGATGTACCTATCATATAGGGGACGCTCAGTCGATTGGACACATATATTAAATATGTACATTTTTTTTCCTATGGAAAAAATGTTTCATATTTTTTGATATGTGATAAAATGTGACAATATGTACATATTTGCTATAGTGGAAATAGGCTATTAGTCTAGTACTAAACATGTAAATATATGTTCAGTTTGGTGAGACGAATTTGGCGTGGTGAAACATGAGCGCTGCTACAACCGGGTGAAACCATCACAGGGCAACTCTACCGAACTCAATTGATTCGTTTGAGCCTAAAATAAATATTTGGCTTCACACAGTCCAAAGTGTGAAAGCCGAGCGACTCTCAATCTTCGCACAAGAGAAAGGGACCTACAGTTTACCGGCGAGTCGGAACGGCTGTTTGAGAAGCTATTTCATGTCTACTTAATTCAAAGCTGGCGTCAACAGCAATTGAAGGTGTATAAGTTCTTGAAAGAAAAATCGTTTAACGAACCCATCCGTGAACCGAACCGTAGACTTTATCATTGGTTCGAACGAATTTGAGAGGTTTGCAGCCTTAGTAAGCTTATTGTACAGAATAAATAGAATCATAGTTTTCAGCTTTAGGAAAATTCATTCCCTTGGTCGGAAAACTCACCCCGTTATAGCTCTAGAGAGCTCGGGAAAAATATTGCCTTAAAGCCTTCTCCGTTAAACAGTTACCGTTGAAACTATTTCCAATTGAACGCTTCTTCCGAGAGTATTCACTGCTTATTCATTCCCATCGACAATCACTCTGCAAGTCCCACATCGTTAAAGAAAAGTGACAATTTATAACGAAATGCATGTTATTTCCTACACACAAAGCCAGAGTCGTTTCGATACACTCGCAAATATACGCGTGTTTATGCCAGCCAACTGCTTGTTACGTGGGCCGCCTTGTTTTGGCCGATATATTTTTGGGTACGCCATTGATGGCGTATCGTGGCTGGGGATCTTGGGTTTACTTAGATGCAAAGTGCTACGAATTTATGGTCAACTACTGAAGAACAGGCTAATGAAATGGCAGTTGCCCGGGTCTGCCTTTTGTTGCCAGCTGCTGGCTTCTGCCGCGAAACACGTAAGTGGCAGGCCCATTGTCGGTGGCTATCAACAACGGCAATAACTACATTTATTTATACGTACAATGTAGTTTCAGGGGGCAACGGGGAGTGGAGACGGAGACTGGGGCAACAAAGGTGCATAGTTAAGCATAATTTAATAGATACGCGACTCAAGCTCCCTCTCTCTCTCTCTCTGTCTCTCTTTCTCGCTTTATGGTTGACACTATTGTCTAGGCCAAGTTTATATGTGGGGCTGTCATAAAATGATGAATGCATTATTATTACGAGTATTATTGTTATTTTCGCTGCTGTTGTTGTTGCATACTTTGTTAGGCCTTTTGTTGAAAAGCGTTAATTGAGTGTTGCGAATGTGCAACGGCAATTGAAATTGTTTATGACTTGCAGTTGTTGTTGCTAATGGAACTACTCGGCTAATCAACTTGGATATCTCTCTAAGAGTATCCTTCACAAAAGGACACCGCCTAACCTACTCTCGCACTTGACAATGCCGAAAAATAAGATTATACAACAAACCCAGAAACACTTTAGACTTCCATCTTTCAGGCTTTATTAAGATGCCATTTTCATTACGGGAATTGACTTGAGGCTGGGCCGCCACTTGAAGTCAACTGGCTGGCGGCCACTTGAAGGCGACGGCATAGAAATTTCGTTTCTTTCTCTGTATTTAGTGGATTTTAATTGCCGTAATTAGCGAGAGCTGAAGAAAATATTCAAGTGCATTCTGGAGCGGCTGCTGCAGCAGCTCCAGCATGGCCGCCAAGACGGAAGCGATTGCTGCCGCGCGGGTTGGCCATAAATTAACACCAAACCGATTAATGAAAAGTGGCGATCCATATCGGTACACATGTTTTGTGTGTTTAGCGATAAGCGACAGACCGAGAGAGAGAGAAAGACAGGATATTGGCACATTAAGATCAATTAACTCGGCTGACTTTTGATGGCTGCGATATGGCTAATGCTGATCTTCATTTGGGCGCCCTAATGAGCTTGTTGGGTTGATTGTGATTCGATCATTTTGCTCGACCGTCGTGTCATTAACATTAATATAAACATTCAAATGCTGACTTGTAATTTGCTAAGGTCTTTGCATGTCGCAATCCCAACTCTACGCTTCATTATTCAAGTTTTGCATTGTAAATAGCATTGTGATGCTTGATTTTTGAAAAGGGCTACCCATTTGGACTTAACTTTGTAGTCACATGTTCTGTGCTCGGTCTTTAAAACTGATTTAGAAAGGGAGAAAAAGCTTCGCGTAGACTAAAAAGCTTTCATATTCAGTAACGGTAAACTCAGAAAACAGGCAAATGGCAGAGTTCTAGAACGATTGTTCAGTTTTGATCTTGGGCTTACCTAAATTTTATACGGTACTCAGTCCAAAACAAATTTTACTCAAACTTAGAGCCAAAGGGAACTTAGAACGGGCTTATGGCTTACCAAAGGTGCGAAAATGTTCTAGAAAATGCGTTTCAGAGATCCGCAAGAGTTCCTGTGTTGTTGACTTGCGTGTACTCGTTGAAAGAGTATGCGGTATGATTCGACACTCAAAATATGCAGTCAGCTCATGTACTCACTCATCTCGTACAAGTATTTCTGTGTCTGGATGTCTACTTTTGCTGGAGTCAAATTAGTGGTACGTGTTTTGACTGTGCTTCCGGCGTTTGATTTTTTCCGAGCGGCAAACGCACTCTGACATCACACACTCACTGCACTTAACAGTATTAGCGACAAGTGGAGCAAGTGTTTCTGGTAAAAGACTGCGACTTTTTGTTGCACTGCTTGCGGGTATGAAAAATATCAAATACTTATGCATTGCACTAGTAGTTGCATTACACCAGTGCAGACGTCTGATGCGTTCTAAGTTCAAGAAAACTTTTCTTTGTATTAACTTCGCCTGTGTCGAAATTTTAATACCCTGAAAAATGCTCAATATGATACCGACCGATCGGTCCTATGCTGCTAAAGGGTGATTTTTTAAGAGCTATAGGAAAGTTTTAAAAACAAAAACCCATAAAATTCAGAACAATGCATAAAATCTTTATTTGAATCGATAGTACGGTCCATATAATTAAATGATTGAAGATTATTTCATGCAAATGTTGACCGTGACTGCGCCTCAAATGGTCCATCCGCTTAGTCCAATTTTGGCATACTCTTTCCAACATTTCGGCCGGTATCTCACGAATAAACGCTTCAATGTTGTCTTCCAATGCGTCAATTGAAGCGGGCTTGTCTGTATAGACATAAGCTTTAACAAAGCCCCACAAAAAATAGTCCAAAAGGCGTTAAATCGCACGATCTAGGCAGCCAATTGAGCGGTCCCGAACGTGAAATAAAATGTTCACCGAACTCGCCTCTCAATAAGTCCATTGTTGCGCGTGCTGTGTGGCATGTGGCACCGTCTTGTTGGAACCACATGTCATGCAAGTCAAGCACTTGCACTTTGGGCAAAAAAAAGATGGATATTATCTCACAGTAGCGCTCACCATTCACAGTTACGTTACGATTCGCATCATCTTTGAAGAAGTACGGTCCAATGATGCCACCAGCCCATAAACCGCACTAAACGGACTTTTTCGGTAAAAAAGTGGATCTTCGGCCAACTTTCCAAGAGCCCATTCACCAAAAAATTCTACGTTGCGGTAGGTCGTTCGGCTTCAATTCTTGCACCAGCTGTATTTTGAAAGGCTTCACACCTAAATCCTTCCGCAAAATTTTCCACGTTGTTGAGAACAGGGCCCAATTGCTGCGAACGGCGACGAATCGATAATTGATGGTCATCATTAACACTGGCCGATACAGCTGCGATATTTTCTTCATATTTTTAATATGAAGATATTTTTAATGTCCAACAATGTAAATTTGGTGCGAAATTTAGTCACAATAGCCCGAATAGCCGCTTCAGTGGGTCGATTAAACTGACCATAAAATGGAAGAAGCGCGCGATGAACTTTCTTAATAGAGCACGCATTTTGATAATAAAATTCAATAATTTGCAAGCGTTGCTCGTTTGTAAGACGATTCATGGTTAAGTTATAGACCAAACTGAAGATGTTTGACAGTGAAACTAAACACGAAACGAGCGTGAGCTGTTTAAACCAGTGTTGCCCCAAAAGATAATATCTAAAATCACCACCCAGCTGTAAGTCTGTAAATACTTGTATATTGACACCTTAAAATTGTCTCAAACCTACATATGGTGGGGTGTACGCAACTATTAAATTTCAAGGTCAAAGGTCACAAAAATTGATTTTTTGCGCTTTTTGTAAATATCTCATTTCCTATGGGTTTTTTGCTATTTTTATTTATCATCAATATTGTAGAATACGAAACTCTCTACAAATTTTGATTTAAAAAAAATTTTCATACGGTGAACCGTTTTCAAGATAAAGGGCGGAGAGCGCGCGGTCACAGGATCACTTCAGGTCAACCGGTGCCTCCGGTCGAAAACACGCCATAAATAGTTGATGAACTATCGATAAATCAATGATTATAAATATTTGTCAATTTTTTATTAACTATTATATTATATATTATAGTTTTTTTCCTAACTTATCCCCTTTTTTCAGTATTAATTTATTTAACAACTACCTGCCCATGTAATTGCATAATTGTTAATGATAATAAAGGAATTATATTTGAATTTCAACCTAATTATAAATTTATGAAAAAAAAAACAAATAAATTAAAAATTAATCTTTTTATTTAAAAATATCAGTCAATACATTTTTTTTATTAGAAGTAAAAAAATGGAATAAAGGGAACTAAAACTAGAATTTATAATTTTAATCATCTTCTTCCTTTTCGTCGTCGTCATTATCGTCTTCAACGACATTTGTGTCAAGTTCTTCCATGATTCCGGGGTCAAAGGCTCCATCTTCGTTAATGTCGCTCTGATATGGTAGAGCATTGAAACAAGTTTGCCCATTACATTGGCCCACAAGCTAAAGCGCATTGCAAGACCGTTTTCCGCATCCGCATCGCGAACCACAACCACTCTTGCAGTTGCAGAAAATTGTATTTTGCAAATCTTCTGGAGCAGGTGGTAAAATGGTCATGATAGGCTCCAAAAAAATCGATTCGCATTGCCCAAACCCATACCTGGGGTTCCAAATCAAGCCCTAACCAAGTTTGAACTTGATAATATACACTTTTGAAATGTTGACTTATTGGTGCACTTATTGGTGCACTTATTGGTGGAATATTTGAAAGCTGCACAGGTTTATAAAGTTTTGTAGACTCGACGTAATGCATATAACGTAGATGATCGAAGATGATTATAGACTGCCAATACGGTTTGAGTTCCACTCTCTAATAATCTCTGTGCCGAACAATTTTCTTCCTCAAATGCTGCAGCTAGTTCATCCAAACTTGTCAGTTTCTCAAAAACTTTTAAAAATAATTTTTTCCCCTTTTTAAAAAGCGCAGAAGTTGTGTCACAGCCACTTAATGCGGGCAGAAATAAAATATGTGTTTTTGAAATGAGGATAATTATCAAAACTTTTAGTCGAGTATATCTCCATTTTTACACTTCCTTTCCCAACTTTTTAAAGAAAATGTCTTGTTCGTAAGACAGTGTACGCCCAATTAAAATGACAAGTAAATCAATGTCTTGTCCTATTATAGCTGCAATTTTTTCAGACTTTGATTCTTCAATTGCAGTTTCAACAATAAGAACATCCGCATCATCTCTGGCTTTTTTAGTAGTAATATTTGCAGCTTGTAATTTTTCAATTAACATATTAATGATCATATCTTTGTTATTTCGATTTGATAAGAATTTTTCTTGAGTAACTGGTACAACCATTGTTTCAAAGTGATGAAATATAATATAAAAGTTAATAAAAACAAATAAAAACAAATATTTATAATCATTGATTTATCGATAGTTCGTCAACTATATATGGCGTGTTTTCGACCGGAGGCACCGGTTGACCTGAAGTGATCCTGTGACCACGAGCTCTCTGCCCTTTATCTCAAAAACGGTGTACCGTATGAAAAATTTTTTTAAATCAAAATTTGTAGAGAGTTTCGTATTCTACAATATTTATGATAAAATAAAAATAGCAAAACACCCATATTAAATGAAATATTTACAAAAAAAGCGCAAAAAATCGATTTTTGTGACCTTTGACCTTAAAATTTAATAGTTGCGCACACCCCACCATATGTAGGTTTTGAGACAACTTTAAGGGTGTCAATATACAAGTATTTACAGACTTACAGCTGGGTATCTCGAATTCCGAGATTCTTACCTAATTTAAGTTTAAATGACTGGACTATTAGTACGACACGTACTCGAAATTTCAATCTTAGCTCGACTTTTTTCTGTGCACAGCCCTGCCAACTCGATTTTCAAAGTCAGCTACACAATTATCTAAGTAGGTCAGAGAACTGGAGATTGGGTGAATTCTTACGAAAAGCTTTAGTGACTTTTTGCTATATTGAGTCGGAGATGCTTCCTTTTGGCTATCACATTCTTTTGCTCAAACTCAATATACTTTGTGTACCTTTGGTACAGAGCATAAAACTGCAAGCAAATTGTATAAAAAGTTTCGCTATTTACCTAATACCTTTCTCCTCCAATAATACCCAAACAAGTATTGAATTAGCTTGGATATTATGACAAGCTGTCATAAATTACATATTAATTCTGAAGTTGCCCTCATTCAAACTAACCTGGCTAACAAAGTACTACCTCAACACCAGACCCCCGAGGGAAAACTAAGACCGGCCAGGTAGCCAGGCAGCCAGCGAGTGCTAAGGCTGTAGGCCAAACTGCAGTAAAATCAGGGTCGTGCGATCGATGGAGATCTTGTCGATCTCAGGCTCGGTTCTGTTCTGGTTTCTTCAGGTGTCGGCCTTGCCACCGCATTGACTTGCCTACCTTACACCTCGGAGGAACGAAGATCAAAGACGGTAATGCCGACTTAATAACATAAATTAATCTTCTCATTGTTGGCCAAAGGAACGCACTGGGAGAGCGAGAGAGAGTGCACATGCGTGCCAAAAATTGGCCAACTACAAGCTATGCTAATCCGTCGCCTAACCAGACCCAGTTAACACACACAAACACACCAAAAAAACGGCATTTAATTTGGTTTTGGTTTCGATTTGATTTCATTCATTATTTTTTCGGTGTGAAAGAGAAGTCTATAAAGGCGATCGAAGAGGCCTTCAAGCAAAGCAAATCAGTTGGCAAAGTTTTTTCTTCTCTTTTTTCTCTCCGAGATCAAAGTAAACATGCCGCCGGCTGATACCAAGATACGTGGCAAATATGTAGACGATTTTGATCGAACGACCACGATGACGATGATCGGACCGCAGCAGCAGCAGCAGCGGCGGCAGCGCAGGCAGCCACATTAAGTATTTGAAATGACTTTCCGGCATGGGAGAGTGGAAAATGAAACGAGCGCAGCAAATTAGCTAATCAACGCCCATTAGTAGTAAGGTATTGGAATTTATGATAAATTTCCGTTAATGCGCAGCCAACACAGAACTCACAATTCAGAAACAAGTTAATTTTTTCGTTGCCCAGCTCCGTGATAAAGCAGGCAACTTTATAACGCCGAGGCGTACGCAGCAGGACGACAAACTGTCTGGCTATAAAACAAGTGCATGGATTGGCTCGAATGTGTATGCGTGTGTTAATAATACATAATTTTCTTGTAAAACAACAACCGCTGCGCATCGTTATCGTTATCATTATGGTGCATTTTTATGTGCGCCTGCATGTTGACTGCCACTTTGGGTTAAGGCAGTTTGCAGTTTGCAGTTTTTAGTCGCCCGATTTGGCCAACGACAACGACAATATCACTTTATTTATGTTTATCGATTTGGCCGACCAGATAAGCGGCTTTAAGCCGGCCAGCGGTGGTTATGTGCGCTCGTAGGTTTTGTTTTTAGTGAGCGCCATAAAATGAAAGGCCAAAAGTGCCAGCGGCAGTGTCCCCCCACTCGAACCGTTGGCATGCCACTTGCCGTTGTTTGTGTAGGAGAGTTTTGGTAACCAGCTAAGAGATTGGCGAATTGTCAAAAGGCAGATATTGACCGTGGCTAAATAGAAGATTTGCGGGCTTATCAGGTGGAGTAAAGGTCATACCATAGACTTAGGGATGCCATCTGGGCTTTAAATGAACCGAACCGGTAGTAATTGATTCTAGATTCCAAATAGCAACATCTGTCCCATAATCTTACAAATAACAGAGTTAATTGTTAGTTTATCTGACACATTACTTATTTAGATCAGCGATGGGCAACGCTCAGCCGCCTGTCCCTCTCAGCCCAAGCCATTATTATAATACTCGATTGACAACAACAATATACGGCCACACAAATCTGCTTCGCAATTATTGCTGCCCTTCTGTTTAATTTTGGTGCCCTCCGCTGATTTAGATAAACCTTTGAGGTTATGGTCTGGTACAAGCGCAAGGTATGGGTTTACAACTTATTGGATAAAATTAAGATATTGCAATCAATCTTCTTTGATCAATTCTTTGATCTTCTCTATATACACAGAGAAAACAAAGTTAACTACACGCCACGTGTAGAAACGACAATCCTAAAAGAAACGTAGTTCACCCTCCTAAGACTGTATTTTCACTTGTCGAGATGGGTTAAAAATCTTAGTTTACTATGAGTTGGCTGTCTAAAAACTAATTTGAGAAATCGAAATTAGAGAATAGCCTACTTCTCATTCAGTTTTTTCATGCTTTCATAAATTGTTGTGTTTCTCAGATTGACTATAATACTTTTCTGATATCTCTTTTGAGAAACTTTTATGAGATATCATAAAGGAGCTGTAGACGAGTGCGCCGACTCCAAAATTCCCTGTTCCCTTGATTTCGTTTGTTTTCAATCATTTTCTACGAATGAGTACACATGCACACACATACACACAAACGCACGCGAACGCGTTAGCTGACAATGCAAGAGCCCCCTTCCTCCTACAAGCAAAATTGTATATAACAGCGGTGGGCATAAGATTTGAGATTGAGAGCAGTCCAACAACAACAACAGAAAAAACACCCCTAATTGGCGAGGCTCCAGTCGGCCAACCAGACACACACTGCTTGTATTTGTTTTTGCAGTCGTCTCTGTCGCCCCGATACGCAATAGATCTGTTGTTGTTTTCGCTTCGAGTTCAGCTGCCGTGTTTGAGATGACGAGTCAATTTTTAATGCGTCTGTGTGGCGCCGCCTGCCATACAATAACTTTTGGGAGCAATCGGAGCAAATAGAAGCCTTGCTCCGATGGTATATAGCGTCGGTGTTTTTTGTCCGATCTTATTGTACTTTTCAGAAATTATAAATACATATTGGTCCTTACTTGCTTTATGTAAAGTCTCGGGGGCTTAACTTAAAAATGGTGGCTTTGACAGTTTTTTGCGCTTAAAAGGAAGAGGAGGGGGGGATTTTCCTCGAACAACGTGATCTGCGATACATTAAATGTGGCTCTATCTCTTATAATGTCTGAGATCAACGCGTTCATACGGACAAACGGACGGACTGACGAACATGGTTTAATCACTTGATGTAATCAAATATACATTTGATCGACGTTTGTTAATTTTCCCCTAATAATAACACAGTGAATTACTTTAAATAAAATTGCTAAACACCCTTTTCATGTTATTTTTATACCTTCGAGAAAAGAAGCATCCGACCACAGTTGATAGTGCCGAGTGAGTTTGTTGTGTTGTCTGTCCGTCTGTCTGTTTCTATGCTATCTCCACGGTCAGTTCGAATCTTTGCAGGAAGTCTTTTGGTACATATACGCTGCACATTTGTCGGAACCGGGCGGATCGGATGACTATAGTATATAGCTGTCATAAGAACGATCGGTCGAAAAACTAGTTTTAGCGAGAAAAACTTTTTTGTTTGCAATGGAAACGCCTCCAAACTTTGTATTTCTTAGTTTGCTATGTTTTTCCATGATTCCAGTTAGTTTGGTCGAAATCGGATGTCTATATAGTATAGCTGTCATAGAAAAGTAGAGTCAGAAAAGTAGTCTTAAGCTAAGTTCACACGGACAAACTAATTTGTCTAAATTGACGCAAAATTTTTTAAAATTAGTTTGACATGTGTGTGAACGCCAAATTAATTTGCAGTCAAACGCTTGTGTCAAACTGTTTGCCGAGCTTGCCAAGTCATGTTTTCGACAAATTTGCGTGCTTTCTGAACACAATGTGAACACTCTCTCGCAAACTGTTATCGTATTTGCCGAGTTTGTTCTTACAAGGCAAATGTATGAACAAACTATGGCAAACTTGTGATGCTTGTGTGAGTAATTTCAAGTGCAGTGACGTTTGTAATTCAATTTAAATATTTAGTTTGGATAAGATTTGCATAACTGTGTAAAAATGAGTACATTAAAATTGTTTTATTGTACAATTGTTAAGGCTGCATTGTTAGATAACCCAAACGATTCAGACGACTTGGCGTGGCCTTTTTGGAAATGATTGGCGCAAATAAAAATATAGAAATTAGTTTTACGCAGCATCCTTTGTTTTCCCTTCGCTTTACCCACGGACTTTCCCATTCTCTGCATTATATCTTACGGTTGTTCTTTTGCAGAGAAGTTAGGGCATGCAACTATGCAGCGCCAATGCAAATAATTAACAAATTCTTTTCCTTATAGCTTTGCCCATGTCTGTTTTTGCACGATAGAAATTTTGATTAGCCCGATATTTTTATCGCACTAAATCGATTATTTGACAGCTGCTATAACAATCCAATTGGTTTGTGAGGAAACATAAAATTTTCGCAAAACAAGTTTGCGAGTGTGAACACTAAGCCAAATTCAATGCAAGTTCCGACAATCGAAGTTCCGACAATTGTACAAACTAATTTGGCGTGCGTGTGAACACCTAGAAAAATTCGGACACAAGTCCGACAAACTCAGCCATGACAGCTTGTGTAAATTAATTTGCCCGTGTGAACTTAGCTTTAGTTAGAAAATCGGATGACTATAGCATATAGCTGCAGTACGAATGATCGGTCGAAAAAGAAGTTCTATTGAGAAAAACTTTTATGTTTTGGATGGAATCGCCTTCAACTTTCGTACTGTTAGTTTGTTAAGCTTTTCAATGATTCCACTAAGATTGGTCAAAATCTGACATCTTTATAGTATAGCTCCTTAGAAAAGTAAGGTACGAAAAGTAGCCTTAGGCCCGTTTTCTTATGTTCCTGTTTTTGCAAGTCTAGGTAGATTTGGTGAATTTGCACTGCTCATTTTGAGCATGAGCTATGCAAGCGCGAAAAATTCATCTAGATTTGCAAAAACTGGAAAATGAGAAAACGGGCCTTAGTTAGAAATACTTTTTTGTTGTATACAAAACTTCGGCCGAGCCGAAGTTAACTTTCGCTTTTTTTTTTGAGTGTTGCGACTCGGCACCAAACCTTAAGCATAAGCCAAGCATAAGCCAAACCACCAAATCATAAACATAAGCCGGATGGTGACCTCTCTGAACTGTCGGAAAAGAGCTGATTATAAACTGTTATTTAATTGGAATATAAGGGCGCCCTTACTTTTGAATCTGTGGAGCTCTTGATTCGAGTGTGAACGATCTTAATCTTGAACCTGATGAACTCTTGCTACAAGAACGAACATTTTTGGTTTTTGATAAGCTTTTGATTTAAGAATGAGCAATCTTCGATTTGAGTTATTTTAGCAATTGATTCAATGATATTTCTCCTTGATTTGAGAATGTTTTGTACTTGATTCAAGTAATGAGGCTAGTAATGAGAAAAACGGTATCAGCAATTCATAATTGATTCAAGAATTTTGCTCTGGGATGAAGAATTTTAATTCTCATCGAACTTCTGACGTTGAACATTTTTGAATCAAATATCAACCTGATACTAAGAAGTAAGAAATAAACAAAGACCTGGTTATTTTTTAAGTAATTTTGAATGCCACAGAAGTTTCTCAATATTCCCCATAGTGCCGGTCGCTCACATCCGCCTCAGCTGCTTTGGATGCTAATTCAATTGGCACATTTGACACAGACTTTCTTTCTTTTTGCGCTGACCACCAGCAGTACCAGCCTCCAAGCATGCCAAACCACGCACATTTATAGACGCCAACGAAATTGTCATAAGACATCGTTTGTGAGCCAAGTTTTCTTGCCTATCCCCTGGCACCGCCATACGCGGCGTATGCGTGACGCGGGCTTAAGCGACAACGGCTGCTGCGCCTGCGGCCTGCGCAAATGCATAAACTACGCAATTTATGCGTATTTGGTAGATCAGCAAGGAATCGGAGGCTGCCAACGGGGTGTAGATTTAATTAAATAAATTCCAAGATCGCGGCAGGCAGCAAAAAAAAAGAAGTTGTCGTCGCTTCTTGCATATTTGCGCATAAATTGGTGGGGCAAATTGTGTCACAGTGTGCACACGTGTGAGTCGCTGGTAATTAAATAAATCCGCACATTGTTTGTAACAATAAAAAAATCAAATAAAAATAATAAATTTCAAACAATATTTTACGATTTTATGGAGCATTTATTGGCGACACGCCCACACGATAACCCCAACGCCTTGACGCACACAAATCCGCTGCATACCTGCAGCCATATATATCAACGGCTTAACAATTGGCTCAGACTTGTCGTCAGGTGGCCATTGCCGTTAAGCTCTCCTCCCCTCCCCATTGCGTGTCCGTCTCTGAACGGTGCACGCATTTTGATACTTAAATTTATGGTTTCGCTAGCCGTTTATTTGTCATGCCAACGCTGTCGCCATAATTATATATACTCGTTTAACCGTAACTAGTTTTTTCGGCGCAATCATGCAAAATATTTTATTTTATGGGCCTTGTTCGCCCAAACATCAAAGGCGCCAGGCAACTGTTCGCTTGTTACGCCAATTGTTGGATCAGTCATGGAAACTCGTTTTTTGGCTAGAACCAAGCACGATAAGTAAGCAATTTGTTCTGAATTAAGAAGATTTCCACAATTGAATTTCAAATTTTGCTTCTTACCTTCTTCTACGATCTGCCAAGTCAGGATTTTTGTCTCCACTGACCAGCGAGACTTTCTGCAGACACTCAATCCCTTTGACTTTGCCACCAGCTAGAAAGAGCGGATCGCAATATCCTCAGTTGCGCTTGCTTTTATTAAGTTTGAGCTTAATATATTGGAACCCTAACAAATAAAACAAAAAGTTTTTCCCATTAAGATGCATTTTTCGACTACGGATCCGACGATCATTCGTATGGTAGCTATAAGATATAGTAATATGAGTTCGACCAAATTTGGCAAATCTGTTCGAAAGCATATATTTTATATAATTACCTATCCGATTATCCGATCCGATCGGTTCCGAATAAATATAGCTTATGGTGTCGGAAATGAATACTTCGATGCGTTGGAAACTTCTGGCAAAATGATAAAATTATAGTATAAAAACTGTCCTTGGTGCGTTGAGATGATTCTGTTTCATTGCGTTTTTTAAATTTTTCAGTTTATTTTTACTCTTTAACATCGAGATACTTTCATAAAAAAAGGGGTGTTTTTCAATTTAAAATCTATACCTTAAACGTTTCCTACGTATTCAAAGGTAACCTTAAAGCCGTTTGAGTTTTAAAGTACGCCTGCAAGTTAAAAATTTGTATCTAGTTAAGTACACATAAAAACCAAAGAACTGCTCATGCATCATTAACTAGCCGCGGTTCGATTTTCTTGTTCGCTTCGTTTTCGCTGAGTTGTCAAAACTATCGAACAATGTCTCTGGGCCATTTTAGCGGTTTGCTCACCCATCTCCATCTCCATCATCATCATCATCATCATCCTCTCTATGTCTATGACGATCCATTCATTTAGCTGCTGCCTGGGGCATTGTTGGCTTTATGCCGTTGTCAACGCTCTTTGTTGTGCCACCAATAAAGCGGCGGTCCCTTTGATCCGTCGGCCAGTTCAAAGTCCCCAAACGAACTTCTAACTCAATTAGCTTGTAGTTTTTTTAAACGGTTTTGATTACAAGCATATTTCTGACTATTCCCGCCCCCTCCCAATACTAAACATATATACATTTATACGTACACTACTTATAAAGACATTAAGCCAACTAACACAGCTCAAAGCTGTTTGGCCTACATTGGTAGGTCACTCAATCAGTGCACGGGGGAACAGGACGACTCCCTGGCAAAGATCTTTAGAGTAAAGCCGCCGCTCTTTGATCGCATTTTAATGATGATGACCATTGTTAGCTGATGTTAGCGATTGCACAGGCAGATTTTCACTTAACAACGCCGCCAAATGCCGCCCCATCACAACCAGATTCAGTTTCGGAGCCAGTCCCCATCGTACCGAAGTATGCGCGACTGCTTAAAGGGCATGCAAACATAAAAAATGATGTAGTAGAGCCATACCAAGTGCCAAGTGCACGAGAATGAAGGGACTTGCCCGCCCCCAGACGCTGTTTCCATCGGGTGCTGAGCGCACAAATTGCAACGCTACGTAATTTTTATTATTTCGCACTGACCAAACGAACAAATGCACTGTGGGTCGATACATAAAAAGATTTTAGAATAAAAATCCTAAACTAAAGAGGAAATAAGGGTGCTAGAAGAAGGTCTACTGCAAATGGTAACTCCAAGTTGGTCCTTCGAGCCGGATATTGCATTGGATGTGAAACTTCCCAGTCGGACTATGAAGCATGACATGAGAAAAATCAGTACATCTGGTGGCATGAAATTTCACTACATGCAAAACTCAGGGGTTTGGCAACGTACGTCTCAGGTCTTTCCTTCTGCGACTTACAAACATCTGCAGTACTGAGAAAGTAAGAAATTTCTTAAGCCAAAGGCTGCTGATGACGTCACCCCAAACGGAAACGGTTGAAGCCCCTGTGATGTTCGGCGTTTCCATTGCAAAAGGAAGCCGAAGGCCCAGGTGTTTGCAGACCTTCTCACGTGAAAAGCAAGCCAGAAAACTGGGTTCCGACTGGGTTTCTGTATAAGACGTGCTCCAACTTTCGCTTACTAGTGTGTGTGTGTCCCCAGTACTCGATACTCATAGTTCAAAAATTGGTACTTTGCTCTCGATTCTCAGTACTCGATACTCATAATTCTATTATCAGCATTCGGGTTTCGATATTCAGTACTCGATACTTAGGCCTCTATATAAAGTTGGTCTAGAGCCCGATACTCTGACCTCGATACTACATCATCGATACACAGACGACAATAATGAGTACTCGATGCTCAGACCTCGTTACTCAGAAATCGATACTAAGAACTCGATACCTAGTACTCGATGCTAAGTACTCGATATTATGTATTCGATAGTCAATGCTCGATACTCGGTATTCAATACTCGGTATTCGATATTTGGTATTCGATAATCGGTATTCGATACTTTGTATTCGATACTCGGTACTCTATACTCAGTATTCGATAATACTCGATACACAGTTCTCAAAACCCATTACTCGAAATTCGATACTAAATACTCGAAACTAAATACTAGATACTAAGTACTCGAAACGAAATACTCGATACTAAATACTCGATATTAAATACTCAGTACTAAGTACTCGATATTCAGTGCTCGATACTCGGTATTCGATACCCTGTATTCGATACTCGGTACTCGGTACACAGTACTCGAAACCCAGAACTCGAAATTCGATACTAAGTACCCGATACTCGATATCACATCACAGTCAAACGATGTACAACATTGCTACAAAACATAAAATGTCAACGTGACTCGTGTTGCTGAAATCAAACTTTAATCCTACGTTAAGATGTTTCACATCTGTCCATTGATTTAATTATAAAATATAATTTTGATGGTTAGCTTATCATTCGCTTTGTGGGTATGAAAAGGTTCTCTTTGGTATAAAATAAAGAAGAGTCAAGATTTAGCCTGATTCGAACACGTTTAGAAGCGGCGAGTTTGGCTGAAAAAACGTACTTGATATAAGTAAGGCCTACTTGGTTTCAGATATTTCACATTTGACTTTCGTGTTCGTAAAGTTGGAATACGAAACACTTGATTTTCTCTTCCTGTGTAAGCAAAGACCGAATTTCTTGTACCAAGTATACATTTTCACCAATTTCTTAATCCACGAGAAAATACACAGAAAAAAGGAACGTATAAAAAATGTGATAAAGGAAATATTTAAGTAAGCTCTGCGGCGTGTGACCAAAGGCTTGTCCATTCCATTCGTGTTAATTGCAAAAGGTCCTGAGTTCGATCCACAGACAGGGAACTGGTCATTTTCTATGATACATTTCTAAGATAACACTTATCGCATATATCATGATTGATATGAAGAAAATATAATATCGGATCATATCATTTTTTTTTGTGTGTACACTGTACACTCTCCCTCTTTGCTTGCTCTGTTCGTTCAGTTATTTCTTCTCTCTCAACTTGCCAATAAAAACGAAATTTGGTACCATTTTCAAGTACAATATTCTGATCAATTCAAAAATAAAAATATTCTATTTCAAAAGCTTAGCAAATTGCATTTTTTCAATTCGTTTTCTACATTTTTTATATCTGCTTAAGCAAAATGGGCAACTACCTGACCGATTCAGTAATAAAAATAACATTGTTTTTGAAAAGTGGCGACCGTGACGTGTTTGATAAACTTGAGTTTTGAGTTCGAAACATTCAATATTTAGAATAAAATCGTTTTCGTCAATGCAATGCACCATTAATTGGCCCAGTGTGCCCACTGTGTCCATTCAAACTGCAGCCAAGTGCGCCCGCCTCGGGAGGCTGGCGAATACATCTCATGCAGACATCCAAGTCGTCTACCGTCTGAGTCTGAAGCTTGACTTCGTCTGCGCTAGCGTCTGCGTCTGACTGACTTCATTGCTCTTTACGTTACGTTAACTTTAAGTATACGTTTACCCATTGCCCGAGCGCCATCTCGTTTAATCTACCTTTTAAAGGGCGTGGCTATAGTATTTTATATGTGTTGATCAAAGAGCGCCGACGCTTTGTATTAAAGCCGCCGTTTTTATGTTCAACTTTGGCTTAGCGCAACGCGGCGCATGCGCAACATGGTAAGGATCTGAGTAGTGTGTGGCCGCGGCTGGGCTTTACGTATTCATTATTGAATTAAGGATGACCACGTTTTCGGCGCTTTGCAATTGATTTGGCAGCCATTAAAATCAATCAAAACACACGACTAGAGAGGCTGCTGCTAGTGCATAATTATGTGAAAGCCGCTCGGCTGCAGCTTGGCGTTAATGAATTGATTTTTGGGACCCATCAAAAGTGAGTGAACATCGTGCGCAAACGGTTTGTTGATTTACCCGTTTATGTTCATGCGAGAGCCCCTCGGGTGCGGACGCCAGTCAATCAGCAAGGGGAGGCCGGCCATACAAAAGAAAGTCGCCGACCGACCGGACCGACCATACGTGTATGAAGAAATTAAACCGCCTGCTACGACACCATCTGATTATAGCCCCGGGGCCGTTGACATGTTCTTTGGCGCAGCAAATTGCCAAGCACTCGGAAATTATTGGCCATGTTAATGTTTACAAGATGTAACACACCAATCAAAATAGCCGCCGGGCCGACATGAGCAAACTTTTACGCCAAGAATGGGGATTGTTTTTCGTTTATGGGAAAAAGCAATTTGCTAAATGTTTAAATTTTATATTGTAAAAGGCCAAGGAAAATGAGCAAGAGAAAGTTCTTATAAGATTGCAACTTGTATAAACTCAGTTTATCAATTGAGGAAGAAAGATTCTTAGTTGTAGCTTAAATCAGGCATTGAGTACCAACTGCTAAGAAAAATCTTTAAACTCTTAGGGCCGATTCCACATCTCCTACATAGGAAAAAAAGAAATCGGCCCTTAGTCTTAATTTCATTTTATTCTTTATAGAAATACTTTACCGACTACTTATACGCACTCAAATCGATTCGTGGGCACATCGATTTCTTTTCGATAATTTCTTAGAATTGAAATTCAATATTGAAAAAAGTTTGCACTTTATAACAATACTTTATTAAATACTTCTTTGGCTTAAGCTTTTACTTGTTTACTGACTTTGAGTACGAATCGTTCTACAATGCGAAATTAACCGTTGAAAATTCAAAAATTGAAAAATATTCTTGATTCAAGAAAAGAAAGTATTAATATGAGACCATTTCTTAATGTAAAACGGGATGTAAGGCAAAAAGGGATTGGTTTAAAAACATATCAGTATAGTTTCACATCAAAAAGGATTCATTGTAGAATGTTCAGTACACTCAGAATTTATACCGTTTAGTTGGTACTTCAAATTTCAAGTACGATTCGTACTTGGGTGTACTTAAATTGAGTAAGAAACATTCTAAATCCGAAGAACGAGTGCTATTATTATTGAAATGAGAACAATCGTTCTTGAATTAAGATTATTTTATACCTACAGTAAGAAGAAAAATTCAAGAAAAGCACGTTATTAGTTCAAGTTCAAAATATATTAAATTGAGTACAAAATTGACTTATAATGCTAGCTCCGAACAGTGTGCAACGGAAAATGCGAAATATCTATTCTTAAAATTCCCAACTGATTCTAACACTTTTGTTATGGAGTGATGGTAAATCTCTGCCCTAGAGTAGTTCTACCAAAGAGGTTAATTTATGGGCCTTGGATATTTCCAGCCTTCTTTGGTACAATACAGAGAACTCGTCTTAGAACAACTTGGGAATAGCTTTAGAATTTTACGGGCTCAAACCAAGAACCTTTTCTTTCTATAATGTTTTTCGGGCTGACATTAGAAGTTACTGTTATTTGAGGAAGAACATTTTGTACTAATTTTCAGAGTAATGTATCCCGTAAAAGTCTGAAACCAATTATTTCGGGATTGAAAAACTCGTACTTGATCCAAGAATTTTGTACTTAGATCAAGTACATTCTTACTTACCGTACTATCGACACCGTTTGTACTTAATTCAAGTACAAAATTCTCGGTTTTTTTCCTGAGTAAATGCTTGGTTCTTTTTTTTGTTATCAAAGTTCTTTTTCCGAGCATTATTCATTCTTAAACTAAACTGTGTGGACGGGTGGCTCCGCGGCTAGTGGTCGTTGTGCTAGAGGTGAGTGGGTCGACGACAGTCACAAAGTCGTCGACGGAACATTGATACTGCGCTGGTCGGCCGTACTAGAGGCAAGTGTCAAGAATAATGTCATCTACTAGATTATAGGAAAAGGAAAACCGTACGCCTTAAATTCATTTGGCGTTGAGCAGTCGGTTTTAAATCTCTCAGCTTTTGTCTTCTAACCTTGTAGTCTTGCTTTTAGGAGACACTTCACATGTAAAGGCAAGCAGATGTATACATCGAACTATGGTTCGAAGTGAAACTGTTTATACGAAAATCTCTAGAGATTTCTGGGACACCACTGATAGGTTCTCCTATTGCTACCATTTTTTTGTTAGTTTTCAGACCACCTTCGAAAATTCAAGTGGACTTAATAAGACGAGACCTAATTTTTTAAACTATTTTCAAAAGATTTGTTTCTCATACATATTGTTAAAACTTATATTCATTATTGAGTAATGCAGTTGAGTTAGCAGAAACTTATCGGAAACACAGATTTATGGATACGATATTGGAAACCCTAGCCCGAACCCAAGAATAAAGTCGACTTGCTAATGGAAGGAAGTACTAACTAAAGGGCTTTGAATTTTGTATCGATAAATATATAGATAGAAGAATGAAGGGTTGCAATATGATTAATCTTGTAGCGATATCGCCAAAAAAATGATATTCTTAACAATATTTCTGAAAAGACAATTCTTGATGGCCATATTTGGTCTTCCCACTTACGATTTGGCGATATATCGATAACCTTAAAAATTAATATTATCGAAATCGCTAGTTTACATCGCTTTTAAACCGTGCCAAGACTAGCTTAAGTACATAAGTGTTTGTGATGAACCTGTAGGTGTTTAAGCCAGCTCCAAAACCTAATCCAAAACGGTTCCAAGAGGTTCAGTTCCAAACTCCTTAACAGCCTTGGTTACGAATTTGAAAATTTTCTACGAAATTTCAATTAGTTTCCTCTCTTTTCAAGTACTTTACAAACCAAGAATAACCCTAAATAGTATCATCCCTGTCACTTCAGCTTGAACCACTTAAAGCCCCTCCCCAAGCTCCATCATATGATTCAGACGAGTTCAGGTAGCCATACAAAATGCCAACAAAATACATGAAATTATTGTGCACATTACGAGCGTGTAAACAGGCAGCCAACAATGACAATCAGAAGAAGACCCCACCGGTTGGTCGAATGTGGAAAATACCAAAATTTATAACTTTCTCGTTATGGTGAGCTGCGGCTGCTGCGCCTGCGCCAGCGCTTTGTCGGCGGCTAAATTTGTCTCATCTTCCTATATTAATTTGTGTTATTGTATTTCGGCTTTTCGTGGGCAACAACAGCAACAAAAGGTAGCCAAAAGGTATCGGGTTATTTTATAACCTGCTCGAACTCATCAATTTCGTTGCTAACAACACGCAGACACGCCAAAGTGAGAAAAATGTGCAGGGCCCCGGCCCCGCCAACGACTGAAACTGAATCATCATTCCGAGTCGGAATTTTTGTGGTTGGCAACGTCATAAGTAAATTTCTGGCGTTGTTTCGGGGATTTCAAAAAGCCATTTAGAATAAATTAACTTGGACCCACCGCTACACAGATGGCAGGGGAGCGGAGCGGAGCTCCCTTTGCGAGTGAGTGAGTGCGCCGCATTAATCTGATCCCTCATCAACGTGGCCCCAAACAGGATTAAAATTAGTTTTTGATTACGCTTTCGAGCTTCTGGACAACGCAATTTGCGGTCAGCCGGAGGGGCATGTAATTAGCGCTCTTAGCAAAACTCTGTGTCTCCTTTGCATTCGCGAAGGTCGACGGCGGCGAATCTATAAAGCCATTGGCAGGTATTTAGCCGCCAATGTGAAATTCCTGTGGCTCATAAATCCCCCCAGAGTCCCAGCTCTTCTAATTGAGTCTTCCGCTGCCCAAACTCACATTCCACATGTCATGCTCCTGGCCCTGGACCGGCTAGGTAGCCGCATTTGAAGAGCGTGTGAACAGCCACCTTGTGTTAAAATATTTTCTGGGCATTAGCATTATCCCAACGCACGAGATACGCATCTTGGTAGCAACCCATTCATCGACGTATCTCGGGACTCTGATCTCAGCTGGCTTTTATTATGACGTGTTGCCTGGCGGGAGGGGGGGGATTAGGCCCTGCACTTTGGCTCCGATCGCTGCTGATTGATTTGAAGTTGGCTTTAATTGAATCGTTTCCAACTTCATTAACATAATTGTAGTTGGCTGTGTTCTGGATTTAATGCCATTCCCGAGAAGCTCCGACATTGGGCCACATTTAATTAATTGCTGCTAATTTATGTGCCGCTCAGTAGCAGCGTCCAGGCTAATTTGCCTAATTACCAGCCACACCATTAGCCATGCGCGCACCAAAGTTGAGATTAGCCAACGATAAGGCACGCTATACTCATGTACGAGGGTGGATCAATGGATGGCAGGGACTGCCAATAGTGGGGCGTTGCCAAAAGATCGTGCACACTCATCGATTCAAAAAATTGTAGTAAAACCGTAACGTTTTGAAACTTTGGTCTAGTCTAGTCTAGTTCCATATGGTTTTCATACACCCAAAATAAAGTAATCATCTGAATTACATTATATAGTCATCAATTTGAAACTATTATAATTTTCTCTTTAGTTTTCCAAGTATTTAGTTGATATTTTCAAATGTATTAAAATGATATTTCGAGGATATCAAATTGATTCTTGAATAGTATCAGATTAACTTAAATTTTTAGTATCATTTTGATACTAGCTTTTATCAATTTGATTATTTCAATTGTCAAACTTTTTTAGTACTATTTTCATACTAGATTTTAAATTTTATAGATTTCCCTTAAAATTTCCCTGAAAACACCAAACCGGCTTGCACCTAGATAAGCTCCGCTTAATCGAGAGGTGCAAAGCGATCCAGGTTCGAGTTTTTTCGGTCCCTCCAAACGGACTATTTGTATTTGTTGTTGGGGAAGTAGTGCACCGCAACCAATTCTGTTCTAATGTGCCCCCCACCGAGTTTACAACTGTCCTAGCAGCCCTATTTCCTGTACGAACGCCAGGATTTTCGTGGGTTCTAGCTTACTAATCTTGTTGGGGTGCAAGCAGTGTTCCACAAACCTGTTGACTCTGCGCCTCGCTGGAGCATTGCAGTGTGCCAATCTATGTTCAGAGGACTCCTTCTTTTCTTCACAGTATCTACCTAGTTGCGTGTTTGTTATTCCCAGTCAGGATCCTGAGGGCATTCTTTTCTTTCTGGAACCTTTTGAGGTTGTGGTTCATCATTATTGCATTTGCTTGTCTCATGCTCCTGGTGTTCACCCAGGAAGCTGTTCTAAGCGTATTCTCTTTCTTCCTAAGGAGCTCCCTAATAGTGAGTTGGCCTATGCCACAGTAGAGTTCTCGTCCTACCATTGCGGTGGCTGCACCCTTGCGTGCCAGTTCATCGGACATTTCGTCTCCGGGGATATTGCTGTTTCCCGATATCCAGCGAAGTCAGCTGCTTTGGTCTATGCAAGACAGCCATAGCATCAGATTGGTTGAGAGTGGGTGGGTGGTGGTGGTGACTGAACAGCGACCAAAACAGGGACCAAAACAGGGACCGAAACAGTGACCAAAACAGTGACTTAAATAGTAACCAAAACAGTGACCGAAACAGCGATCAGAACAATGACCAAAACAGTGACGAAACAGTGACCAAAACAGTGACCAAAAGACAAACAGGACTGCAAACAGTGACAAACAGTGACCAAAACAGTGACCGAAACAGTGACCAAACAGTGACCAAAACAGTGACCAAAACAGTGACCGAAACAGTGACTGAAACAGTGACCAAGACAGTGACTAAAATAGGAACCAAAACAGTGACCGAAACAGCGATCAAAACAGTGACTGAAACAATGAACAAACAGGACCAAAATAGAACCACGTGACCAAACAGTGACCAAAACAGTGACCAAAACAGTGACCAAAACAGTGACCGAAACAGTGACCGAAACAGTGACCAAAACAGTGACCTAAACAGTGACCGAAACAGTGACTGAAACAGTGACTAAAGCAGTGACCAAACAGTGACCAAATCTGTGACCAAAACATTGACGAAAACTGTGATCAAGTGACCAAAATAATTACCAAAACAGTGACCAAACAGTGACCGGGTTCAATGTCCAAATCAGTGACTACAAAAGAGACTAAAATAGTGACGAAAACAGTGACCATTATCTATCTACATTATCTACAGAAATTTGCTTTGATTTGATAGGAAAATAAAGCAAAAGTTAAGTTGTTACATGGCAATACAAACCTCTCTTGTTCCAGGGACTTTTGCAAGGGGACGTATGATTCGACTATAGTCAATAGCTATTTATAGACATATCAAATAGTTTGATTCACCGATTTGATAAAAAATCCATCTAAAATAGAGGCACAAAAGTTTCTTAGAATTTAGTAGCTATGAACCAAGATTTGAAACAGAGCTTTACTGAATCTCTGACTTTAAGAGAATTTTAGAGGTTCGAAATCATGGATTAAGCTGCTCTAACAGTTTATATACAATGTAATTTTAGGCTTAAGTATTATAAATTTTCATAAAGATCGGATAATTAATGGTAGTGTTATAAAGGGTATAAAAGCCGTTGCATACTTTTCGGAGCAGCTTGCACTTCTTATACCTGTACCGAAGGTAGCAAAATTCTTACTGTGGATCCACTTTCGTGAAGGGCCGGCTTTAACTTACGATCTCGTGTTTATCTGAATTTACCGGAGCGCTCTTCATCCGTTCCAAAAAACAAGAACGGACCTCTTGTACAATGGAGAATGCTATACACGTTTTCGGTACATATAGAACGCATTTTTACTTTAAGGAAACTGGTAGCACACAAGCAAAGAGATCGAGAGAAGCTCGTCTTTGGCCCTTTGGTGCAGTAAAGTCAACTGTTAAATTGATTTCTAAGATTATGCAGCACAGACTTCAAGTTTGATCGAAAAATGTGTTTTTGATAGGGAGTGACCGAACAAATTTGTAATAATAGTTTTACTGAACGGCGAAGCAAAGTCCAAGATTGATTGACTAGACCGTTTTGGTTATAAAAACTAAAGATTACACAAGAATCTATCATATTTTGAAAATCATAACAGTAAGATTAAACAACACTTTTATTACTACAACGGAAACATTTAATTTATAATAGAGTGTCGAACTTAAAATGAGAATTTTTAATATCAGATTTGGAAATTCCCATCTTAGTATGCTTTCAAGATATCCACGATCTTGAGGGCTGCCTAAGATCGGAATTTCAAAATCTGATAACTTTGGACTGGTAATGAACATATACGATGCCAAATTTAAACCGTTCTTGGCTGTATTTATAATGTTAAGGTTATCGACGAGACTGAACACTATTTTAATGGGGCTAAATTCAATGGAAAAACTGTTACTTATAGATCCACCCTCGTACATATCGTGTGTCGCAGGAGTAGGTGGAGACTCAGCCTACTTGTTTAAGGACAATGCGTCATTTTGTTTGTGTCTCAATTAGCCACGCTGCCTGCTAAGGCATAACTTATGCTTACTTTGTGGCCACTAGACTCCGTTTCCATCTCCAACTCCAGCTCCTTTGTGTTTATGGTGGTTGTTGGTGTCACTCTCTACCGGTTGCCTGTCACAATGATTAGTTATGCTGATGACATTGTTTGTTATTGTAAGAGGTGTGTGTGTGTGTGTGTGTGTGTGAGTGGGTGGGTGACTGACCAGCTCATAATTCTTATGGCAAATTTGAATGCGTTTGTCTCTCCGCAAACCTGCTACTGCCACTTTCAAATTACTACCTGGTCCAGCCTGCAAGCCTTCGAGTTTTCATAATTAATAAAGCGCAACAAATGGCCAAAAACACACCCACCTTAGCCAACTATGTCCAGTGTTTGGTCAAGACAGCATGCCATGGCTTTTAATTAGAGGCGTGACCAGCCTTACATTATGACTTGACCAATGTGTGGCCTGGGTGGATGTAACGAGTATTAATTGAAGTTTGTCAGACCCGTTGCTGCGGCTTAGAGTCAATTCGAATTGGTTATTAAAGGAAACTGATTGATCCGCCTATGAACGACACCGACCAGTTCGATCAAATAATGGAATTTTTGTAACGAAGCAGTATCCTAAGTTCGGCACTGCTCGACCCCTCACCTTTTACCATTTATAGCCGATTCGTTCCAAGTTCTTGCGATGGGCAATCCGAACCACATTTAAATGAAGCTGATCGATTCCAACCACCGGTTTGGCTTATTACATGGACCGCGGTTTCGGCTCGGATCAGTGGTTCAGTCATAACGCCATTGTTTGGATCGGCAAAATTCTCTCAAATCTCTCCATTAAGACTTCGTTATTGATTAAAACATTCTTGACATCACTATGGAATGTCTTGTCGAATGCTACCTAAATGTCTAGGAATGTGCATAAGGCCACTTCCTTGTCTTCCAGGAATGCTTGAGAAATGCTCAAGTCTCCCTATGGAAATAATTTTCTTGGCGTCTGCCCTGTCGGAAACAGGAGTCGAGTTTAGCTTTGGCCTGCAGATATTTAAAAATTTTTCGGGCTCTATTCTATATTGACAGCAGCAAAACTCGATGAGTGGTGTTCCATGTTGAAGATCTGCTTATATCCATTGTGACTTGTATCCTTTTAAAAAGTTCGCCGCAATAATGTGTAGTTGTTGCAGAGGGCAGTGTTAGAATTTTGTTCATATACCGGAAATGTGTGTTTTCAAAAAGCTCCGATAGGCCTGCCTCCAAGTGTACTGCAGGCGTGTTTTGTGGAATATAGAATGCTCTTTTAACGATGAACCTCAGATGCTTTTCAACTTCGTTGAATTTGTTATATCTATAGACTTATGCTCAGAAGCACATTATTGATTTCGCTGTTGCTTCAAACATCTTATATTTTGTACTGGCGCTTAACCTCAGAGAAAAAATAGAGAATTTCATACTTGGATCAAGAATTTTCGTACTCAATAGTTCGACAAAGTGACCAAGAACGAAATTCTTGATCCAATTATGAGTGTTTGATACCATTTTCTTGATCCAAGAGCGCAATTCTGTCCAAATAGCGTACAACAATTTTTGTAAAAAAAGGGGAGTTTTTTTAGGGTGATTCGGAGGGGGGAGGGCCGGGAATTTTGGGTGGGGGCTATGAGGGTTGGTACCAACCACACCAAACCAACCACCCTACTCCCTCCATTTATTGGAATATTTATTTTTTTTCTTACTTTGCGACTCGAACTCGGGACCTCGAAAGACTGCACTCTCAGTCACCACCGCTGAGACAACAGCACCACATGTGGGATTCATTGAGCACCATCCAATTTTATATTATAAACTGACGGGGAGCGCTCTTCACTCGATGGTTTCCCCACATACCCCTCTCCCAAAAAAACGATGCAGTGAGAGCGGGTTCATCGCTATTCTCTCAAATGTGCTTGCTCTCCTCTCTAAGTTTCTTTTCCTCACCCTCCTCGCCTAAAAACACCAAACAGAATAAATTCGTTCTGTTTGGTGTTTTTAGGCGATTTCAATCGCGAAATTCTTAAAAATTCAAGAATGAAATTTCAAGATCGTACTTAAATTATTCGTTCTACTTTTTTCTGGGTGTACGTTTTTCTTTCTAAATAGCGTTTTCCACGTACTGTTTATAGCGGCTTTGGAGTCTCGTAGCTTTGGCTGTAGGTGATTGTGAAATGATGTTTTATGAGTGAGAGCTATGCCCAGATATTTATATTCAGTTACTCGTACCAACGGAGTCCTGTCGAGGCTCCAGTGTTCATTGTGCTCCAGTCATGTTTGCCCCCGGGCCCGGTCATCTGAGAGGGGCGCGAAGCCCGGATATTTGGCGAAAACTTAAATGAACTATGTGCAACATGAGAAAAACCCCCAGGGCCCGGAATCTCCTTTCGACAGTCCTGGGTACATTACGTAAGGAATTGCATACTACATTTTGAATTCTTTCAATTCAGTTTGCAGTTTCTCTTGGGCTCAAGTTGCATTCATTGAAAGCTGTTATCTGACCCCTTCCATCTCTGTCAGGCACTTGCCCTTTCCCATTTCGCAAATTAATGTCTTAATTTGCTAAAATATTTGTAAACTAAATGAAAGCAATTGATTTCGACTGATAATCTAAAGACAACCAGAACTGTTTCGCTTGAACCTATTCAAGTGACTAAAAAAAACGCCATGCACAAGAAAAACAAAAAGCAATTTTAGAAATTAAAAGGCACAAAAAACTCTCTTGCAAAATTAAGAGAGTAATCAACTTCCACTAGATGGATACGTTTAAACAAATAAGCGGAAGAAATAAGCGGAATATGTTGAACCTATTCAAAAGACGTACAGTCTATATGAAAGCTTAACCGCTTGATCTGGGCGTTGATAAATCAGTAAGTCAGTTAGTTCCTCAAACTAAGGGATTATTATACACAAATTGATTTTGTTTCACCTTTTTACACACACTTTTACATCGATTCACGTCCAGCTCAGCGTACTTCCTGACCCTGCGGACATACTAGAAAGGGGCGTGTGCACAACACTAGATAAATGAACTTCACAATAAACACATCAAGTCGAGTGTCAAAATGGCTTTGGGTCACAACTCCAACCGCAAATGCAACCAGCAAGGCGATCATAAAAATCAACCCCGAATTTTGGGTTCTCTTAATTGTTAATTGTCGGACATGTTTAACAACAACAACCAGAAAGTGGCTGCCCTCTGATGTGCAGGGGTTAAAATGAGCAGCAGCGGCAGCAGCAGCTGCCATGCCGTCAGACTTCCTTCCTCTTGATGCTCAAGCGAAGTGGTGGCCGCATAAATAAATATTGTACATTCCTCAAAAAAAAAAGGCGCAAAAATTGAAAGTTCTCGCGATAAACAAACAACATGCTTAATGGGGTTGGGTCGATTTCCGCCGTGTGTGGAATACTTTCCCAAAACATCAATCAGCGGACGTATTACCTTTAAACATGGCAATCAAAACGAAATCAAATCCCAATCGGAACGCTTAAGAAAACAACAAGACCAAAAACGGCTTTCACACATAAAGGAAATCATTCAACACGCCGAGGCCAATAAAAATCGACTTCGACTTCGAAGTAGTCCAAAAAACAAATAATATATGAGCTGCGGCGTGAACGCCCATAAAAAACATCAAGCAGGGGGCTATATATAGTATATAGCACCTACCTACACACACATATCTATGGTCTTCTTTCACGAGCATTTATGACCACAGATTTGTTGTTGTTTATTGTCTATTATGAATTCCATTGAATTGTGTTTTGAAATTGTTTTAACTACGAGTATTTTGACTGATTGAATTGAAAGTGCCAGCGCATGCGAAGAGATGATCAAAACGATCATTAAATCCAAATGTGGGGAGATTCAATTCTGTTGCAGCTGAATGTCAAAAGACCCATAAAGTTCACGTTTTGTGATCATTATCTTCTGGGTGTTGCTTATAAAACATTTGACGGATCACTGAATACGTGTTATTTACGAGATGCCAACGAACCTTTTTCCTTAACTGACGCATTGATATTACATTTTTGTCAAGTATTTTTACAGGAAAGCTCTCAAGTGAATATCAAAATGTTAAGCAAACAGTTGTTAAAACGGTAATATTTTAAATTTGAAAAAATAGAAATATCGGATAAATTTCTGGAGGTATTAAACGAAAGACTGTTTACAGACGGTCTTGTCTATTAGAGGGTTAAAAGCATATCTTTTTACAAAAACCATCGTTCTCTGTCAGACATCTTATCTATTCCACTTCCACTCCAACTAAAATATGAATTAGCGAAACTAAAGAGAGAACAATGTGAAGTTCTGAAATCATGATTATGTGGTCATGATGTATTTAGGTGAACTTTGATGCTATTTATGCAGTGCAAGTCTTATTAATTGGTCCTAGAAGTAATAAGTCATCTGAAGTCCCATATTATAAATTCCCTACAATTCAAATCAGAGGCCGATGCGCGCTATAACAACAGTTGCGAATAAGCCGCCATGACAGCAATCGAGCAACAGCTGACGATAGACCTATAGATTATTATTATCGACAGCGCAGCCGACGCAGATCGCACTCAGCTGCCAGTTAACGATAACTGGCTCAGCGCAGCTCAAAATAAAAAGTTTTGACTATCTCTACCAGAAAAATCTTTAAAAACTGCCTCTGTGCACCGCACTCGCATCACCCTTACATCCAGGAATGTACGTTCCCTGGAGAATGTGTGCCGCGATTTGATCAACGGTGCCAAGAACCAGAATCTGCGTGCGCATGCCAACCAAAGTTCTACGCATCACCACACGTAATACTCCTAGTGGTGAGGTTTCAAAGACCTGGGATCGCATCCAGATGAGAATCCACAAGCACATCATCGACTTGCACTCTCCCTCCGAGATTGTCAAGAAGATCATCTCGATCAACATCGAACCCGTCGTAGAGGTTGAGTTTACCATTGCAAACTAATTGAAACATTTACGGAGGTAGTACTATTTTATTGATTTTAATGAAGAGAACACACGAAAGGAAATAGAGGAGGGTAATAAATTAATGCCCATTATGTTTTGACTTTATTGACGAAAAAAATCGATTTTATGGACTTCTACCGACGACCTCGACGCTCTAATGCAATAGTCTTCCCACTCGACTCGACCCAAGGAACAGGGATCCTACATGGTGGCCCAAAAGTAACGAAGGTGTTCAAAAGTTGAATAACTTGTTTGAATATATATCATAGAGTACTGAGACCCGAATATTTAGAATCGAGTACTAAGTACCGAATACTTAGTCTCTAATACTTAGTAAGTAAAGTAAAAAGTAAAATCGGCTTGTCAAGATGACAACAGCCCCGAGGGGCCAAAGCCGAGCCTCTCTCAATCTCTTGGCTTGTGCGCTTCTAATTTTAGCACAAGAGAAAGGGACCTACAGTTTAACGCCGAATCCGAACGGCAGTTTTTGAGAGGCTTTTCATGGCTAATTACTGCAATGCTGGCGCCAACAGCAAGAGGTGTGGCCGGATGTAAAGTTTTATTCAAAGAAAAAACTTTTCATTTGATGTTCCGAGGCGGGATCGAACCCACGACCTCATGCTCAGCAGTCGCGCACACTAACCGCAGAGCCACTCCGGCCACAGAGAATACTTAGTATCGTATACTTGAAATTGAGTACGGAGTATCGAGTACTTGGTTTTGAGTACTTGAAGTCGAATTACATGACACAACCCCAAAGGGCCAAAGCCGAGCCTCTCTCAATCTCTTGGCTTGTGCGCTTCTAATTTTAGCACAAGAGAAAGGGTGTTTTCCCCCGTGCCCGGAAACCCCCTTCGACAGGCCTGGAAAGCCGGATCATATCGTTTACAACATGACACTGCGTCAAGTTTGCTGGGTTCCGTTCCTTTGGTACAAGAGGGTTATTGGCAAAAAGGCGATATTGGTTGCACATCCTCCGACACTAAGATTTGACTGTTTGTATTCGGTCAGGTGTATAACTTGGTGCTCTTTGCTTACGGTTGGCAACAGTATTATTCTTTTCAGCACTTTACGGATGTGTTGTTGGTTGCAATTAAATTTTCTGGCTGCATCTCGTTGAGTTATGTTGTCTTTGTTGTTAAAAAGTTGGGTTAGCTTTCTGACAGCTTGGTCGATCATAATGTTTGCTTTCCGACCACTTTCAACTTCTCTTATTCTTATTTTTCGTTGCAAAGTAAAATAGCTTACTGTAAACACTTTACATTTGTCAGCGTGCATTTCGTAGAACTTTACAGCGCGATCACAAAGACGTTCTTGCTCGGACGGCATGATGGCGACTACATGACAAAATTTTTGTCAGGGGGCATGAAAACGTGTTGACAGGAAAACAAAGGGAAAGAAATGTCATCCCGAAGCTTTTATGTAAAGCTAACCTAATATTCTTCTTCGAAAATGAAGAAGCAAGTGCTGTATGGAACATTTTTTACGTCCTGCTTTTGAAAACAGACCGCGGTTGGTTGCAAATCTCTAAAATGCGGTGTCCAGAACTTCAAGAGATTCATTTTCTTAGTGGGAAAGAGAGTTGGTCCAATTGGGCACATAATAATTGTCCATCTCACAAAACAGGGTTGCATCACGCACAAAAAAATTTCCCTTGTAAATTTCCCTTATTAGTTTTGAATTAAAATGATGTTAAACGGAAATCTGTTAGCTGTGGCATAAGTGTTACGATTCATACTAATTTTATAACTTAAATTAAAGTCGCATTACCCAAAATTAAAACGAAAAATTTAAAATTATTTTCGCGCCAATCATAAAGCAACATTTTCCATCCCTTGGCTCGTTTGTTGTTGACAAATTTCCCATGCGGCGCTACTGAGGGGGTAGATGGCGCCACTGGTACGACGGTTTTGGCCGATATGGCAGCCTTCGGTTGGTTTTGCGAAAAATTATTAAAAAGCAAATTTCAATATTAAATCAAATAAATCATGTTATTTATTTGATGCAGCCTATCCAGTAAACTAATGTAGTTTAGATTTCCAAAACTACTTTTGCTTTTCAAAATAGTTTTTGCGGTGAATTTAGCAAAATCTCTAACCAAATCACTAGAGATTTGACACCGAGAATTGGTTTTGGGTTGGAATTTGGTTGGAAGAGATTTCTGGGACACCGCCGAAGATGTTGTTTTAGCAGGGGAAATTTGGTTGGGTAACAATTCGCTAGATTTGTCAGCATCCGACTATTTTCTTTAGGGTTATTTGAAGGAGCGAGTATATGTAAACAAGCTCGAGACAATCCTTGTACTCAAGGGTAATTCGTTGCAGAAATTCAAGCCCTAAAGCCACTTATTTGGAAAAGTGCTATGGAAAATGCTCTAAAACGAGCCCATCTTTCAAAAAAGATGTTCATCTTTTGAACCCCTTCGTTACTTTTGGGCCACCCTGTATAAAGGTATTCTCGGTGGAGCCTAGAGCATAAACTTGACCTAGAGATCAGGTCTCCTAAGTGGAGGATCTATTTTAAGGAAATATTTTTTAGAGTTTTACAATTAAAACAAAAAAAATACACAATTTTAAGTATTCCGATTTCTATCACACACCCCAAACCATCGTTTTAGAATCATACAAAGCAATACAAACGAATTATTAAGTTTACTTTTGCAAAATCTAATAAAATCCTCCAAATCTCACTTTCAGATCCCGCCACGCTGAATATATTTGCCACACGAACCAATCCTAAGAAGAAACGCAAATCACGCACCGCCTTTACCAATCAACAGATCTTCGAGCTGGAGAAGCGTTTTCTATACCAAAAATATCTTTCGCCTGCGGACAGAGATGAAATTGCTGGCAGTTTGGGTCTATCCAATGCACAGGTGAGTATGACTTACTTGAACTCAAAAGCAAAAGAAACCCTTAACTCTATCCTCTAATAACCTTAGGTGATTACCTGGTTCCAAAATCGGCGTGCCAAACTGAAACGCGACATGGAGGAGCTGAAGAAAGACGTCCAAAGCGTGAAACAATTGTCAGCGAACAAAAGCTTTTTAGAGAATGTTAATGACTTGAGTATTTTAAAGACCCGACCAGTCAGCCGATCCCCTGTGCCTGCACTATCGGCAGCGGACGAGCAGCGGCCACCATCATCCGAATAGTGGCCTCGTGAAGGACAAGGACAAGGAGGACCTGCGCATGCTCAAACTGATGACTCTGATGCGCTACTCCGATGGCAAACTGTGCCAGCCGGCGCAACCCTCAACGACGACGTCCCAGTTGTGATTAGCCCAATTTGTAAATTGCTCTCAATTCGCATCTAATTTGCCAAAAGAAAACGCAAATATTTTCTCAACATTATTTTCCTAATTTTAGTATTAAATTTCGAGTTAATTGCTTGTGATTTTGTCTTTATCGTGAATGAATGTATGTGTGTACCCCCGTATGTGTATCTATCGCACCATAACAACCACGCAACTGCACCCTAATTTATTTAATGACATCAGCTATGATTACATATTTAGTTGTAAATTGTTTATACTTATTGTGCTTTAAATTAAACGTAACAATATGAAGAATCAGTTGTTTAAAAGTAAACGGGGGGGAGGACTGATGATAACTGAAGGTATGGGAAAGTGCTGCTAAGTAGAGTAAGACTAACTAGTAGAGTAAGACTGGATTTACATGGTGGAGCAAACTTCATTAAGTTTTTGAAAAAGCTTTCGTTTGTAGGAGAGAGGAGTAGTGGTGTCGCTTGCCCCTCTACACCTCTTTCCAACAAACGAAAGCTTTGTTACCCGGGTTTTACACGGTGAAGCAAACTTTATGAAGTTTTTGAAAAAGCTTTCGTTTGTAGGAGGAGAGAGGTGTAGTGGTGTCGCTTGCCCCTCTCTCCCACAAACGAGCAATGTCTCCTTATGTATAGATTCAACAACAGTAGCCATAATGGTAATCAACTAATGGCTGTCATTCACAAGTCCTGAATCTGGACCTAAGTCCATTACGAATGCGAAATTTTTCCCGTTTTGAACCAAATAAGCTAATAGGCGCCACTGAGCTAAGCAATTGGTTTTCTACATGCGTAGATAGCACGTATTCTACTCGTAGATAATATTCTCCCTACAAGCGACGCTACACAGCCATTTTAATATAAAATTATCTCGACATGTAGATGGCGCCACTGACATATGCGCCACTATATTCTACATCGAAACTACCAATTGGTATGTAGATGTGAAGCAAAGTGTAACGGATAAATTCTATCCACAACAATCCAATCCAAGTACATACTTCAAAAAGCCTCGTCAGTAATGACAAATTTTTGACGAAGAAGAAAAGCTATTGGGGGGTGTCCTGGAAATCTCTAGAGATTTTGGCTTCGGTTGGCTGGCATATCGCTAGAGAAATCCGTCGGTGTCCCAGAACTTCGAGAGATTTCATTTTCTTCGAAAGTCTAGTTCGAAAGTCGAGCTCGAAAGGTGTGTGTATAAGATTATGGTCCTACTACTAAAACAGTGATATATTGCATGGGTTCGTGAATTCGCTATTGGTTGGTTAATGTATTGGCTGGTTTGTGTATTGGTTGGTTTGCCAAAATCTCCCAACAAAATACAAGAGGTTTGAAACCAACCGAAAGAGATTTCTAGGACACCGAGAATTTGTTTTGGGTTGGTATTTGGTTGGAAGAGATTTCTGGGACACCGCCGATATACTTTATGTGGTCGGAGATGCTTCCTTCTATGCGTAACAAACATCCGGACAATTTTATAATACCCTCTGCAACGGTATAACAAGAAAAAAGTCGGCTATAACATACTCTGTACCTGTGAATTGCTGCACATAACTGTTGCGACCGGTGATGCCCATAATTGTTTGTTTTCCTCATAACTCTACTACTGTTCATCCGATCCTTACCATTCCTTTCTTGATTACTAAATATGTCCAAAAGGATCGAACCTTCTATCTATAAAACAGTGGGAGATATAATGTTTTTTCCTATTTGCTGGAGCGGGAGGGGGCGTGGCAAAAATTGAAAATAAACTTGATCTGCCTGCAAGTATAAGAAGTTTTTGTCTCATACATGTCAAACCTCTATCTCTTACCATCTCTGAGATCTGTTTGCTCATAAGGACAGACGGACCCTTTTGCACAAACTTAATATACCTACTCTGTGTACCTCTGGGACAGTGTATAAAAACTTCATTAGAACAAGAAGTTCCGTCCTTGATCCAATTGCAGTTTTTTTTCAGTTTGTGTTTTTAAAGCAACATTTACTCACAGCAACGTCCAGCCACCCCGGCGGGCGAACACATTCACGATTTCAAGCGTGCCGAAGCAAAGCCTCAAAGTGTGTTAGAGAGAGACAGAGAGAGGCAGAGAGCCTCTCTTCTTGGGGAACCCTGCTCTACAGTGAGTTTGCTATCGAAATCGTTCTTCTTCTTCTTTGGCCATCACAACCGTTTTACGGTCCCGGCCGATGCAACTAATGCCCGCCACTCGCCTTTGTCCCGAGCAACATCCCACCAGAAAGGCACACCCAGCTCCGAAGTATCTCCCTGCACTTGGTCACGCCTCTTAACTCGTTCGCATGCCGACTGTATGTCCGTTTTGCTGGAGCGTTGTCATCCATACGGGTAACATGTCCTATCCAGCGCAGCCGCTGTTGTTTTATGCGCTGGACAAGCTTAGTGTCCCCATAGAGCTCGTACAGTTCGTGATTCATTCGGATGCGAAATTCGTCTCCATAAATCCTCCGAAGAACTTTTATCTCGAACACGCCAATTGCCGTCTCATCCGTTGATGTCATTGTCCATGCTTCAGCGCCGTATAGCAGGACTGGGATGATAAGTGATTTGTTTAGCGCAATTTTCGATTTTCGAGAAAGGGCTCTGCTCTTGAACATCGGTTTGCAAGAGTAATTCTTCTTCACTGGTTACCGAATCCGAGGCATTGTTGTCGCAGTTTTAATTGACGATAATTGGATGTCACGCCCGAAGTACCGCCCCCTATTTGTCCCAGGGTAGGACCGCCGCTTACGTTAGCCAGCAGATTTGCGGGTGCATTGCTCTGTTACCAAGGGTTACCACGTGGAGGTGTGAGTCGACTTGAGACGCAGTAGGTCAGGATCGCGCTGGGTTTGCCATGTCAAACCGATCACCAACTTTACCTCACTACATACGCCCCCATAACCACAGGAGAGTTCCTGCCTTCCGAAGAAGCCTTACAATTTATTATCATTTTTACAGCAGATAGAAGATCTCATCAAGAAAATCTCTGTATAATATTCAATATCAAAGAGAACGTTTTCCTGCTGAGCGCAGCCAATGATTTATGTGATACTTACAACTATTCAAAGAGCTTGGAAAGCTGCATAAGTCCTTCTCAACAAAAATGCGTCATAGTTTTTTGCCCAAAATATGACCAAAGGTTCAATAAGTATCCGGTTACTCTCTGGAAGCGGAACCTTTTACTTTACATTCTGCCCGATCCCTTTGGTGTAGTCGAATTTTGAACTAAAAGTTTGCTTCTGACATTCGAAATTGTTTTACTTACTTGCAATAATTCCATCCTCTTTTAAAGGATTTTGCTTTGTGCTAATTGATGGATGGACTTTAGTGTTTATAGGAAAACAGAGCCCCTGGCAGAGATGCCTCCTTCTGCTTTGTTATCCAATGAGGCAACGAAAATAGAAATCAATCAAATTCATTGCAAAATCTCCCGAGCAGCACGAGCCATCGTTTAAATCGTAAAACTGCAAAAAGTGAGTGCAAATTATGAAGACGTAAATATGAAATTAGCAAATTTTCAAATCTGATTTGTATTTGCCAGGCAAACGATTTGTTTTCTCATGCTGTTGATGCGAAATGAAAATCAAAACGTAAATGATGTCAATTTTATGGACAAATGAAAATAAATATCAGCGTTAGGGGTTAAGGAATGTGTTGGGTGGAGTGGGTAGTAGGAGGAGGCCAAAGTTCCAGCTGTAAGGTCAATAAACCACTGAAGAATGAACTCCGAATTGGGCCCACTTGACTTTGAGTACTCACACTCTTTCCCAGGCTTTGGAAAGGGTCTGTCTATCTGTAGATAGCGCCTTCTAATGACACAATTATGTCGAATTATTACGCTGCCACTTCAAGCGATGCGACGCGACGCTTACAAGTGGCACAAATCAATTGAACTTTATTCTCACAGGGATTACAAAGCCACACAATGCCTTGATTAATTCCACACGGATGACTTTGAAGAGTTGCCGGTTAATTAGCAGCCGGCGCTGACGCTGGGCATAACATATGCTTCCAGCATAAACTGTAAACGGTGGGACCACCCACATGGCAGTTGGGTGCTTTTATTGCTCACGAAGTAGCATAAACAAATTGCGCTTCTAACGGCGGCACACAAAGCCAACGCCACCGCACACCTGATGGGCCTCGCGACTTGGGGAGGACCATGATGAACTGCATCGCTGGGGACTGGGGGAGTGCATTAAATGCGGTGGCTGGCACTGTTTGTTGTTGCTCCGCTTATTTGCTTATTTGCCTCATTTTGTGTGGTCTCGATGTTCCCAGTTGGCGGCAGCAAAAGCGGCGGCGTCCCGTTTGCCACTCAGACGCGACGCGATTTCAAATTGTCCAACAAAATGTCCTGTGGCGCAAATCAAAATACCCACCACAGAACCACATCAGTCTAAGTCTAGACTGCCTCCAATTAGACACCTTTGACCACATTTGTTGTCTGCCACTGGGCCACTTGACCGGCCGCAGTCCAGGATCAACAAATCGTTCACACATATTTTTTCCCGATCTCAAGTGTGTCCCCTGTCTGGGCCAGAAGCGGCGACAGGCGCAGGCGCGATTTGTAAACAAATGTTACACACCCGATTACATGATCATGTTTCCCATTCAGGGCCACCATCAACGCCACCGAAGGTCACGCGCGACGGTAGCAGCCACCGAGTCAAAGCCAAAAAACAGAGCACTATGGGGAATTTTTTTAATTTTGGTGGGAAAAAGTGTTTTAAGATCATTCAATTTTATTGCTGTAGCTGCCATAGTGCAAAGCTTCCGTGTTTTTTGTCGGATCTTTGTGGCATTTTCAGTATATTAAGCTTAAAAAAAAGTTAGGGAACTTATACGCTCGCGCCGAAGTTTTGTAACCTAGCTTCCGTTGAAAACAAAAAAGTTTTTCTAACTAAGACTACTTTTCGGACCTTACTTTTCTATTGGATCTATACTATATAGATGACTGATTTCGTCCAAACTTGGTGAAATCAGGGAAAAGCACAATACACTGTTAATTACGAAATTTGGAGGTGATCGCGTTTAAAACAAAAAAGCTTTTCTCACTAGAACTTCTTTTTCGACCGTTCATTCATACTGCAGCTATATGCTATAGTCATCCGATTTTGATAAAACTTTGTAGAAATGTGTTAAAGTATATAAAATAAAAATATATTCCCAAAAAAAGATGTTTCATTAAAAACAAAAAGGTTTTCCTCACTCGAACTAGTTTTTCGACCGATCGTTCCTATGGGAGCTATATGCTATAGTCATGCGATTTCGACCAAACTATGTAGAATTATGTAAAAATATATAAAAAAAAGTGAATGCCAAGGATAAGGACGTTTTAATTAGGACCAAAAAAGTTTTTCTCACTTCAACTATTTTTTCGACCTATCGTTCCTATGTCAGCTATATGCTATAGTCATCCGACCAACCTTTGTAGAATTGTGTAAAAGCATATAAAATGATTGTATGCTATGAAAAGGACGTTTTCATTAAAAACAAAAAAGTTTTTCTCACTAAAACTAGTTTTTCGACCGATCGTTCCTATGACAGCTATATGCTATAGTCATCTGATCCGGCCGGTTCCGACAAATGTGCAGCCTATTTGTACCACAAGACTTCGTGCAAAGTTTGGAGAGGATAGCTTTAAAACTGATGAAGGAGATAGCATAGAAACAGACAGGCGGACAGACGGTCGGACGGACAGACGGAAAAGGCTAAATGAACTCAGCTCGTCATGCTGATCAAGAATATATATACTTTATGTGGTCGGAGATGCTTCTTTCAATGCGTTACAAACGTCCGCACAATTTTATAATACCCTCTGTAAGGGTATAAAAACATTTTCTTGACTTCAACGAAATGTTTATGTTTATGCCGAACAGACAGACCTACTGGTGATGCTGCAAATAAGCAATCTAAATAAATCATGTAGTTCGAAATGTTTCATTTTGCGAACCACCAGGATTTTGAGTTGACTTCAGTCCTCCTAGTCGGTTACATCGATGACAACTTTTTAATTGTAAAACTTCGATTTGCTAAATTGATTGTTTTGTGTTGGAGCAAATAAACTGAACCAAGTGATACAGAGTTATAAAACGATTCCATTTTTATTAAAAGCTATCTCCTCGATATAATCAGAACTCTTCCCTTTTACGAGTTTTGGAATGTGTCAGTGTGTTCTTCGCACACATCTTCTTCTTCTTCTTTGGCCTGGTGATAGCATTACAACCGTTTTGCGGTCTCGGCCGCTGCAACTAATGTCCGCCACTCGCCTCTGTCCCTAGCGACCTCCCACCGGGAGGGCCCAATCAACTTCAAAATATCTCTCTTCACCTGGTGGCCCCATCTCAGCTTCGGTCGCCCCGGCTTGGCGTGTTCCATGTTCTTCGCACACAAACACTTCAAATCAGCAATGTTCCTCCATAACCCCTAGGGGCCGAGCGCAATCGGCTATTTACACGCACACGAGCCCAGCGCATGCCGAAGTCGGGCATATGAGCGTAAGCAGCGCTCTCTTTGCTTGCATTCGATGCCCAGACGTCGAGCAGGGCAGTTTAAAGCTGAGCTGTGCTAGGAATAAACTTTATGCCACCCCGAAAATTGAGGGAGTAGCGATGTATGTACAGGGTGGTCCATCGAGTGTTTGGAATTTGAACTATTCATAATTTGACTTTAAAAATTTACGAAATGAGTCGCTATTTGCTTGAAGAAAGTTGGGAAAAATTAAAAACATATATCCATAGTCCATATAACATATAACAAAAAAGTTTTCCGAAAACACAATTTGTGGGTCAATTCGTGAAGCGAGTTCGTGAAACTGGAATGATGGTGGATAAACCAACCCGTGTACGTACTCGTCCGGTGCGCTCGACCAAAAACATTGCTGCGGTTACTGAAAATGTGCGTCAATCACCATCGACGTCAACTCGCCATCGATCTGAACAATTGGGCAATTCGCGCACTTCTTTGATGCGAATTTTGCATAAAAACCTTGCCATTGTATGGCTTCAATGTTCAATTGGTGCAGCAGCAGCGTCTACAGTTCGCAAATTGGGCGGAAGATCGCTTGGCCGAAGATGGTGAATTTTATCGGTTATGTTAATAAACAAAATTGTCGCATCTGCATATCGTCGTCGAGAAGCCAATGCACCCACCACGTGTCAATGTTTGGTGCGGATTTTGGTCTCGAGGCGTCATAGGTAAATTTTTTCTTTGAAAATGAAGATAGGCTCCTTCTCCGCGCAAAGTTAAGTGATTGGTTCTTCGAGGAAATTGAAGCGGAAGACTTGGACGATATTTGCTTTCAACAAGACGGCGCTACGTGCCACACTGCGCACGACACAATCGATCTTCTGCGTCGTATCTTCGAAAATCGAATAATCAGCAAATATGGAGATGTGAATTGGCCGCCAAGAAGCTGTGATCTGACAACGTTAGACTATTATCTTTGGGGAGCGGTCAAGAACAAATGTTATGCAAACAATCCTGAAACAGTTGATGAATTAAAGAACGAGATTCGAGTTGCTATTGCTGACATACGTGCCGAAACAATTGAAAACGTTCTCAAAAATTGGGTGGATCGAACGGGCTACTGCCAAGTCAGCCGTGGTGGTCATTTGACTGAAATTCTTTTTCATAAATAAATGACATGAATCGAGCTTGTATATAATCAATACTTATTTTCACTCAGCTCTGCACGCATCAAAAACAGGAAAAACTAAAGCAGAACCAATCTCGGTCTGTGCACAACATAATTGTTTTCTTCCATCTCTATCATTGAAAAGTAAGTCTGATTGAGCAAATAGCACTGATCCGTAAGAATGGGAATCAAAAAGCAGGACCAGGGTAGTCGAGCGAAAATGGGTGGTTTTCAAAGAGCAAAATGCATAAATGGTAATGCGTATGCTCTATTTATTGTTGTCGTCTAGTGTGGGCGGATAGAGTCTTTGAAAGAGAGCATGAGAGGATGTATGCAGTTTGCTGCGATGCAATGCGATATTTTCTCCCAAAGACGGTTGACCACAAGCCGACTTTACCCAATAACCACTAAAAATAACATTAAAATGGTTAAACAATAATCAAGAAACTAATTTTTACCCTAAAAACGTGTATACCTACCTCCAGTGCGGAGCCAGAAGGCAGGCAGATACTTTTAAGCTCTTAAGTGCAGGCGATTGATTCACTTTGGCCAATGTGCGCTTTTCATTCCAATTCCAAATTCATTTTCGATTTCGGTTTCCATTCGAACGTTTTTGTTTGTTCAATTTTCAATTACTGGTAGACAAGTACGCGTAGTATTATTAATGTAATAGCGGCTAATTGCGCATTTGCTGCGCAAATTAGAACGAAACACTTCAGGCGAGCGAGCGACTTAAAAGCTTTGATTTTGATGGAACACTTGGCCATCCGCCGGGAATTTATGGCTGCATTTTGCAGCCGTTGAGATCATTGCATTGATTGCTCAAATGTGAGCGATTAGAAACTGAATCCACTTGAGCGGCCGCCGCACTAGCCCAGTTCAAGGTTTGCATCTCACAATTTACCGCAGAAAAGCCGTAACATTTATTTGGCCAGGCCGCGATAATAAACAAAGTATCATCAACTGCCTGGCATGCGGCAACAAATAGACAATAAAAACAACAAAAACACATTGGCAAAATATGACAAAGTAAACAACAATAAGTCGTTGGCGGACGTCAGTCAGACCAGAATCAAAATTCCTACATGAAAATCAAATTTAATTGCCTACAAATTGGCGCGTTGAGTTTTATTGCATTTCATTTATATTTTTGTGTGTTTTTATGCCAGCTCAGTGAAGTTTACTCGGGAAGTATTGGACAAGAAGCTCTGCAAGATCTGCGGTGTGTGTGTGGTGGTGGGTGGCACATTTTTACAACAACCGGCACATAAATATTTGATTTAGACGAATGCTGTCTGTGATTTATTAACGATTTCCCATCATTTGAATCAAATTTGTTTAGGAAGTAAGACTCAATGTTGGAAGAAGGCAAAACTAAATGATCTTTCTAGTTGAATAAACAAAGGATGCCGAAATCATTAAAAAATCTTATTCAAAATGCTCCAAGCTATTGTTTGGATGTCAGCTGTAAGACATAGTCAGTAAGAGAAAGCCACTCAGTTCAGATATCACAGTTTTTCGGCCAAAGAGTCAAAAGACTCAACGGTACACTACCCTTGAAAAATTCTAAGATAAAGAAAGATGTATAAATAAACAGTCCTCCTCTGACTTAGTTCGTCCAAAACCAGAATATGAACCGACTTAAATTCGTTTTCCTCTTAATCACCATCTGCACTGTCGTTTTCTTAAGTAAGATCAAAGTTCCTAATAAGCTCTACTTATTGTCTGCCTGCCTCCCTTATACAACAAAAAGGGGCTATCAGCCATGCTTACAATTTCGCATCTGCAAAAGTTTTGCGATTTGAATCCGGGTTTTCGACCAAATACGCTCTCCAAATCGTAAAACTTATGCGAATGCTAAATTTGGAGCATGGCTGCATATCTCAGTAGTTCTTTGCTAGCTATTCAAGATTTGCAGCCTCCTATAATCATGACATTGTTATTTTCCAGTATTTCCAACAGATTCATAGACCTAGACCGCAGTTGCAGTTGATGAGCACAAGGATGAAATATGATTTTATACTCTGTACCAGAGACCTGCAACAAGCCTCTAATGTTCGATCACACTAGTGCGTTTACTTGGCTTGGTTGGACTCGTCGCCTTGGTTCGACACACTCGAAATGTTCGCAAACACATTGAGTCAGAACGAGTAAGCTCTTTGCTTCGTAAGAGTAATAACTTGAACAAGCTTTTCATAACACGAGTTAAAATAAGCCATTTGCCAGCAATGTCCAAGCCTTTTCGACACTCTACTCTTGTTTACTCGTACAAAATATACTCGTACGTACTCTGCTGGTTGACGGCGAGCTTTGACAAGCCTTTTATGCTATTGTTGTTGCCTTTTGAAAACTCAAACAACAACATGCCACAAGAAGAAAAGAGAAAGCGATGCAAAATACAAATGCAAAAATTGGGCCATCATCTTTTGCTCTCACAAATTGCTGTTTTATGGGTGCTTGTGACGATTGTCTATAAGCGTTGATCGTAACAGACCGCAGCAGATCTTTGACTTCGGCAACAAGTACTCTCGGTGATTCGCGGCCGAAGCTAGGAGTAATCACGAGTATTTTTACCAAACGAACTTTACCGATGACGGCTCACATAAGAACTTCGATTTTGTAACAAGGGGCTTTGCGTCCACTCGCGGCCGAAGAGCTGAGTCAACTTGAGTAAGAGTAAGGACAATACTCGAGTCTCACAAGCCTTGAGCGCTGTACGATTGTACTCGTGGCGGCTCGTTGCAGTTCTCTGATCTGTACCAAAAGTACACAGAGTAAATTATTGGGGGAATTCCTGCAAGGGATTTTGATTCTGATTCTAATGATATTTTCGGTGTGACCAGAAAACCTACAGAAAATGACGGAAAATGTGTCAAACAAATCAAAAATCAGTATCAAAATCAACCCCAAGGAATATTTGGATTATTCTGTATGACTGCTTTCATGACCCAAGCGTGCCAGCAAAAATCGCAAGCTGTTTAATCTGAGCAAGGAGGGTGCGTCACCCCTGCCGGCCAAGGATAACCAAAAGGTCACTTCCAAGGCCGTGGTCCCAGTGCAAGCTCTTACGCTTTTTGTTTTCAAGAAGAAGCGCCAGCAGTCCTCCAAGGAGACTGCCGCCGACTATGCCAAACTTCAAACTATGCCAAGCGTCGGCAAAAAATACAATCACATTTTGGCATTAGTATGTTTGCGCAGGAACAGACACGAAGTGGAGAACAGCACAAAAACTGATTCAGCTAATCAAGAGCCGAACAGGCAGCGCAGCGGCGCTCCGAGCTTTTACTGTGTGTGTGTCGACTGCGCTGCTTTTGAGAGTTTCCCTATGCCAAGAAGATAGCGACGCGGCGGCTTTTGCTCTAGTGACAAGAAGTAGGAAAGATGCCACCCAGTACCAAGCGGCATTTTACTGTCGTTTAAGGAAAAGAAAATGAGAGGAAAATATAGAGGGAAGTTAACTTCGGCTCGGCCGAAGTTTTGTATACCCTTGCAGTTTGATTTTCTAAATAAGACTACCTTTCGGACATTACTTTTCTTCGACAGCTATACTTATAGAAGTCCGATTTTGACCAAACTTAATGGAATCATAGAAAAGCATAACGAACTAACAGTTTCAAAATTTGGAGGCGATCCCATTTAAAACTAAAAAGTTTTTCTATCTAGAACTTCTTTTTCGACCGATCATTCATACTGCAGCTATATGCTATAGTCATCCGATTTTGATAAAACTTTGTAGAAATGTGTCAAAGTATATAAAATAATTGTATGCCAATAAAAAGAACGTTTTCATTAAAAAAAAAACAAGTTTTCCTCAGTCGAACTAGTTTTTCGACCGATCGTTTCTATGGGAGCTATATGCTATAGTCATCCGACTTCGACCAAACTTTGTGAAGATAAAATAGTCATGCATGAAAGTTAAAAACTATCCACACACACCACGTCCAAAAATAGTGAAATCTGGGGATAGTAAACTAAGAAATACGTACTTTGGAGGCGTTTCCATTAAAACCAAAAAAAGTTTTTCTCCCTAAGACTAGTTTTTCGACCGATGGATCCAGAAGATAGTATACACCGATCCGGCCGGTTCCGACAAGTGCGCGTATTTGTACCAAAAGACTTCGTGAAAGTTTGTGGGGATAGCTTTAAAACTGCGGAGGAGATAGCATAGAAAACAGACGGACAAACGGACGGACGGACAGACGGACAAGGCTAAATGAACTCAGCTCGTCATGCTGATCAAGAATATATATACTTTATGTGGTCGGAGATGCTTCCTTCAATGCGTTACAATCATCCGCACAATTTTATAATACCCTCTGCAAGGGTATAAAACATTAAATTAAGAAAAGCTGGTATCAAAATGATACTTAAGATTCTCCAATTGATACCGAAAAAAAAAAATTGAAAGTAATTTAAACCTGTATCAATTATATCCACAAAAATATCACTTTAATACCTTCGAAAATATCAACTTTATACTTGAAGTATTGAAGATCAAATGGTACTCAATGATTTCAAACTTATGACTGAATAATGCCATTTTGGCACTATTCCTTCCTCTTCTGTGGCTGGTTTGCGGTATATTATAAAGATTCCGCATGATTTTTTGCTGGCAAAGAGCTTGAAAACTGATCTAAGTATATGTCAAAGTTAACATGCATTAAGATTGAGTTTCAAATTAAAGTACACCCACCCCGCGATGATTTTCAATCGAATTTATTCTTTCGAAAGCCAACACATTAATCAACATTTTGGTATTTCCACAACGTACAATACATATAAAATTTGTGCCCTTTGTTGCTTCAATTTTGCAATAATAACCCGAACACTTAAACTTTGGCACTTGAGTCCTCTACTTAAGTATTTAATGAATCGAAATGTATATCTATCATAAAAGCATCTACTTAAGGCGCCAGAGTGCCAGTCCAAGTGTTCTTTTTTTGGGAAATTAAGCAAAAATGCAAAAGTATTAATCATGAATCGTAAGAGGATTTCAACATATTCATTTTATAGTTGGGAAATTTGATTGCTTAAACGAAAAATCGGATTCATAAGATCTCCAAAAATATATAAACAAAGATGAAGACCAAAAGACAGTTGCTTCCTGCAATGGCAGCGCCAGCAGAGCGCCATTTGCCCCCCTGGATATATGGGTATGGATATGGAAATGGATGTTTATTTGACGCCAAAGCCCATGACTCTCTGAAAGTGCACTTGAGGCGAGAGTGCGGAGACACAGCGGCACAGTGGAGCAGTGGACGCCTACTCTATGGCTCATTATGCATGCACGAACTGACATTGAAGTGGGTGCGGGTGCGAGTGCGACGCGGACACAGCACAGTGGGACGAATTGCTAAACGAAGGGAACGAAATTGGAAAAACTAAAAATGTAGGTATATAAAAACTAAGACAATCGTTTTAAGTCTCGTTTCTCCAATAGAGAAGCAGTATATGTATTCTGCTTCAGCATGACGAGCTAAATCAACATATCAATTTCCTACTGCCTTATTAAATGGCATCTCTCCAAAAAGTTTAAGAAAACTACTAATGTAAGAAAGGGCAAGAAATTGCAGACCAATTTAAGCGTCTCACCAAGACAATGAATCATATTAACAAAATCAAAAAGAATTCGACTGAATCCAAGCAAATCTCAAAAGTTGCACTACAAAAAAGTTGAAAAAAAATTTAAAAAATTTTGTTACCGTTTTTTTTTAATATTTTAAATCGAGTGCAAATAAAAAATTGGTTGCTTTATAAACAAGGAATTTTGAAACTCTTTCCTCTAGACTGGCCCAATGTGCGCCTCCCCCCAAAAAAAAAACACATACACATGGAAGAGTTCATATGCCTGTGCTTGGGTTACATGGCCCATTGCCTTTATTATTGGTATTAGTAACACATGATTACGCTTTATTGTAAACAAAAGCGCAGATAAACAGACAAACACACACGCACACTCTAATGATATGTTAATGCACATGGCGCACTGGGCGTATGAGTGCTATGAGTAAGAATGTGAAAAGGATTGGGGTGGTGGCAGGGGCAGGGGCAGGGGCGACTGATTTGTCTGTCAACGGCTTAAGCAAATAAATTCCATTTTCAAGTGAAATTGTTAATAAGCTTCTTGAATGCCATCCAATCAAACCCAACAATACACACAAAAGCTGACCAGCTGTCGACACGCCGCAACGTTTAAGTGTAATTTTCTTCTTATTCTATTGAAGCATGTCCTTTGCAGCCAGGATAACTCACTGCAAGGCACTGTCGGCTACGGCGTTTTGCTCGTTAAAAATTCACTTCAGCCGTTGCTTTCACTTGAGATGAACATAATGGCCGTTCATTTGCGCCACCCAACTGGAATTGCAAGAAAATCTTCTTTACGAATCGAAGTCAAGCGCACACAGGACAATTGCGTACGTGAGCGTCAGGGAAAAAAGCGAATGTCTCATCTTGTGTGCCATATAATTTGCCCTCTCTCTCTCTTGCCATGTGCTTCATCAGAAAGGAAATTGAAAATTACTGCTAATAGCTGCCTTCAGTGGGTGTGGCCGATAGGCGTTCGGGGTGGGGGAAAGAAAAAAGCTAAGAAAAGAATTTCTTCGTATAATCATTATGGAAAAAAAAAGAAATAAAATAAAGAAATGGCACTAAGAAAAAGTAGGTGGAATTCATTTGAAACGTAAATTGCTCTGCTTAGTGACGAAGGCTAACGAGGCATCTCCATGTGATGGACTGAGAATGAGCCAGAGAGTGGAAGGGGAATGTTCTTTTCTTGAATCTCATGTTGATTTATGCATTAGATAAAATTTAAGGTAATTTTTGTAATTTAGTATGCCAAATAGGTATAAAGATTGAGATTGGCAATTAATAAGATGCCAAAAGTTAAGATAATTCAACTTTCTTGGACATTTTGGTAAAGCTTGTACCATTTGAAATCTTTTGGTTGTAATGGTCTAAGGTCAAGCCCGGTTAACTCTCAAAATAAGTACATACTATTCTCTCTTAAAGTCCAGTAATTTCTAATGTCAAGAAGAAAGTAAATAAGAGTACTTCAAACCTGTTCAAAATGTTCTTGGTTTGAGCCCTTAAAATTCCTAAGCTATTCCCACTTTGTTCTAAAACGAGATCTCTGTATTGAACCAAAGATAGCTGGAAATTTCCAAGGGCCATGAATAAACCAAAGACTAAGGTAGAATTACTGTAGGTCAGAAATTATCTAACCAGTTGGGAATCTTAAGAACAGACTCTCTGAGACATAATTCGCATTTTCCGCTGCGCACTTTTGGAGCTAGCATTAATAAGTCTATTTTGTATTTAATCTATCAAATTTTGTACTTGAACTAAGAGCTCGCTTAGCTTGAATTTTACACCTTTCTGTGAGTACAAAATGTTCTTGATTCAAGAATGTTTGTTTTCATTTCAATAATATTAGCAGTCGATTTTCGTTTTTAGAACGTTTCGTACTCAATTTAAGTACACCCATGAACGAATCATACTTAAAATTTGAAGTACAAAACGGTATAAGTTCTATCCTGTTTGGTCTGTCGATAGACATATGTATAATACAAAATCCATCATCTTCATCAAAAATAAGTTCGATGTTTCAAAGAATTCAGATGTTATGAACTAAGTCTCAAACCAATGCATCCGGTTCAAGAACTTGAGGAACCGTTCTTTAAACCGAACATTTGACTTTACGATGGGTTCGAACCTCCGAACCAAACCTTATGCAGAATTTTAGAGGCTTGCAGCCTTTTTTAAAATATTGTCATCCAATTTTGATCGAGACTTGCAGAACTTTTTCAGAACGTTTGATACACCTAATTGAGTGTTTAATGTCCGGTTCTTACTGCAGCGAATTCTTGCATTTCTGCATTCTTGTGTTAAATGCTGCTTTCCTGCCATTCAAAAGAAAAGCAAAAAAGTTGCTTTCAATTTAAATGCACCTGCATCCGTGACTTTTCGTGTAGTGACTCGACAAGGTATCGATTATTTGGCCTATCTTTCGGATATCGTTACAATTGCTACCACTAACACAAAAAAATGCATTGAAATTTAAAGTGGGAAAAAAATTGCATGTCGCCTTAGCCAAAACAGCATGTTGCCGCATCTGCAGACACTATGGACACCAGAGGCCACATCAAATCAATTGGAGCTTTGATATGAGAATATGGATGGACTTCGGGGGACACGGAAAAGCTCCACATTGTATAAAGAAATTGCTGAGAATATGAAACTATTTGGGCAGGCCCAATTCCCCGGGAGCACTGTGTCAGATAGTCTCCCAATTTGCCTCAATCCTTCATAAAATTCAGAGCACTTTTGGCCTGAATTAATGCTTTTCTGCTGATGAAAAGAGTTCTCAAGTAAATGAAATGAAAATTGTGAAAAATGTATTATTTATCATTCTGCAAGCTGCAATCTATCAAGAAAAAACTGTAAAAATCAAATATAATTAATCAAAATTAATTTTAGTTCCAAAAAGTTTTCTTTCACAATGTAAATAAAACTAAGATCAGCTATTCAACGGATGCAAGAATACAAAAACGCAAGAATTACGAAGACCATATCTCATCTTTTCGATAAATCTTGATGACGATGATAAAATCTCGGCTGTGAGAACCTAGCATTAGAACGCTAGCATTGAAATCAAACAGTTCTCTGGCAAAAAAGTATGGAAAGTAACAATATTATGTATGGTACAGAAAGAAACCGTTTGAACAGACGTTAAAAATGCCGAGATTCTAATTTAAATGCTGGCGATGAAAGAGTATCACGCCAACATTGAGGAAGTTCTCCAATCCAACGACATTTCTCTAGGTCATACTTATACTATTACCGTCGATAAAAGAGCAATAATGGTTTAAGTAGGAAATCTTTTAAATGACAATTACCGAGCAGAAAAGGAATGCAGCGATAAGGAATGTCAAAGAATCAAAGAAGGGTGCTCGTTTCACCGATAAGAGTTTATTGATTTGGACGATGATGAAGTTACCTCAATAGATTCCCTGGAGGGAACGATTTTGTTAAGGAAGTTCGCACACTTTGTAAGAAACTCTTTACTTTTGTTTTCTTTTCCCTGTAGTTCAGCTGCACCGGTGCGGCACCAGTCGTTAGTGTGATGATGGGTGCACACTATAGTTCACGTACTAGACTAGCGCTGTGCTGCATTACCTGTCGTTAACGACGCGATTGACGCAAAGAGATGCATCAAGTCGTTAGGCCTGGTGGTGCCTTGACACCAGCTTAACTACAGGGTTGTAACAAAATGTGTAAAACATTAATAGCTCTTAAAGATTTTTGCATTTAGAGAAAAACATCAGAATTTTTATGATGAATGTTTACAATATAAACCTTTACACCTGTTTCAAGGATTTACAATCCAGTCATCAGAAGGTGTTTCCAGCTGTGAACAAACGCAACTTTATTGACCTCGAGCTAGCTAAACTTATTACAAATAAAACATTAGAAAGGTCGCCAAATAAATTAAAAATATAATTATTTAACTTCAGAATATTATGTTTAATAAGTCGAAAGTCAAACTATTCTTTGATGTTCAAGCGAACCAGGATTCGAAACAAAACCTTAGACCGAACCTTCTGCATAAATTAGAGGCTTGCAGCCTTGTAGCCAACGTTATTACTGAAAATCAAAACAGCATAAGTCTTCAAAAGACCTAATAAGTAACGGTCTGTAGTCAAATTAGTAATCTGACAAATTGATTTATCAAAAAACTGCACTTAAGACTTAGGCGACATTAGCCTTCCATAGAACTTCACACACATCATTCACATACATATTTCATATATCCTATTCTATCTTCAGCTGACTTTGTTACTGGCTGTAACTGAATTTGCTGGCTCATGTTACTTTTCTTGGTTGCTTTTAAGAAAGTTATCTGCTGCAGCTACAGCCAAATTAAAGAACAGCTTGATATCAGTTATTCTAGTTTCTTCAAATATTAGATCCCAATATGACGCCCGAATAGCTTCTAATAAGATTATGCGATAGGTGACTATTCTATCCAACTATTGTTTGCCATGTCTGTTCCCGAAGTTCAGTTTCAGCAAGAATTTGTATATTTGGATTTAGTAAAAATTTCTACATATTTTTTATATAACGGACTCAACAAGAACTGTGTTCAATTTAATCTCTTCCAATTCTTGTCGAAAGTGAAAACCGAAACGGTCCTCTATTTGCTTTGTTAGCACTTCAGATCCATCATTATGTACTTGTGTGTACTGTACATACCTTAACACCCACCTCTTTTCCCAAGTTCTTCAGTCATCGTCATTTTCCCATATCTTTGTTGTTTACACTAAACAATGAACACTTAAACAGACTTTAAGCGCTTTGCTTTTTTATGATGTTTCAAATAAATAAATGAAAACAACAGAAAATCCACGGTAAAGTGCGTTGCAGGTGCTTTTTGAAATGCCCAAAGATCTTGGGAAAACTTTTCCAACATCCCAGGCGTCTGGCAAAAATCGCGTCATACTTTACAGCCTCCTTGATTTTTCACTATCCAAACACTTTGGCATTGCCAAATGCTAGAAAAACAGATCTTTCACATACCAAGTGACTGACTGCTGGTTATCAATAGATCTTCAAGTGTTTTTTCCCGTTGCCCTATTAGTAGCGCTCTGGCAGCTGATAAGCCCTCCCTGGGGTCATATGTTGCGGGCTGCTACTTTAATTGTCGAGCCATACAAGTCGGCAGCTCCATTAAAAATGTTAATTAAGTTGCCTCAATGGCAGACACATGTGCCCTGCTCTTCTCTTGGCCAGCTAGACCACAAATTTTAATCTAAACAGCTCGCGAAACAGGCTCAACTCAACATTTAACATTTGCCGATTTGAATGCCGTTTTATATACATGCGGTAAAATTTGAAATTTTTTTTAGGCGAAATTTGAACAATAAACAAAATCACAAAACCAAAACATTTATCATTCCCGTTTTTTTTTCTCAGCAGCTCCCAAATCATTTAAATGCTTTTTTATTTGAAGCCAAATAAGCAAAATAGTGGCCAGAGGGAGGAATCATTGCGCAAAGATTTCAACAGCTGCCGGCGGCAAAATGAGATTGAGATGGAAATTGAGGTGGGTGGCCATTTTGTTGGAACTGGGGAAGGAGATGGACGGATGGATGTGTGTGTAGGTAGGCACCACCATCAACAACTTGCGCAAATAGCACAATCATCAGCAATTGGTATAATTTCATAAGCGCGTGTGTTCGGTGGGTGGGATTCACATGAATTTCAGCTGGGACCGCACACAGTCACCGCTCGGTTTTTGGTTGGTTGGTTAATGAAAAGCTGAAAAACAATTAACTATAAATTAAACGCACAATTTTCAAAACAAAATAAACAGAAATAGGCCAGCGCATCATTCGTACTTTGGTTTCGTTTGTGTGTGTTTTGTTTACAGGGAAACGTTTCATTTACTCGAAGCAATCCCTCGGCATTAGAGCAATTAGACAATGTCGTTGGCTCTGAACCAATCTCAGTCTCCCCCTTTTGTCTAAACTCGATCCAGTACATCCCATAAAACAAAGAGCACAACTTTGATAGCAAAACAATACGGAAAGAAAGATGGTTCAACGAGAAATGCCGTTTTTTAAATACTCTTCAAAAAGGCGAAAGGTGACTTCTGAATTTCAAAAAAGTTTTGGAATACCTCATAACTTGTTTGGATTACCTTTGACAGGTCGAGCCCATAAACTGGGGGACACGAGCTTACGAGTTTAAGGCTTACGACTTACTGTTTATTCAGCCATACGACACCACATATTGCGTCAACGTGGAACGTATGCCTAGTGTAACCAGAACTAACAAAAAAAATTTCGCCACTGCATCGCGTTGTCAGGTTCATGGCATTTTTAAATTAGCTGGTGGAGGGTCACACTGCTCAATCAGGTGTGTTTTGATTTGATGACAAGAGATTTACGCTTGTGCTTCTGCCTTGATAGCAATAGTTCTCGCGCAAAGCCTTTAAACCAGTTCGGCAATCAGCAACTGCTTCATATTGGTAGAAATTTGAATCAATTTACCCAAAGTGTTAGTCATTCACGTATGTTACAGATCTTCTTTTTGAACAAGCTCGGCCACTGCACTCCAAGCCTTGTTAACAAAATTTCAGCCCGAATGTTTGGTGTGGGATAAATCACAAATGGCATCCCAGTCTCTCAACGCCAAAATCAGCGCAACCTTGTCTTCATGCGAAAACATTTCCAATCGGCTCTTTCGCTTTGTTTTTTCTGCCATTGTTTTATTTTAATGAAGTCCAGCTGATCGATGGCATACATATAGAGTAACAGCGCGTAACATCTGGTGGCAACAATATTGCACCAGCTGGTCAACGCATAGAGTCCACGTATTAGATGTAACGCTTGTTTAGCGCTGTTAAGTGCAAAAACGCGTTTTGACTTCAACGGGGGAAAACGTAAAGTGCAAGGAAATCGTTACGCCTGCTTCTTCTTATCCCAATTTTTGTATGGAACTTCTCGTTACGTCGTCAGTCCGTCTGGGCGATTAGAGTACAGGTCGGCAAAGTAATCAGAAAAGTTGCCATGGCAACTGTGAAAACGGTCAGAAATAATAAGTTTGTGTATAATAAGTTTGTGCAAAAGCTATGTCCGTCTGTCCGCCTGTCTGTCCGTATGAACGCACAGATCTCAGAGATGGTAAGAGATAGAGGTTTGACTTGTATGGGACTTATGCTTCTTATACTTGCAGGCAGATCAAGTTTATTTTTAATTTTTGCCACGCCTCCTCCCGCCCCCGCAAATTGGAAAAAACGTCATATCTCCCACAGTTTTATAGATAGAAGGTTCGTTTTTCTGGACACATTTAGTAATTAGGATTAATAATCGATCCGCCAAAGGAATGGTAGAGATCGGGTGAACGGTTGTCGAGTTATAATGAAAACAAACAATTATGGGCAGCACCGGTCGCAACGGTGATGGGCAGCACTTCACAGGTACAGAGTATGTTATAGTCGGGCTTGACCGACTTTCTTTCTTGTTTCTTTGAATAAACTTTACACCCTGTCACCCCTCTATGCTGTTGGCGCCAGCTTTGTAGTAATTAGCCATGGAAAGCTTCTCAAACTGCCGTTCGGATTCGGCGTTAAGCTGTAGGTCCTTTTCTCTTGCGCGAAAATTAGAAGCGCACAAGCCAAGAGATTTGAGAGAAGCTCGGCTTTGGCCCTTTGGGGCTGTGTCAACCTGACAAGCCATTTTACTACTTACCAAAGGTACACAGAGTATATTAGGTTTGAGATCTTTCGACCTTTTTGCTTAGATATGCTCCAAACACTGATAACTTACTAAGCAATCCATTATGTTATCAGCCCTGCCTTAACAAAATACCTGGGTTCGATGCATTCAAAAACATGTCCGCAAAGCATTTATTATGGTTTTGAACTTCCGAGTCGAACCTTCTTAAGAAGGTAGGATATATTTTACTTGCCGATGAGGATTTGGCGTAGTGGTAAGTCAGCTGAGCTCTCCACACTTAGTTACAAGTAAAGGCGCTGTAGTCGTGTGCCCCGACTCCAAAATACACAGTTCCCTTGATTTCGTGTGTTTTCATTTATTTTCTACGAATGTGTACCTGGGTGCTTTAGATCTTATTTGCATAGATTTAAGCACGAAGACAGACCGTTCTGTACTCACTGCGATAGCACGGGGGCAATTGAAGACGCAGAACATGTATTCTTTGTTTGTCCAATGTTCATAAGTGAAAGAAGAGACCTAAGTTAAAGTGTGGGGAGGATACCAGCCGTTTATAACCTGGTAGACATTATGCTTGAGTCAGAACAAAATTGGTCAGCGGTAAGCAATATGGCCTCATTAATACTCAAACGACTGGGCAGCGCTGAAAGACAATGGCACAACGGTTTAAATTCAAGGAGACTTGTGAACATCGGTAGTTACTCTCGCTAAATCGACAATTTGGTATTTACATTTCTGTATATGTTATGTATATGAAAGTTATTTCTTTTTCCAGTAGAATGGACTAAATTAGTTTAGTTCTCGTTAAAGAAAGAAATTGTTAGGGGGTCCGCGTGATCCAATTAATACATTAGTTTAAATCATGTTTGTACAGTTTAATTACAGTTAATTATTTACACAGGATATGGTTAAGTCTGGTCCACACTGATCACAAGCCTCGAATGAATGAGCAGCCGCTCATGCCTGCGTCTTTACTCCTCGGACAGTGTTGGTAAAGGCGCAGCTATCAGTGTTTAACAATGTCTTAACTATTTAAACTTAAAACGTAACGGATGAATGGCTTGCAAAGTCACATGAAATACTTAACTACCTTTACAAAATAAAGCGCTTTGTTTAGATGTAAGTAAATGAATTCCATTCTCCATACTTTTCGAATACTCCCCTTCCAAAGTAAGAGTATTAACTTTAGTGCTTGGTTTGATGAATTTGTCGTGAAGTTATTTCTACCAAGAACTGTTAGGGTTAGGGCTGTTGCATAAACAAACTTGCCCCAGGCGGCAACACGTGCAACAACAACAACAATAGCTACAGCCAAGACGGTAGCTGCAAATCGAAGTGTCAGTCGGTGCAGCCTCCGCTTCGCATCATCATCATCATCATCGTCTTCTCGTTGAACATGTGTGCAACAGACGCCGATAACTAAAATGATCGCCACGAAGAACGCAAAGTGAGTGGAATGGCGAGACAATGTTGAAAACGCTAAACCAAAGTGCATGCAAATGGCCTAAAACAAAAATCCATTCCATTGACTAATAAGTGAACATTTTTGCTGCCGCAAGTGCAATTTGTTTACACTTTAAGCTGTCCAGACCAGACCCGGTTCCCGGGTCTCGAAAACGATTTTTTCTTTTGATTTTCGAAAATTTGCATTTTCGTTCACTAAATGCACTCTCAATGGCCGCTTAAGGCTGCAGCCAGCCAAAAATGTTTAAACAAATAGAGCAAAAAGCACGAAATTTGTTTACAGCATCTCGCAAATGGCAGGGACCTCCGGTGACAGGCGACGCCGACGACTAATTGCAGTTCAAAGATTGCGCATACGCCACTTGCCACCGTGACCAATTTGCATATTAATTACAAGGCAAACAAATGGAAAACGCCATTTGTGTGGGCGGCCGGTTAAAAGGATTGCCGTCAAGTAGCTGTCAGAGTGTGCATGTGCATGCGTCATAAAAAAAAGGTTGCATAAACAAATCCAGAGGCGATGCAACATAAACAAATTAGTAGCCAAGCCGCCAAGGCGCAGGACGAAAGGCCACGACCACATGCGGCGTGTGTGTGTGTGTGTGTTTTCAACCCTTCATAAAATATACACCGAATTGAGTAGATCGTCAAATAGTACTCAACTCATAAATATACACTCAATCGGCCCTGGGAAGTGGGTATAAGCTCCTAAAATAGATCTAGCCTTTCTCATATGGAAGCACAAAAATTCACCAGATCCAATTTATTTTTATTAATTTTTGTCCTGTCCTTTCCCGCCTCCGCAATTTGGAAACAACGCCATATCTTCCACAGTTTCATAGAAAGAAGGTTCGTACCTTCCGGATATATTTAGTAATCAGCATTATTTATCGATCCGCCAAAGGAATGGTTGAGATCGGATGAGCTATAGTCGAGTTATAGGGAGATGGGGAATTTTCCAAATCTGAAACAAGCTTGATCAGCGTATGACATACACCTACCTAAGGGAAAAATTAGTGGCTCCTATAGTCTCTGAGACCGACGCGGTCATACGGACAGACGAACAGACGGACATCTTTGTTTTCATAAGGATCGTATAATAAATTGCAGAGTTATAAGAAAATCGACTTTAGTCATACATTTGGGGCTTACAAAAATATATAGCATTCTTTTCGGCGCAGTCTGCCACACATCTCTTGTTATAGATGTAGGCAATGGTACAGGAGAGACTAAGATTAATAGGCAAACAAGAAGCGGTCACACTTATTAACCCGCTGTCTCTCTTCAAGTCGGATTCCCAAAAGAATGCCTTCTGGCACACTTCTTTTTACTAGAGAGAAACAATGCACTACGAAAACTGTTGCAGTATGTCTAAGGCATATAATCTGTATGAAGACTCATGCAAACGTCCCTCCTTTTGGCAGCTACGGTTAGAAGCGAAGAGATCCTGCATAACAAGCTTTTAGCATGACCTGAGCCGAGCGTTTTAACGAAGTTGAACCAACAACAACAACCTATGAAAACGTCCCTTCTAAAAGAACAGTTACTGCTGCGTTTCGCCCCTATACAAAAGCAAAAGGAAAATTACAGGTTTTTGCAACTACTTCTTAGTGGCAAAAGTTGTACACGGGATGTGCTTCTGGCTTGCAGTCAAGTCCGACTGCGGAAGCTTGTCAAGAGCGAATCAAGAAGATGTAATTAAAGTCGTTAAGCGAAGATTTAAGCAATGATCAAACCAATATTTGTTAGTTTTAAGCAATCCAAGGGGATAAACAATAATCTCATTAAAAACAATCATGTCTTCGATCAATTTGAAACGAAGGAAACCACATAGATCTGTAATCAGCAAGCATGCGCTGTGTTTTTACTTAATTTTAATATGTTAACACTTATGTTAATGCTCTCTTAATTAACATATGGGATGGCTATTGAACACTTCTTTCCCTGAGTAACGGGTATATCGAAGTCGGGCTGGACCGACTTTAACTTACGCTCTCGTTTTTCATTTGGGTATGATACGTTTCGAAGCATTTACTGCTCTCCTCCTTAAAGTTCGCTTCGTGACGAATTTACTTTTGTTTTGTATGCGAATTCAGGAATTCATTGTCGAAGTACTGAATACTAAAAGCCACATTATTTCACACTCCATGCATTGAGTTAACTCGAATCCCACTCTATACTCAATTTAATTCCATTGCATATTTGAAACTTTTCTAGCAATCATACTTACTCAAATTCATTGAAGTGAGTGACAGAACTTATTCAATTCACTTTGAGGATGAAGACTATGAATTGTTTTGAGTGCAATCAAGGAGCCCTCTAATACATCAGTTTATGTAATGATTTAGAAAGGGAGGAAGCAAACCGGCACATATGTAAAATTTTTCAAAGACTCGATAGATTAAATAGTTCTAGCGTTCCGTAGAATGGAATACCGCTGGATAGGACATATAAATTTGGCTTGACACTACCCAAATGGCTAAAGCCGAGCTCATCTCAATCTCTTGGCTTGTGGGCTTCTAATTTTTGCCCAAGAGAAAGTCACCTACAGTGTGGAATTATGAAAAGCATATCAAACTAACAATTTCGAAATTTGGAGGCGATTACCGAACATTCGTACTGCAGCTATATGCTATAGTCATCCAATTTTGACAAATATTTGTAGAATTGTGCAAAAGTAAATATTATAGGTATATGCCAATGATAAGGACGTTTCCATTGAAAACAAAAAAGTTTTTCTCACTAGAACTAGTTTTTCGACCAACCGTTCCTATGGTAGCTATATGCTATAGTCAGAACATTTCCATTGAAAACAAAAAAGTTTTTCTAACTATGCCTACTTTCCAGACTATACTTTTCTACAACAGCTATACTATATAGATGTCCGATTTCGACCAAATTTAGTGGAATCATGGGAAATCTTGGGAAACTAAGAAATACTACGTTTCGAGGCGTTTCCATTGAAAAAATAAGATGTTTTCTCACTAAAACTAGTTTTTCGACCGATCGTCCCTATGACAACTATATGCTATAGTCATCCGATCCGGCCGGTTGCGACAAATGTGCAGCGTATATATACCAAAAGACTTTGTGCAAAGTTTGGTGAAGATAGCTTTCTAACTGACCGAGGAGACAGCATAGAAACAGACAGACGGACAGGGCCAAATCTACTTAACTCGTCATGCTGATCAAGAATATATAAACTTCATGTGGTCCGATATGCTTTCTTCGATGCGTTATAAGCACCCGTACAATTTTATAAAACCCTCTGCAAGGGTATAAATCAGTTTTATTAGATTTCCCGAGGCGGGATCGAGCCCACGACCTCTTGCCCAACGGGCGCACACACTAGCGGCTGAGACACACCCGGCTGGATAGAACATACACTGCAAAAAGGTAAGCGCAGCATTGCTAGACATGCTTTGAAATGGAACCCGCTGGACAGAGTCATTCAGTCGTCCAGGCAAATCCAAAGATACTTGGAGAAGGACTTCGGTAGAGAAGCGGAACGCACCGTGAAAAACTAGGAAGACTGGGACTGGAGCTAAAAGAAGAAAAAGAGGCACCGAGCTTTCCTTTATCAATGTCGACTTAGGATAATATGGATGTAGAAAGCTAAATTCTCTTTGTTGACCCTTAGAGATCTTCGGATGCTGATGCTGTTATCGTTGTTTTTAGGTAGATGAATTCGTAAACTTCCAAAAATTTGCATTCTTCCATTGCAAAAGATTGTATAAGACCCAAAGACTTCTGCATCCCAATATCAATATCATCGGCATATAAAAGAAGAAGCTATCAAGCATGGTGCCCGATGTGCTGACATTTGGGAATTGGTGCATTAGCAGCATATTTAAGAATAGGCTCTGCAAATTAGACTAAGATTCTAATCTTCGGTCTAAATAAGATGTATTACTAAAATAAAATGGGGTTCTATGTAGTATATAGAATAACTGATAGAAGCTGACAAGCTTTGCTTTCAGCAGACGAAACCTCTGATAGCTTGTAATATCAACATATCATGTTAAAGAAGATGAAAAAGAAGCCCTTAACACCGTCATTTTTCGGACATTCTGAACTCACGGAATATTGTAGAACTTATCCCATTTGGTGCCTTAACCCCAGTAGCGTCTAGTCTCGGAAATTATTCGAATTACAAGTCGATTTTCACGTAATCATTAGGATTTTGCATCAATGGAATCCTTTTTTAAAGTAATAATAAATGTATTCCAAATTAGAATGTTAATAAAAATGTAAGATGGCTTGCCACATCCCCAAAAGTCCAAAGCCGAGCTTCACTCAATCTCTTGGCTTGTACGCTTCTAATTTTCGCACAAGAGAAAGGACCTACAGTTTAACGCCGAATCCGAACGGCAGTTTGAGAAGCTTTTGCATGGATAATTACTACAAACCTTTCGACAACAGCAGTGAAAGGTAACCGAGTGTGTAAGTTTATTCAAAGAAAAACTTGCACAGCGGTAGCGAACACTAGCCGCTGAGCCACACCCGGGCTATCCTTCAATTTGCAAGCATGACTACATGACCTGATTTTGCATTAGGTTCTTTCCAATACACTTCACAAATGACAGCGATCAAGCGGAAAGTGTTTCAAGATCCGTTCTATTGAAGTGGCCCACACGCATGGCCCGAGACTTGCGGAAAACAAAAACGTTGATGAGCGACTTTTGTATCACGTCGACGGAGCGCCCACTCAATGTCGACATAGAAGTGCTTCAATATGTCAGACGGGACGAGCTGCTGGGTTGGGTGCAGTGTCTGTGTGACCCACAAACCACTGACTTGAATATGAATTCTGGATTTCGCACAGTCGATCAGTAATTGAGGGACATACTCATGTCCTTAGCAGCTCAGCTGGTGGCTGACGACAACAAGGACACGTTTCAAGTGCTTGTCGGCGGCAATTTTAACGGCTCGGCTAGGCGATGTTTATAAACAAACAAACAAATAGAAACACAAATTGTCGCCTGGATGGAACAATTGGGATTGCAGGATCAGATTCGTAAAACTGGAGCATTGAACGCACAGCTAGCGTCTCCCAACTGTAAAAACAACGTCGATAATGGCTAATGGCTCTCGCTGCTTAGTGTTTCTTTATGTATCTATTCCTTAGCCTGTCAACTGATCGCATTTTTCTTCTAAAAGCCCAGACATTTGACAAATTTGGGACACTAAAACCGATTGACAGTTGTAATTACTTGTGTCAATATGAAGATTTCTGGGAATGGTGTGGTGGGACATACCACTGGGCCAACGAGAACTTGTCATATTCTTCATACACAAAAATTAGCACACATTATACTAAGTAAGACAGTTTTAGCGAATCGCAATGCTGATCTCATGAATTTTGCCTTAGTTTTCTTAGTCACCTTTTAGTGTGACAGAATAATCTTTTACTATTCAGAAATGCTTTCCCAAGATTTCACCCACCATTTGTCAATTAAAATCACACCTCAACTTCTCTTTTCATTTATCAATTTATTTAACTTTTTTGCATAAAACTAAAACTTAGAGCTACTAAAGCTATGAGCCATGATCTCATGAATCCATGGATATTGAACTTATCACAAAAATCTAACCTCTTTGCTCCTCCACACAGACACAACTTCTGTTGTTTTCTTCTTAGTCGATTTCCACATTCTCTTCACAATCCTCCGCCGCCGATTGATTGCTCTCTTGTCCACTTTCTATGCTCATCACTTGACCGGGACTGGGACATGGAGTACGTACATGACGCACAGGCGACGAAGAAGCCGACGAGCCGTTGATAAAACTCGAGGATTGTGCGTTGGGCGGTGGAATGGGCTGTGGCACCTTTGGCTGTGGATAGAAATACGGAAAGGGCATCTGCATTTGTGGTAAAGGTAATCCGCCATAGGCCAACTGCAGTTGATGGCGATAGATGTTAAGTAGAGCTGGATCCAAGCAATGGGCACCGGCTCCCCCGGATATAGGGGCATAGGTGGTGCTTCCATCCTCACGGACCAACACCTGGACGGGCACGCGTTTGCTGGCACCCAGTAGAGCAGCCTCATGCTGTTGGATCTGCTTGCGTTTGGTTTTGTACCGTCGATTCTGGAACCAGATCTTCACTTGAGTTTCGGTGAGACGTAAAGTTTTGGCCATTTCACTGCGTTCTGGACCGGAAAGATAACGTTGCTGGGCGAATCGACGTTCCAACTCGAATACCTGGGCATGGCTGAAGGCGGCACGGGAACGCTTCTTGCGACTGAGCCCACCACCCTCATGTGAGAGCGGTGAGGCGGAGGGTGAGCTGCTTAAGGGAGGCGGTGAGTCGCAGTCTGCACAAAGGATAACAAAGAAAGGATGAAGTTAGCAACAGTATAATGGAAATGCATTAGCGCTGCAAATATAACAAAAGCTTTAGGACTTACCGGAATCATTGCTGGTGCAGCGTCGCATGTCTAGCGGGGCAGACAAATTGGACGCACCGGCGCCAAAGTAACTTAATTTACGTTGCATGTACTCCACGCTGGAGCTGGTGGTGGGCACCTGTTGGTGTGGGTGATGGTTGTTGTTATCCAGTGCAGCGGCTGCGGCATAATATTGCAAGTAGTTGGTCTGCCGCTGGCTAGGATTGGACTGGGCCTGGGCCAACTTGTATAAACTAAGATCGCGACAGCAAAGCGGCGGGGATTTGGAAACGGCACGCTCTCGTTCACCAAGCTTTTCGGTCTCCGGTTCGGAATCCACGCTGGAAACACGGCGAGTTTCCGGACTACTACGCGTCAGTATGTCATTAATGGAAAAAGGCGTCGTTAGAGATTTACTAAGACTCGCCATGGACGCACCCACACTTGCACTTTCCATATTTAACATTGTCTTGTTTTCTATTTCGATTTCGATTTTGATTCACTCCGGTTCTCTGTGGTTCGTCCGTACGACTCGTGGGCTGCGCAACGAATGTGCTCGAGTTGTTTGCTCCCTGCTCTTTTTAAATAGCCACGAGAATCACTCATCGGGGGGTTGAGAATGCTCCGCACTCAAGTGGTCCGCTGGTGGTGGATTCTGTTGGGCATGGATTTCCGATTGGTGCGCCCAAGAGTTCTTTACGAGTTGCTCTCAAGTGATGCGTGTGAGTGCATAAACAATATTGTTGTAAAATGGTTGCGTTATTTTTGGGGGAGTATTTGCATCCTGTTTATTGTTTGGATCGTTGTTAACCAGTTGGTAGTCGATGATCTTCAGGGGTACAGTAGCTACCAAAATTGCCCATTGTAGAAATGGTATGATTTGTTTAAACTAACGATTTGTTTAGGTTTGAGAAGTAAAAAAGAAAAGGCTTGGGTTACCATTGGAACTGCACTCATGACTTACAATGGGTGTGTAAGTAGGGGCAACGTTTACGTTTGAAGAATTTGTTGGGGAATTCTTTCACTTTTTAACTTGGAAAGCATTTGTGAAGAGATGGTGTGTTTTATACCATTTAACAAAGGCACAAAGGGTTATAATGAGTTTGTGCAAACCAGATGGAAGTATCTAATCGGGATGTGCCCCAGAAAGTCTCTGTACAGTGTAAGATTTGTTTTCAGTCTTAAAACGTGTAATAAGTGAAAAGATTATGGGAGCATCTTCGCTAGATCCTTCTATTGGCAAGGTCAGTTGGGTGGACCCTTAGGAGCATTCTCCTTGCACTGATACCGTTTATTCTCCGACTTTTGAGGAGAACTCTGGCAAGGTTGTTGGAATGAGAGGCCACCTTGTCTAGTTACCGCGCAGCCTGGCTGTTGATGGTGTCGCCAACCATTGGGACGCCACATTCTTTCTCGATGTCTCGAGTGCGAATTAACCACTCAGCTCCAGTGATTCGTCTGAGGATGTTGGCCTGAAAGACCCTGATTTTGTTCAGGTGTGTCTTCGCGGAGATGCCATACACCTGGACCCCATACCTCCATATTTGTGCCAGGATGACCTTGTAAATAAGGACCTTGTTCCTAAGCGAGAGTTTATTATTGGCGTTGAGTAGCCAACTCATTCTCGTCGCCTTGCTGTGTACTTCGGTGGAATGCTGCTTGAAGGTTAGCCTCTTGTCCAGGGTCACTCCCAGATACTTATGGGCCGCACCTCCCCATGTAGAAAGACTTCGGGGCCACTGTCTCTTCTGAGTGTATGCGTGACACTAACACACTTCTCAGGGTTGATAGATATATTCCAGCGACAGGCAAACCTCTTGAGGTATTCTTGCAACGCGTCTGTTGCCGAATCGACGCATCTTTCACGTGCCATGATTGCCGTGTCATCGGCAAAGGTTGCTATCAGGAGGTCCTGCGGTTCCTCTATGGGTATGTCCAGAGCAGTAGGCATATCTGCTGTGAACAGGCTGTACAGGGTTGGCTCCAGAACGCTTCCTTGAGGTACTCCTGCTCGAATCCTCTTCTTCTGGGATGCAAGGCCATCCTGGACAACTCTAAATGTCCTGTCAGTTAGAAATGATATGACCATTAAGAAGAGCTGAAGATTAAGCGTTCCCTTGAGTTTGGCTAGTAAGCCATCATGCCAGACGCGGTCAAATGCCTGTTGGATATCCAAGTACGCTGCCACAACGTACTCCTTGGCGTGGCGTCCTTCCAGGACGAAATTGACTACTCTGTGTAGCTGGTCTGGGGTTCCGTGTCCTATTCAAAAGCCGAACTGGATTTTAGGGATCCTCCTTTTGACTGCCCAATAAGCATCTTTCTAGCAGCTTGCCAAATGCTGGGAGGAGGCTTATAGGTCTGTTCATCTGGGGGCTTCCCAGGTTTGTGGAGCATCACAATATTGGCTTTTTCCATGCACTGGGAAAGTAGCTGAGGCGTTGGGCTGCATTGAATATGAGCAATAGAAACAATACCGCTTTGTGAGGGAGAAGCTTTATTGTTCTGTTGTCCACTTCGTCTTCTCCCGGATATCTCATATGAATCTCCCATAGTGTAATATATAGACAGCGAACTTTGCATAGTTTCAAACCGATTTTAGTCCTAAGTAGTAGACTAAGTCCAGAAGTTTTTGTAAGCATGTACAACACATGCTTGAAGGAAGGGACGATCCCAAAGCGTTGGAAAACCCAGAGACTGGTGCTTATCCCGAATGAGATAAGCCGGTAGACGCTGGACACTGCCTCTCTGTATGCTGGACTTTGCCGGTAAAATGCTGCAGCGACTTTTCCACACAAAAATCAAGGATGCTGCTGAGAAGTGAGAAGAGGCGATCTACTCTAGACTCTGTGGTAAGACTCTGCGAGCCAGTCAGACAAGCAATCGAAGGACAACAATGTTTAGGAGGTACGAAGAAGCACTGTCTGGTGGCAAAGTTTAACATTAAGAACGGCCAGATAGAGCTGCAATTTGAACGCACTAAACAATGCGGAAGCCTCAGGATACCTCCAAAAAATAGTACAGGATTATTTTTAAGACAGAATACTCATATATGAAACAGACCAAGGCTCCGTACGCTATGCAGTGACTGGAGTAGTACCAGAAGGTTCTGTCTTAGGACCATTGCCTTGGAACCTGATGTTCAATGGTATACTAAAGCTTGAACTCCCTGAAGGCGCCACTATTAATGGCTTTGCGGACGGCGTAGCTCTAATTTTCGTTGGAAAATACCTTACAAACACCAAGGAAACCAGCAACGGAGCAATAGCTACTGTTAGCGTATGGATTAGTAATTCAGGATTGACACTGATTTCTCAGAAAACAGAATTGGTCTTAATCAGCAGCAGGAAAATAGTAGAGTCTGCCACCATACTCATTGGCAACTCTGCTATAACATCAAAACCACACCTGAGGTACCTTGAGTTAACAATATACCACAGACAAGCGAGCAAAAAGGCCAGCATGACAGCAGCATCGCTGGAGCGAATAATTGCCGGCGGCAACTACTTGCTAATGTAGTTAGCTCTACGATTTTCATGTGCTCTGCATTCCGCACAGTCTCCCATCCCACTGGATCTCGCAGGCCAGGAATCTGCAGAGATCAGGAGACGATCGACGACGGCCCCGTTGACTGAAGTGCGCAAAGAAACCCTACTACATTGGCAAATACGATGGACAGAATCAACCAACGTGGTGAACAATATGCTTAAGTCGGAACAAAATTGGTCAGCGATAAGCCATATGGCCACCACAATACTCAACAGCTGTGTAGCGCTGAAAGGCAGAGAGAATCCTAGAAGACCCTTGGGGTTTCCCCCGGCGAAGAAATACCTAACGATTGTACCGCCGGGAATCGGGATTGGGGTGGAATGCTTAGTGGGTGCGATAACTCAAGTCCCATACTTCGGACGTCGATCTAGGTGCCTCTTAATGCTTTAATAATAAAAATATTGGGGAAAGTTAACTTCGGCTCAACCGAAGTTTTGTATACCCTTGCAGCTTCCATTGAAAACAAAAAAGTTTTTCTAACTAAGACTACATTTTGGACTATACTTTTCTATGGGATCTATACTTAATAGATGTCTGATTTCGACCAAACTTGGTGAAACCATGGAAAAGCATAATACCCTCTTAATTATGAAATTTGGAGGCGATCCCATTTAAAACTAAAAAGTTTTTCTCACTAGAACTTCTTTTTCGACCGATCAATCATACTGCAGCTATATGCTATAGTCATCCGATTTTGATAAAACTTTGTAGAATTGTGTTAAAGTATAGAAAATAAGAATATGCCAATAAAAATGACGTTTTCATGAAAAACAAAAAGTTTTTCTCACTCGAACTAGTTTTTCGACCGATCGTTCCTATAGCAACTATATGCTATAGTCATCCGATTTCGACCAAACTTTGTAGAATTGTGTAAAAACATATAAAATAAGCGTATGCCAATGATAAGGACGTTTTCATTAAAAACAAAAAAGTTTTTCTCTATAAGACTAGTTTTTCGACCGATCGTTCCTATGGGAGCTATATGCTATAGTCATCCGATTTTGACCAAACTTTGTAGAATAGTGTAAAAGTATATAAAATAAGTGTAAGCCAATGAGAAGGACGTTTCCATTGAACACAAAAAAGTTTTTCTCACTAAAACTAGTTTTTCGACCTATGACAGCAATATGCTACAGTCATCCGATCCGGCCGGTTCCGACAAATGTGCAGCGTATATGCACCAAAAGACTTCATGCAAAGTTTGGTGAGGATAGCTTTAAAACTGACGGAGGAGATAGCATAGAAACAGACGGACGGACAGAAGAACAGACGGACTGGGCTAAATCAACTCAGCACGTCATGCTGATCAAGGATATATATACTTTTTGTGGTCGGAGATGCTTCCTTCTATGCGTTACATATGTTAACCTAGAAGCGTGCACCCTCAAGTTGAAAAACCTATCCCCTCTCTACCTTAAGTAAAATTACTACTTAAGACGCCAGCCAATGTCTTTGAGCTCATTTCTTCTATTGGCTTTTGGTGTACAAGAAACAAGGCCTCCGATTGGTTATCTCTCTGCACACAGCAAAATGGCTGCGCGCTCAACTCGTTAAAACTCACTCAAAACCCGAGTGGGATGCTGCGCACATGTTCGCCATGGGGGTGTGTTTCCTGTTCTGCTCTGCTCACAGCAGCGAGGTTTTCTCTGCTACACTTCACACCTTCGGGCTATAATCTTTTTATTGCCAATTCAATGACTCTTAATGCCAAATGGGTTGCCGCGGGGCGCAAAAGTCAAGCCAACAATGGAAGTAAAGCAGCTTGATGAAAAAGCGACAAAGGGACTATTTTGCGGTCAGATTTGAGTAACCAATTCAAGTGGCACACCAAGTGCGGCTAGCACGGTGGTGGTGGTCGTTGGGTTAGTCGTTATATTGTAAGTTTTCAATTGAATGCATTTCAAGAATACTTGAGTAATTAGTATAATGATGCTTGTGTGAGGCACGCGTTTCGTCCGGGAACTAATTCTGCTAGCCGCTTTTGTTGTTGTGACTGCTGATGCGATTATACTCGCACTTGGGCGGAGGAGCAGGTATTCGATTACATGGTGTGGGTTTATGGGGGGGTGGTCTTTATGCTGCATGATGAATTGGCATTTTCAATTAAGCGCGACAGTTTCTTGTTTGATTTCCAGCATTCACCCTCTTTACACTCCTCCGCACCATCGACTCTTGGTATTAAATTCTATTTAATGGTTTATCAAAATCCACTTCAATTGTTTGCTTTGACTTTCCACAAGGATTCAGTGTAATGAAACTTGATCCAGTGTAGGTATTTCAGTGGCTTTGGCTGGAGTAGTGATTGATTTAGTCAAGGAACACTTATCTTTCTGTTATTTGTATTTAAGATGGCACATTCATTGATTTTTTTGTGAGTTTTCTGAATAGCTGAAGGAAGCACAGATATTTTGTGGGAAGGAAAGTCTTTCAGCTTTTCTACTGCCATTTCACAATCATTTATGATAAGAAGCCTTTGCTTAATACTTGACAATGCCGAATCCAAAAATGGCAGAAACAATACAGCACTATAATGCTTCTCAGCTGATTCCTTTGATTTGGAATGGTCGAAGCTAGCTTTTGTCAGTCCCGATAAGCGTCTATAATCAGAACAGAAATGACATTTTCGGTGCAGAATGTTGAAGCCTCTGAAAAATACTTTCAAATTTAAAGTCCACTAATTCTGCAACTTTGAATCCACTTTTACAGTTTGAAGAAGTCGGCTAAGTTACTGCGAATATATGTAGCTGCTTTGTTTATTATTGGGATTTGACTTGACCGCTTGTAAACTGGAGGAACAAATTTGACCGGCGGTTGGCCAACCGGAACCTTTGAGAAATCGGGCCTTAGCCAATTTAATTCCAATTTCAAATTAGACATTTTATTGAAAGTTTTCTTCACTTGAAAACATTTCTTCTTGTAACAAAAAATTAACAAAAAAAATTAAATATTATAAACTTTAAATAGGTCTAAGAGCCATTCCAACGTCTTATATATGTTTCAAACAAATATTCATCCAGATTACTTTAAAGTCTTACTTTAAATAACCTTGAAAACTAAACATAGCAACTAAAATTAATCAGAGATCCATTCATTTTTTTTGGAGAAACAATAGCATGTCTACATGCTTTGCCTTCAGCGAAGTTCGACGATTACTTATAATTAGTCCAGTCTTACTAAAATTTCTATCCGATTCTGTGGATGTTGCAGGGATACACAGATATTATATTCCCCAAAAAAAATTTGGATCGACGGTATTTACTTTGGGATTACTTTTTCTACAGATAACATTTTTTAGCTTGTACACAAGCCCTTTCGATGTTCGTTGAAATCCTCATCATGAAATTCGATGAGTTTCGCTTCCCTTAACATTTCTATTACTTACGGTTAACATATTATTCTTCTGTTAACATTATCTACATATAAATTGTAAAAATGTAAATCAGTTAAAAACATTGAAATTGTCTAGAGCAGAAGGAAACGAAGAGCTCTAGCGGATTTTTATTGAACTTATCTTGCAGCCAAACACGCCTAACAGCACTGTGTTCCATTAACAGTTTACAGTGGCGCCATCTACGACACGATGAGATAAACTGCCAACTTCAGTTATACAGTTCTTAACATATTTAAAAGAATGCCAAGAAAATTTAAGGAAAAATTTCAATGTGGAGTTTCGACTTTACTGTCTGTGTGCCTTGAGTTTTAGTATGTACATAGTTTTACGGCGGTGTCCCAGAAATCTGTTCCAACCAAATTCCAACCCAAAACCAATTTTCGGTATCCTTGAAATCTCTTTCGGTTGGTTTCAAATCTCTAGTGATTTGTGTAGAGATTTTGCTAAATTCACCGCTAAAACTATTTTGATAAGCAAAATTAGTTTTGGAAGTGTAAACTACACTATTTTACTGGATAGGCTGCAGCAAATAAATAACATGTTTAATTTAATTTAAAATTGAAATTTGATTCTTAATAATTTTTAGCAAAACCAACCGAAGGCTGCCATATCAACCAAAACCTTCGTGCCACTGGCGCCATCTACCGGCCTCACTAGCGCTAAATGGGAAATCCAACATCAACAAACGTGCCAAGGGCTGGCAAATTCTGCAGTATGATTGGCGCGCAAATATTTTTAAATTTTTCATTTTAATTTTGGATAACGCGACTTTAATTTAAGTTATAATATTAACATGAATCATAAAACTTATGCCACATTTAACGGATTTCCGTTTAACATCATTTTAATTCAAAACTAATATAAGGGAAATTTTTTTTACGCGTGATGCAGTCCTGTTTTGTGAGATTGACAATTATTTTGAACCCAATTGGACCAATTCTCTTTCAAACTAAGAAAATGAAATCTCTCGAAGTTCTGGGACACCGAGAAAACCTTTTTTGTTTTTCTTAGTTTACTATGCTTTTCCATGATTTCACCAAACTTGGTCGAAATCGGACAACTATATAGTATAGCTGTCATAGAAAAGAATAGTCTGAAAAGTAGTCTTAGTTAGAAAAACTTGTTTGTTTTCAATGAAAATGTCCTCAAAATTGGCATATATTTGTTTTATATGCTCCCACACGATTCTACAAAGTTTGGTCAAAATCAGATGACTATAGCATATAGCTGCCATAGGAACGATCGGTCGAAAAACTAGTTCTTGTGAGAAAAACTTTTTTGTTTTTAATGGAAACGTCCCTTGCGTTGGCATTTATTTATTTCAAATGTTTTTACACAATTCTACAAAGTCTTGTCAAAATCGGATGACTATAGCATATAGCTGCAGTATGAATGATCGGTCGAAAAAGAAGTTCTAGTGAGAAAAACTTTTTTGTTTTAATTGGGATCGCCTCCAAATTTCGTAATTAAGTTTGTTCGAGATCGCACATTTATATAGAATAGCTCTTATTTAGAAAAACAAACTGCAAGGGTATACAAAAAAGAATTGTTCAAAATAAGTACCCAAATGAGAAAAAGTATGCTTGGGCGATTTTGCTTTTGAAAAATCTCGAAATGGGTAATGAATTATTGTTAGATTGGCTAAGATCAGATAATTTTGATTGTTTCCCAAAGAAAATATTATAAAACATAAGGCCCTGTTCCGAATTCCGAGTCGATTTTCGTGTAAACGTTTGCTCTATAGGCTATTCATACTGAGCACATCTTTCATCCAACATCCCACATCCTGAGTTAAAATGCTTAATAACTATTTGCTATGCCAACTTTTTAAAACTTTTGTTTTGTCAAATTGTTAAGTGGATCAGTGTCTTATAGAAATATGCTACAAACTTAACAAATTGTGACACGGCAAATTTCTATGACTCATGATTTTGGATGAAAGATGTTAGATGTGCTCAGTGTGAATAGTCTATTAGAGTTTAAACTTAATAAAGTTAAATGGAAGGTGACAAGCATTCCAACGGTTACTAGATTACGTTTGCGTAAATCGGAATTGCTTAAGCAGCTGAAACCGATTGCTCAATGCCAAGTGAAGAAACCGACTCGGAATTCAGAACAGGGCCGATAGTGGTTTTTAAGTACTTTAAATTTTTTGGACTAGGTGGACGTATCAGTGGAAATGCTCATATGCATTCAGCAGTTTCCCGACCATTTCTGATTTTCATACAGCCATTGTTACATTTTCATACAGATCTTAGAAAATGAGTTTGAATCTGATCGAATGAAACGACTATCGACCTTGCGCATGACAGTGCGATAACTCACAATAAAGAATACAGTCTATATAATAAAGCCTACATCTCTATTCCCTATTAGCTTCCAATAAAAAGTCGAAATTTCAACATAAAGATTAAATTTTAATCAGTTACTCTCTGTTTGGTTGCAATGTCAAAATAAAGCGGAAGGAACTCCAATTTCATTACCTCCCCCCAACAACTCTGAAATCAACGCCTCGGAATTATTGGCCTAGTCGTATCGTACTCGAGCGCCGTTTTCCGCAGTCCATAAATCAAATGCTTCAAAATGCCGCCGCTCAAATTCCGAATGCAATTACTCAATTAATTTGAATATAATTGTCACAATTTTCCACTTGAAAGCCACAAAAACTGATGGAAACAAAACAGAAACACAACAAAGAACGAAAGAGAAATGGGTAAAAAGGAGAACAGCACCAGTTTAATGGCCACATCAAATGGAAACGAACAAACAAACAATGGAATTCTATTTGATAAAATGTCAAAGGCTTTAAATGGTGGCCACTTGACATCGCGGGGATTGGGCATTTCCACAGAAAAAGATGCGCAATGACAGCGAAAGTGAAAGGCGCCAAGTGAAAGTTACGCAATGCCAAATGGCGGCAAATAACAAAGCGCACAAAGGAAATGGAAATGAGCCAATTGTATCCCCCCATATTGCTTAGTTATTGTTGTTAATAAATCTTAATTTGCTTACTTTAGTCTTGCTTTGGCGGAGGAAATGCCACATGAAAGTAGTGAAAGGAGAGAGAGAGAGAGAAAGCGGCTGGTCTTGCCTTTGATCCTTTGACGCAACATGAATTAAACGGCGCTCCAAGCCCAGCTCGCTTATCGGGGATGCTGCCTGCGGCTGCCGCTGGTGATATATGGGAATGACAAATTTTCCACTTGAGTTTTGGTCGTCGGTTGTCGGTCTAGACTCTAGACTATATTGTATGGGAGTATTATAACATTGCCGCCGACATTGTAAGACGACACCTTAATTGTGGTGCATGGAATGCTGATTCTGGTCAGTGTGGTCCATTAGGCAACATTTAGAGCCACTTGACATGCGCAACTCTGGAGCCTTGTTCTTGGGCGTTCTATTTGCCACTGCAAGGGCAACTCCTCCGCCTACACTGTCTAATCTCCCCAGCCCACTTCATACGAGGGCAGTTTTGTAATGAAAGTGAGTTTTGGAACCTGCAGCAAAGTGCATTTAATTCCTACCGGTTTCAAGATTTTAGGTCAGATCTTACCTCATAATCAACTTTTGACTAAAAACAAAAGTATCATTTAGTCAATATTTTTGTAACGACTAAGACCATAAATTTGACTTTAAACTCAAATCATAAAAACTAAAAATGAAATAGTTTTCATAAAACATGATTTGATCAACTAGGCTTTGAGATATAAACAAAAATAAAGCAAAAGGATAGGTCTTAGTCGTTTGGTTACATTTGAGTATTGACCAATTAGTTGTTTCAGTTGGCAAAGAAGTGTTGTCATATGTATTCCTCTCAAAGTGGCACAGGTGGGTTGCTGCGACACCGCAGCGTTCAACAAGGATCAAGGTAAATCGGACTTTCACAAACAAATTTTAAAAAAGTTCGGAGAATATTGCATTAACTGCAATCAGTGTCCAAAGATATGCGGCCGTTGTGTGTATCCAGTCGAGTTAGGATCAACCCACAACAGCCCAAAAAAAAATCCTGCGTCCTCAGCTGTGAGTGAAACGATTGTTCGTGACGTGACTGAAAAGTTGCTCACGCACCAAAGAGATTCCAATCAAAATAATAGATTCCCCACAATACAAAATTCTAGACGTAAAGGACACAGTAAAGGACCGAAAACAGCTTCGTGGTCAACATACGAAAATCATCTAGAATCACCACCAATCCACCATAAAACCACCATAAAAAATAGTGGGCGTCGTGGAACACCAGGTACGAGCGAAGCTCTTTACGAGGAATAACTTGAAATTTTTGTAATTTTCCCTTTTAACCAGCGAAATGGTTGCTGAATTTCCCAATTTGACCAATTATTGACATTTTTTTTGGGAATTCAACATTATTTTTTCAATTGAAATCATAGTATCAAACTATTTCGCATTCATTCGCAAAGTGACCGCAACACTGGTGTTCGGAACTACTCCAGATCCTACGACCTCCTGGTTACTATTTGACCGACACTCGTTACTTCAAAATCTCGGGCACAAAAAAGTCGCTGTTTTTGGTCACTGTTTAGTCACAGTTTTGGTCACGGTTTTAGTCACTGTTTTGGCCACGGTTTTCGTCACTGTTTAGGTCACTAAAACAGTAACTTAACTGTTTTAGTCACTGCTTTAGTCACTGTTTTGGTCACTATATAAGTCACTGTTTTGGTCACTATATAAGTCACTGTTTTGGTCACTATATAAGTCACTGTTTTAGTCACTGTTTTGGTCACTGTTTTGGTCACTGTTTTGGTCACTTTTTTTGTTCACTGTTTTGGTCAATGTTTCGGTCACTGTACAGGTCACTGTTTTGGTCACTGTATGAGTCGCTGTTTTGACACTGATTTGGTTAATGATCTGGTCACTGCTTTGGTCACTGTTTCGTTCACTGTTCCGGTCACTGTTTCGGTCACTGTTTTGGTCACCGCTAATACACCACCACCACTCACCCACTCTCAACCCACCTGTTGCTTTGGCTATCTTGCAAACACCAAAACAGCTGACTTTGCAAAGTCAAAAGTTTTCTGGATTTGCCCCCCAAGCGACCGTCCGCAAAAGAGCTTCGCTCTTTGAAGTCTTATTTTGTTGACTTTTATTATCTATGTATGTATTCCATACTCAAATTATACAGGTGTTAAAAAAATTTTTTTTCTGATTGAAAGATCGGATTTGATGACGAATCTGACCGCCAAAAGTCACCCTTCACGTCGAGATTTTGAGATTGAGCTTTGTAGGTCCGTCTGTCTGTTTCTAATAGTGTTGGGTAAATGTTGTTCATTTCACTGAACATGTTCATTTGTTCTTGTTCAGTTGTTCAATTGTTCAGTTGTTCTTGTTCGGTTGTTCACTTGTTCAGTTATCGAGAGGACTAGACCATTGCCTACTTAGAAAAGTGGCATAAAAATCTCGCCTCGTCTAAAGACCGCTTAAGGAGCAGTGATCCGTGTGATTGACATTTAACCCAACCAAACAGCTCATCCCACCACCACAAAGTTCAGCCTGTCAAAATTAATGAAACTCTAACCATTGCCCTCCCTCCCTCCCTCCTCCAGCCCCACACAAAAAGTGTGATCAGCTGCACTTGTTGGTCTGTCTTTCACCCTGGGGCTGGCCTCTGGCATGTGTTTGTGGAGTAATTGATATGCCACAACACCACCACCACAACCATCCAAATCAAACCACTGTTTCCCCACACTCCATGATATATTAGCCCTGTGCTCCGCTGGCTGTCATAAAATGTTTTGAGGAGTTTGTGCCCCTGCTTGTTTCGTATCTGTGTATCTTTTAGATATAGGAAAACATTTTACAGTTGCATTGCGGCCACTTAAACGTTTCATAAAAGCAACCTTTGTAATGTCTACGATGCCGACGCCAACACCAACGCCAGCACCCGTTCCCGGTCCCCTCACCCCTTTGGCCATGCAAAAAGAAAAACGAGGAAGACATTTCCAGAATTAAAACGGAAATTGTTGTGTTTTCATTTTTCATAAAACTGATCGTTCGCTCTGATAAAATTGATTTATGCGGCGATCGACAACAATTACTATACACAGATGCGGTAGCTAATGGATCAGATCGGATCGGTAGCCGATCCATAAAAAGAAAGCGAGACAGAGAAAGGAGCAATGGATAACTAAGGCATTTTTATTGGTCGATATGGGGGAAAAAAAGGAGCAAGAGTAAAACTTTTAATTGAAGAAAAATTGGTATAATCTGTATGCCAAAAACTAGCCATATCCCGAAAAGAACTGATTTAAACTCATAATCGGAAGAGATTGAGATCTCCTCTAAGTCGCCGAAGTGCGGAAAACGTTCTTGCACTCGAAAGTAAGGGTTTGAAATTGGGTACCGTCCCTTTCCAACTCCGCCATTACAAACTTGCCAGAGACTGGCAGGGTTCTAGATCTTGTTTTTGAGTGACGCTATATTTCTGACCTACAGTAAGTAAAAAGATCTTTGGATCTTTTTAGATTCAGAGATCAAGTTTATTTTCAATTTTGCCACGACCTCTCCCGCCCATATCTCCACCAGTTTTATAGATAGAAGTTTCGCACCATCGATAAATAATTCTGATTACCAAATATATCTAGAAATCAGGATTATTTATCGATCCAACAAAGGAACGGTAAAGATCGAATGAACGGTCGTTGAGTTATAAGGAAAACAAACAATAATGATGGGCAGCACCGGCCGCAACGATAATGGGCAGCACTTCACGCACCTTCACAAACTTTCTGAGGTACAGAGTATATTATAGTCAGGCTTGACCAACTTTCAACTTAATTCCTAATTGTAGAAAGTACTAGCTGAATACCCGGGTCCTTATGAATCATATGAGAGCGATTCAAGCAAGTGCTGGCTGTAAGTCGATGTAAACATTTTGGACCGCTCGATCTTTTCTTCTATTTATTCGTATTCTTAATAATCTAAACTCAATCCTTCTACCAAATCTTCACAATAATCTTGGCTCAAATCCAAAATAAAAACCCCAGTTAACGCAGCAAAAATTTTGCAAATTTCGCAATATTTTGGACCGTGTAATCTACAGCTTTTAAGCATTAAGCGCATTTAAGAATACTCATAACATAATTTTTCGCGACTCTTGGACCTTAGAAATCTTTGCGGGCAAGCGTGCAACCATTCTCCAAAGTTTCATCGCAATCGGATGAACGGTATAGTTTTTGAAATTTCTCGTTTTTTGTACCATTTCCCGCCCATTTCTTCAATTTATAAACCTTCGCGGGCAAGCGTCCATCGATTCCCCAAAGTTTCATCTCAATCGAACATTTTGCAAATATCGCGCTTTCAGGACCATTTTCCTCCCATTTCTTTTACTTGGAAAACTTCCCGGGCTAGCGTCGAACCATTCCCCAAAGTTTTACCAAAACCGTAAATTTTGCAGTTTCCGCGGTTTTAGGCCCTTTTTTCGCAAATTTCTTGTACTTAGAAACCTTCCCGGGCAAGCGTTCAACCATTCCCCAAAATTACATTGCAATCGGATGAACGCTATATCGTATAGTTCCTCAACAAATCACTGAGCAAGTCACTAAACAAGACTCCCTGGGCAAGAGTGACTGAACAAGAGTTACTGAACAACAGTGATTGAACAAATCGAGCTCAGCTCAAACAATTAAGAACGAAATAAACGGATCCATGTATTGTTTGTTCTTAAACTAAGCGCATTTTTTTTCCTAATGCAGGATTATATTGAAGCCTTTTCATGATCATTGAAATTTTGACACCGACGATCTTGGATTCAAGTACGAAAAATCTTGATTTTAAAAGCAAATTTGAAAAATTATTTCCGAGTGGGTAAAAAAACGTGGAAACGTATTTTCACGATTTTTGAAAATCCGGCACACACGGAGAATAGTTTTTGGGATTACATTTTTTATACTCTGTACCAGAGACCTGCAACAAGCCTCTTATGTTCGATCACACTCGTTCGTTTACTTGGCTTGGTTGGACTCGTCGCCTTGGTTCGACACACTCGAAATAATTGCAAGCACATTGAGTCAGAACGAGTAAGCTGTTTGTTTCGTACGAGTAATAATATGAACAAGCTTTTCATAACACGAGTCAAAGAAATCCTTTTCCACACTCTACTCTTGTTTACTCGTAGAATTTACTCTTTCGTACTCTGCTGGTTGACGGCGAGCTTCGACAAGCCTCCTATGCAATTGTTGTTGTCTTTTGAAAACATCAAACAACAACATGCCACAAGAAGTAAAGAGAAATCGTATGGAAAATACAAATGCAAGAAATAGGACATCATGCTATCTCTTTTGCGCTCACAAATTGTTTTTTGTGTGCTTGTGACGATTGTGTACAAGCGTTGATCGTAGCAGATCGCTGCAGATCTTTGACTTCGGAAACAAGTACTCTCGGTGATTCGCGGCCGAAGCTAGGAGTAATCGCGAGTATTTGTACCGAACGAACTTTACTCATGACGGCTCGCATCAGAGCTTCGATTTTGTAACAAGGGGCTTTGCGTCGACTCACGGCCGAAGCGCTGAGTCAACTTGAGTATGAGTAAGGTCAATACTCGAGTCAGACAAGCCTTGAGCGCTGAGCGATTGTACTCTTGGCGGCTCGTTCCAGTTCTCTGCTCTGTACCAAAGATACAATGAATATATTAAGGTCGTGCAAAAGTAAGTAACTGGACAGACCTTATAAAGTATATATATTCTTGATCAGCACCAACAGCCGAGTCGATTTAGCCATGTCCATCTGTCCGTCCGTCTGTCTGTCTATCCGTATGAACGAACAGATCTCAAAAATGGTTAGTGATAGAGGTTTGACGTGAATGGGACAAAACTTCAATACGCAGGCGACAAGTTATAAGTTGCACGCCTCCTCCCGTCCCCTCAATTTAAAAAACGTCTTATCTCCCACAATTTTATAGATGGAAGGTTCGTTTCTTCTGGCCCTATCAGGATTATGCTCTAATCCGCCAAAGGATTGGTGATGATCGGCTGAACAGTAGTCGAGTTATGAGCAAAAGAGGCTTCGCTGCTGCAGCGCAGTAGTAGCGCTGCTTTCAGCTGCTACTGCGGCAGCAAAATACATGCTGAGCAAACACTTTCGTTGGTACAGAGTATATTACAGTTGGGCTTGACCAACTTTCTTTCTTGTTTTATCCTCCAATTGACTTCAAAAAATCTCAGATGTTTTTAAGACTTTGGAAAACCCTGCTCCCAAGTCGGAAAATGTGTTTGAGAACATTTCATGTTTTGAACCCGATGAAACGCTGGAGGTGAAGAAATGCGATTAATTTGAGAATCTGAAACTGTTATGTGCTCTGGAAATTTGGCTGGATCCCAGGTGACGGTTCGGAAGGAATTTTATATCTAGTTTCATATCTGGCTTTCCTTCCCAGGTCGATCTCTTTTAAAACCTCCGAATTCCCTCCAAAATTAATATTCTGCTGAAATTTTCCCAATTCGATTTCTCTTCATTTATTTTGTGTCAAAAATTGCCAAATTTGCGTCTTAAACTTTATTTATTGTCCAATTTAAATTTATATACAAACATACAACAAGTTACTAAATCTATGAGGCATTTTTGCATTAAACTAAAACATTAATTCTGCTTTAAATTGCAATAAATTAAATAATTTATATGTCAAACTACTGAAGATGATCCAATTGCTGCTGCAAATGTGCCTGCTGAACTGAGGGTGGCCACATCAGATGGCCATTGGGTATGGGTGGCGGAAGCGAAGTGGGTGAAGGTAACGATTCCGTTTTGAGTTTCAGATGTTTGACCAGACCTTCGCCATCGATATCGCCACGTTTCGATTTGTAGCGACGATTCTGAAACCAGATTTTTACCTGTGTGGCCGATAGATTCAACTTCTGGGCAATAATCTCACGTTCCGCACCGGTTAGATACTTTTTGAGACGGAAACGACACTCCAGTTCGAGGACCTGAGCCTGAGAGAAAAGTACGCGGGGTTTACGCTTCATGCGAGGCTTGCCAGCGGCATTGTTGTTGGAGGTAAGGTTGCCACTTTGCTTGCGCAGCTCGGAACGCGAGGAGGTGACCTGACTGGTGTCTTCTGTGAAAAGATTAAAGAGAGGATTTACAATTTGTGAAATTTAGATGATGATTTGTTTATTGGTGGTGGAAGAGCCGCTTGTTTAAGTGAAAGAAGTTTAGCGGGGTAAGAATTGGCTTGCTCTGACTCTTTTCGACCTCTTATGCTTAGAGCCGATTAGTACCAAAAAAGAGAAAAAAGAGCCTCTAAGCCAGGGGCAGGCGAAAAACACAATCACATTTTTGCATTGGTGTGTGTGAGAGCAGCGCAAAAATTGCTCTCAATTTCAGTAGCAACGACTGCATCGCGACGCAGCGAAACAAGAGCCGAACACAGCTTATAGTGTACGTGCGAGCCTGCGCTGCTTATGAGAATTTGCGTATGCCTTAAACATGGCGACGTGTCGGCCTCTGCTCTAAACCAGTGTGTCCCAGCCATAGCCCCTGGGAGCCGAACACATTCGGCAAGTGCTAGCCGGAGTCATGCATAAGTTACAAAGGAATCACAAAAAAGGAGCTCGGCTTTGGCCCTCTGGGGCTGTGTCAAGCCATTTTACTAATCACAGAGTGAGCAAACTGAAAAACTAAACAAAGTTACTTCCTATGATTGCTCGGATGTGGAATCGCCCTCTGCTTGCATCTCCCGAGATTCAGCTCTCACTTGCTTTTGGCTGAGCTGTGGCTCGAATAATAACCGACTTCTGACTCTCTAGCCTCAGTTTCTGTGAGCCGTTTGCTGCCCCCCGCTCTTAAGCTTCAGCTCTTAGCACAGAGCGAATAACTGAGAGTCAAGAGCTGCGAGCAAGAGCTTTTTCTAGAGATTTCGTTCCCTGCCTTGTTTAGTTTTTCAGTTTGCACACCTTGATGCTCTTCATTGTTCAGTTCTTTACCATCCTTATCTTTATATTGAGTTGTTCAGCAGCTCTCTCAATTGCTCAGTGTTCAGGGGGCTGCCATATCAGCAAATTCCCTGCGCAAAGTCAACTGGTGAGCAAGTCAAGCAGAGAAACTAAACAATGTGAGCAACTGAACCATAAAGAGCAATGGATTGAATAACTAAACAACTGAAAGACTGAAACAAGCAACTGGTAAGAAAAAAGAGCAAGTGATTAAGTGAGCAACAGAACAAAAAATAACAATTGAGTGACCCAAACAAAAAACTGAACAAAAAAGCGCAATTTTGAGTTGGAAAAGGTAACTTACTTCGCTTAACGCACTCTTCTGTGCTCCGAATAGTTCTCATTGAAGCCGAATTACTGGCCGTCGTGTCCATTAATCGCTGTGAAAGTGGATTTGCGGCCAGTTTCTGTGCCGGCGTTAGGGTATCCACCTCCGCTGAACTGTTTAGATCCAATGTGGGTGAGGGAGTGACATAGGGAGTGGGTATGTACTCGCTCTTAATGCTGACTGCCGTGGGCAGGGCTGCAGCTGCCGAGCCAGCACCATAAACATCCCCCGCTCCAGCATAGTTGTAGTTATAGCTGGCGGGATTTTGATAGGTGGCAGACTGCGCGCCGGCATAGAACTGGGAGGCGGACACATTGTAGGCCGTGGTGTTGGACTGAAAGCCCTGATGATGAGCATGATGGTGCTGGAACATGTGTGCGGGCATGCCATAATCCTGATAACTGGCATACAACTGATGATGGTGATGATGACCATGTGGGGGTGGCAAAAGTGGCGACAGTGAGGAGGAGGTGCCATCTTCTTGTGGCTCCAACAAATGATGATGATGTGCCTGCTGCTGCTGCTGTTGAAGCTGATGTTGCTCCTGTAACTGGTGTTGCTGTTGCTGTTGGTACTCTCCGGCGCCATACAGTGAGGTGGCTGCTGCCGCACTAAGGAAAAGAGACAGAGAAAGAATTTTGGTTTAGTCCTGGGCCTGCAGAACACATGTTGCATCATATTCGGACGCAGCAAGAGCTTAGTTTACTTCCTGCTGTCGCGACATGGCCCAGTCCCAGTCCCTTGGTGACATCATTTCATGCCTCATCACAATTAAGGACGCCCCTAAGCGAGGCGCATTCCCCTTACACACATGCGAATCACACATGTTGCCCAGTCCCAGGACAACTTGCGGCGCCCATTGCCTGCTTGACCACCAACGCTCGGTGCTTGCCTGCCTCGGACTTTGTTTTTCTTATTGTTAACACTTGGTGCCTGTCCCTGGCATCTTTGTCTCTGCCTCTTGTACAAATAACGATGATTTGTCAAAGTCCTATTTGCAATTCATGCTCGCTATGTGTTTTCATAGGATTTCTTCTGCCACGTCCATGTCTTGCCAGAAGGTTACAATAATATTTTGTTTTGATGGAAAATTGGTAGAAATTAATTTTCCTATGGAGCCTTATTATAAATAAATAAAAACCGGAATCACAAATGTCTACTGTCTGCCACGAAGATGTAGGATCTTTCAACAGGTAGACGGGAGCTAAGGAAATGCAGCTGAATAATTGTTTTAGGGATTTAAAGAAATTGGCAGATCAAACTTAACTGATAAGAAATGAGCTACAATGAAGATAAGCTTATCATAATCAACTTTACTCCGGAGGATTACCATTATAAATTTTTATATATTATGGAATTTCAAATCAGATCGAATCGTTCTTATATTCAAAGTTCAAACCTAGAAATAAAACTTTGGAATTCTTCCCTAAGAGCGGAACTTCCAGTAGACTCAATAATAAGCAGAAGTCGGTACTGATCTGAAAGCACATCAGCATGAAGTCGGGGTCACCATTATGTCGTTTGGTACCCATAATTCCTCAAGGATATATTGTAGGTTTCAATGATCACATTTATAATACGAATTAATACAAAGATTGACCAAGTTGCCGGCGCGAGGTTCCTGAGAAAAGTTATTGACATCAATATGCCACTTAATATCGATAAGTTAATAGATATAGAGTGTAGTTCTGGAGAAACATCGATGGTAACATCGATGGTTTTTTCCCCACCATCGATGCATCGAAGAAATCCTTTGACTTCCCAGCCTTAACGACGTCATTTCAAAATGTAAGCGAATTGATTCTTATTTTAAATCAAGTTCTGTTGCCAATGAAAAACTCAAACAGTTCCAAAGTACGCATAATGTTTATGGACTTATTCAAGAAGTCCCCACCCGGTGGAATAGTTCAGAATTAGTGATAAAGCGAATTTTACTTCTGGCCGACAATTTATCCAATGTTTTACTCTGACTTTAAAAACCCCTCAACCGTTGAACGCCGAAGAAATTGAAACTTTACAAGAAACGTCAAAAATCCTAATCCTTTTTAACGAGGCCACCATTTCACTTATTACCCCTCAAGCTATACCCCCAAAAAGTGGGCAGTGAATTTAACTCTTTTGCAAGCTATAATTTTGATACATGTTCAAAAGACGTATTTAAAGAAACCAAAGTTTTCGTTCCTGAGTTCAAAAATATCAAATAAACCTAAGGCTTTCAGAGCAGATGCAATTATCGTTTTAAGGCAATACTTGGAAAAATGCCATCTGTCAGAGGACGATGATCCACTAATCTGCTGATTGTATTGATTGTGATTCGCAAGAAATATTTATGTATTCCGGCTATATCCAACGCGTCTGAAAGTACAATCAGTTAATCTGGACAGACCCTACCAGATAGACACTGCGCCTTAAAGCCGAAGATTTTGCAGCGTTGAATGTTCCAGAATAAAAATTTGAACAATTTTTAAAAGACAATAATAATAAGAAATAATCAAATACTGAGGTAGAACTGATATTTAGCCAAGTTACCCTGATAAAGTATAAGAAACAGAATGTAAATTAAAACTATATTCCATCCCATTTCGACACAATCTTTATAGAATTGTGTAAAAGTGTAATAGATAAGTGTATGCACAATAAGATACAGGACCTATCACACTATAAAACAAAAAATTTATCTCACTAGAAGAACTAGTTTTCCATATAAACCAATATTAAAAAGGAGCTAAATTTACCTTACGTAATTCTCCCACTGTTTAACAATAAAATATTGGGTAGTTTAAGCTAGGTCGTGACATCCGAAGATGAACATCTAATGGGCGTCAAAAAGAGGTAACAACTCCAAAAAGGTGAAAAAAATTTTTTTTTCCTTTTTTGGTCAAAAAGTGCTGTACATCGCATATTGACCGAAAAATTGGACATGAAAAAGTTATGCGGTGTGCTGTTCCATCATGACAATGCGCCGGTTCACACCTCTGACGTTGCAATGGCTAAAATTAATGAATTAAAATTTAAACTGCTATATATTTCCAACTTGAAAAAATGTGAGTTTGGCAACAATGCAGAGGTGGAGTCCTAGGTTAATGCCTATTTTGAAGAGCTTCACAGTTCTTATTATAATAACCAAAAGATGCTATGTTGAAAAATGAAAAAAAAAATAAAATGATAAATTTTTGTGTTTTAGTAGTTAGGTCGGCTATTTCCGGGACCGCCCTCGTAGATCTATTAGGGCCCTCTTCTGGTGTAGAAAATTTTTTTTCTCGAATTTTATACCCTTGCAAGGGGTATTATGAAATTGCCCGGATGTTTGTATCGCATAGAAGGAAGCATCTCTGAGCACATAAAGAATATATATTCTTGATCAGCATGACGAGCTGAGTTGATTTAGCCCAGTCCGTCTGTCCGTCTGTTTCTATGCTATCTCCTCCGTCAGTTTTAAAGCTATCCTCATCAAACTTTGCACGAAGTCTTTCGGTACAAATACGCTGCACATTTGTCGGACCCGGCCGGATCGGAACGATCGGTCGGAAAACTAGTCTTAGTGAGAAAAACTTTCTTCTTTTTAATGGAAACGCCTATAAAGTACGTATTTCTTAGTTTACTATCCTTTCCCATGATTTCACTAAGTTTGGTCGAAATCGGATGACTATAGCGTATAGCTGTCATAGGAACGATCGGTCGAAAAACTAGTTCTAGTGAGAAAAACTTTTTGTTTTTAATGAAAACGTCCTTATCATTGGCATACACTTATTTTATATACTTTTACACAATTCTACAAAGTTTTATCAAAATCGGATGACTATAGCATATAGCTGTAGTATGAATGATCGGTCGAAAAAGAAGTTCTAGTAAGAAAAACTTTTTTGTTTTAAATGGGATCGCCTGCAAATTTCATAGTTAACAGTGTATTATGCTTTTCTTTGATTTCACCAAGTTTGGTCGAAATCAGACATCTATATAGTATAGATCCCATAGAAAAGTAAGGTCCAAAAAGTAGTCTTAGTTAGAAAAACTTTTTTGTTTTCAATGGAAGCTGCAAGGGTATACAAAACTTCGGCCGAGCAGAAGTTAACTTTCCCCTATTTTTTCATTTGTTTTTTAGCTTAGATATTTAAAAATATTACCCCAAAAGGATATTTCGGAGATATACTTTCGGAGATATGTCCATTTTAGTTACTGAAGGTGACCACGTTTTTCAAAATGGTTCATACCTTTTCTCAAGTTATACTGGATCGATTTTGATGATACAGGGCTCAATAGACCCAGAATTGACGCGGCTATCGCTCAATCATTGAAAAAATTGTCAAAAATTCTCATTTTTAATTGGCAACAACTTTTACAAATTCAATTTTTTCATGATTCGGCTTCGGGCCATAAAGGCATTTATACTTTACAGTTTCCGGCTTTCGGTTTTGCTTTCTGATAATGGGGACTCCCGGAAAGGTGTGAACCATCAACACACCTTTTTTTAGAAGATTCTTCTTTGAAGGCCGAGAACTTTTTGAGCAGCCCTCGCTTGTTTTTAATGAATTGTGCAGCCGATTTCACATCTTCTACGTAGCCCCATATGTCACATAAACTTACACATAACAGAGTAAATTTCAAGTTTATCCGACACATTGCAGCTATCTAGAAGATGTGAAATCGGGCCTAACTTCCCTAAGAAATGGTTACAAATTATAAGAACCGTAAAGAAATACTCTTCAAGTGTAGAAGAAAGCGTAGATTAAAGGTAAGATCCCTAACGTAAAAATAAACTATAATTTAAGCAAAAACTTGTGTAGCTATTATTTTTTTTAGCTATTTTAAATCAAAATTTGCCATTTCTAGCTATTTTTAACAGTCAATTTTGCCATTTTTGAGCTTCAACAGATGGCAACAACGGTCGCAACTGTGATCGGCAGCGTTTCACAGGTACAGAGTATGTCATAGTCGGGCTTGACCGACTGTCTTTCTTGTTTATTATATGAAGTTTGACAGGAATTACCCGGCTTGAAGAACTTGGAATTTCACTTTAGACCTTTAAAACGCTAAGATCCACGCCTTAGTACTGCAAACTGCTGGGGATTAATTAAATATTTTGGGTCGGGATCGGGAAGGGGAGGAATTTTTAATGCTTCAGAGGATACGGAATCCTACATAATTCTACAATAAATCCAGAAATTCTAAACTTTGTCTTTGTAAATTGTACATGGAAGTACAATTATTCCAGAGCTCGTTCCTTTCGAAAAATTATTTATATAAATTTCATTTTCCTTGTTCGCTTTCTATCACAACTTACCTCTCCAGATGCCCGTAGGCACCTTCGTATGCCTCCGTTTGATTGACCATATTTAAGATATCCTTAACCGAAAATGGCGTTGTATTTATGCCATCCGCATTGGTCATGCTACCCGGACTGGGGGTTTGATTATAATCATAATATCCACCGGATTGTGCCACCTGTGCTTGCTGCTGATGATGTTGCAACATTTTCGAACACCAACAACAACACTTGAGCACTTGACAAGCACTTTAAATTAAAATAAATACAACAATTTGCCAAATTGCACTTGAACTTGCGACACTTGACTGAGCGCAGTGAGTACGTTGAACAATATGAGATTGAGATTATGCGCTGTGGTGTGGGCGAGAGCGTGGTAACTGTAAAACCCCGTACACGCACTCGACCGTTTCGTGTCTGCAATTTGTCAGCGCGTTTTTTGTACTGAATGAAAATTGAAACTGCTCACGCGCTGCCCACAACACACTGGCACGCACACACACGCAATGCGAAGAAAATGGCCGCCACACAGCCAATCACAGTGTGGCAAGAGGAAAATGATTCCCTTGCTCTTTCTGTTGTGCTCGCTTGGTATGAGTGTAGTAGTACCAAAATCTGCTTGATCAAAAGAGTTTCCTGTAGCCCTCTCCCACTCTTATGCCTTGTCTATATTTGTTGTTGTTTTTAGTTGTGTGTTGTCAGCCACTTTATGCAGATTCTGTTTCGCTACTTGAGCTTAAGTATCAGTTGTTATTACTGTAAACTCCTTTAGATATGTTTGCTTGTGGACAATATACATTTTATACTCAATTTGTGGCCGTGCTTCGTGCTGCGATTGAGTTTCAAGTGGCGCTCAAGTGCAGATTTTCGCACACTTGAATTTATGATTGTACCAAGTAAACAGATCACTGGAATTAACATTTATATGTATGTAAGTATGCTGTGATAATCTGTCTCAAGTATGTTAAGCAGCAAGCGCTACACAGTTTTTGGTTCACACAGTTTTTGATTTCTTTAGCCACGCTTTTGACTTTGCAAAGTTAGCAGGTGAATTGTGAGTGGGTGGGTGGTAGATTAGCAATGACCAAACAGTTACCGAACAGGGAACAAAACAGTGACCTAAACAGTGAAAAACCGTGACCGAAACAGTGATTAAAACAGTGTCCGAAAAAGTTACCGGAACAGTGACTAAAACAGTGACCAAAAGAGTGAGCGAAACTGAGCACTAAAACAGTGACCGAAACAGTTACCGAAACAGTCACTAAAATAGTGACGAAACTGTGGTTTTTGACAAAACTTTGTAAGTAGATCGTTCCTACGGCAGCTATATGATATAGTCAACCGATTTTGATGAAACTTTGTAGAATTGTGTTAAAGCATATAAATAATAATTAATAAAAGTTTTTCTTACTAATACTTATTTTCAGACCTAATTTTTCTATGGCAGCTAAACCACATAGTGCTCCGATAAACAACTTATACTTACGAAGATTGGAGACGCTTCTATTGAAAACAAAAAAGGGCTGTTCTGGTCATAATTGACCTTTGAAATATTTGAATTGTTAATTAAGTTTGTGAACCAGTTCATCTGGTCAACCCTGTAAATGTAAATTAATGAATTTATCGATACTATGTAACTTGTGATAGTGATAGTGCTATCGATACTGTTTGGAGTTTATCTGCGCTCTCTAGAAAAGCTGGACTTGCATATTGGCGGTCGAACGAACGGATTGGCATTGATTGGACGATAAATATAAATTCTGTCGAACCAAGTCGAAGCAGAGCTGATTTTGAAGGATTAATCCGAAGGGGATTATACTACAGGCTTGTGGAGGATTCTGGCTCGAACAAGGGGAAAATTTTGATTTTTTATTTAAGCATAAACGTAGTAATTGACAGCGTATTTCCCGATGCAAGCACAAAATAAATCATTCATGCGTGGCTGGCAGAAAGAGTCAAGATACCGCAGTCGTTGCCAGGTGACTTGGTGTACGAATCGATCGATGCAGTTTGCGATGCCAACAAAGCTGTAAATTAGCCAGCACAGTTGTTGAACTCACTGGACTTGCCAGGCATGTCCCCACACCTTCTACGACTGAAAGTTGGATTTCCGGTTATTTTACTTCGAAATTTAAGTCCACCACGGCTGTGCAATGGCATGCGATTGGTCATTAAAAGATTGATGAAAAATATTTTCGAAGCTACCATATTGAACGGCGAATTCCCAGGCGAACATTTTTTGATGCCACCAATTCCAATGATTGTCGCAGACGTCCCAATTTAACGCATCCACGGACAGTCATACGTGGCGTGTTCTCGCGTGGGTAAACCATCGAACTTATTTGTGTTGGCTTAAGAAGGACTAACAAAAAATATCGTACATTCAATTGCTCTAAAAAATTAACATTTTCTTTATTTTTTTTGTACAAAAAATAGGGAAAGGTAACTTCGATGCGGACGAAGTTTTGTATACCCTTGCAGCCTCCATTGAAAACGAAAAGTTTTTCTAACTAAGATCTTTCTTCGGACCATACATTTCTATGGACCTATACTATCGGAGGTGTCCCAGAAATCTCTTCCAACCCAAAACCAATTCTCGGTGTCCTAGAAATCTCTTTCGGTTGGTTTAAAACCTCTCGTATTTTGTTCGGAGATTTTGGAAAACCACCCAATACACAAACCAGCCAATACATTAACCAATCAATAGCGAATTCACGAACCCACGCAATATATCAGCTCTGTTTTTGTAGTAGGACCATAATCCTATACACACACCTTTCGAACTCGACTTTCGGACTAGACTTTCGAACTGAACGAAATCTCTCGAAGTTCTGGGACACCGACGGATTTCACTAGCGATTTGCAAACCAACCGAAGCCAAAATCTCTACAGATTTCCAGGACACCCCCGATTATTTCTATTTTGAATTGCTTAGTGCATACAGCGTATATTTAACATTTTCCCGCGCCTAACAGCGCACAATCGACTCGTCTAACATGTTGCTGTTAAGCGCAAAAATGCCAAACAACCCCTATTCTGTTAGACTCCAATACTGGCATCTTAGCTCGTATACTGGCTTAGATACACACATTTATTTCTGTTCAACTCGTTGCAAAAGTCCAGCGTGCGCGTCAGCAGCGCTAAAATAAAGTAATTAATTATAATTTGTGCTCTGTTTAAGTATTTTATTTAAGGAAAATACAAAACCAAGAGGTGAGTGTTTGTAATTTTAAGCAATTCTTACAAATCTTTTCCAAATATTTGTCATATTTTCATATTTGCTACTCGCTCACACACACACGCGTGTATCAAGAATTTCCCTGTTTTTATGTACGCGTTGCATTGAATTTTTTTTTTTTTTTGTAAATGTTTGCCGTTTGGCAAATTTAATGTTTTTGAACAATTCATATTAAAATTGGCATTTTGTTTTTCCATTTCTATTTTTTCGTTCGCAGCCGCTAAGACAGATACAGAAAATTATTGATTTTTGCCCAAGCAACGTCCAAGATGGCGGACGACGAGCAATTCAGTTTGTGTTGGAATAATTTCAACACAAATTTGTCCGCTGGCTTCCACGAGTCGCTATGCCGTGGAGATTTGGTGGATGTTTCGCTGGCCGCTGAGGGGCATATAGTGAAGGCGCATCGTTTGGTGTTGTCCGTTTGTTCGCCCTTTTTTAGGAAAATGTTTACCCAGATGCCGTCGAATACGCATGCGATTGGTGAGTGTGGAATGAGGGAGGAGGAGAGGGGCCGTATTAATGTTGTTTTCATGTTCATTTGCAGTTTTCTTAAACAATGTCAGCCATTCGGCTTTGAAGGATCTGATACAGTTTATGTACTGTGGCGAGGTGAACGTGAAACAGGATGCCCTGCCAGCGTTTATTAGCACAGCGGAGTCGTTGCAGATCAAGGGGTTGACAGATGTGAGTATAACATCAGCAATAACAAACAACAAAAACCGAAGCAGCTTTCGCGCGCTCACACACACACACACACATACAAGCATACCAAATGTGTGTATAAGAGCTGGCTTGACTGTACCGAGAAACATCTCGAAAAAATGCCAAGCAGCCATATGTGTATGCGAGTGTATGTGTGTGTGAGCCAGTGTAAGAAAGAGACAACTGCTATGGTTACCCAGCAAACCAAACGCTCGCAAACGACATCGCAAGCGAGTGAATTGCGTGAGTTATCCCGGCAAAACTCTCGCATACGGGTCGGGAAATGATAGTAAAATGATTCATGTGTCGTTCAGTTTGTGGCAGTAGTATCATTTACGATAGTCGCGCAAAATGCTGGTTTGCTGGGTAGTGGTATATATCATTTGTCTCGCTCTTCCATTCTGGGTGGTTGTTTTGACTTGGCGGCAAATTTAAACCTTTTTTGTTTTGTTTTCAGAACGATCCCGCGCCTCAGCCCCCGCAAGAACCCACTCCCCCACCACAAGCCGCACCTCAAGTACAACCACAACAACAACAGCAGCAGCAAATACCAGCCCAACGCATACAGCGTCAACAGCCACGTCCCGCCGCCCGCTACAAGATCGAGACTGTGGATGATGGCCTGGGTGACGACCACAAGGGCACCACCCAGATTGTCATCCAAACCTCTACCGCGCCGCCGCAAGCCACCATTGTACAACAACAACCCCAGCAGCAGCAACAGCAGACGCAGCAGCTCCAAACGGGCACCACTACAACTGCAACGCTGGTGTCGACAAACAAACGTGCCGCCCAACGTAGCAGCCTCTCCAGCAGTGCTGGCGGCGTTGTCAAACGCTCCAAGATCACAGCCGGCTCGAATGTAATGGAAACCCTAGAAACGACCACGGAATCTGCGACCACAACAGCTCAACTGGTGCCACAACAGATTACGGTACAAACTACCGTAGTGTCTGCCGACAGCAAGTTGCGCCAACAACAGCAGCATCAGGAAGAAACTGAATATATTGATCTCCCCATGGAAATGCCCACAAAATCTGAACCGGACTACACTGAGGAACATGGCGATGCTGCTGGTGATGGTGAAACGACCTATGTGGAGGACGATACCTACGGTGACATGCGCTACGATGATAGCTACTTTACGGAGAACGAAGATGCTGGCGCAGCGGCGACACAAGCGAATGCCAGCGCCGGCAGTGTCACAGCCACCACCTCCAAAGCGGTTGTTATCAAGCAGCAGCAGCAGTCACAAGGCTATAGCGATTCCTCGTTTGTCGACACCGGCGCGGATCAGAGCAACACAGAAGCTCAAGGTTGGTTGAAATTTACTTTAAAGGTTGTAGAATTAAGTGAGGGGGGCGAGGGAACTTGCCAGCGAACAGAACTCGCTGGCAGCTTCCTTAGCCTCACGTTTAGTTCTTAAACTTAGCTAGTATTAACCGCCACAGCCTCTTATTTACGTCAAAAGAGGCTTTGTGGCGGAGCTAGCTGGACTCCACTTGGAGGCCAGCTGGGCTCACGCGTTAAAAGATTTCTTAAGTGTCAAAGGTGAGTAGAGTGTTGAAATTTTGAAAGGCGCTTGGATGAAGAAGGAACCAGCTGTTCGGCTTAAAACAAAGGTAATAATCTCACTCTAGTAATGTGTAGTCTTAGTTTTTGTTTTGTTTTTGATTTCTTTTGCCCCGCCAAAGTTGTATTATTTGAGCCTGCGCTTTAAAGGTGCAACTAATGCGGCTTTGTTTGGGTAAAGATTTTTCAGGTGGGTGGGACTTTGTGAGGTGGAAGTGGAGAGAATGGTTTGCTTGCTATAAAAGATGTTGTTTTGTACTTGCATTTGGGGGGCAACATAAAAGCTTGCTTGACCCAAAAGTCTTAACAACGGCAGTCATTGCCGAGTCTTCCTATCTTTATTTCAAAGCTTTATCAAACTTTTTTCAGATTCTTGATAAGATTAGTTGCCAATCTGGAGGAAAGTAGGTTTCGAGAGCAGAGTGTGCTATTGAAGTACTTAGTTTGTGATCCATTTTTTGATTAAATCTTTTATTTGAAACTAAGCCCTTAGATTCCAATGAAAGAAGAAAATATAAGCTCTGTTGAAATATTACGAAAATATTTTTGGAAAGTTGAATTTTGCCTAGGTAAATAGTCTTCAAAATTGCTAAAAAGTTTCTTGATCTTGGATCCCACTGGTAAATTTGTTTTCAAATCTCATTTTTCAAGCCTCTTAGTAATGGCTACTTTGTGTAATTTTCTTTAAAATTTTAGTCAAATTAGTTTCATAATGGGACATTGGCTTTAAACTGGGCAAAGATAAGTTTGAAGGACTTAACCTGCATCTTTGTGTAGAAACGATTTGAACGTCAATAGATTATTCCTTCAATTCACGAGTTTTGTTTAGAAATATCTTCAAAGGTTTACAAGGTCTTGATTGAATATAAAGAAATTTAAAAAAAAAATTGAATCTAATAGAAAAGAGCATTAATTGGCAAAATTGTTCATTTAAAATTTTTAAAAATGTAGCCTATGAGAGCTGGTTACCACGAATTGCCTTGGAAAAACTATTATAATCAAAAAGGGGATTAAAACAAAGAAATGGCTGTTTTGGTTACGGTCATCAAAATCAGATTGATTCGGTAAAGGTCATCTCTTTTTTATTTTGGTTAATTATTTCTGTTCCGGTTAAATATACATTTAATTTTTTAAAAGAAAATTGTTATGATCACTAAAATTGAACACCACAAAAAATCGTTCGACATTATACAAGGAACTGCTAGTACTACTTTCGATAATTCAAATAGTTCGGGGTATTTAAAGAATTTTCTTCCCATTGATATATCGGTACTAAACTCATTTGTTTAACATGTAATACTTTTGGATTTCTTAATCCAATAGATTGGTTTATTTTCAACTTTGTAGGTATTCAAAAACATTTACTTTTTCGTTTACTGACACAGTTTTGTTTAAGCTCGTGTTAACATCGGCTAATTCTATTACTACCTCTGTTTTGAAGTATCCGGCTCAGTTCCGAGTTCCGAGTCTGGTTTCGTGTAAACGTTGCTTCTTCTAATGATAAATCTCACTATTTTATAAATAAGAATGTCAGTGGCTGTTAGGTCAGGTCTTTTCTTTTAAGATCACTTGGCATTGAGCAATCGGTTTCAGCTGCTTAGTAATTCCGATTTTCGTCAAACCTAATCTAGTAACCCCTGTCACCTTCCATTTAACATTGATAAGTTTAAACTCAGGGTGCAATCGTTTACACAAAAACTGACTCGGAATTCAGAAAAGGGCCGATGATATACATTTCTCATTTTTGTTTGTTCCAAAATATGATATACAAATGAAATTTCCCTTATTCGATGAAAGATCGGTGCACCAGACTGATGCTGTGTCTGTACCTTATACCAAATTTTTCAATCATCAAATCTAGCTACAGTTTCATTTATAGCTCCCCTATGCCATTTGCTGCAGCAAGAGATTGGCTTCCCACCGGGTGTCCCCAAAATGTTCCAAAATTTTTACAACATTTGACGAGGAATAACTGAAAATTGACCACAAAACGTTCTTTTATATTGGGGGGGAAACCAAAAACAAATTGATTTTTGCCTTTACCATCCATACCATACATACTTCTATTTGCTCAGCAGTAAGTGCGACATTGTATCTGGGATCTAAGAATTTGCCACATGAAATCGCATCATTTTCAAACCGATTACCTTTGCGTTTTCTAAATCTGAATTCAATAAATTGGCCAACTTACATTCATTTTTTTAAGCTCAAATCTACAGCTTAGCCAAATATCGTAAAAGTGGCGATTTCGTGACTTCCACAGACGGTAATAAAATATACCATGGGAGATATTTTTAATTCAAAGAAAGGTAAGAATCATAATTAAATTAGAAGTAAAAATAAGCATGTATTTACTTAAATAATTGTGCAGAATCAATAAATTAGAAATGATGGTTCATTACCCAGTCTGACTTGACAGCTTGAAAAATGCACGTCTACCCATTTGTTTACCAAAGAAGTTTCCAAATGTTCGGGTTGAAATCCAGAAAGAACTGTTCTCTCAACTTTGTGAATCAATTCTCGATTTGAAAGAATGATTTCAGATGTACTTTCGTAGAAAGGGATATTTCCATAAGTGGGATCGCTAGTGCCCAGCTTAGCCGATTGGTTTGTAGCGTTGGTATTTGAATATTAAATGCCAGATGGATGATATTTCTTAAGCCCACAAACGAAGTCCTTTTTTAATTGTGTACTCTGGAATGTAAAATTAAAGATTGAATTCAACCGAACCGGCGTTCTTTCGAAAATGCTGAACCGTACCGAAAACAACACAGCAAAACGGTTTGGTTTAGTTCACTGACGAGTTTGTCCTTCGACGCTTCTCATTATTCTGTCGTGTTTCCTCACCGAAATCCAACTTTAGAAGCCAGAATATCCATTCAAATGTTCTCTTGGAATTTAATTTGTCGAAATCAATATTTTTCAAATGTTGGAGAGAAAAAGGTGCGAGAAAAAGACACTTAAGGTGAGCTTTAAAACGAGATTTAATATGAAAAATCGATCTCTGACAAAATGTTTAATATTTAAAGGATTAGCTAGACCACAATAGTGTAGGTCTAAACCGAAACCTGGGGCTTGATAGTACACGTACCTCTAAGAACCAAAACTAATATTTTTTAATGCGTTCGAACCGAACAGACTAAAATTTATGCTAAATCAATAAATAAGGGCGCTCCTTAGACAACAATAAGTTTTTGATATCATTTTGGTTATGCCGCAACTTTAAAAGTCCGAAAATATGGCTTTACGAGCAGATTTAAGCGTAAGTCTCTGCGATATACTGAAGGAATTGCTTTAAGAATTCAGTTATAGTGAAATAAAGGGCGATCCAAGAACATAAAAGATTGCTTAAAACTTTTTCGAACTGCCTTACCTTCGCAAGTTTGGAAAAATAACTTACCGCGCAGACTTAGGATTAAGCTTGGATTAGAGACTCGGCGAAATTATGGACGACCCTTAAACAGAAAGGCTATTTTGGATACTTTTCGATCTGCCTCTTTTCCGAACAGATTAAAGCTTATTTCGGTACTTTATTCTTAAGTATAGGCCTTAGGAGTTGGATCGTTATACTTAAAGACGGGGCTTAAGACTTAAAATTTACCAGAACTTAGACAGATGCAAGCATATCTGGTATTGCCTTGAAAAATTATTTATATAATTTAAAAAAAAAACAAAAACAAGTCAAATTTAGTTGGAAGTCTTGTTAGACCAAAGATTCAAATGCTCGCAGCCAGTGGAGTTTCAATGTACCTGTAGGTAAGGTGAAAGGTAAGCAATTTGAATATCTATATATGTAGGTACAAAACACTTTGACCAACTGCTAAATGTAGGGAAAACTGCTGCAGGCTATGACAAAAAAATTAAGTGACTCCATTAAGTAAGTAAAATCACTAAACTAAAGGCAAATAAAACAAGCCAATTTGATTGTTATTGTTTATTAAATTTATTAGCAAGTGGCGTTGCCACACTGTGTGCTGCCAAATGCCACCACCCTGCATATGCGAGGGGTGGCAACGCTGAGCCAAGCTATTTTTTTTTGTGTTAACATTTTTTCGTCAATAAAATCGCTTGTGCTCAATTAAAAGTGTTAAACTGTGAGTGTTGTGTGTACAATGTGTTACAGTGAACAAGTTGGCTTAAAGAAAGAGCGTGGTATAACCATAATTCTATAAGGGTCCCTCAACCAAGCAAGATGGCATCTTTTTTGGCCTGGGGGCTGCTGCGGTGCTTCTCGAAAAATGCTAATAAATAAATTGAAGACGAAAGTGTGTGTTGTTTTATTTCATGGATCCTTAGCTTAGTGCCTAAGCCCCCCACTGTAAATAACCGTTTAACTGACGCACTTCCTCAATCTTTGTTGTTGTGCAGAACTGGAGGACACCATCAAATTCATACGCAGCCAGAAGAAGAACGCCCAGCTGGTCTTTCGGGATTACATCTACAACAAGAAGCTAACCCAGGCCAATGGACACACCACCTGGCGATGTGCGGATGTGCTCAAGCTGCGCTGCAAGGCGGTGGTCATCACCAAGCATGGCAAATTCGTGGACGCTCGACGACATCACAATCATGAATCCCACGAGGGACGCATTGGCCAGCGACAGCTGTACAATGAGGAAGAGGAGCTGGAAGAGTACATTGAGATTTCTGCCTCAAATCCCAAGATCTCACAATACCTGAGCAGCAGTAACATCAGCATCATGGCGGCCAAGAATGGCAAGGAGTGCAAACTGTTTGTGCCCGCCTCGGAGGCTACGGAAATCGAGATGCAGGCATTGGTGGATGTGGCCGAGGATGACGAGGAACTGATTGAGCAGGTGGTGGAGGTGGAGTCTCTGGACCACAAGCCACGCTAGAGCCTAAGCTAATGTATTATTCTGGACAGTTTGAATAAAATCTAAATAAACTTAAAGGAACCGCCACCAGCCTCAGACTTAGTTAGATCACCCCAATTTCAGCTGCCGCTGTCCCCCAGTCATGACTAACCCAAACATTTTGCATTTCTCTTTAACAGATCGCAGCGAGCTGGTCTTTATCGAGAGTCCCTGGTCCACGCCCTGCCTGGTGCTGAATGGCTTCATGTACAACTGTCACAGTCGCAAGAGCAACAAGGAATACTGGCGGTGTCACAACTATTCCAAAAAGGCTGCCGAGCAGCGCTGTCGTTCCCGCTGTGTGCTGGAGAATGGCAAACTGAAGAGCATCACTGGTGGACTGCATAATCATTTGCCGCACACCGAGAAGATTGAGAAGATCATACAACGCAATCGACTGGGAACGGTGGATCGCAAGCTGGTGCGTACGCCCAGTTTTCTACAGCTTCAGCTGCAGCAACAGCAGCAGCAGCAACAGGAGCAGGATATTATGGATGAGCATCATTTGGCCAGCGAAGCGGCCACTTTACAAATGGCTGAACATGAGTTTATGCATGTGCTAATCCATGAATAAAAGCACGAGTGTTGTTTTTAGGCCCAGAGACTGTGGTGCAATGTAGTTTCTAAGTTTTCCCTTAAGCCAGAATAAAATCTCTTAATTGAATTGTAGTTGAGTCTCAATATCTGTTGCAGCTTTGCTTGAGGAGTACGGTAAGTGTCACTACAAGTTTGCCTAAAATTTCTCTAATCTATTTTTCTTTCCTTTTTTTTATGTAGAAGAACTCACCTACAATTATCGCGGACAACTGGTCTATGGAGGCTACACTTTTAGCTGTCACTCGAGAAATCCCCAGAAATTCATGACCTTTTGGCGCTGCACGGAATACAAAAGGAACCACTGCACCTCAGCACTGACGAGCAAACGAAAGTCGATAGTAAGACAAAGGGGTGAACACAATCATGAACCGCCCCGAAGACTTAAGACGTTTGTGCCCAGGATGCTTGATGGGAAAGCTGAGCAATAAGCACATAAAATATTTGTAAAGAAATATTTCCCCCAATCTGGTAATTACACAAAATTTGCAGATCCAATTTTCAGAATTTTCTATAACATAAAGAATTCCACAAAAAATTCAAAAATTATATAAAATTTAATGAATTCCTAAAACAAGATCGCAAAACTTCGCGAATAAACGGAACCAGCGTCATTTCAAAAATGCTGAACCGAACCGGGTTAAACCCCCCAAATATATATTATCATGCAAAGTTCTAGACTAAAGAAGAAGCGACCAAAGGAAAATTTTCTAAACCCCTCCTAAATCTAAAAACCAGTCTGGAAAAATCCTGTCTACGCCACTGCATTTGGGGCATCTAAATTAGTTACTTTCCACTAAAGATAATATTTTGCAACTCAAAGTCCGAAAACTTATGCATCTGTGCAAAGTGCAATCAGGTAACTTTTTGCCAAGGAAGTAGCTAACATTTGACGTCCACTTTTTCCATATGAAACGAACTAATCGTCACATAAAATTGGTGGCACACGACGCTTTGATATTAGGATAGCCAGTTCGTGTCAAATTTGGGCTTTACTTTGGTTTTCTTTAATTGATAAGCTTTGTATTCTTCTTTTATCACGCTCTTGCAGCAATTTCAGGCGACCAGATTGAGATATGCTGATCGATATGCTAATATTTTAGCTCACTTTTCATTTAGAGGTTGTATCTGCCTTTAAACTTTCCCACTGAAGTGAGGCGGAATTGTTATAGACGAAACAAAGCAAATAAAAAAGGAATTGATAACATTATTAGCAGCAGATCATAATCTGTATAAGATGACCTATTTCGCACACCTTATCAAGGATGATTTGCTCTATATAAAAATGAATGTTTGTCTGTCTGTAACTTATGCCTACCTTAACCGTTCATCCGATTGCGATGAAACTTTAGGAAATGGTTGAATGCTTGCCCGGGAGGTTTCTTAGTTGAAGAAATTGGCGAAAAATGGTCCAAAAACCGCGAAAATTCCAAAATTTACGGTTTTGGTAAAACTTAGGGGAATGGTTCGATGATTGCCCGGGAAGGTTTCCAAGTAAAAGAAATGTGCGGAAAATAGTCCAAACACCGCGAAATTTACAAAAAGCTCGATTTTTATAAAAATTTGGGGAATTGTTGGACGCTTGCCCGCAAAGGTTTCTAAAAGGAAGAAATGGGCGGGAAATGGTCAAAAAACCCCGATATTTCAAAAACTATGCCGTTTATCCGAATGCGATGAAACTTTGGGTAATGGTTGGAAGGGTTCTAATGCTTATATTACAATGCAGGCGTTGGTAAATGAATGCTGTAGATAACAAGGTGCAAAATATTGCGAAAATTGCAAATTTTATGATTTAAGCCTGGATTAATGTGAAGATTTGATAGAGGGCAATTGTAGACGGTTAAAAAGGAGGTATAAACCAAACGTTCAAAAAAGTCATAACTTAATTTAATTCTGAGTTTTGTAAAACGTCTAACAATCACATTATTAACATAAATACCAATTTTCCAAATGAAAGATGTAGATCTGAACCACTTTTGAATCGTTTTTAGCCGCTTTTGCACCGGGTAACTTAATACATAGCCTATGATGTGTGTAGATTTTGTAAGGGTAACTTCTTTCTAGCTCATTATATCCCGCTTCTTGAATTTTTGGCATACCTCTCCGACACTTCGTTTCTGCTTATGCATTTATGACTGGGAATCCAATTGAAAATCTTCGCTTCGCCGGTAAGCGTCCAACCATTCGTCAAAGTTTGTTCGCAATGATCGGTTCGACTTTGCAAATTTCAAGCTTGTGGACCATTTCCCACCCATTTTTTCATCCTAGAAATCTTCGCGGGCACGCAATCCATTCCCCAAAGTTTTATCACAGTTGGATGAACGGTATTAATTTTTTAATTTCGCTTTTTGGACCATTTTCCGCTCATTTCTTTAACTCAGAACCTTCCCGGGCAAGCGTCCAACCATGCCCAAAAGTTTCATCGCAATCGGAAATTTTTGCGGTTCTTGGACCATCTTCCGCTCATTTCTTCAACTTAGAACTTAGATTTAGCTAATTTCGCTGTTTTTGGACTATTTCCCGGCGTCGCCAGGGTTCTTATGATTCTTATGACAGCGATTATATTCCCGCTAGTGCTGGCTGCAAACGATATAAACATTTTGGACCGTTCGATCTTCTCCTCTATTTACCCGTCTTCATAATAATCTAAACTCATGAATATTTTGCAAAATTTGGTGACTTTTTTGACCGTTCCAGACATTTCCCAAATTAAGGCTCTTCCATGAAAACTAAAATTAATATAAGAAATATGAATAACCTATAAAAAGCGCTGTAACTTTCAAAATTATTGTATATATAAAACATTATTTTCAGAGAAAAGCTGTATAAAACACGCTCCAAGGTATTTTTTCTCAAAAATTAGTCGTTGTAAATAAAAAATGTTTAATTCTTTCAATCTTTGTAGTTTTATTTTAGTCTAGTTCAGTTTTAATTTCCCATAAGTATCTGTTTATACCTCTTAACTAAGCTTCTCACCTATTCATTTACAGCCTCCACCACACTTCTGGAGATGTCTCGCGGTCCAGCCTCTTCATCTAAATCTAAATCCGTCTCTTTACTAAAAGTTGCTCAGCCGCGTACTTCGAGGCCCAAAACTTACATCGCCACCACATACAAGCGCAGAGATCCCTCTCCCAAAGTGAAGGCCATACGTAAAGAGGTGAACCTAAAGAATCCGGACAATATCATACTCACTGCCTCCAACAATCATCATTTGGTATTTGTGGGACTGCCACGACTAAGGGGCAAGTGTGTCAATTGCCTGAAGAATAATAAAACGAAGCTGGAAAAGGTCACCAGCTGCTGTGACACCTGTCCCGGCAGCAATTGGATGTGCGAAATATGTTTTATGGAACTACATAAATAAAATTACGTTTTTACTTATCCACTTATTATATCAAATTCGAAATGCTGTTTTAATTTTTCATATTTCTTACAGCTCTTCAATTATCTAACTGCACTTTTGATTCTATTCCTTACAGCAAAGCCACAATACAAACGCAAACGCTCAAATCGCATTCCCAGCTCGAAGCCCGCACCGGCCGGTGCCAAGAGAGAGCCGGTTCGAATTTATTTGGATCTGTCCAAAGCAGGCACCATAATAAGCACAATCAACTATCACAATTGGATGAAGATAAATATAACACGTAAGAAAGGACAGTGCGTAAGGTGTTTACTTAAGGGTAAATCAAATACACCCAAAATTGGAACTTACTGTGACAAATGTCCAAACAGTAACTGGATGTGTGAAGATTGCTTTCTGGAATTACACTAGAAAAGGAGCTTAGTCTGAACTTGATACAAGAAAGAATTAATAATAAGAAAAATGGAATCGAAAATATCTCTTAGCTTAAGATTCTTAAGTTTCCAGATTAGTTTTATTGAACCAACTTCAGCGTTTGTGGAGGGGTTTCTTGTTTAAGTCTTAGTATACTGGAAAAGAGGATGGAAATTTCCAAGAATGAGAATTAACTTAATAAATGCTTTTATTTTCGAAGGAAAGAGTTAAATATCATCAGTAGCGGATCTAGGGGGAGGGGGATACAGGGGCTGAAACTCCCCAGAGCCTAAGATTCTTAGTTAACCAAAAATAAGCAAAGCGTAACATATGTGCAGTAATCAAGAATTTCAAAAGATGTTGGACAATATTTCGAATGTTGCAAAAAAGCTATCAGCTGTAAGAAGCATTTAGAAAACTAAGAACTTTGGAATAAAAGTTAAAATATGTACTACTAACTATGCCTTGCATGATCCGTTACGTATCTTCTGGGCGGATTATAACAAACTCTGCTTAATCAATTCTGCACATTCTCTTTCTGCTTTAAAAACCTCCTTTTTAACTCATTTATCCCGTATTGTAACATTATTTTATACTTATCCATCCGGTTTTCGTGTCGCACGTTGGCGGTTGCACCTCTCGGTCGGTTGGGCGGGAGGTGGTACTATTTTGCCTGGGGTTCGCGCGAAACAAGCTTCGGCTTGGAGTAGTATGGGCCATTCAAAGTACCGTGCATCGTACGACAACGTACATTGCAAACAAAAAAAAAATAGGGGAAAGTTAACTTCGGCTTGGCCGAAGTTTTGTATACCCTTGCAGCTTCCATTGAAAACAAAAAAGTTTTTCTAACTAAGACTACTTTTTGGACCTTACTTTTCTATGGGATCTATACTATATAGATGTCTGATTTCGACCAAACTTGGTGAAATCATGGAAAAGCATAACACACTGTTAATTTGGAGGCGATCCCAATTAAAACAAAAAAGTTTTTCTAACTAGAACTTCTTTTTTGACCGATCATTCATTTTGCAGCTATATGCTATAGTCATCCGATTTCGACCAAACTTTGTAGAATTGTGTAAAAGTATACAAAATAAGTGTATGCCAATGATAAGGACGTTTTCATTAAAAACAAAAAAATTTTTCTCACTAGAACTAGTTTTTCGACCGATCGTTCCTATGGCAGCTATATGCTGTAGTCATCCGATTTCGACCAAACTTAGTGAAATCATGGGAAAGGATAGTAAACTAAGAAATACGTACTTTGGAGGCGTTTCCATTAAAAACAAAAAAGTTTTTCTCACTAAAACTACTTCTATTCAAATTCTGTGGGGAAGTTAGACGGTAGGAGGGACTACGATTTCGGACTTGGGATACATCGTAGCATCGAGGGGAAAGATCAAATCCTGCCTAGTCACACCCACGCTCAAATCGCCCCAGGTGAGACCACAATGGAGACGAAATGGGCACGAATGATCGCTGGCTTCGCCACGTGCTCCTAACCCTCAAGCGCTACTTAGGGGTGTCATGACACGCAGCGCACTAGGACCTCCTAGCCCTTGACTAATTTGGAAACCTATCCCAAAATCAACTTCCAGCCTGCCCCACAGCGCGACGAGGGAAACGCCGAGACCCACGCAGCGTGAAGACTTTGGGGGTTAAGACCACAGCGGACAAAGCGCACATACGAAAAAACTTCCAGAATCAACAAGGTAAATTCTAGCCGGCGTCACCACCTCGCTCACCTATGCACCCACCGGCGACGCCTGAAGGATCCGCACCACAGCACCAACCCTCAAGGAGACTTAGGGGACCCACGACGGCCGCCTCCGTCCCTCACCTCCTTCGCCCTAGTAAACCAAGGACTAAGGATTTTTTTGCATTTTCTTAGTTTGAGGCTTAAAACACTTGGAAACGCAAGTACAGCCGAACTTAACGCGCGCGACACAGAATTCCTCATTTCAAACGCTTTTCTCACACCCACCGGACCCAATTTCTCCACCCCACCTTTTCTATAAGTCATTAAATTTTCCTCTAGTTTTTTTTACAAACAAAATAATTTTAATTTTGGCAAAATATAATCAAACCATTTTGTCATAAATCGATATTTTCAAAAGGACAACTATGAAACTACTAAATTATAGTATCTATTTTAATAACCTTTCTAGTTTTTGCTTTCTGATGAAACTTCTCAGTTGGTTTTCTGATTACCTAAGTATACTAGAACCCAAAAAAAAGAACCCTAGGTGCATCCAGGTTACTTCTGTAGTTCCCCAAGGTAGACACTTGAGTCCATTGCTTTATTCTATCTTTATCAATTATCTTCCTTCAGTCTTGGCTCATATAATGATATGGTTTCCTGCTATAATTTGCAAGCAGACTTGGATGCATTACACTCATGGTGTAAAGATAATTTTCTAGTACATTTTTCAGAAGCTTGCCACAATTAGTCACTTACATGCTTGATCTTGATATTGTGGCATTGCAGCGCCTAAATGAAGTAAATGATCTTGGGGTAATTCTTAATTCTTTTTGTACGAAATTTTGCCATTGCTTGACAACTCCGTATAGATCTTCAGCTGTTATTTCACTTGTCCGTATGCAAAATACTCAGAGCTCAGCCAGGTGAATTATCACCTTTCGAAATGTGATTTCATTCTTAGTTTCCTACCTTGAAATGTTCTATAGTTTATTCAACTCTGTTGGAGTTCAAAAGAATTATACTCCATAAATTTATTACCCATATTGTTCCAAAAATAAAGAAACACTAATCTTCAAATTCTATTTCTTCGATTTGAGGATTCTTCGATGATGGCGTCCGGCTCGATTCTTCGATTCACGCTTAAGGCCCATGTCGTGATTGTGCGTTCCATGCAGCACCTCGAGACAACTTTCTTTAGTGGTACGGATGCGGGCACGGCATTTCGTGGTGGAGCGTGTGGCACAGATCCACTTGATGCCGCGGCTATTCTGCATGAATTTGACATAACAATGGCCGTCATAGTTGAGCTTAACAGAACCACGCTGGCCTTTGGTGAAGTAGTAGGGCGCCTTGGGGTCGCCTGAAACGAAAAAATATACGAGAGAGCCGAGGGATTAGTTTTTGTTAAAAAAAAAACGAAAAGCCTGCCTGGGGAGGCTTTGAGTCAATCACTTAAGCTGGTAAAAGCCTTACGGAGTTTATTTAGAGTTACATATATTTTATATATATTTAGTAGGTATAAGCTGAATGTTTGTTTATATCATAAAAGCAAATTAAAATCTATTACTTGCGGCGTGTGACCACCCGCGTCACATCGGCCACTATTTCCTCATACTTAAGATGCATGCCTAGCTCGTTCACATCTATGGTGGCCGGCGACTCATCCTCCAATGCGTTGGTCAGCATTGCATCGCTGGCCAATTGCTGTTCATGCGAGGGATGATGATGAATCTGAGGCTGGGGCAATGATGGTAGGGTTGGTTGCTGCCTCGCTGCTGTGGCTATCACCTTGGCGCTGGCCTCTGCCGGTGGCACACGACGTACACGTTTCTTGCGTCTTACAATCTCTTCGTGCGTATGGAAGCGATTCAGCGGACAGACGACATCATTGATGGTGAATACTCGTGAGCGGCACTTCTGATTCCACCATTGATTGCAGCGCCAATAGCGTTTCTCCTCCCCGGACGACAGTTTCAGCGTCTTTTCGAAAATAAAAGGCTGTCCACCATAGATGAGTTGCATACGACCACGTGAAGTGGCCGAATAGATGGCCACGCTGCTTTCTGTGAACGAAAATGAAAAATAAGAGTTGAGATTAGAACAATTTCAAGTCGAAACTCCAGGCTTAACTACAGTACAGAGAGTCATTTTCAAAGTGGTTTGCCTCAAGGCTAGTTTTATATTTCTATTTCATTGGAAACGTATTAATAAGTATCAATTTCGCGGGTGGATGATGATTATGCTTCGTTCGTGTAAGGCACACTTTGTATTTGCCATTCTGGAGACGATTGGTGGACAAACGGGTTTGCCTTAAAGCTAAAACTTATCAATTAGGCGTTTGTTTGATTAAACGTAAAATACGTTTCGAGGGTGGATGATTATGCATCGTCCGAGTGAGGCAAACTTTGTATTTGCCATTCTGGAGACGGGTGGTGGACAATCGTGCATTGCACGGTTCATAGCCGCGGCGTCGTGTGCGACAATTCCAGTAGGTGGTAGAGCCATGGCGATTGTTCTTGGCATAGGCATATCGACCAAAAACCAGCTGCACTGATTTGCGTTGACCCTGCACAAATCGTAATGGTGGGAAGTATGCGCACTAGCTGACCCTGTGCTCCTACCGCCGACTCCACGGGCAACAAATGAAGATTAAAGGGTTCTGTTAGAAAGGAAAAAACACAAATTAGTGGTCACTCCAAGGGTAAAAAATTCAGATAAAAATGGTTCTGTAAGAAAGGAAAGAAAACACAGATTAGTGATCACTTGTCCAAGTGGTTTGCCTAGAAAATAAAACTCCAGTAAGATTAGAAGTTACATTTATTGTTCTTATTTTATTAAGAGGAAGTAAAATAAATAATACTCGCAGGGTTCGTAAAATATCATTCGATTTTTCTAAAGACTTTTTAGGAATGTTTCAAAATATTTCGAAAAGTGTTCTTTAAAATCTATCTATGTCCATATAAAGCGTGATCCATTTTGAGGTGTTTTTTTAATATGAAATAAAACACTTCAAATAAAATTGGTTCTCGAAAATTTTATTATTACCTAAAACAGCACTCTCTGATATTTACTTTTCAAAAAAGGTTTCATTCAAAGTTTGGCGAATGCGGTGAAGGTGGTCTTTCGGAAGATCCAATTTTCGAACACTCTTTCCCGCATTTCTATCGGAATCTCGCGAATTAAGCAAGTAATGTTAGCTGCCAAGTCTTAAATCATAGCTGACTTATCAACGAAGACTTCTGATTTCACAGTATCCCAAAGAAACAAGCAAGAAACTTCCCAAAGTTTGTGTTAAGGTGTGTGAAGTGCTGCCCATCACCCTTGCAACCGATGCTGCCCATAATTGTTTGTTTTCCCTCGACTCGACTATTTTTCATCCGATATTTATCATTTTTTTGGCGGAGCGATAAATAATCCCGATTACTAAATATGTTCAGAAGGTACATACGAACCTTCTATCTATAAAACTGTGGGAGATATTAGGAGGAGTATATGCCCCATACATGTCAAACCTCCATCTCTTACCATCTTTGAGATCTGTTTGTTCACAAGGACAGACGGACATGGCTAAATCGACTCGGCTGTTTATGCTGATCAATGACGTCAACGACGATCCGGTTTTGCTTAAACGGGTCTTAACTGGTGGATATATGGTTATGACATCGAAAGCAAGGCCCAATCATCCCAATGGAAGCGGTCAGATGAGCCAACACCGAAAAAAGCACGCCAAGTTTGATCACTGCTTTTTTTTTGATTACAATGGTGTGGTGCATCATGAGTTCCTGCCAAGAGGTCGTACAGTTAATAAGGAATACTACAAAGAAGTTATGCAACGTTTGTGTGAACGTCGTGGATTCTGCATCAAGATAATCACCAGCTCACACATCAATGTATTTTCGTGATTTTTTGGCCAAAAACAACAACGTAATCATGCCTCAACCACCAGATTTGGCTCCCAGCGACTTTTTCCTATTCCCAAAACTGAAGAGTCCAATAAAAGGAAAGCGTTTTGCCCACAATTGATGAGATCAAGTCAGAGTCGAAGAACGAGCTGATAGCCAAACCGAAAAATCGCATTTCAGAATTGCTTCGAGGATTGGAAAAAGCTTTGGCACAAGTTTATTATATCCAAGGGCGATTACTTTGAAGGGGACAAAATGAATATTGATGAATAACTTTTCAAAAAAATTCAAAATTCACTTTTTCCTTTGTGCACACCTCATATGTGCAGTGTGCAGCTAAAAGATGACTGTGTGCATAATTTCAGCTCGATAGCTTCAATCGACTCAGCTCGTTATGATGATCGGTTGTGTAAATTACGGTAGCAACTTTAAAACTGTTATCAGCCAGGCTCCCATTTTCGCATTCGCAAGTTTTGCGATTTTAGACCGGTTTTCCGACCAAATTTGCTTTTTAGGTAAAAGGTTACGGTTTTAATCTCTGACTACAAATAATGTTTGTCTTAATCTAATTTTTTTTCTCATTTTTTCATAGCTTAAATATTCAAAAACATTATCCTTAAAGGATAAAACGCATTTTCTTCGAAACCGCGGTTTTTAAAACTACTGAACCGATTTTGTTCAAAGAGGTGTCACTCTCGTCTCACTTTAAGATACACAATTTTTTTGTATTTTTGTTTTACACTAGACTACAAAAGAAAGTACCAACATTTTTTTTTCATTTTCAAAACAAAATTAAAACAAAATATTTTTGTACTTTTAAAGGGTAACTCTGGCTTAAACAACAGGGGAAGATGTCAAATGAAATGATTCATACTCTTAATGTCCGTTGCCTAATTAGTATACCGCATTGGATTAATAATTTTATTCTTAAGACTTTAATTTGAAACATGTTTCATATTGGTCTAGAGGATATCGAAATACCTTGCCACACTAAAAAAAATCCTTGTAAATCAATTCAATTCATTGACAAAAATAAGGTAATGCCGATGTAAAACATTTGGAAATAAGGACCCGTTCGGTTCAGTGGTTCACACAAATTTTAAACCGAATATTTTGACATTTTGCATACATACGAAATTGAATGCTTACAAAGCATAACTTTAAAATCATTTGGCCCATTCAGCAGATAAATCCGATTAGCGATTTTTGATTTACGATTGCCGATGAGTCTCTGCTGAATGGCATTAATAGATATTTTGTGGTTACTTTTTATCAAAAAACAAACTTTACACTTTATTAACGGACAATAAATAGATAATTTTATGTGAATGTTTGCACAAAGGTAGACTGATTCAGGCAGTGGCGTAGTCACTGAATATGCACTTACATGCAAAATATTAGACTAAGGAAGAACTAAAGGACTAAAGAAAATTTTTCTAAAACTCCTACCACCCCTGAAAAAATCCTGGCTACGCCCCTGAGCCCAGCAATCGGTTACCAATCATACTTTTAGTTCAATTGCTTACAACAATCATGATTGTTAAATTTACCTATCGCAATCGACAGTCACTTCATTCAGCAGGTAAAGTCTGCAATCATAAATCACAAATCCTAAATCGAATTTATCTGGTACCAGCGCCAAGTATAAAAATCTTATATTCGGTCTTCGTCCAGAAGGATTTCACTTTGAAATCAGTCCATTATTCAATTGGATTGTCTGCCAGATAAGTCGGATTGCTGAATCGAACGAAAGAAATACGTACCGTGCCCTTACAAACGTTAACTTAGTTTTAGGAAAATAATGTCCTGGCTAATTTTGGATTTAGAATTGAGAATGGAGGGAAGAATACTCACACAATTCAATTAGCAACTAACAAGAAAAAATGCAGTTTAATGACAAGTATAATAAAGAGTCGGTGGGCTATTGCAGGAAATGTGTGGGATCACATGCTTTAAAATTGTTGACAAATCATTCATAAAGACTACATCAATCTGCCATCGCTATCAGTTCGAATCTTAATTTAGAGAGTCGATAAAGTAACCCAAAAATACAGGTATATTGCGCTTCACGACTTAAAGCTGGTCATTGAAGTGAACCGAACCGAACCATTTTATTTTTCGGCTTATGGTTCGATTTAGCATTTTTAAAAACCCACAGGTTCGGTTTACGGATCGGTTCACGAGTGAAAAAAAGCGGTTCCATTCGGTTCAGAACCGGTTTTCATATATACTTCTATAATATACTATACTGATGATAATAAATTGATTTTCGTGCGAGTTCTCTGATTTGTAGCTCAAATCAAAGCCGAAATTTTTAAAGAATTCTTTTAAAAACAATTTTTGAACATTTGGCATATTTGTACTGGTTGATTTGGAAAAATGTGTTTTAATTATGTGATTTTTTTACGAACCCCGACTCCAACCTGGGCTCCTGCCACCTGGGCATATTAGTAAGCCGCGGCAGGGGCACACAAGCAGGATTGCGCTCTAGGCTAATTTTCTGATCCTCATCCTCGTGTTTTTGTAAATTGTACATGGTAGGATGTGTGTGCAGGCTGCTGGTCACATGTATGAGATCTCCTTGGCCGGTGATGCGCGTCACCAGACGAGCCCGGCATTTAGCCTTGTGATACATGGAGCATTTCCAGTCACGACTTCGCTGACCCTCGCGTAGTTTCTCATTTGGTGTGTAGGTGTTGCCCTCATGATAAACCAGATCAGTGCCACGATTGGAGCGCACATAGCGTGCCAGTCTGTTAGCTGCAAAAGAGATTAGAATACCAAAAATTAGTGGGAGGAACTCATTGCAAAGAATTTAAACTTGATGTGGACAATGAGGGGTTTGTTTTTAATGAAAAGCAGGCGCTTAGGTGTGTGGCTTTGGATAAAAGGCTTTATTCGGTCTGTCTCTCTCTCTCTCTCTTGCTGCTTAATCCTTAGAATTACGTCTTACCGCCACCTGCTGGCTGCGTGGATGATTGTGTGCTGCCTGGCGTAGATGCAGTTTTCCCGTCTTCTTATTGAGTATGGCACGGGCACGACATCTGCTACGAAAGTTGGCACACTTGAGATAGCTACGTTCCAGCAGCTGGGAGCCTATGACAAAGCGATAGCCCTCAATGAGCACCACTCCACGGCTGGTGAACCGCAGGCGAGAAGGTAGTGGCAGAGCTGTGGGAAAACAGATAAAAGAACACAATTTGTAAGTTAAATTCAGAGATTAGGTAGAACTAAAACTAACTTAGGGCTAGATTAGGTGACGCTTCTTGCGTCCTGTTCCCGTTTTAAGCATTTTGAACTGATTGGCGGCATGATTATGTGAGCGACGACTTAGGGTGAGGCTTCTATTTAGGTGGTTGGTCACACAGCGAGCGGGACAACGTAGCACAATGTTGCTGTTTTTGGTGCAGACCCAATTGGTGCTGGTATTGTACTTTCGCTCCACGGAGTACATGTGTCCTTGGTACAGAAGATTCTGTCCGCCGCGCCGATTAGTCACCAGTTGGTAGAGGCCTGCACCTAAAAGTTAGGGAACCAAACATTAGTAGTGCATATATAAAAGTCCATCTTTCCCTGTCACTTCATCACAAGATCACCTTCACATTTCTGGCTTAACTCATTTATTTAACCAACTAAACTAAAACAACAACTTATGGATGATTATGATGGCCCCTCAGTGCTGAGATCTGATCCGATTTGGTAACCACACGCGCCGTGCATTTAACATACTTGCATCGTAGCTTGACACATTCCCAATAGCAGGCATCCTTCAGGCGGCGATTCAATGTAAATTTCTTTCCATCTATCGTCAGCAGATTGTTGCCCCGATTGCTGCGCGTGAAGCTCACATTTAGATGATCGAAACTCTGGCGAAACTTCTCCTTCACCGAGGTACTGGGTAATGTCGGTCTGCGTTTCAGCAGTGGCAGGTGCACTTTAAAGTCATCCTCCAGCTCTGCAAAAGAGGCGTGTAGGTAGGTGTTGATTATTTTGTTTTTGATACTTAAAAGCCCAAAATAATATGCAAGAAAGACCCTTGGTGGTGGTTTCGATTTGTTGCAACACAACACTTTATTTACTTTAATTCAAATTTTAGTTTTCATTCCGACCCATTCCTAAGGGGGGCTAAACACTTTTACTTTTCCCGCCTTTCGGACGCGTGCTGCAGGGCAAACGAAAGCGGCGGTTGGGCACTGTTAAACTAGAGATTCACATCAAACACTTTGGTTCCTCCAGTTGGGCTTTCATTCGGCTAAAATTTGTATTAAAAAAATGTATTATCTTTTTTTCTCACAACTCTGGCGACATTTGTGATGTGACAAAATTCGATAAATAAAGCGATAACTAGGCAGCAGAGGTGGTTGCTTTGGCGTTTATGCGTGTACGGGGAATTAAAATTGTGAATGATTAGTAATCAAAATAGGTCGAAAAATATGTTAAATATGTTATTGGGTCGTTCACTAAGTAATTTCTTTTTGGTGCAATTTAAACAAAGTTTTTTTATGTGTGAAACATTTTATGAAATTATATATTCTCCATTTTGATCCAATTCCTTTTGCCACCTTTCGGGCAAGAAATTGATTCCACGCTCATACAAATACTTTTGATCAGACGAAAGGGGATTCCGGGCCAGGGTGGTTTTCTCATGTTGTACCCGGGCTCCGGGCCCCTCTCAGAAGTCGTGGCCCGGTTGTTCTTATACTGTACGATTCCAAGTCTGTGTCTTACAATATTGAATAAGAAACAGCATACAATTGTAGCGAAAATTTAGGTTCCAAACAGGTTCAGGTTCAGATTGGTTTAAGGCACACGCTTTAAAAATGTTGCAATTCCAGGATGAATCCTAACATTTCATAACTAATATTCCTCGTAGATACATTTGTTGTCTTTAATCAAAAAAGACACAGTGACCACTTTTTCTTTAGTAAAACTGAAATTTAATTTTTGCCTGAAAATCCACAGAAAAAATCACGAACAATCTTTAAGGCACTGCAATTACACGTACAAACCTTGATTTAAATTGTATCGATAAGTTCCGATTGCTTTCGCCAATGCAGTCATGCGTGAAGCTGCCATCAGAAGGAATTCTGCCAAAGTCTACGTCTCGTGCGAGTTTATATTTTGTGTGATTTATTTATGAATTTAAAACAGTGAAGCGAGTGATTCTGGTGGCCAATCCTGCCAAGGCAATGTTGGGGTACAGCAACTACCAAAAGCAGATACCAACCCAAATAAATACTGTACCACAAATCTTCCTTAGAAAATGTGTTTTAATTTGTTTATGATTTTGCAACTGGCAGCTGCAGGCTACTCGTGTGATTTGATTAATTATTGATTTCTTTCTTATTTGTGTGTAATTGCAGTTGCCGCCAAACCCACACCCACGCCACAGCCTGCTGCTGCTGCTGATAGCGATTCAATTCCTTTGTACACGGGCAGTCGCACCCTGGTCAGCAAAGTGGGACTGGCCAAGGCTTTTATACCCATGCCAGCGATTTATACCTCACGGGTAACAGAATTGGTCATTGGTAAGGAGAAGCTGAAGCAGATAGCCATGGGTATGGACAAGCTCGATGAGGAACTGATAAATGCCATCATAAGTATATATCCCCAAGTTCCTTGTATATGTATTAGGCATATGAATAGATTTTGGTATCAAATTTACATGGAAACTGCTATAGTATCCTAATATTGAGAGCAGCCAATATAGCTTAATTATCTGAACTAGTTGTACTAGTTGACAGTTTCTACCACCAGATACATTTAAAACAGAACGTTCTTCCACGAAAAATGCAGTGAACTTAGGGCCGATTTCTTTCTACATTCTACATAGAGGTATCTGTCAAAAAAACTAACAAATAACAGTAAATTCAAAGTTTATCTGGCACATAGCATTAATGTAGGAGATGAGAAATCGGCCCTCAGTAACATAAGAGCAGATTAGTACCAGAAAACCTGCAAAACTTGGTAAAATGTTGGCAGATTCGGGCGTTGAGATGCCAACACCTTCGCAATCCAGAGTTTATAAAGTTGTCATAAAATCAGGGATGCTTCTTAAGGAAACATTGAAAGAAAGAGCCAAAAAATGATTCTTGGTGCCTTCATTCTGATGCTAAAAAATTGTAAAAAAGGAAGTTCACGCTGTTGTCCTTAAGAACGCTACACGTGAAATAAAGCTAGCCGTGCTGGTGGTTGAAAACAGACAATGGTATAAAAAATGTGCTCCGCGAATTCAATCTCTGGCAGTCTATAAAAATGATAGTAGCTTAGTAGTAGAGCCCCAGTTTGTTGGTTGTCAACACCACAATCTGAATTTGATTTTGAGACACGTGATTGATGATTTGTTGGGTAGAAAAAAACCGGTCTCGGCCGCTGCTATTAATGCCCGCCACTCGCCTCTGTCTTGAGCGTGCGTGCACCAGTTGGTCAGTTCAAGCTCCTTAATGTCTTTCAGCACCTGTTTTTCCCAGCTCTCATAAGTGGATTAAGAAAATTACCAAAAAAAAACTTTATTAATAAAGACTGCCCAATCTTTCAGGATAGTTTAATAGTATTGTTATAGTCTCTGCACACTGAGTACATTTTAGAGGAACGCATGGAATTTGATGATGTTGTGAAATGGAAATTTACACTGATAACATCTAACATCTTACATCTGTCAGTTGACGGTCTTAAAATTGTATTGAATATAAAATAATACAAAAATATTTAAAGAAAAAAATAAATTGGCATGAAATTTATTTAATATTTGGCCAACAATAGCAACTTTCAGAAACATATGGGGGTTGTAGAAAGACCGTCAGAAAGACTAAGGTCTTCCTCACAAAGTAAGACCCTTTGGGTGTTTGGGCGTACTTCCATACAAGTCCGACCACTGTGCAGAGAAACAAAAAGTAAAAAATCCCTCTCCTGTAAAATTTAGTTTTTGGCACACATTTTCTTCCAAAGGGGCGGCAGCAGCAGTGGTTGCGTAGACAGACTCTGTTTCGGCTGCCACCACGGCTAAGCCATCGTCAGTACGCTTTCTATTGCCTATTTAAACCATATACCAAAATACCTTCATTGTTATTAAGCTCCATTTGTTGGGTAGCCGCAAGGTTTATGTAATGGCGTAGTAGGTTGTTCAATGTATCTTTGTTAGAGTGGCCACTGTGTTTATACCCTATTCCCATTAAAAATAAGAAAAGGGGATTATGAAGTTGTGCAAAAGTATGTAACAGGTAGAAGGAAGCATTTGCGACCCTATAAAGTATATATATTCTTGATCAGCATCAACAGTTGAGTCGATTTAGCTCGTCTGTCCGTCCGTCCATATGAACGCGTCGATCCCTTTAAGCGCCAAAAACTGTCAGAGCCACAATTTTTAAGTTACACCCTTGCATACATCAAGTAAGGCCCAATATCAATTTATTCTGAAAAGTACAATAAGATCGGACAAAAAACACCGAAGTTATATACAAAGACCCCCTTAACATAATGAATGGAAAATGTGTAACTTTTATGGTATATCGCTACGAATCTACTTTTTTATAGAAACCAGGTTAAAAAACTGAACGAAAGTAGGATGAGTATTTTTCGACTTATTCCTCGCAAACCCAGATTTCACTCTTTGACTTGATTTCTGCGGAACGATTTTTCGCGCAAATGACCTAAGATTTGTGTATTTATTATTCTTAGGGTATCCTCCGCCATGTTAATTTGATTCTAAAATTTAGTCATATGCCATATATATGTATGTGTACGCCTGCTAATGTTTCTTATGTTTCTTGCAGCCCATGTGCGCCAAGTGTTTGCCTTGCGCGGTGATCAACTGGACGAGGCCAAAGTACAGAAGTTCATCGATCACAAACTGTCTACCCTTAAGGGTTAAGGACTGCTGTAGTCCTATAGATTTTTGCCAAATTGTTTGTTTGAAATAAAGTCCAGATAAACGCCTAGTTAATCCCTCTGTTAAAGTAGCACCTAAGTAGTTGTTATACTAAATGCTTCTGCTTGCTTAAACTTTAACTTATCTTTGGCATTTCTTTTCTATACAATTTGTAGGTGTGATGCTATCCCTGAAGGCACTGTTTGAGGATAAAAACACCAGCACCAATATACAGTATACCACCACACAGCGTGGACGTATTATGCTGGTCTATGATGGTTATCGATATGTGGTCAATCGGCAGAGTTTAAAGAATGTGTTCTGGAGATGTTCCAGATATGTGAAGCATTGTTGTCGTGCCACCTTGGTCACATCCAAGGTGCATGATGTGTCCTTACGCATAGCCGGTTCTCCGCACACTCACGGTCCTGAGGTGAAGCAGGATTCAATGGATTTTTCGGCCGACCTGCTGGACGATTTGGCCGATCTGCAATAGTCCCTTAGTCTTCTAGCCTAATCTTTTAAATAAAGCTGATCTAAATGTAATTTGTTGAATGTTGTCCTAATTTGTTTTTAGTTTTAAAGCGTTTTAATGATTTTTCCTCCTACTAATCCAAGATTTAACTGATTCTGCCTTGCAGTTGAGATCAAACTGGAGCCGAGCCTTACACCTACCTCAGCCACCTGCCTCAGCGACGATGAGTCCTTTCGCAAGCCATTTACCTTACCCAAAATCCTGGATGGTAAGTTCTACAAGAATATACAGCCAAATCAGAAGACACCCGGCGCCATACAGGCCACCTGTACCACCTGCTATGGCCTCATCTCGGGCACCACCAAGTCCACTGGAAATTTCCTCAGTCACATCAAGCGCCGGCACAAGGAATTGTTGCCCCTGTGTCAACTCTACTGTCAGGCCAAGACAAATGTGGGTAATAATCTGAGTATTAAGACGTCCCCTCCAAGCACGGCTCCTAAACTGGAACTGGCGGCGCCCACGGTAACCTCATATGCCCACCTGCCCGTGAACTTGAATGCTGTGCCTGTTCCCTTGCCACTGCCCATGTCCATAGCCATGCCCACTGTGCAGGCACCGCAAATGATGGCTCTAATGGCCCAGCAGCATCATTCTCACCATCATCAAGCTCAAGGCGCCGCCGTCTTTATCAGCAAGGATTACTAGCCTCCGTGGCAGAGAGTACCTATCCTAAGTGCAACCTTTGTATACCTAAGTCTAGATATTTTTTCAATTTACAATAAATATGCCTAAGCCTAAACCTAAGAGAAGTCTCCAATTTCTATATAATTTTATTTTTGGTTACAGCCCCTTCCAAGCTCCTGGCTAACTTCTTCTGATTTGCTTTCTTTCAGATAAAAAACAGCGTAGTTTCTTGGGCAAGCACAAGGCTTTCGATGGCACCGCCGCCTTCAATTTATCCGCTCGTAATCGTCCCAAGCTGATCATTGGCAACGAACAGTTCATCACACATCGCATCAAGGGCAGCCAAAACTACTTAGGATCCTGGCGCTGTATGTATCATCACAAGGGCTGCAAGTCACGTGCGGCCACTTTTATGGTGGGATCGGATATTAAATATCGTTACTCCTGTGCCGCACATAGTCATAATAATGTGCCATTCGGCAAAAGGTCATCGATTTCAATGGCTGCCAAAGATTGATCTCAACATTTTCATGTGTTCATGTAAATATGTTTAACGTTTTTTTTTTTTGGGAAATGTCTCTTAAAAAGGAGTGGATTACTTGTGTAAGTCTGGGAACTGGAGTAAAGTATTTATGTGGGTCGTTTGTTAAAACAAGACTTGAGCTAAATGCAATTTTCAGCAATGATCGTCTTTAATCTGGAGTTCGGTCAAATACCTATAACGTTGGAACTTTGAAGCTTCCAGATTAGATTGGAGCACAGCTGGTGACAACCTGAAATTCTCACTAAATATCGAAAAGAATCAATCGATTGAAATCATTTGATTGATTTCGTTAACACGAAAACCGACTCGGAATTCGAAACAGGCCCCATTGTTTTCTCCAATTGTCTGAAAGCATAAATAAAAATTATTAATCAGTGTACAAATGGTTGTCCTTTTTTTTATACCAGGCCAACACTTATCCTATTAATGCCAATTGGTTTTATTTGAAATGTTCACATTTAAGTCGATATTTTTGAGTTAATGAAAATAAAAAGGAAATACTTTACAAAAAGTGCAGATTAGAATAGGATCAGCTCTTGTACTAGGTCTAGCAGTAGTGTTCATATAAGAGCTATATGACCCCATCATTAATGCACATATTCCATAAGACTATATACAGAATGAAACAAACACTGTATTTTGTTTCATTTTTAAAAGTTTTAAAACTTTCGTGCCAATTACTTACGCTAACATGTCTTAACAAGTCTCGGCTAGCTCAGTCTGTTGCTTAATTTTATAAATAAATCAAGGCTGCAAACTACTGGTACTCTAAAGAAGGTTCGAATCTAATGTAAAGCTTAAGGTTCGTAAGGTACGAGCAAATTCTATTGGTTTATAACTTCCGATTTTGACCAAACTTAGTTGAATCAGGCGAAAGCATAGTAAACTAAGAAATACGAAGTTGGAAGGCATTTCCATTGAAAACAAAAAAGTTTTTCTCACTAAAACTAGTTTTTTGACCGATCGTTCCTTTGACAGCTATATGCTATAGTCATCCGATCCGGCCGGTTTTAATGGAAACGCCTCCAAAGTACGTATTTCTTAGTTTACCATCCTTTTCCATGATTTCACTAAGTTTGGTCGAAATCGGATGACTATAGCATATAGCTGCGATAGGAACTATCGGTTGAAAAACTAGTTCTAGTGAGAAAAACTTTTTTGTTTTTAATGAAAACGTCCCTATCATTGGCATACACTTATTTTACATACTTCTACACAATTCTTCAAAGTTTGGTCGAAATCGGATGACTATAGCATATAGCTGCCAAAGGAACGATCGGTCGAAAAATTAGTTTTAGTGAGAACAACTTTTTTGTTTTTAATAAAAACGTCCTTATCATTGGCATACACTTATTTTATATACTTTTACACAATTCCACAAAGTTTTGTCAAAATCGGATGACTATAGAATATAGCTGCCATAGGAATGATAGTTCATGTGAGGAAAACTTTTTTGTTTCTAATGAAAACGTCCTTTTTATTGTCGAATTCTTATTCTATATACTTTAACACATTTCTACAAAGTTTTATCAAAATCGGATGACTATAGCATATAGCTGCAGTATGAATGATCGGACGAAAAAGAAGTTCTAGTGAAAAAAAACTTTTTTGTTTTAAATGGGATCGCCTCCAAATCTCGTAATTAACAGTGTATTATGCTTTTCCATAATTTATAAGTTTTGTCGAAATCAGACATCTATATAGTATAGATCCCATAGAAAAGTAAGGTCCAAAAAGTATTCTTATTTTGGAAAACTTTTTTTGTTTGTGCAAGGGTATACAAAACTTCGGCCGAGCCGAAGTTAACTTCCCCTATTTTTTTCATTAAACTCTAAAGCTTCGTACTCAGAATGACAAAGAATAACTTTCGACACAATCTATACATCTATATCAGTGGTGTCCAAACTCACACAATGAAAGCGTTTTTTTCCACAAAAAAGCTAAGGTACGTTTTACGCTTGAAAAAAAATCAAAACCCAGCATAAACATTAAAAATGTCTTGCCTGCATCTCTAAAATTTTAAACTCCTCCCTCCCCTTTTTCTACCCCGTGTTGTATGCCTTTTAATAACATCAAACGACAGTAATGGCACAATAAACATTGAGCGTTACCATCCATATTCTCAATGAAAAAAATTCATTTTCCCAATGAGATCAAAATTTTTCGGTGTGTGTAAAACTGCGCTTTATGGTCTTTCCTCATGCTACCACCGGCCGAACCCGAACACATGAGTCGTAAGAGCAAATGCCACCACGCGTGGCTGCCTTTTCAAATTTTGGACATCGCTGATCTATATAGAAGTTAAAGTATGTCTGTATATTTGCCCCTTATGGGCGTCTAAAATGCTGAACCTATCTTCATGAATTTTTCACAGTATGTTCATGTCGATCAGGGAAGTGTCATAGGCTATGTCTCCTGTCTGTGAAATGGACCAAAAATCTCGAAATTTGCTAAATTATACCGTTCATCTGATTGCAATGAAAATATGGTTGAATGCTCGCTTGGTGCAAAGACCGCGAAAATTGCAAAATTTACGGTTGGGAATGGGAAGGTTTCCAAGTAGACGAAATCTGCGGAAAATGGTCCTAAAACAGCGAAATTTGCAAAATGTGTGATTGTGATAAAAATTTGGGGAAGTTTAAATTGAAGAAATGGGCGGGAAATGGTCCAAAAACGACGAAATTTTAAAAACAATGTCGTTCATCCGAATGCGATGAAACTTTGGGCAATGATCAGACGCTTGGCCGCGAGGGTTTCTACGGTCCAAAAACCAAAAACCTTATGAGTATTTATGAAAGCGCTTAATGCTAATATTACAATGTAGACATTGGTAAGTGGAAGCTGTAGATTACACAGTCCAAAATATTGCCAAATTTGCAAATTTTTGATTTGAGCCTGGAGTTTTCTGAAGATTTGATAGACGGCAAGGGCAGACGGGTAAATAGGAGGTATTAACCAAACGGTCAAAAAACTCTCGAAATTTGCAAAATATTCATGATTTTATCATGAAGACGTGTATATAGAGGAAAGGATCGAGCGGTCCAAAATGTTTATATCCATTTGCAGCCTGCACTAGCCTGAATATAATCGCTCTCATAAGAATCATAAGGACCCGGCTGGTCAATAAAATAGGTGTATGAAGCAAAACATTAACCTGTAGTTTATAAATACAATTGTTTGGTTGCAGAAAATACATTTCCATGTTAATAAAACGCTCTCAAAACTTCGTAACCAATGCCTTAGAACGGGAAAAGTTAGTAAAACTCGGGGAGCACTTAAAAATCATAATCTAAGACCGACGAGCGCATGGTTCAGTTTGTTAAACGCTACCCGTTCAAGTCTTCCAGGACGATTGCCATTGAAATTGGGTCATTCGGACATTATTGTGTCATTTCGGACCGTTCGACGACGATTGGCAATAGCAAACCTATCAGGTAGAACTGCTCGCAGGGTTCCTTTGCTTCCGTCGGCAAATTTACAAATGAGGAACAAATTTGCATTAGATCGTAGAACCTGGTGCGGACCGGAGGGTTAGAAAAAATGGCGAAATATCCAAAATAAATTTATTTGGAAATGATGCCAAAAGGAATGTTCGTAGTCCGAAAGGCAAAGAATTTGATCCCAAGTAAACATATAAAACTGTGAAACATGGAGGTGGTAGCCTAATGGTATGGGGCTGCTTTTCATGGTATGGTGTTGCTCCGATTCATCGAATTGACGGAATAATGGACAGATTCGTATACAAAGATCTATTGGAGACGGGTGCCACTTTTATGGAAGTTCCAGCAGGATAATGACCCGAAGCACGCCTCTCGAGTAGTAAAGAATTGGTTCCGAGAGCAAAATGTGGATGTTCTTGAGTGGCCAAGTCAATCCCTGGACCTCAATCCCATCGAGAATCTATGGGGTGAACTCATAAGAGAGGTCAGAAAGACTTTTTGACAAAATAAAAAACCGATTTTGGGATATTGTTCAAAGAGCATGGTACAACATTCCAATTGGAACTTGTCGCAAGTTAATATCCTCCATGCCAATACGAATGGAGAAAGTTTTGCAAAATAATGGCGGATATACCGGTTATTAGCTGCCAGATACTTAGTTTAATATAAAACAAGACCAAAAATAGTGAAATATTGATTTAACTTACACATTTATCTTCGTACACCTATTATTGTGTCCAGCCAAATTTGGCGGATTTAAGGAAATATTAAAGGGTTTTTGAATTTGTTTTACTTTTTGTTTTAAGACAATTAATAAAAGTTTTGAAAAAACTTTGATTTGTTGGGATTAGAGAAGATATGAATTAGAAATAAAAAGTTAAAAAGAAAAAAAAACACACCTATTATTTTGTCCAAAAGTGAATATGAAGTACTGTAACAAAATTCATTTTTTGTCTTTCTGAGTACGGGTCTTAAAGACTAAGATATTTTGCTTACTACAAATTATTAAGTGGCAGACTGATTCGTCATATACATATAGATTGTAACTTGCTCTTTACCAATGGTGGATTGACCACGATTTTAACAAAACCAGTTGACTTGGATCTAAAGATATGGTTGGTTGGTCAGACTCCGTTGCATTGTCTCTCTCGGTTTCTAATGCAATCAGTGGTTCCTCATTTGCAGTTGTCCTCATTCTACAAGATTATTAATATTTCAGAGAAGATCAATACCGTGTTTTATCACGGCACGTTGTTTTAACAGTCTTGCCACGTAATTTGCACGTGTATCAGATTGTTTTTTTTTCAAAGGTCTGTCTGAAGTACATTTTATGGTTTTTATTGAAACGAAAAAATGCGCAGAGCGGTCCTTTTCAATGTAACCATATGATTTTTTCCCCCGATATATCGTTTCTAAAAATATCGATAATATCCTATATCGGTACAAAAAATATCATATCGGAATAACCCTTATCGTCAAACCAAAATATCGATAAATATCGACAACCCTAAAGTAAATTATATTTTGAAAATTTTCTGTGTTCTACAAATCTACGATTTGTGTAGTTTTTAGGTCGAAAGCTATTTGTAGAACACACGAGATAAGATTGATTACTAGATAAATTTTTTTTCCAAGGTTCGAACCAAAAACTTCGCCCCAAAAACCTTGAACCTCAAATTTCCGAACCTAAACCATTTGTAAAATGTATGTAAAAAATGTACAGGTTTGCAGCCCTGGTCAAAACAGATACCACAAATCTGACTGCAGCTCACACAGACACCCAGTCTCAGAAATACTAGTACGAGCTAAGCGAGTATATGAGCTGACTGCATATTTTAGAGTGTCAAATCATACCGTTTACGCTTTTACAGCGAGTGCACTCGAGTCAAGAAAACAGACACTCTTGAAGATCTCTTTCTGTTCCAAACGATTCACTTCATTTCAATTAGCTAATTCCTATTAAAGAAATAAGTTTTCTTTAACCGATTTAAAAAAATGATTTAACATCATATTTTAAACCACTTCAGAACTTAATAATGATTTTGCTATATAATTTAAATTCTTAAAAACGATAACGATTCAATACTTTTCAAGAGAACTAAAAAGGTTTTCTATCAATTTGCAGCCTTGATTCAATTTCGATTAAATGGTTCTTACGTGGTGAGATGCGATTATTCATACTAATAAATTTGGTTAATTAAGAGCTTTTGGGGGGAATGTCGAATATTACTGGATTACATCCTGTCTAATTGATGAAAATTAACATCAGGCTCTATCTTCCAAGTGCTATTCATTTGCATGCGATCGGCGGCGGTCAGCGAACTGAGTTTCTTATGTATCAGCATGCCGGCAGCTTTGGCCTCCTCTATACGCTTGCTATCACCCTCATGGTTGTGCACATCTGTGTGGAAATGGAAAAAGATTAATGAAATTAAATGCAACATTCAGCACATTGACCCACCGTTTGTCACATAGAGATCATCGCCCACGGTTTTCAAGCGACTGCGACACTTGACCGAGCGATTTTGCACACATTCCCAGTACAAAATGTTATTGCCTTTGCCGAAAAACTTCAAATTGGAGCGATAAATAAAATTGTTAATGGTTAACAAGGTGCCTCCTTTACGAGAAATTAAAAACATTTGTGGTCCGCAGTTCCGTACGTATTGGGGGACTGCAAAAGGGAAGAAGAAAAAGAACATTCACCCAGGGTGGGTGAGGCTCAGATTAATACAATTGGTTTTGATTACAAATGGGTCTAAAAGCTTACAAACTATTGAGAGGAAATTGTAGACGCGCGGGGCTTAATTAAGGTCAAATTTATTAGAATAAAAGGTAGGTCTCTCCTTTGAAACGTGTGATTGATTATAAAGTGTAAATATAGCAAAAATGTTTGTAAATTGTAAGAAAAATATATATGTGCTTGGGTCGGAATCAAGGCACTAAGGGAATGGGCACGTCCGCGCCTCTACTTCTTCTTGCTCTCTAAGGCCTTCTGCAGGCGACGCTTGATTTTCTCGCGGAAGTCATTGGGATCCACGTCGTCAACGGGATTGGCCAAAGGTTGCTTTGCGGGCTCGTCTGCCTCCTTGGTGGTGGGGGCCGGTTCCTCTAAGTCCACATCATCAATTTCATGTAACTCAAATTCGGTGTCTTCCTCCTCCTCGTCGTCCTCTTCATCATCATCATCATCCTTGGCTGCTTTCTCCACCACCTTTGATTTGACCAGTTGATCCTTGTTAACGGCCGCTATTGCCCCTCCCTCCGCGGGCATAAACTGTGTGGGCAGACAGCTCTTGTCGCTGGCCGTCATAAAATGAGCATGCTCCCCATCGTAGGGGAAGACGCGCTTCTGATCGCACACTACACGCACTTTACACTCCTCGCCGTGCTCCCGGTAGCAGCATTGAAACACCGAAAAGTCAGCCTTGCGGAATGAGAACCTAAACAGGTGTCCATCAAAGTACAGTTTTACGCCACCTGTAAAACATTGGATTAGCCACGGTTGAGTCTTATAATTTTCTAGCCACGATCACCTACCTTTGGTAGTGGAGGCGTATACGGCCGGCTCGCTAGCTGCCTCGTTCAAAGTGGCCGCCTTGAGCTTTTCCAGTAGCTTCAACTTGGGTACAGCTATCTGGGGAAGTTTCGACTTGGGCCGGCCTCGTTTACGTGGTGGAATCGGAATCGGCAGTGCTGGGTCTGTGTGAGTGTGGGGATAAACAGAGCAACAGGTTAAAAAGGCCTTACATCAATTCACTTGGCGAAACTTAAGACAAAATTAAAATAAAACAACAGTTGGCAAAGTTTCTGCTATGCAGGCGTTTATTAAATTATACAAAATCGAACTGAAAACTATAAGAAAAAGTAATAACTTTTAACTATGGGCCGCAGTGTGCCCGTACTTCACGCCACTGAAACAACGAGCGGCCACTCTGTACAGTCAGTGCGGCGAACTTAGCTATTTTAAAGCTAGAACTAGAAATGCTGGCTGCTTACAGTTACATACAGTTAATTGGCTTGAGATAAGCATTTTTCCTAAGAAGACTTTTTAATTAATTTATGCTTTATTTGAACACATATTAAGGTGTCTTTGAACTGTATTTTAACTTGTTTTATTCGTAAAAATTAGCTGATCTTCTGGAGCTCCACACAAAAATGGAGCTTTGCAGCACAGTGGGTACAGTGATGGGAAAGAAAATTTAGAGATGATAAAGCAACATCGACTGCTCTTATTACAGCAATTATCAACTAAAAGTGTTGCCATGTTATGATATTTTAGGATGTTGCCAATAGATTTGAAACAGCTAAAAATAAGCTATATTTATTTTTAAAATAGCTATAATTCCCGCTAGCCGCCAGATTACAAATTTGCCCGCCATCAGCGCTTGAAAAACGCCAGATCTGGTGGGAAAATAGCTAAATTGGCAACACTGCTCTTAATAGAGGCTGCCTTTGAGGTTGTGGTTTGATTGAAGACGGACAAGTATGCGTTGCGATTCCCCAACGGCGAGCAATTATAAAATCCAAGCCCAAACCATTGTTTACCAAAATCCATATTCTTGAGACCTAAGCTCAACTTTAATTGTGCGCAAGATGCGCCATATAATCAACTAGTTATAGATTCACAAAATCTTGTGTGTTCACAGCTAAGTTTTACACATTCCCACATAGGTTTAATAAGTTCAAATCACACGCGCACTTTCAAACGCACAAGGTGCGCGCTAAAAATCGATAGGCAATCAGCTGTCGACCACGTACGCCATTTTTCTCGACGACAGCGTCAGCGGCCTATAAAAGCAGCTCCCCAACCGAACTATCAATCAGTTGGTGCGCGGCATCGGTCGAGTCAAGACTCAACCAATTCTTTTTGCTTTTTTCTTACTTATTTTTTATTTGAAGATCAAATATAAATTTATTCATAACTGTTCAACCAGTTGGTGCACAGCATCGGTCGAGTCAATGCTCAACCAATTCTTGTTACTACTTTTTTTTTACTTATTTTTTTTCTAAATGTTACGTATTCTAGGCAACGATCATTTTTTGTTGTCAGACAAGCTCCATTAGCGAGGTCAGCATACCAATAGCTCTGGCCTCTTTAAGTGCGTCACCCTTTTCTATACTTTTTTTCTTAGCAGAACGATATTTTTGTGCACAAGCCCACCACATACCAATACTCTGGCCTTTTTAAGGTGCCGTCACCCTTTTTCTTTTTACTTATTTTTTTCTAAATGTTACGTATTCTAGGCAACGATCATTTTTTGTTGTCAGACAAGCTCCATTAGCGAGGTCAGCATACCAATAGCTCTGGCCTCTTTTAAGGTGCCGTCACCCTTTTTCTTATTTACTTATTTTTTTTCTAAATGTTACGTATTCTAGGCAACGATCATTTTTTGTTGTCAGACAAGCTCCATTAGCGAGGTCAGCATACCAATAGCTCTGGCCTCTTTTAAGGTGCCGTCACCCTTTTTCTTATTTACTTATTGTTTCTAAATGTTACGTATTCTAGGCAACGATCATTTTTTGTTGTCAGACAAGCTCCATTAGCGAGGTCAGCATACCAATAGCTCTGGCCTCTTTTAAGGTGCCGTCACCCTTTTTCTTCCGATAAATGGTAAGTTTTTCCAAATGACTCGCGTATTCTGCTGCGTGTACTATGGCTCGGCTGTTGTTGCAATGCAAGCTCAGATATTTCAATCGCGGCAAGTATAAATTTATTTATAATTGACCAAACGGCATCGGTCGAGTCAATGCTCAACCAATTCTTATTACTATTTTTTTTACTTATTTTTTTCAAGATCAAATAATGCGGTCACGCGCTTAGTTAAGTTCAATTGGGTCAACTGACGATTTATGGTAAATTTTTCCAAGTGACTCGCGTGTTCTGCTGCGTGAACTATGGCTCGGCTGTTGTTGCAAGCTCAGCTATTTAATTCGCGGCAAATGTGGAAAATAATCCTTGATTTCGACAAGAATTAATAAAAATGAATCTTAAGTCCCTCCTAGAATACCTCCACAGATATGGGGAATGCGCAAGTTTTTTTACACCCGCAATCATTTGGAAGACGTCATTAAACTCTGAGCTTCGGTACGGATGCTATTTGTATATAATTCTTGACATGCAATACAAAAGATGCTGCTATTTTTTCACAATTCATTATTTCCAAACGCCTTTTTGTTTTCATGATCGCAACACATTTAGCAAACCCTTAAGGTGCCGTCACCCTTTTAGTTCCGATAAATGGTCAGTTTCTCTAAATGTTTTCCATATTCCGCTGCGTGTATTATGGCTCGGCTGTTGCAATTCAAACTCAGATATGTCAATCGCGGCAAATGTCGAAAACTATCCTTGATTTCGACAAGAATTAATGAAAATGAATCTTTAGTCCCTCCTAGAATACCTCCACAGATATGGGGAATGCGCAAGATTTTTACACCCGCAATCATTTGGAAGACATCAGTTAACTCGGACAATTTGCTTAACATGAAAAACTGCAAAAATTGCAAGATATTTATTCTAAATCCTTAAAGTATTTCAAAAACATACCTTCTTTGTACATGAAATCGTGCAGTTTTAATCTCCTAAGAGCAGGCAAATATCTCAAAGATTTAACAACAGTACCAGCCGAATTATTATTGTAATCAATATTTATAAAAATTGCATTCAATCTCAGTTTGGTGGCTATTTCTTTTAGCAGCTCGACTAGCACAAGATTCTCTGGGCATATGGAACTTGAGTCGGACAATTTGGTCATTGAATTTCTGTGGTCTCTGTTTGGTGGCTCTTTCTTTTAGCAGCTCGACAAGCACAAGATTCTCTGGGCATATGGAACTTGAGTCGGACAATTTGGTCATTGAATTTCTGTGGTCTCTGTTTGGTGGCTCTTTCTTTTAGCAGCTCGACAAGCACAAGATTCTCTGGGCATATGGAACTTGAGTCGGACAATTTGGTCATTGAATTTCTGTGGTTCCACGCCTTCAACGGAGGACCACTTCTCGACGGACAGGGACTCAAACTCAATAGAGTGAGATTGCTTGCGGTTGTGAAATGGCCCAGGTTTATCTTATCCATTACTCCATTACCTCCAAGTTCAAGTCGGTGCTTAATAGCTCTGCGTGAGAGACTGCCATTGTGCTGAGGCCAAATGGTTTACTTTTAAGAACGTAAAAGGTGAAAAGTTTTTTTTTTTGCCAGAAACTGTACTTGCTCGTTTGACGTTTGCAAATAAAAAGAAACGTGCTAGTGCAAGTCTACAACTAGTTCGAACTGTTCGGAACCTAGTTCATTGAGCGTCGAACTGGAACGATGGAACTGGACACCATATAAATGCAATTAAATAAAAATAAAACGTTATTATGAATTGCACGAATATAGCTTAATTGCGCTAAAATGTACCTAGAACTTGGAAAGAAACGTTCATTTCTCATGCCTGATATATTTCTTATAACTAATAGATCAGTCACATTAGTCTTAGGCAATTTGCTGAATACGATGTGCTCAAATTGTTCCTATTGAACGTTTCTTTACTAGATGGCCCGGCGAACTTCGTACCGCCTGTAACGATACTTGGCCGGAGTGTAGCTCGCCGGTTGCTGTACATTAATTTTCCTCGAGTCCTCCCATAAAGAACAAGAATAGTGTCTCAATTCAGGTGATAGTTTTATTTAACTTAATGATATAGCGAGAGGAGAACACTCTTGACTGCTCTTGAGGAGCCTCGATATGATGCCGACGTCGGCGGACTTCGTGGCCCAGAGGACGCGTCGGGCCTTCAGGACACTTCCAGCAGAGTCAATTTGACGACAGAGGACCAGCTCTAGCGGTGGACCCAGGTGGACCGCCGGCGAACTCTGAGACCACTAGTGGATTAGTTTGGACACGAGAGGAATAGGTGGGAAAATGCAAGGCGCACTCTGAGACCACGAGAGGATGAGGTGGACAGATGCAAGGCGCACTCTGAGACCATGAGGGATTAGGTGGACAGATGCAAGGCGCACTCTTACTACGATTATGCTATGCTAATTTTGCAAAATCATTTCATGAAACTGGTCCAAGAGTGCGAGCATAAACACCATTTCATGAATTCGACTACTCATGAAAGTTGACTATGAATTTGCCGTAAATTCATGAAAGGCCGAGACGCAGCCAAATTAACGCGGCGCTGGTGTTGCCAGATCTTTTGTTTTCTCATATGTATACGCGCTGGTCATTTTGTGAATTCATAAAAGCAGCATAAACAGGAACAAATTTGATTTTGCAAATTGAAGAAATCATGAATCGCATAGCATAAGCTTAGTATCTGAGACCAAGGTATACTTAACAAGGTAGCCGCACTTGCTCTCCCACCGCCTCTTATATGAATGTCAAAATGAGCGAGAGAGCGCTATAGTCAAACAAAATTCGTCAACGCGTTCGGCCATTTTGCTTGATCGCTCATCGATAACTATCGATAGCTGGAGTTTGTCGCCATCTTTGAAATAATACTGAATTGTGCGTGACATATTTATGGAGCTGCCGTTCGGATTCGGCGTTAAACTGTAGGTCCCTTTCTCTTGTGCGAAAATTAGAAGCGCACAAGCCAAGAGATTGAGAGAAGCTCGGCTTTGGCCCTTTGGGGCTGTGTCAACGTGACAAGCCTTGGGGCTGTGTCAACTAGACAAGCCATTTTACTTATATTTATGGAGCGTCACAAGCCTAACCATCAATGAATGTTGTCATACCTGTTAGCAAAACTTAAATTATGAATTTTCGTTAGCGAAATAAAATGAATGCACAAAATGCATTTTGTTTAATAGTTTAAGAAAGACATTTACTTTGATGACGCTATGTATTTTGCTGCTTGGGTTTCACTTGGGATGATTCTCTTCACCACTTTTTAATATAAACATTTTTCGTTAGAAGCATGAGACAACAATTAGTTGTGGATTAAGTGGAGGTGAGCAAAGGATTTTAAGAATTCAGTTGGATAGTTGGTGTTTTCGCCTTCGTTTATTAGACAGTCAATAGATTTGATTGAATGCAGAATTACAAAGTTTAAGTCCGCATCTTTATTTTTAGCCTCTAATATAGCTCGCTCACTCAACCATTCTTAATTTTTGTGGTTATAAATGATGTTCGGAAATATTTTGTTGATTCGATGAGACAAAATCGCAAAAAATCGGAGGAAATGAAATCAATCAGCTCGATTCGTCGACAGAATCACGGCCATTACCGATAGACAGCAATTTTTGTTTCTTCACATAGCGCCACATATTCGATGATTTGGGGCAAGCGTTTATTTTATTAGCAGCTGTCGATTTTGGAATGACCAGGAAGTCGCCAGACAGTAAATTTATTGCGCCTCCAAAACTTTTCAAGTCATTGCGGAGATCATTTAATGTTGTTCGCCATTGTGCATTCGTCCGTAAAGATGGTATGACCGAGCAGGCAGAAATACATTACTTTTGCATTGGTGTGTGAGAGCAGCGCAAAATTCTCTCTTTTCCAGTAGCAACGACACGTCGCGACCGAACCCGGCTAAATATACCTGTGTTGCACGTCAGATTTTGAGAGATAGCAAGCTGCCGGCCCTTGTATTAGACACTGTTAAAACTTTGTTACATGTCAGCTGTTCAATAGTTTGAAGGTTAAATGGCAATAGTAACGATGAATGAGGTGTGAGGCATCCTTCAAACAATTTGGTAGCTTTTACAGACACAGTTTCTCCAGGGGCATCCTCAAAAAATTAGACACAATTTCAATCAGTTGATTAATGTATTATAGACTTCCCTGTGTGGGGGGTTCAACAGGGGTACATTAGTTTGAACTGTTGGGTGTAATTCATGTCGATCATATTCAAGTTCAAGCTCCAATTCTCAATTAAGTAGGTCTTCTGGTTTAGAGTTAGTTTTTTGCATTTGGTAGGTCAATTCATTGAAAAAAATACAAAATTTAAAAACAGTGAAATTATGGTGCGGTTAAGAAGTTCTCAGCCTCCAAAAAAGGGTCTCTTAAAAAAAGTATGTCCAATGTTCGTACGATTGCGAGAGTATACAACATCTCAGAAAATAACTAAAAAAGGGGAATTAGTTAACATGAATGCCTTTATCGTGTGAACCTCCAGAAAAAAAAAAAAATTTATCAATCTGACTAATTTCAAGCTAAAAATACCAGCACTAATGCAGTTTGCTAACAGCAACCTGTTATGCACACTTGGTGCTGTTAAACGCTCGCCATTTTGTTGTTGTTCCTAGTCGTCTGAAAATTTTTCGCCGCGTTCGCTTCGCTTGCATTTTCCAAAAATTGCTAACAAATTGTGCTCAAAGTGTTTCAAACTAAAGTGCTTAAGTGAAAAGTGTACAAAATACATTAAATAATGTTGTTATACACTCGTAAATTAATCGAAAAGTGTCCAGGTGTGTTAGTGTGTGTGTGTGAGTGCGTCTGGCAAACAGCAGCAGCATTGTTGTTGTTCCCCCCCCTTCCCGTCATCCATGAAAAAAAGAAAAACAAAAATGTAACCAAAACGTGAGTTTATATTATTTACAGGCAAAAGCAACGCCTGCAGCTGGGTAAGTTCTACGGGCAGACACTAAAATTAACTTAATAAATGTCAATTCTTTCCCCTAAATAGAGCAAATAAACAACAACTGTACACTCCCCCTCGAACTTTGTGTTTTGCATTTTTAAGTTAAGAACTTTGTTAAACTATAACGTTTAGGCCAACTTGAACACAGCTTACACTCTATGTTGCCAACTTTTCGTTTATTCGCAGAAGCTGTGGTGGGCCAGTTTGTAGAGGAGCTGCCGCGGGGGCTCTGGATTGACCGGGACTTCTACTTTGTGCGAAACCAGAAGCAGGGCTACAACTTGATCTTCAATGGCTACATGTACAAAAAGGAGGCCAGCTTTCGCAATACCATCAACTGGATCTGCTCGGATGGCAATGGCAAGCGATTGTACGAGAACAAGTGCGCAGCACGGGCCATCACCAAATTCGAGGGCGGCATCAAGCTGGGCAAGAATCCGCACAATCATCCGCCCCGATTCCAAGACAACAATGTGCCCGACAAGCTCATCACCAAGGATTTAATAATGATGCAACACTATTAAAGCAGACAAACAAACCCCCACATATCGTTTAAAGTAGCTCATTTAGTTGCGTCCTCTACCATTAAGTAGTAGCCTCCAGCATCATCATCCCTGCCATTCAAATCCATTTCCCATGTTTCCTCCAGTTTCCCCAGCAGCAGCCGCAACTAAGCTCTCCGCCGAAGCAGTTAAATTCAAGCGCACAGCCCAGGGTGAATTTTTGTTAATTAATGGCTGCTCCTATAAGAAAACCCGCGCCCTGCAGTACCGAAGCTATTACCATTGCCTCACGCCCAATTGCAGGGCCCATTTTGTTCTGGTAGAGCTTTCCTGCAAGCCGCGTCTGACCAAGCACCAAAGCCATGCCAAGCACTGCAAGCAGTCTGCGTATGTATCCACATAAGTCTAATCCCTAATTGTGTAACCAGATTTTGTCCAAAATGAAAACCACTAAAAATGACCAAACAGAGAGACCCAAGTGTTTTATTTCTGGATGCCCCCTTGTGTATAAACAGAGCTCTGTCCCTCAAACCAGCACCAACTTAACAAATACTCCTCATGTCTCCTCTTTGCAGCCAAATTCGACTATCAGATCAGTGTGTCTGTGGGCGATGCCACCATGCAGTTGACCCAGGGTGAGCCTGGCGATGCTGGCAACGCTCCATTCTTCATAGTCAGCAAGTATGGCACCAAACAGATAATGCTGAAGCAGCACACCTTTAATCGGCACATCTGTCGGGACGATGTCACCTACTGGCGTTGCAGTCAGGTGAGTTATTCTCTACACTGAAACTCAAATATGGCAGGGAACTTTTCTGTGAAGTTTTGAAACTGTTGAAACAAACCTTTCTCTTTCGGTACAAATCCTTCTTACAGCTTATTAAAAAGCTGTAGTTTAACACTTAGTTTATTTGTATATATTCCATCTCTTAAGGCCAAGTCGTTTTTGTTGAACTCATAGAAACATTCACGGGACCCAGTTCATATTGTCGGGCAGGTCGAGAATAGCATTTCCCCATACTCTGTTTCTTCCTAACACCTCCAAAATCTGAATCTTCCTAACACCTTCAAAATACTCATTTAAATTGAAATTACTCGCGCATTGTCTGTCTGATTGTTTATAGTCTTGGGAATTCCGATAGCGACGAGAGGAATCTTAAGTATGAAATCAATCAATCAATTAACAGAGCATTAACATTCATGAAAACATTTTAACATTATGTAAGCAAATAGCGCATGCGGCGCCAAAAAGTATGCAAAGTTTTTTTTTTATAATTTGTATGTCATTTTCTATCCGATCTTTATGAAACTTTCAGAGATTGATCTGAAACATGTTGCATACGACATATACTCGATACTCGGCACTTAACTCTCTGTACTCGATAATAAAATCTCGATACTCAAGACTCGTTTAGAAGTACTCGTTACGAAGTATTCGATTCTAAGTACTCGATACGAAATAATCGATACTCAGTACTCGATACTAAGTACTCGATACTCAGTATTCGATTCTAAGTACTCGATACCGATACCAAGTACTCATTTCTAAGTACTCGATACCAAGTACTCGATTCTAGGTACTTAATTCTAAGTATTCGATACTCAGGATTCGCTCCTTAGTATTCGATACTCAGTATTCGATACTCAGTACTCTATTCTAACTCAGTACTCGACCTAAGACTAAGTATTCAATACTAAGTATTCCAGTACCTTAGTACCTATAAGTACGTATAAGTACCTAAAAGTAGCTAAAAGTACCTATAAATATCAATAAATACCAAAAAGTACCTATAGGTACCTAAAAGTAGCTATAATAACCTATAAGTACCCAAAAGTCCTTAGATGTGCCTAGAAGTACCTAAAAGTACCTATAAGAACCTAAAAGTACCTAAAATTACCTACAAGTACCTATAAGTTCCTATAAGTCCCTAGAAGTACCTTGAAGTACTTAGAAGTACCTAAAAGTACCTATATGTACCTAGAAGTGTATGTGTTTGTGGGTGTGTTAGGTGTGTGGCTAGATGGGTGTGCGAGTGGGTGGGTGTGCCGCTACTAAAATCATACGTACCGAAATTTAAGATGTTTCACAGCTAAAACGATCTCGTTCTTCCCTTAACCGATTCTGTGCTGTTGTTGTGCTCTCTGGTTAGCGGCTGTTGTTTTGCACACAACGCAGGTCGGTCTGACAACTACCAAATAACAGGGCCATTTCAGTCAAGCGGTCCCAATGGGTGTTTTCTTCGAAGACAAACACATCAAAGCGTTATTTTAAAATGGTTACTGTGAGCATAGCCAAGTGGGAGCAGAGCGTAACAGTGCGAGAGAGGGTGCACATACACATACAAACATGAGTTGATATCCCCAGCAAACCAAACGCTCGCAAACGATATCGCAAGAGAGTGAATTGCGTGAGTTAACCCGGCAAAACTCGCATACGTCGGGAGATAATTGTGGAGTGAAAGTATATTTACGATAGTCGCAAGCAATACTTACAGCGTTTACGGTATCTTTTGCTAGACTTTTTTGATATTACTTGCGAGTCATTTAAAATATTTGCTGTGATACGTTTCTGATTTAAAATAATTTGTTTGTGAGCGCCCTAGTGCGCGCGGCAAAACCTTTTTTTCTAGTTTTTTTTTTTTTTTTTTTATTTTTGGGTTTTTTTAACATTGTCAATATTTTTTCAATATTTTTACAATGCGCTCTGGTCCCAAACTCGATTTTTTTTCGTAATTGCTTACATGCGAGCTCGTTTGTGAGCATTCTGCGATAGTCTCGCAAAATGATCGCATGCTGGTTTGCTGGGTCGGTAGCCTAAAAAGCACACACGGACTCATACATACAAAAAAGACCTTTTCAGCAAGCGGTCCGAGCAAAGCGGTTGGCAAAAGACCAAGAGCGAAAATACCAAAACAAATGTGTGTCTCTCCTCACCCAACCAAACACAATCAGAGAGCGCAGTTAAATGTTGCTTCTGTCCCTCTTTGTCAATGTGCCGCACGAGACCGGTTTTTTTTTGACAACTGCAATAAGAGGACCGGTCGTTGCTCTGCTAATAATAATCAAAGTTCCCCATCGTAGTCTACGAATCATTTAATAAGCTTTGGAGTCGACGTTCGTAATAAATCAGACGCTACTATGGGTTTAATAACACTAGGCAACAAGGTCCAGTATATTGAAGGGTTGGTAGTGACTGCGTTTTCAGAAATGGTCCATCACGTCGACATTTTTAGAAATTTTAGCTTAAAGTTGTTTAAAGTGCCTATTTTGACCCTTTTTAGGAGCGTTTTTTCGGGGAGTCCATTCTATTGTTTGTACTCTCTTTGATACCATCGGAAAGTACCACTCCTTAGCTTTGAAATGAACTATCCCAAACAATTCTGCGATTTTTGTCCATGGAGATTTACCTCTTTAGCACTTGTGTAAGAATCCAAAAATATCCTATTTATTGCTGGTGCCCCAAAGTATGCAATGGGTGGTGGAGACTCTAATATGTTTTCGTTTCCTAAAAACAGTAAAGTAGGCTGGTCATTTGTAATGAACCAGCAAAAAAATTCTAAAAAAATCAATGAAAGTTGAACAAAATTACAAAATAAACTAGTACCGACTCCGACTCGTGGGGGGAACTGATTTCCAGAATGCACGAAAATACATTTTAATGTCGAATTTCACATGAATAGAAACACTTTTGAGCAGCTTTGAAATCTGAATGCTTATGAAAAGCAGTCCTATTTGATCTATCAGCCCTTTATGCCAAGATTCATAGCCAGTTGTAGTCAGAGACGTTATTAGATAACAAAAACGTTAACACGAAACAAACATGAAAGTCAAAAGTATAGAAGATTAATAATAATACAAAATCGGCGGTGTCCCAGAAATCTCTTCCAACCAAATTCCAACCCAAAAATAATTCTCTGTGTCTTAGAAATCTCTTTCGGTTGGTCTCAGACCTCTCGTATTTTGTTGGGAGATTTTGGCAAACCAACCAATACACAAACCAGCCAATACATTAACCAACCAATAGCGAATTCACGAATCCACGCAATATATCACTGTTTTTGTAGTAGGACCATAATCATATACACACAATCTTTCGAAGTTCTGGGACACCGACAGATTTCTCTAGCGATTTGCAAACCAACCGAAGCCAAAATCTCTAGAGATTTCCAGGACACCCCCGATTAAGAAGGAATAAAAGCCACCTCTGCTCACTGGGACATAATGGAAAACTGACCGGCAGAAATTAATAACATCGTTGTCTTTGGGTTAAGACATATCAAAATCTGTACACGGGGGTTTTGGGTGCTCTAATTTCATTTCTGGCCATATTTTTCCAAACGGTGGGTAGGGTGGGGTATCGTGTAATAGATTTTCGGGTGCTTTAATTTCCTTTTAGCAATATTTATCCGATCGAGGGAAAGGGGGCCGACTTATGGTGGCGGAATGGCTTAAAAACTTAAGAGGCGATTGGCCTCTAAAGAGATTAAGCTTAGTCATTATGTCTGTCTAGTTCTGTGCAAACTAGTCTCGGATTTTTGAAACTATCGAGCTTAAGCACCAGAGAAAATAGAATTTTTAGGCGCTGAATTTAAATCAATTGTACGTTTTCCCCCAGCACGTCTGGGTCAAGAGATATTTGGATAAACGTGTGTTGAACGAGGTTTGGTCACACTTTTAGGTCCTGTGTTGTCATTACGTAACCAATTCAAACCTATTCTTTTCTGGTTCAAAAGTTTGCTTTCATTTGTAAACCTGTGTAATATGTTGGAAACGACCCCATCGGATATATCATTGCCGCCATAGAAATAGTCGGTCGGAAAAACTTTCGATATAAGATATGATACAATACAAAACTCGGCCCATTACACATTAACAATTTAGACAAAAACGCTTTCTACAGCTAAAAAACATTTAAAATTATTCGGGGGAACTATGTTGAAGTAACTTCCTGGATTAAAAGTTAAAAAATATTTTACATTTGCAGTTTGCCGTGTTGCGTTGTCGAGCCCGCCTTAAAACCAAATTGGACACCCTGACCATACTCAACAGTGAGCACAACCATGAGGTTATCTCCAAGGCCCGAAAATATGGCTCCCTGAAACGACAAAGAGCCGAGGCTGAAGCGGCTGCGGCCGCGGCAACGGCTGCCTCTGCTCTGGTGGTCACCAAGCAGGAGCTGTCCGATCCACAGACAACGCCTACAGCATCTTAGTCTTAAGTTCAATGTAGCAATCCTCCACTAAGATAATAAAAGTCAAATAAGCTAAGTCTGTCCATTCAACTGGTCTCTATACTATTCCTATACTAAGAACTAAACTTAACTTAACCTAACCAAGTCTTAACTGATTGCCTTTATCTCTTTGCCTTTTCGCAGATGGCATTTCCTACTACTCGTATATAACCGGCTTTCGCGGCAGTCGCAAGTTAAAGATCGGCGAGTTCACTTTCACCAGGAATAAGTCATCGGGCAGCAAAACCTATTGGTCGTGTGCAAGGGCTGGCGCCCACAAATGCAAGGCACGCGTGGTTACTGTGCAAGATCACGAAGTGACCATCAAGTGTGGCCAGCATAATCATCAGCCCTACTAGTTCTAAAAAACGAAAACAAACGGTCCAACTGTATAGCAAAAAATATACATTTATTAAATTGAAGAAAAATACCATTATGAAAATTGAAATTGTATTTAAAAAGTGCTTTCCATGTCCCTCCTGATTAGTTTTATGTTCCCTGGAGTATTTAACTAATTGATCTAAATTTGTTATATTTCAGAGTTCGATGATCTGGATGACATGAGGGGTCTGATCAAACACAGCCTGCTTACATTTATCAAAGGTCAGCGAGGCTGTAAGCTGTTAGCCTTTAATGGTCACAACTATGTACGGAATCGACGCAGTAATCTGAAGACCTATTGGATATGCTCCAAGAAGGTGAGCTGGACAATTAATTAAAACTTCGTTTGCACCTCTTGGGTATCAAATAACTCTTTTAACTTGTTAAGTCCGAAAAACAAGATTAACAAGTAAGAAAGTCGGTCAAGCCCGACAAAATTATTCTCTGTAGCAGCCAAGGTGTTTGCTCACTTTCGCAAAACCGAATTTTTTTGTACTTATTGTTAAACAACAAACGGACGCGCATTGAACTAAACAGAGACACACACACAAAACGACGACGCTAAACCCCCGACTTGAGCTGAATGTCTGTCCAGACACCAGTCTCTCCATGCTCGCTACGGCAAAACTGTTTGGGAATTCCAAAGGCAGCATGCGCTCAAAAACACCAAAAAGAAAGCCGAAGACAGCTATTCCCCTTTGTAAGTGTGTGGCCTCCGTTTTGGCCTCCGACTTTGGAGCAAAAGACCAAAAATGTTTGTATATACAAAGAGGAGTTTTTGTTGTTTTAAATGAAACTATTTTTTATTAAGTTTCGAACAAAACGCCGTGCCATGCGTTTTAGTACTTTTATGACTGTTTTAATGACCTTTATACTGTTAACTTGCAGTTTTTCAAGAATATATTCCCAAAATTTTAAGTCAATCTGAACAAAACTCTAAAGGTAATTGTCTAATTCAGGGTTGCCCGCGCTCATTTTCTCATTTTGATAGTTTTTTTGCACGTTTTATCTTAAAAAAGTGCTTATGGATTTCATTGACTTTTGATATCTAAAATTTTTCTAATGGCGTAAGAGACCATAACAAACTATGTGATTGCAATTAACTCTTAGTTTTTTCTTTGCCTTAAAAAGAAACCACCTAAATATCTTGATGGAAAAAATGTCGCGTTCGACATGTCACGTACAAAATACAGTAGATTTTCAAATCAAACAAAATACATTTCAAAGGACAATTCATTAGGAAGATATTAAAAATATTTGGGCTTAAGAATTGTGTCAGGTGTCGCTTAAATTTGTCTTTTTATAGATGGGCTCAAAAACCACATCTGTTTTTGTCACGTTCGAATAGCTTCTTATTTTGCAAATATTTTTGAAACAGGATTTCACTTGCTCCTCACTTGTGCACTAATTAAAGTGCTCGTACTCACCAGATTTGACTCCCTGCGACTTTTTCCTATTCCCAAAACTGAAGAGACCAATGAAAGGAAAGCGTTTTGCCACAATTGATGAGATCAAGTCAGAATCAAAGAACGTGCTGATGGCCATTCCGAAAAGCGCATTTCAGAAGTGCTTCGAGGATTGGAAAAAGTGTTGGCACAAGTGTATTATATCCGAGGGCGATTACTTTGAAGGGGACAAAATGGATATTGATGAATAAACAAGTACTTTTCAAAAAATTTCAAAATTCACCTTTTCCTTTGAACACACCTCGTACAAGTCGCTTATTGCTGTACGGCGCAGAAGCATGGACAATAACACCAGCGGATGAGGCGGCAATTGGCGAGTTCGATAGAAAAGTTATTCGGAGGATTTATGGACCTCTAAAAGTTGGCGACGAAGAATCGCATCCGAATGAATGATGAACTGTAAGAGCTCTATGGGGACACTAAGCTTGTCCAGCGCATGAAACAACAGCGGCTGCGCTGGATGGGACATATTACCCGTATGGATGATATAGCTCCAACAAAACGGGTGTACAGTCGGAATAAGAAAGAGTTAGGAAGCACGCCGGGGCCGGGTCGACCGAAGCGGAGATGGGGCGACCAGGTGCAGAGAGATATTTCGAAGCTGGGTGTGCCCTTCTGGTGGAATGTCGCTCGGGACAGAGACTAGTGGCGGACATTAGTCGCAGCGCCCGTGTTACGGTTGTGATGGCCAAAGAAGAAGAAGAAGGAAAAACTTGTATGTTTTAGATCTGGCATGCCCAAAAAAAAAGCATAGGGCAGAGCACTCACCTATACTCACAAAGAAAAGCACATTGAAGTTGAGTAAGGCAACAACAAAATCACATGAAATTGTTGTTGGTTAGTTTGCTTGCGCCAAGCAACGAAAAGAACAAAACACGAAATCGTTTGCATGTGTGTCGTTTTCTATACCTCGCGCCCTGCATGTATACGACCATTGACTTCCTATCTTCGGTGCAATTACAAAAACAAAACGTAGCCAAAGAGCATAAGGCTGGGCATCTCTGTTTTAGATTTTAGCGATCTTTAACTCTGTCTATATGACTTTCAAATACACTCTGCAAAATTTGATCTGAGCCAGTATTTAAAATAAGAACTTGCAAGAGTATGAAAACATCCACAAGGGCATCTGAATAAAAATTATAGTTTGAAGTAGGTACAGAAACAAAAATGCTATGTTATGTTTGAGAAGCACTTTCAGAAAAAATTATTTTGAGTGAAGGCAACTTTTGAAAAAATCGAAAAACAGTTTATTTATAATATCTAGAAAACGATTCGACAGATTTTGTTTTCATATCGATTTTGCTGCTCAGCGGTCCAAAATACTTAAAAAAAAAAATGGTTTGGTGAATTGGGGGAAGATCGACGTCCATTTTGTCGAGCAGTGTAATCGATTTTCACATTTCGTATTATTTTACAGAAAGTACAACTTTTGGAATCTCATACAGTACTGGGAACTTTGTGGAGGACTCTGATCACCACTTGAGAATGTTTTCATGGTTTCGAATGTGCAAGAAAAATGTTAATGGAATCCAGCAGCTTATTTGTTAACAAAACTGATGTGTTTAAATTGCTTCAGTCGAAGCAGCAAAAGTCGCAAAATTTTTACTTTTTCCAGCTTGAACTTTTTCAACTGCTCAATATGAATTGTTGCTTTTGCCTTTGCTTCTGAGAAAAATCAGAAGTCGCTTCCGAAGCAAGCACACAAACTGATTTCTGACAAAAAGCAAAGAGCTCCAGGAAGTTGTCGGTTAATGTTTCCTTTGGTTTTTGCTTTTCGCTGCTTGCGATAAGCAGAGCAAGTCGGAGCTGCTGCTTCAGGTCCGCGACGCCAGTCGCAGCAGAAGCAAGCGCTCTGATCCTGCAAGCGCCAGCAGCAGGCCCGTTGCTCGTCACTGTTTTTGATTGTTTTTCTGCACACACATACTATATTTCAATGCAATGAAAACGTTAACCGACAACTTCTGGTGCTTGCTTCGACAGCGACTTCAAGTCAAAAGCAGAGGAAATGATACTTATTGCAGTTTTTTAACAGTGGTTTTTATCACCAAATTTCTTTTCTTGCAACTTCGTCGGCACTTCCAGATAAGCTAGTATTAAAACATTCATGATTAAGCAGTGATTGCTCAGCAACCGAAGAAATTTGACCCTATGTATTTGTTAAAAGTGTAATACAAGATTTTTTTTGCTCAGGACTTAGCATTCGTTATTCATTGGGTCCAAAAATATGCCACATAGAAAAGTATTGTTCTCAAAAAGGGATTTCTCACGCTTCTCTATTTCCTGAACTAGCGATTTCGCTAGAAGGACGTATTTTGGGATATTTTCAATTTGCAGTGTATCCAAATGGATTTTCGGCTTGAAGTTCATCTGCGATCACCTCAGCTGGTTCTAATATGCATACTATTTCGCGAACTGAGCCCCGTACTTTCCGATGTAGAAGAAAGTCGTTATCTGCGTCCGCAAAATTAAAGATGAGTTGAAGATGTCTTCTGCAAGACGTTTTACCCCTTCTAAGAAAAGTGGCAAGAAAATCTGACATCGTTTAAATGATGTCTTAGGATTCCTTCTTCGCGATCTGACCTAAATTACGATGCCCTAGCCAAAGGTAAAAAGAAACCGCAGTAAAGGGTATTCGGTTCTCAAAAAAAAAATTTGTATCGGGTCCAGTTTCGAACCCCAGTTTTTTTTTTTTGTGATTTCAAAACTAGTCTTTCTTCTAATTCTTTTCTGTTTTCCTTCTCCTTTCCTTTATTTTAGGGTAGCACCAAGTGCAATGCGCGCGTTGTGACAAATGTTATCGAGGGCGTGCACAAAATCGTACTCGAGTCCTGCCATCACACTTGCCTCAATACGGAGCGTAAGAAGCGTCTGCCTGTGGTCAGCGCTCTGGTCAAAACACGAAATAAGGCTTGCAAACCATTGGCCAGCTTTGTCAAGTCGGAAGCCGACGAGGATCTCACACTGGAGCTGCGCTCACTCAATTTAAGCATAGAGGATTTGCAGCAATTGCAGTAAATCCAGTCTCAATTTAGCCATAAAACTTGCATAACAATAGAAAATGTATAATAAAATCTAAGTGCTTACTTAAGTTGGCTTAATGTGGCTAGAATTATGAGGCTAAATGTAGGCATAGTTAATGTTTGATTTACCCAACTAATGTGTGATTTTTCTCTATGGCCTTTGCAGTGCACTTTGAACTCATCAATTGGCCGCGTCGGGAGTTGGCACAGCAGCCGTTATTGAAGCGTGTACGCTTGGTAAAGGCTATGGATGATATACATTATATCAAAACTCCTGCCGGAAATTGTGTGCTGCATTGTGGTGATCATCGTTATCTACGCAATGCAGCGTATAAGGATAAAATCTACTGGAAGTGCAGCAAATGGAGGAAACAATGTCGATCGAGAGTGATAACACATATATTGGCCAATGGACAAACACGTTATGCCATTAGCGGAGTGCATAACCATGTGTAGAGTAGTGTGGGGTAGAGCTAAGCACTGGAGGGAAGAATATGAGTTGCTCATTTTCTCACTTTGTTGCTCTTTCTTGTTTAGTTACTGAACAAAAGCGAGCAATGAAATGATTAGAGGTTTACTGAGTTTACTGAGCAACTCATCATAGTTCACTACCCCAAACTAGCCTACATCAGTCAGCTACAATGAGGCCCCCTAACCTGAACCAAGGAGCAGTTGTCTAGCAATTCAATCCTAAGTCAACTTGTAGTTAATTAGAATAAATATTTAAGTTATTTAGTTGAATCTGTGATGTGGTTCGAGCTGCTGACCTCTGATATTTTCTAAGCAGGCAAGTGTTTCCCCCCTTTAAAAAAACTTTGCCTAATTTATTTTTATTTTCTTCAGCTTTTCCTGGTTTAAGGCTGCTTTCTATGTTTTATTTCAATAATTAAATATGATTTATTTAAAACCTGCTTTTTATTTTCATTTATTTCTACTTATTTTTCCCTGAGCCTTCAACCCTTCTCACCTTCTCTTTTGTTTCTTGTACTATCTTACAGCAATGGCTGAGCTGGATCCACGCGTTCTGGGCGACTATGGCAACGAGAGTTTCTTGCCCAAGACACGAGGTTCTGGACCCCAGCCCATATTTTGTGGCCTGGCCGCCAATCAGAAATGTGTACGCACTCTGGATGACTGGGATCGCATACGCTACGAGCGTACACCTTCTGGCGATGTCTTGATTTACGATGGCCATCGTTATTTGCGTCGTGCCATCTATCAGGATACCATTTACTGGTCTTGCGTTAAGAAGCGTTCGCATTGCAGTGTGTACATGATCACGCACAAGAACAAGCCCACCAATGTCGCCATTTCGGGCGTGCATAATCATTCTTAACATTATCTAAAGCACTCAATAAATATTTCTGCCTCATTCTTATTTCAAAAGCTAGCGCCTTATAATTGACTTGATGGTCATTTAGCCTATTTGTTATGAGTTTAGTTTAATGTTTGTTACTAAAACGCCTTTGCTACTCTTACAGAATTGGCCGTTTTTGGCACCGGCCAGCGAGGAAGAACCGTGCTGCTGTTTAATGATGAGAAATTTGTTAAGAATCGCAGCTCCGCGTCGAGGACCTATTGGATTTGCTCCCGAAAGGTAAGTAATTGTTTATTTATTAGAGATTAACAACAGACAAGTAAATGTTGTAAAAAGTAAAGCCGTTGGCTCTCATATGTTAAGCAGAGCCTAAAAGTCTTTGTATTCGCTTTTTTTTTTTTTGGTTGTCAATTAATCAATTTTTAAAAAATTTGTCCACAAGGCTCGTTATATCACGTTTAATAAATATATTGTGGTTTGGTAGAATAATATTTTTGTTTTTTTTAATTTTTATGGTTTCTACAAAACTAATGACAAAAACAATTTCATTCGATAGGTTTTCTTTAAATTAACAATTATTTAATATTTTGTGGTTCCACCCTTGGCTTTAAATACACATTTTGCCCCTTTTTGGGTTTTTGATTTTAAAAACCCTCCAAATTTTTCTCGTTTTATACCTCAAAACATACTTTTTCTATGGTTTCCTTTAATTCGACCATAGTTTTTGGCTTCCGCTTGCCTATTTTCGAGTTCATAAGACCCCAGACCTTTTCTGTGGGATTCAGGTCAGGACTGTTACCTGGCCAATCTAAGGACCTAATACCCAATTCCTCCTTCAAAATGGTTATGTCGTTTAAGAATGGATAAAAGTAATTAAAAAAATTATTCAACCAACATAGAGTCAACGAATCACTTACAGAGCGAGCCCGATGACAAGGTGCAGAATCGTCCTGAAATATGGGTTCTTGTTCCCTCTCAGAAAAGGATTCAATACTGGGCACAAGACCACCGAGAATAATCTCTTCATACTTTTTTGCATTCACCATTCCCTGAAGCATTAAAAGCGATTCAGTTTTATATTTGGATATGCATCCCCATATCATAATATAAGGCGAATGCTTTACAGTGGCAATGCAGCAGTTTTCTGAATATCGTTCCCCTGTTCTACGTCGACCTGTGCGGGAGGCATCGGGTCCAATGAGGTTGAATTTGGACTCATCCGAGAATATGATTCGTGACCACTCAGATTCACCCCAATTTTGTTTATCCTTCGCCCAATTTAAGCGAGCATTCTTCATTGGAAGATTTAGAAGTGGCTTTTTGGCAGGTGTCCTTGCCATTAACCCCATCTCATTTAGCCGACGCTGAATAGTTCGAGCCGAAATGTCTCTTGAATATCGTTGCTGTACTCAGACGCTATTTCAACAGCATTTTTAAATCGATCTTGGAGGCTCGTTCTCATAATAACTCGATCTTCCCTTACACTTGTGCATTTTTTCTGCCTGATTCTTTCGTCCGCTCCAATTCTCCAGTCTCACGAAATTTTTTTCAAAAGTCGTCTCACCGAGCTTTCATTAAAATTAGTTTTATCCGCTATTTTACGAATTGACACATTTTGTTCAGCCAATGCAATAATTTTTGCATTTTCAGCCAGGGTCAGTTGTTTTCCTTTAGCCATAGTTTCTAAAGATCTCTAAGAAAAAGTTCAGCATAATGTGCCTTTATAACTGAGACGCTGAAAATGACTTGCAACATAAAGAAAACAATCAGGGGAACTCCCAAAAATTAAAATTATTCGAATAGATAATTTTAATTTTTTGAACAAAAATGCATGAAATGGCAGAGGCGCTTTTTTGTCTGGGGTATAGTTTCACTTGCTTGGGCAGATAATTATAGAGCACATGGTCCACGACTTCACCTTACGTGTGGCTCTAATAGCTTTCTAAGCAGAGTACAAAGCTTTTGTCTTCCAATATGCTGGTCAGGTTGTCACCTGCAGTATATGGGTATATCTAAAGGGAGGGTCATCACTTGTCTGCCAATATGCTGGCCAGGTATTCATGTGCAATATAGGTGCCATAGTTTTGCTTGCCCAGGCAGATATTCCCAGAGTACATGATCCAGAATTTCTCCTTAAATGTGGCTCTCATAGTTTCTAAGCAGAGTACAACGTCTTTGTCTGCCAATATGCTGGCCAAATATTCCCAGATCCAGGATATCCCCGTACCTGTGTCTCTGACAATTTCCACGTTTCCCAAGTCATGTACATAAATGGACCCCCGGACTACGCCTTCTTCGCCTTCCGTACTCCTCTCCGAAAACCCTTATCGAAATTCCATTCTATATTTGTAGTAAAATTTCGGGTCAACCCTACCAGCCTTTTGCTTGATCCCTCTAACACTTCAACAAATTAAATTTGTAAGTGAGATCCTGGCTAATCTGAGACCGAATCCAGCCTAAAAAACTGTCAAACTTTCCAACCGGAGATGTTCACTCTTAAAGTAGCCTTGGCTTGAACTATAGAAATACGATTTACAACCAAAAGCCCTTCTATAATATTTTATTGAGTTAGAAATGCAGAAAGGCTAGAAAAATAAATTTTTGGGCTAAGTGTTTAAAAGCGCTAGCTTTTATATTTGATATGACTTAGCATACTAGAACTTTTCAAAATTAGTGCACATCGAAATTTTGAAAAACGGTAAAAATCGCCTTTCTTCGTCACAAAAACACTTTGTACATATATCATCAGCATATCATTTCTTATCTAATGAGTATTTCCTTTCCATTGACAAAATAATAAACGTTTTGACAACTGGAAAACTATTTTCCAGACCCATTTCGTTCCAAATAAAGAGAGCAATACACATATTTTTTTGAGAAAAGAGAAAAAAAAATTTTGAAAACCAATAAATTCTAAGTTTGGAGACGTTTCCATTGATAATAAAAACGTTTTATTCACTAAAACTAGTTTTTCGATCGATCGTTCCTAAGGGAGCAATAAGATATAGTCATCCGATCCGGTCGGTTCCTACATATTAGCAACATGCAGTAAAAAGAAGACTGCAAATTTTCAGCTCGATAGCTTTAAAACTGAGAGACTAGTTTGCGTTGAATCAGACAGGCAGACGGACAAAACTAAATCAACTCAGCTCGTCACCCTGATCAAGAACATATATAGTTTATGGGTTCGGAAATGAATATTTCTATGCGATGCAAACTTCTGGGCAAAATTATAATACCATTTGCAAGGGAATAACAAGTAAGAAAGTCGTTCAAGCCCGACTATAATATATTCTGTATCTTCCAAAGTTTGTGTTAAGGTGTGTGAAGTGCTGCCCATCGCCGTAGCGACCGGTGCGTCCATCATAATTGTTTGGACAGACAGTCAGACATACGGACAAGGCTAAATCAATCCGTATGTTGATGCTGATCAAGAATATTTCTACTTTATATGGTTGGAGATGTTTCCTTCTGGCTATTACATATTTTTGCACAAACTTAATATACTCTGTGTACCTCTGGTACAGGGTTTCCCATATAAGCTATGTTACAAAAAATCTTAGACTTATCAGCCTTGTTCTCAGTTCCACTTCCACAAAAGTTTTGTAGTTTAAAACCGGTTTTTGGTCTAAATTTGGTCTCTAAATCAAAAAACTTTTGCGGAAGTGGAATTGAGAACAAGGCTGTATATTTTTTGAATCCTAAAACTGGAAGTCCGGTACGGGAGGTTATTAATGACCAGAAGCCCTGAAAATTCAGAACCGAAAATGTAATGCTGCAAAATTTGGGTTCTGGTATGTTCTTTTTGGTTCTCGGATCGGTTTTGGTTATTAGTACAGTAAACGGTTTCGGCTTGTGTTCAGGATCATCATCAACTTTTAATCCCATCTTAAAAAAAATCAACTTCATTTTAATCTCTAATCTCATTATTTCCTCTTCTTGCCCACAGGACGTAACCGTGTGTCGGGCACGTGTGGTAACCGCTTTGGACAAACAGGGCCAGGCGCGGATTATCAAATGTAACTTTGAGCACGATCACAAGCGCAAGTTTCCCACCAGCGGTGCAACACTATCCCAGCAGCTGTCGATCATAGAGGGCGAGGCAACTGCCGTGGCGGCTCGCCTCATCAAAAAGGAGAAGAAGAGTCGCCTGCTATCGCTGGAAAGCACTTAGCACTTAAGATCAAACTGTACGAAAGACTCACAAAATGCACGAGCTACTTCCAAATAAAATGCTTTGCCTTAAGTCTGGAACTTGATAAAGAACTGAAACTTACTTTAGAGCTAGAATTTGTGTACAAAACTTTTGAGTTCCCAACTAATCTGCCATTGTTTTGTGCCTTCCACAGCTTTTCAAATTGATTTTGCGGACTCCAAAAAGAATGGCGGCAAGCTGCTGGTGATCAATGGCTTTCGCTTTTTCCGCAACAAGAAGCGTGGTCACCTACAGTACTGGAAATGTCGCAATTATTATAAGGAACGCTGTCCCGCCATAGCCATACATGATGAATCCACCTTGACATTGCGTTTGTGTCATCAGCATTTGCATGGCGAGAGCAATGACATAGAGATTAAGCCACTGGCACCGGGGGTCAGCAAGGAAGCGGAGGAACCAGATGAGGCAGCAGAGGCAGAGAGAACGTCAACCCCACCGAAAGAGTTCAAGTCCAAGCAGTGTTACGAATTCTAAACTTAAGAGAACTTTAGATTGTAAGCATTTTTGTATTAAAATGAAATGTACAGCCTAATCAAAACATCTACTTGCTTTAAACTAAGACATTTGCTGGTTTAACTGATGTTACATTAATTTAAATGATTTTCCTTTTGGTATTCTTTGCAGTGGTGCATCGAAATCATGGACAGTATAGCGGCAGCAAGCCCAAGATTCAGTTCTCGGTGTCCAAACGTGGTGGTCAACTGCTTTGGCTGGATGGCTTGAAATATTTTCGTAACAACGAGAATCGTACCAATCTCTTCTGGCGCTGTCACTGGTATTATCGTCATGTACGCTGTCCGGTGCTCATTTGTATGAACAAATACGATAGCAGCGACTTTCGTCAGATTCATCAGCATTGTCATGTTCGGCCAGTGCGCCGGGATGCTCGACGACAGCCCAAAACGACGGCGACGACGCCCATAGCCACGGTTACCAGTGTGCGGAATCTGTCGGATAGCATAGAAGTGGAGGCCGAAATATTTAATATTTAATTTAAACTTGTTAATAAATTGGAGAAATAACAAAATGGCACTTCTACTCAATCAGTTCTCTTCGTTTTACAGTACAAAGTTTAAAGAATCTATTACTAATCCGTTTTTTTTTCAATGCTTTTCCTTTGCAGTTGTTTTGCCCAATGATGAGGTACCCAATCCCGAGGATGTACTGGTTTTCTTTACACAATCTCTACGCGGACGACCTGCCATTATGGCAAATGGTGTACGATTCTTAATCATGAGCGAAAATAAGAAAAAGATTTTATGGCGTTGCAGTTCGATGGCCACAAAGAAGCTCAAGTGTCCGGCTCGCATAACCATGCTCAAGGAGTCGCCACCGAAATTTATCATTAACAAGGCGGAGCATATGCATGCGGAGCTAAAACGCAACAAATATAGTTCCAGTAAGGCGCAAACCCAGAGAAATGCACGACAAGCGCAAGTGAAAATGGATTGCGATATGGAAAGTGCAGTTAATTTTGAGCTGCACGAAGAGGAGGTGGACGAATTGCTAGGATAGTTTCGTAAATTATCAGAGAAATTGTGTTAGAATTAAGAATAAAGTGACAAATTGTTTATTAAGACCGCAGATAAATGTGCCTACTTTAAAAGAAGTTGTAAGTTAGTCAAAGATAAAGTTATTTAGCTCTTATATGTTTATAATACTGGGTTTTATGGAAGGGGGTAGGGCTTTAAATAAGTAATGGAATGTTTGAAAAAGTTTGTTATAAGTCTTTAAACTCAACTTCCTCTCTTGGTTTTAACTAAATTCATCTTAAAAATGTTGCGAACAAATTAAGAGATTTTTATGGTCGTGTCATAGCAGCATAATCTATATATTTCTGCTATTTTACTTAGAATTGCCTTATAAATCGTTATTTAAGAGCTATATGACCCTTTAAATTCTACTAAATACAAATATCCTCACTCTTAATGGTAGTGTCATAACAGCTTAGTTTATGTATTCCTTCAATTTCACTTTGAATTGCTTTATAAGCCGTGTATAAGATCTAAATGACCCTTTGAATTCTACTAAATACAAATATCCTCACTCTTAATGGTAGTGTTATAGCAGCATAACTTATAAATTCCTTCAATTTCACTTCGAATGGCCTCATAAAACCTTATATAAGAGCTATATGACACTTTAAATTGTACTAAATACAAATATCCTCACTCTTAATGGTAGTGTCATAACAGCATAGTTTATGTATTCCCTCAATTTCACTTTAAATTGCCTTATAAAACCTTATATAAGAGCTATATGACCTTTAAATTCTACTAAATACAAATATCCTCACTCTTAATGGTAGTGTCATAGCAGCATAACTTATAAATTCCTTCAATTTCACTTCGAATGGCCTCATAAAACCTTATATAAGGGCTATATGACACTTTAAATTCTACTAAATACAATATATCCTTAATGTATGTCTAATTAGTTATTCCTAAACTTATGCTTATAAACCGTATATAAGGTATATACACGTTAAATTCTACTAAATACAAATATCCTTCTTAATGTAGTTCATACACGTTTATTTTCCCTCTGAATTGCCTTATAAAATCATATAAGGCCTTTAAACTTTACTAATCCTCTCTCTCTCTTATTTACCTTTCCAGCTGATAACATTGCTTTTGTCGTCAGTCAAAAAGGACGCACCCTGCTATTACATGAAGATTTCTTCTATGTACGCGAAAAGTCCATAAATAACAAAACATATTGGCGTTGCACTCAATATACTACACCATCCAAATGTCATGGTCGTGTCCACACGCTTCAGGGACGCATCGTACACCACAGTCGGCATAATCATGGACCCGAGAAGAATGGACGAAGACAAAGCAATAAATTGCTGGGAATTAAATTATAAATGTTGACTTTTAGTTTGATTGAATAAATCCCGTAAATGCATTACCCTTCAGTTCAAGAGTTTTCTACCCACCCACTAGTTGTACCTTAAACCTTTCCATTTCATCAATTCTTTTTACTAATCTATTTACCTACTTCTCTTTACAGGTGAGGCCCATTTGGCTAGTTTCACCAGCACCCGAAAGAAGAAGCGTAAACTTATCATAGGGAAACATGAATTTGTAATGGATCGTAAGCTTAAGAGTAGTATTAATTGGCGCTGTGATCGCTATCGCAGTTCCAAATGCAAAGTTCGTGCCACCACGCATGAGCTTAAGAGCGGACAAGAGGTGTACCGCCTGAAGTATGCCAAACATACGCATCAGTGATCTGTACTTCCATATCTGTACCATAATGCCAAGCCAATAAACTGCTAACCAATTGGTAATTGTTGCAATTTATGCTAATCCCTAACCCTATATCTTTTCTTTTTACAGCAGGAAGTGACACCATTTTGTCTACCATGGACAAGTCTACGCTGGAGTATAACTCGAATTACTTTAATCGGTTGTTTTTCTATCAAAATGAGCTCTAAATAATCTATATTTTTTCGACATACAATTTCTAGCAACAGTTCGAAATCTTGAGATTAATTATAGAAAAGTTTAAATTTATGAATAGCCTAAGTTTTTTCAAAATCGAATTTCAAACCATCGCTTGAAGTCTTGAAATAAATGATAGATTAATTTTAATTTCTGAACTTAAACGCAAATTTCACAAATGGTTATATTTTTAAAAATGAACTAAAAGTAATTTTTAATTTTTATGTTATCGAAAATGTTAAAAAAGTATGGACGTCTTTAAAAAACCTTCAGGAACATTTAAATTTTACTGATACGAAACTATAATTTAACAATCGTTTTTTTCAACATAAGCTCAAGATAAACTATGGGCCCTGTTTCGATATCAGAGTCAAATTTTTGATTTGAGCCCGGATTATTGTGAAGATTTGATATGCGGCAATAGGGTGAGGTATAAACCAAACGTTAAAAAAGATCACGAAATTTGCAAAATATTCATAAGTTTAGATTATCATGAAGACGGGCAAACAGAAAAAGATCGAACGGTCCAAAGTGTTTATATCGATTTGCAGCCAGCACTAGCTTGAATATAATCGCTCTCATAAGAATCATGGACCCGGGCGACGCCGGGTATTCAGTTAGTTATGTATATTTTTAAACTGGTTACTCATGAGTAAAAAGTGTATACTAACGTCGTGTAAATGTGTGTAATAGGCAGAAGAAAGCATCACCGGCCCATAAAGTATATATATTCTTGATCAGCATCAACAGTCGAGTCGTTTTGGACGTCCGTCTGTCTGTCTGTCGGTCCGCCTGTCTGTCTGTATGAACACCTAGATCGCAGAGACCAGAAGAGCTAGAGCAACCAAATTTGAAATGTAGACGTCTATTGTCTGCACGCAGATAAATAATGTTGAATATCTCCTACAATTTTGAAGATATCAAGTTCATATTTCATATTCAGTGTAGTGTATTTGGCTAATATCTATAATCTCTTAAATTTTCATAAAGATTGGATAATAAATGGCAGAGTTATAAAGGTTACAAAAAAGGTTACATACTTTTCTGCGCCACATGCGCCGTTTGCTTTTATAATGTTAAATGCTCTGTTAATTAACATAAGGGAAGGCTATTAGATAAACATTAATTCCTCTGAGTAAAGTGTATATCAAAGTCGGGCAGGGCCAACTTAAACTTTCGCTCTCGTTGAAATTGAATTTCTTAAAACATTTTAAGTCCTTACATTATTTATAGATTGATTTTTAGATATTTATTTATTTAACGATATTAATTTCCGAGTTGCAAAATCTTTAAATTTTCGAACATATGGGCATTTCCAGTCTCGGGTTTTACTCTCGCGGTTCTCGCTATTACAGATTGCTGTATAACCACGACGTCATTCTAGAAATTTTATGATTTCCATATGAATGGGAGAACACGGATGGATCTAAGCTCGATAAAAACAAGGAGTTTTCTCCACCGATTCACTGATCATTGCAGTCAGGCCCGTCGAGAGGGGGGGGTCCCCGGGCCTCGACTTCTGAGAGGGCCCGGAACCCGGATTTTTGGCGAAAACTTAAATAAACTATGTACAACATGAGAAAAACCCCCCGGGCCCGGAATCCCCTTTCGACAGGCCTGATTGCAGCCATCCAGAGAAGCTATAACATTGAGCAAAACGAGCCAGCCGACAAAATAGCTAGACAGAGCTCCCATAAAAGAGCACGATAGGGATGCCCTTGACTTCGTATTAACTAATCACAAGGAATGAAGCCTGGCGCCTGGCTACTAAACGTTGAAAACGTAGCAGTAGTCTACATCGTCAAAGTAGAGGAAACATCTCACTCTTAAGTCGGAGTCCTTAAGGGTCACTGCTTCAACGGTAGACAACGACTTTTGTAGAAACTGCCAGTGTGAAACAATATTGCATCTTCTATGGCGCTGCCAAGCACTTAGCAAGAGAACACTGAAAACACTTGGTCTCACCCCTTTCTACTCAACCTTCCGAAAGTATCTGTATAGAGATGCCATCTCTAGTAAAATTTTAATCGGGAAGAACACGTGGCTTAAATAGGGAATATATGGTAGCGCTATGAGCTTGTCTTTGATTAAGTGAAGGGAGAATCTAAACCTAACCTAACCTAAAAATATTCACAACATTTTTCTTCCTAACCCTGTCCGTCTGGCCCAAAGTAACGGGTATATACAAGTCGGGCAGGGTTATTAATTTTTGGGAAATCTACCTTTTTTTTTAAGAACTCGCACTAGTCTTTTTAGGGTTTTGACCAGTTTATAAGAAATTCAAAGTCATTTAATGGGTTTTTTTACTTTAAGAACAAATGTAGTTTCGCCCTCTTCTTCATCTAGTAGTTCAGAAAGTGATTTAGAAAAAACCAACACAAGTATCAGAACTATGTTACCACGTCTGGTTTCCAGAAAAGTGATTTCTAACACTAGTTTTTTATGGTATCGTTTTCAATATTCAAGAAAACTCTTGAGTTTTTTAAACTATGGAAAGTACGTTGATGAAATGAACCAAACCAAAACGTTATCTTTTGCAGTTTTCGATTCGGCTTAGAATTTTTGAAAGTATATTGGTTCAGTATACGAGCAAAAATTGAAGTTTACAACATTTTTCGAATATTTGAATCAAGATCCTCCAATTTCCAGCGAAAGAAAGCTCAAAATATTCACAAAGTTTTATCAAAATCCTTCAAAAAGATATATAATTTTTGCGAATTTTAAATGTTTCAACAATGATTATTAAATTTTAACCAGATCGATATGCTGAGCAACTAAAATGAAGTGTCTAAACTGTGTTTCATCGAATCGGGTTAATTCCTTTCATCTAGGAAAAATCTTGCGTACGCATCTGAGTGGATGAGATGTTTTGAAATCCACACTTTTCAGCTTCTAATGGTTTTATACCGAACTGACAGGCCTGGAAGCATTACAACCTATACAAAGAGAAGGACACGCCTCGGGAAACGGCATTGCTGAATACAAAGGACTACATAGGTATAAAGAATGGTAAAAATTGGAACGACTTAAGGACAACAAAATCAAAAAGGCTCTTTAATAGTTCTAGAAAACTAGAAAAAATTTTAAATAAAAATTTAAGAAAAAAAACTATTTTTTATTACTTTATTTCAATTATTAAAACTGAAAATGAAAAATAAAAACAAAATACTACTAATATAAGAGAATGTATTTACATTAGTATAAGAGTTATGTCCAACAGCTCTTATATAGTTCTTAAACTATAAATTTTAATCGAGTTTGTAAATCAAAATGATTAAGAACATTATAAGAGCTAAAGCACATTATTAACTGTTTAGCTAGAATCATATATCCCCTTTTCACCTCTTTAACCCACTCTTTTTGCTCCCTCCCTCTTTGCAGAAATGGTTCGCAAAAAAGGCATCATGATAGTCAAGGGCACCAAGGGTAAGCCCAAGCTTCTAATGGGCGGCTTTGAGTACTTTCGCAACAATTCGCGCGGCTCGAAAACGTATTGGTTGTGTGCCCGAAATCGGTATATGCGCTGCTCGGCCCGTATAATCACCTGCTCGACAACGGGTGAACTTGTCATCAAAAATCAACAACACAACCATGCAGCTCATTTACAAGACAAGATGGAAACCAAGGAGGAACGGAAAAAGTTAGACGACTCAAAGTAGTTATTTCATAATTTGCATAACTTTACATATGCCATTTCAGGATATAATAAAAAAGCCGTATTCCAAAGACCATTCCATTTACAAAAGCAACATACAAATGCTCCTACAGAATTCTTTGATTTGATATCTGGGAATTGGAAATTAATTTTATTATTAATATAATTGCTAAGATTTTCTTACGACTTATACAACATTTACACTAGGACTGCGTTATGCGTTAATAGCCTACATTTGCCTTTTTTTGTATAGGGAAAAAGCTAACTGTTAGCTATTAATGCAGTCCTAGTGTAAATGACCTATTAAACTTAAAAATATATAGTACAAATTTATTTCTCTGCAGGAACCACCTTTATAAGAATACGAGAGCGTAAGTTAAAGTCGGTCCTGCGCGAGTATGATGTACCCGTTAATGTTTTATAGCCTTCCCTTATGTTAGTTAACAGAGCATTAACATTAAAATGAGCATTTCAAAATTATGTTAGCAAAATGCGGATGCGGCGCAAAAAAGTATGCCACGTTTTTTATAACCTTTCTAACAGTGCCATTTATTATCCGATTATCAAAATTGCAGATATTATAGATATTGGACACTTACACTACACTTCATATCTAGCTTGGAGTCTACATCCAAAATTTTGTTGCTCTAGCTTTTCTTCTCCGGCAGGGTTCATAACGATACTCGTTATGCTACAACCGCCTGAGTGGACGTTGCCAGCACTACGCACAAGGGTAGATGTTTGAGCGGCTGCTCAAAAAGTTTCGCCTCCAAAACGGCTTCTAAAAAACGTTAATGGTTCACACCTTTCCGGGAGTCCTCATTATCAGAAACCAAAACGGAAAACAGGAATCTGTTAAGTATAAATGCCTGTATGGAAAAAAAATTCGAATTTGTAAAAGTTATGGCTATTTAAAAATGAAAAATCGATTTTTGACAAATTTTTTTGGAGTCCATTGAACAAAAAAAAAGATAAAAATAGGGGAAATTTAACTTCGGCTCGGCCGAAGTTTTGTATACTTGCAGTTTGTTTTTCTATAAAAGACTACTTTTGTGACCTTACTTTTCTATGGGATCTATACTATATAGATGTCCGTTTTCGACCAAACTTGGTGCAATCATGGAAAAGCATAACAACTGTTAATTACCAAATTTGGAGGCGATCCCAATTAAACAAAAAAGTTTTTCTCACAAGAACTTCCTTTTGACTAAACTTTGTAGAATTGTGTAAAAGTATTTAAAATACATATTTGACAACGTAAGACACGTTTCCATTAAAAACTAAAAAGTTTTTATTACACGAACTAGTTTTTCGACCGATCGTTTCTATGGCAACTATATGCTATAGTCATCCGATTTTTACCAAACTTTGTAGAATCTTGTGGGAGCATATAAAACGAATACATGCCAATTTTTAGGACATTTTCAAGGAAAACAAAAAAGTTTTTCTAACTAAGACTACTTTTCAGACTATACTTTTCTATGACAGCTATACTATATAGATGTCCGATTTCAACCAAATTTGGTGGAATCATGGAAAATCAAAGCAAACTAAGAAATACGAAGTTTGGAGGCGTTTTCTTTGAAACCACCTATCACTAAAACTAGTTTTTCGACCGATCGTTCCTATGACAGCTATATGCTATAGTCATCCGTTCCGGCCTGTTCCGACAAGTGTGCAGCGTATATGTAACAAAAGGCTTCGAGCAAAGTTTGGTGAAGATAGCTTTAAAACTGACGGAGGAGATAGCTTAGAAACAGACAGACGGACAGGGCTAAATCAACTCAGCTCGTCATGCTGATCAAGAATATATATACATTATGTGGTCGGAGATGCTGCCTTCAATGCGTTGCAAACATCCGGACAATTTTATAATACCATTTGATTGATGTTCAGGCGATAGCCGCGTCAATTCTGCGTCCATTAAGCCATATATCATCAAAATCGGTCCAGTAGAACTTGAGAAAAGGTGTAAACCATTTGGGAAAACGTGGTTTCGAAAAAAACGAATTAAAAGTTTGCAGTTGCTGGGAAATTTTGATTTTATATCACCGAAAGTATTCCGAATTTTGAAAAATCCTTTTGGGGTAACATCTTTGAATATCGAACTAAGCTTAAACACAAATGAAAAAAAAATTTTCAAAATAATTTTCTAGACCAGAAGAGGGCCTTTATGGTCGCCTGTCTTGTGCGAGCTGCCACCAGTAGATCAAACCAAGGTTCCACACGCTCCTGGTCTTTTTATCTTAGTTTCGGTCGACCCCTCCAGAATCATTCGTATTCAGTTTGTACATGGTATTTGCTATTTCATATCATGTCAGTCGGAATAACTATAGTTTTTTTCCTAGCAGAATTTGTTTATCAAATGAAATCACAAATAATATCACAAATAATATTTTCACTTGTCGATATCTCATATGAGATGGCTGAAAATAACACTGTTTACTGAGAGCTGCCTGTCAAAAAACTAATATGAGAACTCAGATAGCCTACTTCTCATATATTTTTGTTCGTCTTAGATTGACAATTACACTTGACGATATGAAACTTTTATGAGACATCAGACAGGTAAAAATAGAGCTTTACTAATCGGGGTTTAAGACAAACGGATGAAAAATGAATTTCTGCATATATAGCATTTCTGGGAGTTTTTAAATGTCTAGAAAAATCGTATAACAATTACTAATGTTTTTACAACTTTTACTCACCAAACAGATAGTTTTGACCATTTTTGATTGGATGTAAAATCATATGTTATGTCCATGCAAAATTCAGGGCTTCAACCTAATGAAATTTTAATGTTAGTGGATGCACAATGCATAAAATCGAACAGCGTAAAAGCAACGCTTTATTTTAAGGACAATTTTTGTTAAATTTAATTTTTGCTTTTAAAAATTACATGGGTAAATAGAACTTCGTTTAGGAATATCTCCTGTATAAAGCCAATGTTTTTTCCCTTAAGAAACATTTTTTCCACAAATGTTTAGTTTATTGATCGAACATTTCTAAGGCAAATATGCACAATTTATTGTACATACAATTTAAGTATGTAGTATAACTCGCTAATAAAGTTCTTCAGATCACGAGAAACACATACAAACAGCATACATACGTATGTACCTATACATATGTATATATCGTAATGTCACAATCGCTCCACGGGCATTTATGATACGCATTTCAAGAGGCTTGAAATCTGAATCAGCCTTTTTTATTTGTTGCTGCGTTCCAAACCGCACAAAGTTTACACAAGAAATTAACAAGGGGCCGAGTGAAGTGTACAATATCAATTTACGAACTGGACAACAACAATAACAAAGAATTGTTCGTACATTGTTGTTGCATTCGTTCATTGAGCTCAACTGGCTTACTGAAGTCGTTCATGGAACTCGATTGTTTACGGAGAATCTTGAAATCATTCAAAACAAAACTTTGCTTTCACAGTGCAATGTCGTTCAATTAAATAGTTTTTGAGAAATGAGATCCATTCACATACCAAGTACCCGAGATTATTGTGGAATAGAACTTTTGGCATCCCCTGTGAATCGATCAGTGTCAAAATTACTTTCTAAAAAGTTCCAGCGAATCAAAAAAGTTCAAATTATTGACAAAAACACTTACATGAGAAATTTAATGGGACCAGAAATCGTAAAGCCCTGAGACTTACCACAACCCCCAAAAGAAACGAAACGAAGAACAAAATAATCTGGACCAACACCGAGAAATCGAATGTCATGGTGATGAAGAAATTGAGAGGACGCCCTACGACAAAAGAAACATGGTCCATAAATGGTTGTGCTATTGAAAATGTTAGGGAATTTAAGTATCTGGGGGTACTGCTAACGTCGAACATGACTTTCCAGAAGCGTGTAACACAACGACTGCGGGACTCCAAGGTAGCGATAAACTCCAAATGGAATTCCTGATTTTGCCAATATCTGGAATACCCCGGAATACCACTACGCCATTTATTTAGAAACGGGCCTTACCCCGCTTTATTTAAAATCACTGGAAATGCTATATGAGTAACCTCAGCTCGCATATACTCGCAATTGATTGATAAGTGGGACAGCCTGGCGCATCTGAATTGATGAAATATCTTTCGAGCACCCAAACTCTTAAAAAGACAAGCACGAAAAGATACTGAAATGAAATTTTTAGACCAGGCTAGACCAGGCATTATCCATGATATTCAGAGCGAGAAAAGAGTTGCAGCAACTCAATTAAAGGCCTTATAGAACAGCAGAAAATACCGACTGTAACATGTGTAGTCCACATAAAAGGGAAGGCACAAAAACAAAAAAAAAAAACAAAGAAAAAACAAACACAAAAACAAAGACAAAAAGAAGCACAAAAACAAAGGCAAAAACAAAGACAAAATCAATAACAAAATCAAAGACAAAAAAAAACAAACAAAAAAAACACAAACAAACACACAAAAAACACAAAAAAACAAAAAAAAATACAAGTATCTAAAACAAGACAACGAGAAATTAGACAAAAAACAAAAAAAAACCGAATTAATATTTGGAGTCGAGTACTAAGTACCGATTACTTAGTCTCTAATACTACGAATCGAGTACGGAATATCGAGTACTTGGTATTGAATAATAAGTATCGAGTACTAAGTATATAATACTTAGAATCGTGTACTGAGTATCGAGGGCTTGGTATTGAGTAATAGGTATCGAGTAATTGGAATCGAATACTGAGAATGAAATACTGAGTATCGAGTACTTAATATCAAGTACTTAGTATCGAATACTTATAATTGAGTACTGAGTATCAAAAATTTGGTATCGAGTACTTAATACTGAGTATCAAATACTGAGTATCGGGTACTTAATATCGAGAACTTAGTATCAAATACTTAGAATCGAGTACTAATATCGATTACTGAGTATCGAGTTTTGAATATTGAGTATAAAGTGACGCACAACCGCAAGAATGCGAAAGGCGGAGCATAACGTAAACATCATGTTTCACATCAAGGCCCCTTGAGTGTTAGCCACACTCACACCTTTTTTAAAAAAACGCTTTTGAATGGTATATACGTAACATATTATGGTACATCTCCTGAAAGTGGAGATATGAACCAAAACATGAGGATAAATATCTCACGTTGCTTTGTTCAAATAAAGTTTCCCCAATTCCATCGTTCCACAATTGCTGCGCCACTTAACGGCGCTAACTTGACGCGCATTTCGCAGCCTCGGTCTCTCTCTCTCATCGTTCTCAAACGTACGTCATTCTTCTTCGCGTTATCGAACTGTGAGGACGGTCGCGCGTATCAGCACCAGATACACGCACACACACTCACAAACAAATACATCTCATAGATACAATTTCCTTAGCTCGTAGGTGGTGTGTGCGCGCTGGCGCTGCGAATAAGAAAGAAATTTGTGTATTGCAGCAGAAGTTTCGCTGCGCTCAGGCTGTGTGTGCTCTGCCGTCCGTGAGAGCGTTAAGCCATGAAAAATTCAATAAAACAAAGAGAAATGACCGTTCAGTGAAAAATGTTGGCTTGCCCGAAATTGCAGTGTAGTTCAAGGTTTTTATAACGGAGTTAAAATCGCAAGAAATAAAAAGCAAAGGGAAAAACTGTGTGCAGATTTTTGTATATATACAAAAAAAAACCGTTAATGAGCCCAGCGAGCGACTGTGTCTGTGTGGGTGCGTGCGTGTGTTTTATTGTGTCAATAAGTGGAGTTTGTTCAATTTAAATTAATTAATAAAAGAATCGAAAACTTAAGTTATTTGTTGAAAAATATCTAAACCCCCAATTGCTCGGCTCGAGAGAGCCCTAGCCTTGCCTCCCCCCCCCCTACAAAAACAAGGCGGCAGACGTAATCTAGCCAGTGCAAACGGTGGTGGAGCTACAACAACAACAACAGCAGCCTTCTCAGCTCAGCTCTCAGCTCTGGCTTTGGTTCTGCTTTTGCGCAGAGCGAATTCGCCGCGCCGTCGTGTGTTTGGAAACACCTTGCTCCAATATTTTTCCTCGCCTCCCCCCTCGCCGCGTTCGACACACACAGCAGTCACACAGCCACAGTCGCAGAGTCTCAGTTTCGGTTCGTGCGCGCTTTGCGATTCTTCTGCTGCTGCCCTGCAGCGGAAAATCCAACTGAAAGAAAAAAGAAAAATCACACCAACACAACTTCCTTTAGATACAGGCAACTGCAATACTAGAGAAACGCAAAAAGAAACAACAACAAAAAATTGTGCAATTTTCCAATGCTGGTTAGCCACGATTTGCACGCGATTCCCTTAAATTTGGGCTACAGCAGCTCCAACTCCAGCTTTAACATTGTCGCCGTGTCGACGTCGCCGTCGTTGACGTCGCTGCAGCGTCGCAGCATCAGCATAGCCAGACCGTTGGAATTGGACTCGGACTCGCCATGTACTACAACATAGAACAGGTTTGTAGCTTTGACTTTTCCCCACTTTTCCCCACTTCGTGTGTCGCCTCGCCTCGCCTTGCCTCGCTCGTCTCGTTGTTCGCTTATTCATAACTTTTTTGGTTATAGATTTTTGTCACCCTCCCCCCTTGCCCCTCGCCCCTTGCCCATCGACATCCTTCAGTTACTCACACATGCTCAACTGTTTCAGTTTTTCAATTATTAATGGTGGCCATTAGTGCGCGCGCCGCCCTCCCCCCACCCCATCCCTCCCACTCTCTTCCTGTCGCATAGTAGACTTTTTTTTCCTTATCGGACAAATTGTGTTTGTCTGAAAAGTTCAATGAGGTGCGCACAACTGCAATTGCACTTCCCCCCCTCAGCCATGTCATTGTCCATTCCGTCATATTTATGTTATCGACATTTTGAGATAAAAATCATGTTGGTATGTATGTGTGAACCCCGCTACCCGCAGCCCAGCGGAAATGTATTGCATTAGGAGAATTGCCACGGGAACACTGCAATGACAGTCTCCGAGTCTGTTGACTAATTTACTCCGCAGGGCCGAGAGTGGGTTTTGGGTGTGGATCATTTGCTTTTGCCAGCTACCTGATATACTAAGCACTTTTCTTGGAAAATAATGATAAGAAAACATATTTAGTCATCACATTAGCAAAGATTGTATCATAGTTCCAAGCAAAGGTTGTGCAAATCTTGACTAACTTTTAGAGTTACGAAATTGGAGGCGATAAAAGTACTTGGTACACACACATACAGAAGATTCAACCCAAATCTTTAGGCTTCCTCGAAATTTTGGCACTTCTAAAGCTAAATATCAGATATGTATATGACATGTTAAGCAGTAAAGAAAAATTTTTTAATCCGAATCGATAAACAATTGGAATGTACAAAACGTTTTAGGAAGGGATCTAGGTTAAGATTTGCCAGTAGGCAAATATTTCTTAGCCTGCACAAAACCCATTCGATTGATCGGAAGTGGTAAAAAAAAATGTACAGCCATGCTCCCATTTTCGCATTCGAAAAATTTTTAAGATTTGAAACTGGTTTTTCGACCAAATTTGCTCTCCAAATCGCAAAACTTTTGCGAATGTGAAAATGGAAGCATGGCTGATAACACTAGGCAAGAAGGTCCAGTATATTGAAGGGTTGGTAGCAGGGATGCAAACCGGTTCCGAACCGAACCGAACCAAACCGGAACCGAACCGCTAATTGCAGCTGATAAACCGAACCCCAAACCGAACCGGCGTCCCTTCGAAAATGCTGAACCGAACCGAAAACCAGAAATGAAAACGGTTCGGTTCGTTTCAGTTCACTGACGAGTCAGAAGACGTACAAATTTTGGGAATTTCAATCGAATTACTACAATTAGTCCTTATCGATGCCGGATTTATGTAGCACCCAACCGTTTTGAAACATGTGATTCCGTACACCTCCAGCAATTGTCCACCGACCTCTTAATATGCCTGTCTTGCGTATCTTATTTCCTTTACGGGACGATATTCTCATAAGTCTGTCAAGCTTCCTCATCTTAATCCAACTTTAGCCAGGAGAACAGCTTTTAAAGTGATATCATTATGGACGAAGCCAGCAGATGTTCTCTAGGAATTCAATTTCGAAATGGTCGAAAAGTCACATATTCACTTTAGAAATCATTATATTTCAAATAGGAGGCACGCCCGGGCTGGGTCGACCGAAGCGGAGATGGCGCGACCAGGTGCAGCGAGATATTTCGAAGCTGGGTGTGCCCTTCTGGTGGGATGTCGCTCTGGACAGAGCCGAGTGGCGGGCATTAGTTGCAAAGGCTGGGACCGTAAAACGGTTGTGATTCTATCATCAAGGCCAAAGAAGAAGATATTTCAAATATTGAAGCAAAAGTTCGGGGAAAAGTTTTTCGGAATGAAATAGCTTTTTCTGGAAAAAAAATGTTCAATATTTTAAAGATTAGCTAGACCAAATAGAGTTGGTTCAAACAAAAACTTCTTACTTCTAAAAACCAGAACTAATACTTTAAATGTAATAGAACCCAACGGACCCAAGTTTATTTTACATCAAAAAGTATGTCCCACCTAGGTTTATAGTTTTTCTAACTTCTGCAGCTTATAGGACCAAAAAAAAATTACTTTCTGAACAGATTTTGGGACGTTTCTGAATGTTAGACTTCAGAATAGACTTAAAGGGTTAAGATTCGGTGGAATTGGGGCGATCCTAAAACAAAAAGAAGTTTTTGACATCATTTTCGATATGCCGCAACTTCAAAAGTCTGAAAAAATGGCTTTCCGAGCAGATTTCAGGATAGCTTGCGACGATATCCTCAAGGAAGGGCATTTCGAGATGAGATAGAATAATGGAGTTTTTGAAACGTTTTCGGACTGCTTTACCTTCGAAACTTCGGAAAAATACCTTTCCGCGCAGACTTGAGGCCAAACTGGGACTTCATACTTAAGAAAAGCTTTAAGGCTTGAGACTCGGCAAAATAAAAGACGATCCTTGAACAGAAATTCGATTTTGGCAACTTTTCGAAATGCCTTATCTTCGAAAGTCTGGAAAAAAATAATTTTCCGAACACATTTATGCAAAATTCGGTACGTTATCCTTAAGTACAGGCTTTAAGGGTTTATATTCGGCGGAAATTAGAGCGATCCCAGAAATACGCGTTTGTCCTTTTTCTAAACTAATCGTAATTTCAAAAGACCATGAAAATATGGGGTTGTTATACGTAAGGATGGGCTTTAAGGGTTGAGATTTGACAGATTTTCTGCATCCAAGAACATAAATTGCGTTGCGAATTCCTTTCCGCTCTGATTTGAGGGAAGATCGGGAATATTTTCGAAAACGGAAACTGGACTTCATTAAATTTATAATAAATTAAAACTGAACCACTGAACCGTACCGAAACCGCGGTTCAGTTGGCTTCAAAAACCATGTACTAAACCGAACCGGTGGTTTAAAAACTGTGTGAACCACTGAACCGAACCAGTCCTTATTTCCAATCGGCTTGCGTCCCTGGTTGGTAGTGATTCTAGATGATTTCACAATGCTCTTAGGTTTCTAAGAATCTGCGGATTTTTTTATCTTCGTTTGTCAAATTTAATGTAATCGTCTCTCTTTAAGCACCTACAGTAATCTGCTATCATGTCCCACCTACCCTGGTACCTTTTCTCCATATCTTTGATATTCTGGTGTAACCTCTCACTGAAGAGTTTTGTGAGGTTTTTTTTTTAGAATTTTGTTGCTGGTTCATTACAAATGACCAGCCTACTTTACAGTTATTAGTATATACAAACATTTTTGGTCTTTTGCTCCAGAAGTGGCGGCCCACTGAGTCCAAAGTCCAAAACAGGCCCACCTTACGGGAATTTTTTGGTGTTTTTGAGCGCAAGCTGCCTTTGGAATTCCCAAACAGTTTTGCCGTCGCGAACATGGAGAGACTGCTCTTTGGACAGACATTTCAGGCTCAAGATCGCTGCTGAGTGAGGATTTGGTCCCTCATGAAAAGTCGTCCGATCAACCTGATGCCTCCTTTGTTGTGTTGTGTGCCTCTGTTTAAAGTTATGCCAATAGCATAGCAAGACCTCGAGCCAGTAAAAACTGCAAGTTAACAGTATAAAGGTCATTAAAACAGTCATAAAAGGAAACGAAAACATATTAGAATCTCTACCACCCATTGCATACTTTGGGGCACCAGCAATAAATAGGATATTTTTGGATTCTTACACAAGTGCTAAAAGAGGTATATCTCCATTGAAAAAATCGCAGAATTGTTTGGGATAGTTCATTTCAAAGCTAAGGAGTGGTACTTTCCGATGGTATCAAAGAGAGTCCAAGCAAAAGATTCTACGATTTTCTTAACCGAAGATACACCATTTTGAATATACATATGTGCTCCAACTGACCTTATTTAGTAGATGTGGTTTAAAATTTTCATAAGAATTCAATAAAAGTGCCTATCCAACTATAGTGATTTCGCATAGCATAGTTTTGGGCAGTAGACAATTGAATAGTTTTAAGCACTTGTATTCAAAGTGGTACATCTTCGCTCAAAAAAATCGCAGAACTGTTTGGCATAGTTAAATTTAAAGCTAAAAAGTAACACTTTACTTATAATGTCAAAGACAGTTAAATCAATAGTATAGGTTTCCCATAAAACGTGTCTAAAAAGGTTCAAAGAGGCCAAAAAGGCATTTGGTTCATCATCGCATACACCATAAGTGAACTGTGAAATTTTTCGTCGCGTCAATTGGCTTCCAGATACCCGACAGCGAAAAAAATGAGCGATTCTCTATTACTGGAGGTCGCTCCATGGGAACTAAATCGGCCGATGGTCGAGCCAAAAACTTATTTTCCTTCTTTCAAACCTTCTAGATTATTTTTTGCATTATCTTAGAAATCGTGGGCTATTATGCCCTTTTCCGTGGGGTGTTCTTTAGTTGCCTAAGTCGGTTGGATTATGGGAAATAGTGGATGCGCAAGCTTAGCCGTTTTGCGCTATTAAGAATCTGGTTTTCGTTATGGTAAATCGTTAGACTGCATCCCAGACCATTTGTCGAAACCATTTTAAATTCGCTTTTCGTTTTTTAAAAGTTCTGAGCACCATCTTGAATTATTCTTCAGGGCTATCAATCCTCTAATACTTCATAATTAAATATGGCGGCATAATTTCGAAGCAACAATTTCGTTGAGTACATTTCGTGGCAGAAATGTTGATGTTTTGAAGCGAGAGAAAAATATCGGGCCCTTAAATTACATAACTTATGATTTGTATTGAAATGGAATCATGGCTGTGAATCGAATTGAAGAAATCGGCGGCGGTATTGGTGTGCGATAGCGAAGCGTCACAGCCCAGCTGAACTGACCCTGCTCGACGTCTGGGCATCGAATGCAAGCAAAGAGAGCGCTGCTTACGCTCATATGCCCGACTTCGGCATGCGCTCGGCTCGTGTGCGTGTAAATAGCCGATTGCGCTCGGCCCCTGGGGGCTATGGAGGAACATCGCTGGTCTAATGTCTTATGTATGTAGTTTCATTCATCTGCTATCTCAGCTCTACCTGACGCCTACTTTTTCTGTCCATTAAACCCATTAAAACACTATCATCTCCAGCTTTGGAATTTTTCTAGTAATCAGTTGCAGATGCAGGAGATAATAAACGAAACATAAGTTTTATCGAGGCTTTATAAGTCTTTCCCCTTAATGTTGAGTGTACAATTGACCTGCTGTTCTATAGTTTGTTTGCATGCTAAGGTTCCACTTAATCCCAACTTTGGACAAATTCAACCACCACCCCTTACTCCACTCAGAGAGAGAGACACACACATGTGTCCATAATAGACTTTTGCCGCCTCAGCCTACTTCGAAACCAATAAAGTCATTTCACACACATTAACCCAAACCAACACGCAACCCTACCCCGAAATACCCGGGCTAGCGGGGAGCTCAGTCCATTTGATAATTGCACGGAGGTTGGACCATTCGCATCTTTCAGACTCTTTGTCATGCTCCTCCCCTCCGAATCGGCAGAAAAACACATGCGAAACACTGTTCGGTCACATATGTTGCCCAAAGTGATTATTTTCACTAAAAATAAACGAAATTAATGATTGATGAAGTGAAACAAGGGAGCGAAACGATTCCCCTGAACGTCAGCCGTCAACACCAACACCAGCCCCAGCCACCAGCTTCCAGATCTCATTTCCCCAGCTTTGGCCAAAAGAAATGAAAATTGAAAAACAAAAAGACAAAGAGTGAAGCAATCGTAATGAGAAATAAGCCGTCACATAAAAGGAAAGTGTCGTTTAATTGAAACCAGGTGAAGGAGCTGTTTTTGGACTTGGACTCAGTGCTGGACCCACTCGATGTTCCTTTGTGCCACAACCGCCAGTCGCTGCCAGACGGAAATCATAAAAATGTTGCATAAAAATATTTTTTATGTGTTGCTGGTGCTGCCAGTGCTTCTGCTGTGGCGTCTTCGTCTTCTTCTATAATAATAAAATGGGAATAAAATAAAACAAGTAAAGGCGAACCGGGACCGGGACCAGAACCGGGACTGGTGCTGTGGCGTTTGCCGTACCACATATTTCGTTTATATTTACTTGACAAGTTTTGCACTGCGTCGAGACGTCTCCGTCTCTGACTAGGTCTCCGTTTCGGTCTCTCTGCCCTGCTTGCCATTTTTTGGCGGCTGCTACAACGGCGCTCCACGTCATCAACAACATCATCAGCATGGGCTCTGGTGGTGCTGCCTTTTCTGTTTTATAGTCCAAACGTGATAGCAAAATGTGCCTTGCAGTTGTAGTCAGTTGTCTTCATTCATTCCCCCTGGTCTACCTCCTAAGTCTACTACAACTACACTCGGAAAAAAAGTGACGTATGTAACTAAAAGTTCAAGTAATTTTCCTACTTGAAAATAAGTCAACTAATTCTATAAAATGCATTCTTACTTTAAGTACATAACTTTATGGATTGAGTATGAATTTGACTTTCGTCCCTTTTCGCTTACGAAAAACTAGTTAAAAACGATTTAAAACCCCAAAATTGTTTGAAAGTGAAAATGTACGAAGTATGAAATAGGAAAAGTGGAAAATTTTCTTATAGAAATCTGCTCCTACAATTCTCAGTTGGTTCTATCAGTTTGTTCCGATTTTGATATTGAATACTATCCTGTCAACTATTTTGGATTTTAAAAGTTTCAGACTGTTTTTTGGCTTCTATCCCGACTCGATATCCAAATGTTAAACACAATCTCCTGACCCGTTTTCGGGAATCCGATAGTCGCCTGTTTCAAGCAAGAATAGAAGTTAATTCAGAATCTAGTACGAAAGAATAGAAATTAGGTATTTGGTTCCCATCTACCGGTACCTATTTCTTATAACCAAAAGAGCTTCAAAAAAAAAAAAACAGTAAAAACTTCTTAGTGTTTGTGAGAATATACGTTTGACTGACCAAAAACAGCGGTTACAATACCTTTTCAATAGTTTAACATATTTAAGAAACTATCTATATTTCAAACGGCATGCTCAAAATGAAGAGGCGAAGCCTCTCAAATCTTCATGATTATCTAAACTAATTATAAACTTCGATCCTTACCAGCCGTACCACTCGGGTGTCTTCATAATAATCTGAAATCATAGGAAAATTAAACAAGCTTCGCGATTTCTTAGACCACTCAATCTACCCGTCTACAGAAGTTATCTATTAAATCTTCAACATAATGAAAACTTATATGGATAGTTAGGTCCTTCTTTCAGCCACTGCCTGTCTTCGAGCTTCTGCTTCCACTGCTGTCTTAGCAGCTCTCTGTGTTGCGATGTGTATTGCACAATGCTGGCGTCGATTGCTCGACTGCTTCGGCGTTTCTGCAGATTTTAAACTGACCTGCCGCTCCACTTTTTCATTGCGATTGAGATGGTGGCGCAATCTCCTCAGCTCTCTGTCAAGTGATGTGTATACCAAATTGGTGCCGTCGATGGCTCGCCTGCTCTAGCGTTTCTGCTGATCTCAACCTGGCTTACCGCTCAACTTGTTTATTGCGCCGCGTTTGCGATTGTTCTGGAGTTTTAGAAGCACGCTGAGATGCGATGTGATCAGCAAACTGCTGGCGTCGATTGTTCGCCTGTTATGACGACTCGGCAGCTCTCCGATGCCTTTTCCTTTTCCGGATTTATTTTAGAAAATCACAAAAATTACAATTTTAAAATGTTTGAAGTTCTTTCATTTTTTACAATTAGAGTGATTCCGTTCGATCTAAGCCTATAGGAGACGTATGAAAACAAAAATTTTGCAAGTTTCGCGGTTTTTTTTTTTACCATTAAAAGAAAGTTAATAAGCCTATGTATTATTTCAGGTTATCAACTATCTGTGTGCAACATTTCATCCAAATCCGCTGAACAATTTTTGCGTAACAAATAAACAAACATATTAACATTTCACATTTATAATATTCTGAGCTGTTCTGAACTCCACTTACACCAAAATTTTGTGCTTTTAAATCGGTTTTTGGACTAGATTTGGTCTTTAAATCACAAAACTTTTGTGAAAGTGAAATTGAGAAAAAGGCTGATTGTCAAATTCAGCATTTACAAAACCTTTTATCTTAAACGAAACTCTTACAATCTGAAACTGATCGAACGATAAATGTTTTCAATAGTCTTATCACAATGCCACAGCCTATGCGCTAGTCCCTCATTCATTGTTGTTTTACGCAAATACATTTTGTGTGCATCAGACAGCCACAAGCACACACACTTAACCAGGCAATAGCTACCCAGTTGGACTTTTCATCATGTAATATGCCCTTTTTCATGCTTACTTTTCACGTGAGACGGCATGCAAAGACCTGAGCCTTCGGCTTCGTTTTGCAATGGAAACGCCGAAAATCTTAGGGGTTTCAACCGTTTCCGTTTGGGGTGACGTCATCAGCAGCCTGCTTTCTTACTTTCTCAGTAATCGGAAGTACAAACTTTGTAAGTCGTAGGAGGGAAGACCTGAGACTTTCGCTGCCGAACCCCTGAGTTGCATGTACTCACTATTTACGTGAAATTTTATGCCACCAGATGTACTGAGATTTCTCAACACATTCTGCAAAGTCCGACTGGGTAGTTTTATCTTTCTATTCTTTGCATTTTATGGCTTCTAATGCCGTACTAGTTTCACATTCTCACACTCGTTTTCACATTCGTTTTCACATTCACATTAACAACTCGCAATTTAAGCTTAAATTGCATAAAAATGTAGCTTTCTCTTAATGATCAAATTTGGTTCTTAGTCCATCTAGTTTTTAGATTTTCCAAAATATAAAAAAATACCTTCTTTTGAAGTGTCAAGAAAGTGTTTTGACCAGATCTCGAAACTCATATATCGTATTCTCAGTACAGCAGCTAAAAGGCTCAACCCAGTCGGCTCAACCCAAAATTACATTTATAAATTCCATACCTACGTCTACGATTTCAACAGAACACTAAAGAGAAAGCAAACTGTACCGGCTTAATGTTTCGAGTACGGTCTATTCAATCACAAGAATCTGTGTTCCCGGATTCAAGTTTTTAAGCTGTTATTTCACTTGAATGAATTAATTAAATTCATATCAAACAAACTTTATAAAGTTTTCTTAGTAGGCAATGTGCTTCAATGCCTTTCTGGTAAATTTAAGAACTCAGACAACTAAGATGAGGTTTCAGGTTTCAGTAAACTGCCCTGATTTTACCTCGCAAAAGCGAATATGGGAACAGCTTTACAGGTGATATATCTGAGCTGGAGGAGGATTTGAAATGAAACATTTTATGGACTTAAACCATTAACATTTGATTCTCGTTTTAAGTGTTCACTGTCTTGTTTTTTAGAGAAATATGCAATTTTTCATATTCTTTAAGATTAAATCGGCTTCGGTTCAAGAATGAGCCAACAGGCGAAGCAGGCCACAAAATGTCTTAGAAAACTTCCAAATCGTTCCTAGATCAAGTATTTAAGGATTGGAAAAAATCGAAGTTGTAATAAGTATCTCACTTTCAACTTAAAAAAACACCCTGACATATTTTTCTCAGTGCATTACTCCTGCTGTGCGGTGCGCCCGGGTTGTGCATTTTTCGTGCATTTCGACGCTCGACTTCGTCTTCGACTTGGACTTGGTCTTGGCATTTTCGTTTTTCCTTGCAGTGGGAAAAATAAATTAATGGAAAACATGCAAACATAAATTCTCTTTAGCTGTCAGGTGTTTCACATTTTAAACGTAAATTATAAATAAGCAAAGTAAAATTATAATTCCGCCTAAATGTTTTATTTGCCACCGTCTGCTGTCAGTTGCTCCTCCTTCCTTTGACTTTGTGTGTTTGTGTATGGGAAATTAATATTATTCAAATTAATGATGGAGCTTATAATTGGCCTCGTTTTTTTTTTTTTTCTTTTGCTTTTCTATTTTGTATAAATACTCTCCACATCGTCAGCGTCATCTGGAGCTGCTTTGGCTGCTTTTTAAGAGCATTTGACATGACTGAGGCTTCATTTTACATTCGATGCGCCGCCTCCACTTTGATTATGACGTGAAGTTGGCCAAGTGCAAATACTTTGCTGGTACTTTTTAATTAACTTAATTAGCATAGATGATGGGCTAAGAGCAGCAGCCGCTTACACAACATGAAAATTGCATTATGCCTCGCGCACGGCAAAACTCTAAGGCACAGCTTGCCATGCGGAAGAGTATTGCGGCAGTAGCGGTGGTTGGGGAGGAGTAACGGAAAAAGTTGCCTTTGATTTGGCCTCCCAAGAACAGGCCCAGTGTTTAGCCACGTCGCACGAAACATAATGAGTACGTTCAAACGATTCTTATAATGAACTTCAAGTTGATAATGTATCGCTTTGTTAACTACCTAATAGGTGCAACTTACAGAAAGTCATAAATTGAAATGCTAAACTTGAGTTTTTAAATAAGCTTTGAAGCGTTCCTGGTGCATGTGACGAACATTCGCCTTTTAAACGAGCTCAAAATTCTACTGAGCTGTTAAATAAATGCGTCTGCTTTAATTTCCAACTTCCTTTTTCTGGTCCTCCTTCTAGTGACGCTCTTAGAGTAGCCAACAACTGTAATTGATAGTTTTACCACGAAATATAGGGTTTCGGATCTAATTCTTGCAGCTTAGTTCCAAAATTCATATATGTATAATTCTTGACTAAAAACTGTACCGAAATTAATCAAAGGGATGCAATCCGGTTCAAAAAGAAAACAAACTGCAAAGCGAACCGGCGGACTTTCGGAAATCCCACAAAGCAAAACGCTTCGGTTCAGTCTACTGACGCGTATTCAGACGTAAAGTGCTCCCCTTTAGTCAAAGATACTTTTAAGTTTGGGAATTTTGATCGTTTCCTTAAGATAAGTTTTATCCGACTTTCGTTTAAATTAAGTTATGTTTCGTATTGAATCGAACCTGATTGACCTGATTGATGTAGTCTTTAAAGATGCCTTTTGTCAACCATTTTAAAACACGTGACACATTTATATAAAAGTCTAATTGGCTGTTAGCCGGCTCAAGGTCAAGGATTGATTATAATTCAATAATCAACCGAAATCAACAAAGATTTTTCTACACATAGACTGCATTGATTGCTCAGACAGAACTGTTTTGAAGGCCTTCCGGCGCATCTCATCAGTAAACTTAAATGCTGTCACAACAACTGTCATATTTATTTCAGTGATATCACCCTACGTTGAGATTTAACAGTTTGTATTTGTTCAGGTGTGTAACTTGGTGCTCTTTGCTTATGTCTGGCAACAATATTATTCGTTTTCAGCACTTTACTGATGTGTTGTTGGCTGCAATTAAATTTTCTGGCTGCATCTCGTTGACTTATGTTGTTTTTGTTGTTAAAAAGTTGGGTTAGCTTTCTGACAGCTTGGCCGGTCATAATGTTTGATTTCCGACCACTTCCAACTTCTCTTTTTATTATTTTTCGTTGCAAAATACTATAAATACTGCGTTTGGACTTGCCCTCTTGGGTAAAATGGTTTACTGTAAACACTTTACCTTTGTCAGCGTGCATTTCGTAGAATTTTACAACGCGATCAGGAAGACGTTCTTGCTCGGACGGCATGATAGCGACTACTTGTCAAAATTTTTTTCGGGGGGGCATGAAAACATGCCACATCCCGAAAGCTTTTATGTAAAGCTCAGCTAAGGGCGCGCTCTCTCAAAGTTTGTGCAGGTTTCTATTTGCCGGGAAAAATCTGCCGAATTTGCGCATGAATGTGTGTTGCGCGTATGCCTCAGTAAACTGCAAGCGTGTATGCGTGCTAGTGTGCTGCAACAATAAGTTAATACAACAACAAAAAGAACTTTGAGCTGAAAGCTCTTTTTTGTTTACGCTCAGCTGCTGAGAGCCGAACAGCTTTGTGCGTTTCTCTCATCGAGAACCATAAAACACAAACCACAAGAGAAGCAAAAACAAGTGTTCTGCTCAGAGAGAGAGCGTAACTTGTACCTGTCATTTTGGTAAGCAGACAGCACATAAAAATTTGCTTGATAATATTTGGCGAGCTCTGTTGTTTTCTCTGTCTGCTGTCTAATGCATTTGATTAAAATTTTAAGTATATGCGGATCCTATTGGTAACTTTACGTCTTCAGCTATATCCCGGACTGAACTATTTTGTGAATTTTATAGTGTTTTCTGAGCAGAGTGCCCATAACAATTGTCAAGCAGATTTTGCCACATATCTTAAGAAAGCTTTGGAAATTCTTTGGAACTCTTCTGAACTCAAAATTGTAAGTATGTGGCAGACGAAAAGGGTGGGTTAAGTTACGGTATCTACCAGAACCAAACCCGAAATGGATTATGGAAACATTTGAATGTCCAGTCATTTGGGTGGTCTTCTCATTCATCGTTTCCCGTTAAATTATACCCTGAACCGAAGTCGAAGTCTCTCGAGTGGTTGTGGCTGTCGCTGGAGGCGCTAAATGCAGGAAAACACATACCAAATAGAAAAACCTATGTGAATGCGTATAAATTTTTGTCTAATTTTTTTTTTATAGTAGAAGCGCGTGATGTTTGATTTATGCGCCGCCGTTGGACATTTTATTTCGATTGGCCCCGTCGGTTTTCCAGTCTCCCAGTTTCCCATATTTATTTTTATTGCTTTTTAATGCGCGCCGCGGAGGAAGTTTTATTTTTGGTGGGCAACTGCAGTTTGGCTGAACAATGAATTTGGTGGGATTATTTATAAATGGGAAATGGGGCTGGATTTTAAATTCAAATGCGACGGCACCTTATTTCATATTTACTCTGACTTTGGCCGGGGAATGTTTGTGCTTTATAATAACGATATAAAATATTCTGCTCTTGTCTTAGGCAACACGTTTCGTCGCCCCACAGGATACCCAGCAGCAGCAGGCAGCGGCGAGGATAGCAGCAGCCACGTCCACATCCACGTCGAAGACGAGAACAGGGACAACGTCGTTAATCTATTTACCGCCTTTCTGTTATCCATGTAAGCATGTGCCTGCGCCTGCGGTCGCCAGCTACGAGGAGGGACGGACGACGCGAAGGAGCTGCAGCTGTTGTTGTCAGCAGGATGGCTGGGAACATAAAAATTATGATAAACATGCTTCAGCCACCACCAGCAGACGAGCAGAAGAGGAATTCCTGCAGGCGCATAGCTGCACCGATCTCAGACAGACGTCGCAATTAGTTATGCCAACTGTGGGAGCTGTCCAGCGACACAAGCAGCGACATGAACGAATGCGGCGCGAAAGGCCAACGCTGCTCAAGGTAGATCCCATCAATAGTGCAGCAGCCACAACAATAGAAACCGCATACAATTCGCAAACAACGACAACAACTGCCACGGCAATGGCCACAACTGGCGCGTTGCTGCCGCACGATGATGAGTATGAGCCGGCGGTGGGGAGTGATGAATGTAGGTACTTTAACTATAACGGTGATATTAGTGCCCTGGAACGACTGGAGCTGGAGCAACAGCAGCAGCAGCAGGGAGAACCTAAGCAACTTTCTAGCATTACGTGGCTGTTATTGTTGTGGCAGCAGCTGCTCCACTCCAACTCTGACACAACGAAAACAACAACAACAACAACTACTACAAGGAGGAGCAGTACAGCAGCCAACGCTTCAAGGAGCAGAAGCAACAACATGACGTCGGCAAAAAGTTGGCTTGGTCCGTTGCTAATGCTACTACTGGCCACGTCCGTCAGTGGCTGGGGAGGCCGGCAAGATGGTGAGTATTTGACGCCGATAAGTAGCGATATGATAAGAATTTATAATTCATTTAAAGTAAGCAGAGCCCTGTGGGTTTTTCCACTTATTTTGGGCATCAATTTGAATTAATTTTGCAAGTTTTACGCATCCAAAACGACATCCACCAAGATAAAATAGAGCTGGAAAGGGATCCTGAACCGATTTTGCGGTCCCTCAAACCGGTCTATGAATCGAATCTTCTTAATTTATGACCTACCGAACCTGTAACCGAACCGAAAAAAGGTTCGGTTCAATTAATTAGTTTTTATCTTTTATTGTATAGTATTGGAGGACGAATTACAGAAATTTGCTTGGTTTTGATAAGGAAACTGAAGCAAAAGTCAAGCTGTTACATGGCAATTCAATCCTCTCATATTCCAGAGTCTTATAAAAATATGCTACAAACTTGACAAATCTTTACCTGGCAAATTTTTATGATTCATGATTTTGGATGTTCGATGTGCTCAGTGTGACTAGCCTGTTACCGACTCTCAGACTTTACGAGAATTTTAGAGGTTCAAAGTCTTGGTTTAAGCCGCTCTATTTTTTAATGGCTTTAAACTCACTTTGAAGAAATTTTCGAAGTCTATTTATCGGATGTCCCAAATCGGTTCGAAAGTTGTTAAAAACTGTTCAAAAGTGGTTCAGAGCTTCCTAAATAATTTAATTAAGTGAATATGATATTTGATTTGTAGATTGGGTATATGAAGCTATATATTTTATATGTTCTGGACTGGTTTTGAACCAGTTCAAAAAAGATTCAGAGATGAGCGTTTGACTAGGAAGTTTGGTGTAATAGTTGGTAATATGATATTTAGATATATTTCCAATTCCTAACCAAAAGTGGTACAAACCCATATCTCAGCATTTCTTTATGCTTCAAGGTGTACAAAATTTTTTTAAAGAATATTTTTTTCCAAGTCTGACGCTTTGTTCTGATAAATTTGAAACAAATTCATTTTCCAAAGTATTGTTCATCCCTAGCCACTACTTTTTCCAGGGTCTTACTTTCCATTTTAGCGTATCAAGGTATTTTTGGACCGGCTGCGTAATATTCGGCTGTTCACAAGTGAAACAAGTAAGAAAGTCGGTTAAGCCTGTACCAACGAAAGTGAATGCTCAGTATGTTTTTAAATCAGAGCTCGAAAAAAACTCTCAACACTTTCAACGTGTTGGCAAGAAACAGGGAGCGAAAGACAGTTTCAGTTCTGTTTTTGCTCAGTCATGCAATATAGCCTCTTCAAACTTAAAATCGCCACTTTTTTCAAATGAAAGCAGAAAAGTAGCTTTTCCCTCAAATTGTGTTTAATCTTAACAAAAGTTGACATATTCGGAGCACACAAATATTCAAAAAGAAAGTCTAATGATGTGGCTTTATAAAAAAGTTGGTTGCAACACTGTCCGATTCGATTTGACACTAGTGATCCTTTAAAACGTTTTTGTTTAGGTAATATGAACTTGAAATTTGGTCTGTAGTTTGGTTAGGGACTGGTCTAGAAACTGTTTAAGAGTGGTTCAGAGTCCTATTCTTAGAAATTATCTAAGTTATGAACTGTCGATTTGAAGTGTAGGTTGGAAATATGAAAATCAACATCAAATCAAAAATGGTTCCGATCAAGTTTGGACGCTTTCAAAAGTAAAACGCGATTTTCAGCAAGCTCAAACCTGAATATAATTGCTCTCATAAGACACATAACCATAAAATTGTAAGGAATGTAAGGAAAACTCAGTTAGATTTTCTCCTTGTCTGAGGCCTTGTGGCTTATACTAGAGGTGGAGAGCTATCTATAGTCCGCACCATCGATAGTCAGCGATAGTTTTTACCAAACCATCGATAATAATCGATAGTTTTCGAAAAAAAAAAACAAAAATGTCAAGTTTTAAATTATAAAACGAAAATAATATTTTACAAAATTATAGTATTTTAACCTTTAGTTCATTCAAGAGCTATACCAGCCTATTTACAGAAACAATTTGCGTTTTTGAGGTAAGATGAATCTATCATAAGTTACCTTGACCACCGCGAGAACACTTTTTTGCGGTGTCTCCGGAAACCAGCTCAAAAAGGTTGATTTAAATTTTGTTTCTTATGTAATTTATCTTTTACTAATGCTTTAAAGTTTGAATAAACTACTTCGATTACACAAGTTTACAAGCTGCAAAATAAGTCAATAAACCAAAACTAAAGTCTTACACTATTTTTTTGTATAGGTACTTTTCGTCCGAATCAAGAAATTAGCGCTTTTTCGAAAACTGCACCATCAACAAACTTTTTAACTTGATTTTTGGACTCTGGTTTTACATACGAAATGATATGAAATTGTCCGGATCGAAAATGCTGTAAACTAGTGTTATTATATGATCCAAAAAATTGAGAAACAGGCTTTTTTCGAACGCCCTTTTAATGGAATGTAAATGTTTTAAGCTTTGAAAGTAATTCTGCGGTTCAAAATTTCCTAACTGTATTTAATAATAAGATACATTACGATTAGAATGTGTGTACTTTTACTTATGTATAAAACTTTAAAAAACTATCGAAAACTATCGATAGTGTAGGGCTACCATCGATGGCGCCTCGATAGTGCAAAACCATTGATTGTGACGATAGTGCCATCGATAATTCTCCACCTCTTGCTTTTACGAACAGTAATTCAACCTCTTCAATTGGTTTTGGAACCGGTCTTGTTTGAATCCTAAGATAAATCGCTTAGTTTAAGGCTAAGCTCAAAAATCTTCTGAACACAAATAGAAGTGAAAACATGTCTCTAAATCAAACGTTAAACCTTAAGAACGCATTGACATAAGACACGCAGTCTGCTAGAGAAGCCTAATTTGCCTTGTAGTTTGTTCTACTTTAATAGTACTTGGGCGTTTGCATAGACACAAGTCTCCCTTTATAAGTTCAAAACAATTTTCTCTAACACATAATTTATAACTTTTTGAATTGACAACAACCATACTTATTGCTGGCTCATTCCCTACAATTATCCCTTATTATGACAGGCAATTTCCTTACCAAAAACAGAAACCAAAATAAAAATAAAAACTTTATCCGTCCAACCATCTATCTATCCATTTATCTATCTTGATCTATAATGACAACTTGTACGCGCTAACAACTGCTTAACCCAATTATAATGCCCACACTTATGGGTGTGCACAATTTCAAGTGTTTAGAGGGACAACGGAGCAAGGCACATGGCTTGGACTTGGACCACCCTTACTGTCTGCTTACGCACCCTATACAACAACACTCGCACACACAAACAACACACAAACAGAGCTCAAAAAGCATGACGCTATGCCTCAGACTCATTTGCGTTCTGTATTTTGGATTTTGGACTTTCGTTTCAAGCGAGGGAGTCGGAGGGGGAGGGGCAACCGAAATGCTTTTGTCTAACTTGAGTGAATTATGGTCAGCGGTCGGTGGTCGTCGGTTGGGCATCGGTTGTTGGTTGATTCGGACGATTTCCGTACAATTTGCCATAGCAAGTTGTTGTTGTTCTTGCTGGAGCGGCGGCGGCTGTTGCTTTTTTGGGCAAATTCGCTCAGGGAGAAACAGTTGAAACGCATTATACTGAACGCAGATCTGCGGTCACAAACTACTTATGGATTCAATTGAGCATGACCGAGGGGGTGTAGGGAGGGGAGGGTATGGAATGGGGATGGGATGGCATGCCACTTGCGGCAGCTGACGCTAAAAATAATGCCTCAAAATTAAATGAAATGTTTCTAGATTGAGATTCTGCCCTCAGCCCACAGTGTTTTTGTTTTACCCGCTATTTAAAATGCCAAGGGTATAAAAAGTTTGTGCAAATATTTGTTTCAGGCAGAAGAAAGCATCTCTGACACTCGCATTAAAGTTTTTAGTTTAAAAAGTACTCGATTGTATTTGAAATCAAGCTTGCAGCTGGTATGGAACCAGTTCGATTCAGGTTTTTTCGAAGTCCGAACCGATCCGGGTACAGAACCCTGTTTGACTAACCCAAAAACGAACCCGAACCGAACCCTTCTTTCTTATTAAAGGGGTTCGGTTTTAAAAATTACTCATTTATGACAAAGTCTTCGCATTAGACAAGTCTAAATTTTGAAAATAAACCTTGAAAACCAAGCCAAAGCGTTAAAAAGTTTAAATTTCACGAAGCTGTGAATTTTCCCCAGTTCAGTCGAAAAAGAAGAAACTCTTTCGTAAAAGAAAATCGTAACCCAGCGGACCAAACGTTTGAAAATCACAAGTATTGCAATCGGATCGGGAAACGATACCAATCAATTTCACCTATCGGTAGTTTGTGGCAGAGATTGTTCTGTTGACGATAGTCGCAAGAATTTATCGTCATTTCATTTCACGGGTTCCTTATGACACTAGAGCTTAAGCTGAAGTCGGCCCTGTCCGAATTCGATATACCCGATTTTAGTGAAATAAATGTTTAATTGCCTTCCCTTATGTTATTTAACAGAGCATTTACATTAATGTTAACATAGTAATAGCATATTAGCAGAATCGGAGATGCTTCCTTCTACCTGTTAGATACATTTGCACGACTTTAGTATACCCTTTTTACTATTCGAGTATAAAAACCTAAATCGTTTTACTGAAAATTAACAAATACTTACAGTTTAAGAAGGGATTTTCTCATATGGAGTTGCATATTTTGGCTTCAAGAACAATTTTTGTTAGTATGCATAAAATACTTTGACCTTAAAATACTTTAAGAACTAGCAATACTTGAATTAACAAAACAAACATAAATTGCTTCATTAAGGAACTACAATTATCATGTTTTAGCAGATCGTTTAATGTGGGATACGAAAAGACACATCTGGAAACTTCTTCTTGCCTTACTCCTCTTAGAATCGGATATCGCTGTACACTGTCGGAGCTAGTTAATTCATTAAAGTCTTTTTGAAAAACAAAGATTTTGGAAAAAGTATCATAAGCTTTGGATAATTCTTGTGACACGTGTTCGTGAACTGTTAAATCGATGTAAGTCTACTTTTAGGTCGCTTGAAGGCTTTGAGTAAGCGTAAGAAAGTCTTTATTATACCTATGGGAGATGGCCGCGGTTTGGGAAGATGATGGTCGGAGATTGATGTGGTTGCCTAGCGATCTCCTATATCTTGAGTGTTTTAAATGCCCACGAAGTTTATATTTAAGCTAAACTTTATCTAATTTTAATGAGGAAAAAATGGCGCGAAGTTCACGTGGTGGTTTTAGCTACTCTCTATGCTTAGTGTCACCGTTCACGGATAGGCTGAACAAGTTAAAAAATGTTTCGGTTACTTTGCGTTGCCAGAAGTGCATATCGAAGTTGCCACATACCCATCTAAATAAATTTTCATAAAAATCGTCTAATAAATGACAGAGTTATTAAAGGTTATAAAAAAGTGGCATACTTTTCGGAGCAGCATGCTCTGTTTGCTAACATAAAGTTGATATGATTAAATTTATGTTAATGCTCTGTTGTGTAACATTACGGAAGGCTATCAAACATTAATTACCCTGAGTAACGGGGATATCGAAGTTGGTCGGGGCCGGTCTTAACTTACGCTCTCGCTTTTCTCTGAAGAGAGCATTTCCTACCGCTTTCTTAAAGCTCAAAAGAGACTTTCTTATCCCTCTACTTCTTTGTCGAATGGCTATAGCCTATAGCTGTCATAGGAACTATCGGTCGAAAAACTAGCTTTAGTGAGAAAAACTTTTTTGTTTTCAATGGAAACGCCTCCAACAATCTTTGTATTTCTTAGTTTGCTATGCTTTCCCATGAGCCGAAGTTAACTTTCCCCAATTTCTTGATCCCATTTTTCTTGATCCAAGAGCTTCAATACTGGAACCAAGTACGAAACATTGTCAAATCAACTAGACAAGTTCTTGAATTAAGTGCTAACATTGCTCATTCTTGAATTAAGAGCATAGTGCATTGTCAAAAACAGGTATGTTTGTTCTTGTATGAAGAAATCATCAGGTTCAAGAGTAAGATAGATAGTTTACTCTTGAATCAATTGCTTCACAGAATCAAAGGTAAGGGCGCCCATATTCCAATCAGCTTTATCTCCATGCCAGCAATGCCATGACTGCTTGGGAATTCCAAAACAACATGAGTGCAAAAATCGATGGCGCTTGGTAGTTTTCTCTCCCATTAAAAACGAAACTGTTAGAGCGAACTCCACGCTACTCCGTCAAATGTGTTTACTTTCCTCTCTTAGTTTTTTTGACCTCACTTCCCCCGCCTAAAAACATCAAATTTGCTTGATTTTAAGAGCAAAATTCTTGAAAATTCAAGAGAGAATAGTTTTTTTGTTAAGAGCGTTCATACCTAAATTATTCGCTCTACTTTTTTCTGGGTGAACATGTCGGATTGATTACTATCTGCATTTAAAATCTGGACAAACTACTTACAAAATGGTGAAATATATAAGTTTTTCTCAAATTGCTGTCCAAAAATTACAAAATAAACTTGAGCAGTCTGTTTCACACACTTGCACCAGCTTATTACACCCTTTAGTACTGTTCGTACAGGGTATGAAATATTAATTAAGCAACCAATTAGTATCGCTGTAAGCAAAAATGGCATTTCCCCCCCGCTATGGAAAACCAAACTTTTCGACTTGCCCCAGTAAGAATTTCCCATCCCTCGCCACTTCACACATGATTCCTTACAAAGCCTTGGGCTCTTACAAGATTAATGCCCCTGATTACTGTCAGTTCATAAGATCTAATGTCAAAGGCAACTCTTTGAGAATCTACATTTTGTTTTCCTGTTGTCTAAAGCTCACTCCCTCTCTCTCTCTCTTTCACTCTCTCTCTGTGTTTTATTTTATTTAATTTTTTCTTTTTCGTTGAGCCACTCTAATCCATAGCCAGAAAAACAAACCGAAAATATCTCTGGCAAGCCCGTCATTTCAACTGTCTATACACTTTTGTACGCTTGTCTGTCTGTCCGACTGTTGGGTTGACGCTGTCGTGGTCGTATATTTGCTTTTAGATTGTACGGAACACGGAGGGGGGTAGCGAATTAAGGACGAAGGGCAACGTGCGATGATGTTGCTGCTGCTGCTGTTGTTGTTGTTACGCAAAAAGTATTGAATCATGTTGGTAAAATTATGCACGGTACTTGAAATTGGCGAAACAATTATTTCTCGGGCGGTGGCTGCCCGCCAAAGTATGCTACACTTTTCACACACCCAGCGAGGCTGGCAGCAGCCCGCTGTGCGTATGGGCCGCATTATGACAGGCAGCAGGAGCGAATACTCGTAAAAAGCACAAGTCATTGGACAACTCTGAGCTGCGGCTCAGTCAGGCTCAGAGTTCAGAGTACCGCGTGCTGATCCTGCGCATGAGTACCTTTTGTTTGCCGCAAATGTAAAAACAAAAAAATACAACAAAATAAAAGAAAGGAAAGGAATAATAAAATAAAATGTGTATCGCTGTAAGTGCGAGTGTGTGTGTCTGTGTGTGGCATGGCACGGTGTTGCCGCTTTAGCTGTGGCTGTAGCTGCGCACATTCGTCTCTTCTTGCCAGTTTTCTGTATTTGAATGCGTAGCCCTCCTATACCACCCCTAGGAAGCCCAACTCCCTGCCAATCGTGCCCAAACATTAAGCTATATATATATATATGTATGAGTGTTGAGCACTCGGAGGGTGGTTTTACCATTTTCAATATGTATGTCTGTCTGTGTGAGTGTGCAGCCATTGTATAGGATATAGTACTTATTCTTGTGTGTTTTATACCCTGGCCTGGCATGCCTTTAGCTAACTTTCCGTTTTCGTTTCGTTTCTTTCTCTATGCTTTGGCTTGTTTCCTTTTTTCCCTGTTTTTTTTTTTTTTTAATATTCACAATTGCCATTTCGTTAGTTTTCTCTATGGTGTGTGTGTGTGTGTGTGTGTGCGACATTATTATTATTACGAACAGTTTTTGGTTGCTTTGCTTGTTCAACTTACTTATTTATGTCGCCCTTCCACTCCCCTCCCCTTGTTAGAGGGTCGTAAATTTGGCCCCTTATGCGCACGCACTTAAATACAATCATAATAATAATTGAAACAATTTATAAATTAAAAAGCCACAAATCTTGGCACCAAACTTGACATTACAATTAGAAGAGCAACCGAAGAAAGTGGATAACCAAAGAAATATAAATGTATTGCATATACATAAAAGTAAGCGAGGCACAGTGGTCGAAATGGCCCAGCTAGCAGTGATAAATACATCATTTTATTAATTGAAGACAAATGTAGATTTGATTTACTTAAGTTTAATAAAAATCTTAAGAAATTTTTACAATTTGTAAATTATTTTTTCATTAATTTAAATTTGTATATGGGTTTAACGACCTATTTTGATTTTAGTCAAAGTGAATGTTAGCAGGCTCAAGGTCGAGGTTTGATTATAGTTCAATAATCAACCAGAAAATTCAACAGAGAATACAAATGAACATGAACAGTAGCTGTGGCTGTGTAGACGGCCGTTTCGGCTGCCGCCATGGACAAAAACCTTCAGATACCCTAAAGAGCGGAGCTTAAAGCTATTTGAAAGTTCGTGCAATTTTGTGCACTTGGAATTCTCAACTCGTTATTCGCCGACAGGGTAATATAAATAGGATTTGCAAATGGCTTGTTGGTGTGACAGCAACTGAAAGTGTACTGACGAATGCTTTGCCATGGCGTCAGCCGAAACGGCCGTCTACACAGCCACAGCTACTGTTCATGTTCATATGTATTCTTTGTTGAATTTTCTAGTTGATTATTGAACTATAATCAAACCTCGACCTTGAGCCTGCTAACATTCACTTTGACTAATTTAAATTTGTTTAACTGTTTGTCTTGTGTTGCCACCTGACGCATACTGCGCCTAGCGATAATTTATCGAACAATATTTTTCAAAGAAATAATTTCTTCATATTATTTAGACGGCTAATAGCAACTTTGAGTATAATCAAAACAGGTCACTAAAACCCCATATACATATATATAAACGGTAGTCTCGCCGTAATGCGCTATCGCATTATTATCGCATTCCCATCTCCCAACGGGAAGAAATGTGACACTATGCGATAACTTCTGGGCGATAAGAAAGCGTTAGGAAATAGTCTTCTGGGCGATACAATAGTGATAAGACAAACAAAATCTGAGGGATAAAAAATGCGTTTCTTCCTGGAGAAAAGAATACGCTTTTTTCTAACGTTATGATAAAGTTTTGAAAAACTGCGAATTATATAAATTTGTATAAACTTTATACTTAAACTGACTGGGACTCGAACTCGGCACCCTTTGGACGGAACACGATTGAATCGCCGTCTCTACCAGTTGCACTATCGCACACGATGGTTGCTACACGGCTAAGATACTACTTATATTGAATTGCCTATTCAACAATTTATTTCTGGCATATCGTATAGACTACACCACTTGTAATTTTCAAGCTTTCCGAATCTTACAACAATTACGAAATAAAGGTAATGTACTAAAATCAGGGATGCAAACCACTCGAAAATAAGTACACGTTCGGTTCAGCGGTTCACACAGTTTTCGGTTCATTACATGTTTTTTGGATCTAACTGAACCGCGGTTTCGGTTCGGTTCAGTGGTTCATAAGGCATATTATGAAATACAGTCGAACTTGAAATACAGTCGAACTTAGAGAATCTTAAGGGGACAAAAATAAACTTCGTTATATAGAAAATTCTTAATATAGATTAGTTTGAATATTGAACGAAATTGCAGTGTTCTGGAAGTTAAATCGCTATAAAGAAAACTTCATTGTACAGAAGTTCGTAATAGAGAAGTTCGACTGTATTATGATTTTTGTCGTAATGTGAGTTTTCGTACACTTTGGAAATTGAATTCCTATAAACCATTTGGGTATCTTTAACATCCTTATAAGTTCTAGGAATGCACTTTGAAAACGGAGAATGTCGGCAAGAAGAGAATACCTACTATGCATCTAACACACCCTATTAATGGTATGAGAAAAAACTCTCCTGACTAAGATTAAATGATTATCAACTGTCAAGAAAAGAATGCAGACTGATGACAGGTATATTAAGAGATCGGCTTGCAATTGCGGTAGACTTACAGGAATACATGTTGTAAAATTTGTGTTGACACAAATCATCCTTAAAGGCTTTATATCTCCTAAGGATCAATTCGGTCTATCAGTGGTCCCTTTGGTAGAGGGTCGAACTAAAACTATCTTAGGAAAACGAAGTTAATAAGTAGGTATCATTGGCTAGAGGAAAGCGATTCACGTTTTAAAACTCATCAGAGAACTGAACCGAACCGTTTTTCTTTGTGGTTTTCTGTTCGGTTTAGCATTTCTGAAAGGAAGCCGGTTCGGTTTGCGGTTCGGATCACCAGCTGGAAAAAGCGGTTCGGTTCGGTTCAGAACCGGTTTGCATCCCTGACTAAAATTGTACAGAGTAAAGATCTTGCTGTTCCAGCTACCCGAAAAGGTAAGGATCGTATATTTTCCCTGATGAAGTTTACTGTGTCTTCGCTAAATCTTGGATTCGGTATTTGAACTTTTTACCTTACTTCTGTATTTTAAAATTCGAGTAACTTTAACCGAGATTTTAGATATTTAGAAGCCGTAATCCCAATTTTGTTATAGAATTATCTTGAATAGGACTAGGTGTTAGTTGAGTAAATTAATAAAGGTAGTTTTTTTAGGATTGCAAAAAAAATTCCTCAAAGGGATTATTTGGTTGTACACAGGGTGAAATAACACGAGAACACTAGACTCAAGAATAGCACAAACGTTACCAAAAACAGGTCTTAAAAGGGTTTTCTTTCCTTAAACAGTTCTCACTGAGAACACCATAACTGGATTTAAGTGGAAACTGGACTATGTAAAAAATTTTATTGAGTTTGTTTCACTTTATAAATGGATAACTCATTCTGGGGGTTCGAGTAGGGGACATATTTCATATGATCGGTTGGGAAGTCTGTGCTGCTGCTCCGCCAGCCCATATTTTTAGAATCAGAGACTTATTGCTTATTGAAATATTTGTTGTTATGTAAAAACAGAACATGACATGGAGCTGGAGCCGGTCGTTAAAAAAGTTGCTTGGAACAGTGACCTGTGATTTTATAAACTGTTCCCATAAAAAAAATGGAAAAAGGGGATCAAAAAGTTGTGCAAATATATGTAACAGCCAGAAGGAAGTATCTCCGACCCTATAAAGTATATATATTCTTGATCAGCATCAACAGCCGAGTCGATTTAGCTATGTCCGTCTGTCTCTCCGTATGAACCAACAGATCTCAGAAATGGTAGGAGATAGGGTTTTGACATGTATGGGACATTTGCTTCTTATTCCTGCAGGCTGATCAAGTTTATTTTCAATTTTTGCCACGCCCCCTTCCGCTTCCGCAAATTGGAGAAAACGTTATATCTCCCACAGTTTTATAGATAGAACGTTCGTACCTTCTGGACTAATTTAGTAATTGGGATTCTTTATCGATCAGCCAATGGGTTGGTAAAAATCGAATGAACGATAGTCGAGTTATAACGAAAACAAACAATTATGGTCAGCACCGGTCGCAACGGTGATAGGCAGCACTTCACAGTTACAGAGTATATTAGAGTCGAGCTTGACCAACCTTTTGACTTGATTTTCTCTGTGTAGTATTAAAAAAAATTATAACAAAATCTTTTGTCGACATTTGAACATTCAAAACTTGTCTTAATCAGTGCCAGATTGGCCCCTTTCTCCCACTGTGCAGAGATTGAATCCGGCTGCTACTGTGGCTGCTCTTTTATGATTATCTTTTATCGTTATCTGGGTTGTCGTTAAATGAACAATGCCCGCAATTGAGGTCACACGCTCCTCATGGAGCCCTCAGGCCGGCAATTGTTGTGCAATTTTGAGCATAACATCTTTGTATATTAATAGCTAAGACCTTTTGATTTTGATTAATAAATTATTATGTATTTTGTCTTGCAGCGCCCACAAATTGCACATTTCCGGCACGCTGGGAGGGCTCCTGGTTCCTATCGGGCTATCAGCAATCCATACACATCAAGGGCTCCCAGTTTAGCTATCGCGGCAAGTGTGCGGCCTTTGATGGTAACAAATATCTGATAGTCGATGAGTAAGTAGCGTTCAAATTCAAATTGTAGAGACTACCACCTCCGTTTAACAACTGAACCAATCATCCAACCATCGGCTGGCAAAGAGTGTGTGTATTTTCCTTTTGTTCTCGATTGTGAAAAGTGCGCCCCGTAATTGAATAAGTTTTCATTTCTGACTGAGAGAAAAAGAAAGAAAAAGGTGTGGTGTTTGGCAAAAAAAAAAAAAATGGAAATAAAAAAAAACTGTGCTAAGGTAAGGCGACGGCACAGCACTAACCTCATTAAAATAGCAGGCGCGCACATACAGAGGCAGCGACATGGACATGAGATTCACATACCTGCGTACACTCAGAAAAATATAGAAAGCCTGTCGGAGTTCTAGATGGAAATTTAAATCGTTTTCAACTAAAAAGTTCGATTTATTGACATTTTGCTTTCAAGAATGTTTTGATAAAGCTGTATTTTCACTTGTCGAAATCTCATATGAGATCTGTGAAAAGTACCTCAGCTTACAGTGAGTTGGATGTCAAAAAACATATGAAAACTCATTTAGCCTACTTCTCATGCAGCTTTTCATATATTTTTGTGCTATTCAGATTGACTATGAAACTTGTCTGATATTTCACATGGGAAACTTTTACGAGATATCGGACAAGTGATAGTACAGCTATAGGATTTAACCCAAGTGTTCTTCAAATGGCATCCGACGCAATTCCTATAAGAATTCGGTAGTTTTTGCTGTCAAAATCGATTAGATAAGATTTAAATAGACTTAAATGAAGTACATTTTGTACTTACTTTCAGTATGATAATTCTTATATCAAGATTGTATCTAAACATTATTCTAAGTTATACTTGAAAACGTTCTTAAATGAGGACTTTATTTGAAGTATTAACCATACTTACCTTTTTTAACCCCCCCCAAATAAACTTCTTCAAACTTGATTCAACTACAAACTTCTCCACTTTCCTTTTTCTGAGTGTACCGACAGTGAGAACCTGAACCTGTCATCAACGTTATCGTTGTCGCTATTGTCTGGCAGCTGCCGCCGTTGCCTGTTAAACGGGTTTGAGTTCGAGTTTGTTTGCCTCTCCAGATCCTTGGTACGCTTCGCTTCTCGTAATTCGAATGTTTGACAACAGCCAGTCATGTACCAAGAACAAAAACTACCTATCCTAAACACCATCTACATATATCTTTAATACATATTTTCTATATATGCTACTTGTAAACTAAATCAAACTTTTTTTGTGATTTTTTTTTAATTTAGAAAAACCTTTGCCTTTTGCCTTTCTCTCTCTATTTGGCAGAGGCAAACAGGCTAAGTACGCTGGTTGTTGTTGTTGATTTCTTTTTGTATGCATTTTCATTTGAAAACGAAAATTGCTTTTTGTGCTGCGAGCATTTTGTTTTTCTTTTTTGTGTATGAACCGTTTTCTCATTCTAATTTTTTTTATTGAGAAAACAGTTTTTTGATTTTTGACTTTTGGTCATGTTTTTTCCCCACCTATAAATATTTAATAAACATATAAATAATCTAAGTTTTTGTGTTGTAGTTGAAACAATATCTTTCATTTCGCTGTCGTAAATATCGTAAACATAAGTATAATAAAACAAAAACAACTCGAGTCCCATGTATATCGTACGTATGTGCCGTTTACCTACCTACCATTTTTAGGAAACTAACAAAAATAACCCCCTAAACATTTTGCCTAACCTCTAAAAAAAAAAAACAAAGAATTCAACTGAATTTCTTTTCATTTTCAACATATTCTATTGAAGTTTTTACATATTTTTAACATCACTTTTCCACAAAACATATACTTTATGAATTTCTTGCGTTTTTAAGTGTACGTCCTTTGAGTTTGTTTCAATCATTATTTGAATTACAACTACTACTACTCGAAATATAACATAAACTTTTAGTAAAGAAAGATATATATTTAAATATATTTATAACTAATAAAGATAATGGTGTACGAAATTAAAGCTGGTTTGATAAGGATAAAGTTAACAATCTCTATATAAGCTGAGAAGATATTGGGTGGCCCATTGCACTGTGGGAATAGTTGACACTTTAGTTAGCTTTGTTTTACTTTTGGTCTCAAAAACTTGCATATTTTCGTTATGGTTAAGTTTTCATTCCTATTAGTTCTGCGACATTTACCTTAGGGATGCCTGAAAATATCGATTTGATATGAAATCGATATAAGAACGCCTTATTTAAATAAAATACAATAATTTGACCGATTTTTACTAAGAATATGCTGATTTTATATTGCTCATTTTATGCATTTTATACAATTCATCCCAGTTATGAATCGATTAACTAACTTTTTAGATATTTTCGTTTGTTCCGAATCCAGCAACACGAACGAAATCCACACTTTGTATAGATAGCGGCGTATCGATAGCGGCGTTTCGAAAGCCTGTGTGGATCGAGAATTATCTGATAGATAGCTCAGAAATGTGATGCTTACCATAATTTTGGATGTGATGAGCCCATAGATGGATGCAAATGGAGGGTGGAAACCAAAGCAAACGCCAGATGTTTATATAAATAGAATACAAGATTTAATTTAATTAAATTAATAATTGCGCTTTCTGTTTTGTAATAGTTTCATTCTCCATTATTGCTACACAAGCAGCAAATTTATTTTGCCAAGGTACTGACCCGGCTGCTGAGCTGTTGTTCTTATCTTGTACTCAAATATAAAAGACTTTATTTAATTGACTACCAACCATGGAGTCTTACTTCTTTGGTGCCGCGCACGCTCTTTTCGGGCCACACTGCAGATGTCTTGCTCAGCCATTGGCCCAATAACTTAGAAGGAACATTGTGAGACCAATGTGGCCGATGTCGACTCTTCCTTCGTCCGTTTGTCTCTCTATTTCAGAGATAGTATATCCTTCCTCAGCTATAAATGTAACTAGGCACATGGGCATCTTTCTGTGCTGGCTGCACAGATGTATGTAAGTCGGAATTAGCAAACCCGACCGCCCAATCAATAATAAACCACTAGACCACTAAACCACGCGTTGTTTAAATTTATTTAAATTCAAACTTTACGAAATCAGTGTAACCTTGTACATTTTGGGATGACTAGGCCAAACTATTTTACTTGGGTTCCATATACTCAAAATAAATACCAAATTCCTGGCAGGAACAAGCACAAAATTTGTCAAAATAAAATAATTTAATTAGTTTGGGCGCACAAACAAAACTCGATCAGCTGTTCAATAAAATCCACACGTTGAGAGAGGTTGGCAGCGCGACGACGCCCGTGTGGATTTTACCACCCACCCTGTTTGCTTGTCAGCGTACGCGTCGTAAAACGGCAACCGTCAAAAGTTTTGCGAGCGGTTTTATAGTGTTTTTTTATATGCGTTTTATTTGCGTGCGAAAAAAGCATTTTAGTATTGGATCTAGTAAAGTTGGTAAAGTTTCTCATATATACCTGCAGTCGTAAAAACAGTCACAAAAGTTCTAAAATGCTAGGCACGGCGTTGTTATTCGAAACGTAACCAACAAGTTTCATTTAAAACACCAAAAATCTCCTGTTTGTATGCTCTTTGCATGCAAACGTTTTGGTCATTGCTTTAGAAGCAGAGAGCATTGGCTCTCACACATACACACAAATGCTTCTGTATGTTCTGTCTGTCTTTCAAGTTGTTTGCGCGCATGCTGCTTTGGAATTCCCAAACAGTTTTAGCAACGCAGGCATTGAGAGGCTACTGTTTGAGCAGTTCAGATTAGGCATGATCGCTGATGATGTAGGTTGGTCCCTCGTGAAACTGCTGTACGATCTACCAGACTTCTTTGTGGTGTTGTGTGTCTCTTTTTAAAGTTATGCGAAAGCATACTTAGTATAAGGGTCGTAAAAACAGTCACAAAAGTTTCTCAAATCTGATTAATATTTGGCATATTTTTTTGAATGAGCTTAAGGGTTGAAAAATGAAGATGAAAACGTTGACAAAAGCCCTATAAATGTTTCAGCTCTAAGAAATTGGTCTTAAACCGAATCTTAAGCTTTATATCAGATTCAATTCTCTGGACCGAATCTGCTTCCTTCAAATTTCTAGGTTTGCAGCCTTTGTCACAATTTTTAAGACCCTCTAACAGTGAGTAATGGTTACAAATAGGAGCCAATTGTGCTGGGAACTTGGAACTCAGGTAATTGCACTTTATCAGTGCCGAACTTCCTACCCAACATTTGGAAGATCGTTTTAACAAAAATCACCTTAATGAGCCTTTTTCGAGCCCTTAAGATGATTAAAAAGAGATTAATACCTAACTATTAAAAGAAGACTCGAAATTACTCATGAATATGCTCAAATTGTCAAAATGATTCGAAAATGATTCAAAAGTGATCAGAAGAACGGGTTAAAAACGACTCTTCAAGAAGAGTCGCGGCTAGGGTATCATTTCCTCCCGACAAAAGAATAATTTCTTATCAGAAAAAGATCGCATTTATGACCATTTTAATCAGACCTAGGACTCGAAAAAGTCTCGAATTTGATCAAAAATTTCATAAAATGTTTGCTGGGCTACACTCCACAAAAATTATCCACAAAACTTATCCATATATTTAGTTCTGAAATCCTTGCCTAAACAAATCGATCGACAAGTCTGATTCTGCTTCAAGTTTGAAGCTTTAAATTTATGCATGAAAAAGTGTCTTTGTTTTCCATAGTGCAATGTCAGCGAAGAATAATGTCATACTAATGACCACGAAATTGGTGTTAAGTCTCGTGCAAGTTCTAAATGAGGCAGCAGCAACTCAGCGGCATTTGGATATGTCTTTAATATTCCTTAAATCATCCAAAGGAGCTAAAAATCGTTCAGAGGATGATCATTTTTCATATCCTTTGGACGATTTTCAGCTCCGTTGGATGATTAAAAGGATATTAAAGAAGATTAAAAGGATATTAAAGGCATATCCAGTCCAAATGGATCTTTTTTTCTGTGTAGCATTGAATGAAAGCTTTATGAGCTTTTCATTTGGCAACAGACGCTCCGCAAAATCTCTTGCCAGGCAAGAGAGAGAGAGAGAGAATGCTGCTGTGCTGCTGCTGCCTTTTTTTAAGAAACTACTTTGACAAAGAAACAAATCAAACCCATTCCAGCTTTAATTTCGACCTACATGTTCATTCAGCTTTTGAAATTTCCTACATATACCTTATATACATATCTCAAACAATCTGAACAAAAAAATTTACAACTCACAAGCTAACCTACGAAATGAATTGCGTGATTTTAGGCGGGGGTAACTCCATGTGTTTCTTTCTCATCATTTGCACCCAAAAAAAATCTCTATACAATACGTATAACTAAATATGTTTGCTCAAAAGCTAAAGCTATACATCGTTCGTTACATCTTTTGCCAAACCGAATACAAAATATACCTACTCACCACACTTACTAATACCATTTATACCTCCCCCCATTATACCCAATTATACCATTTACATTACAACAACTTTTCGTTGCAATCAAACAACTTGTTTTTTAGGAAAGGATGTCATCGTTGCCTGGTTATCTATGAGAAGCATAAAAATGTGCTCCAGTATAAAGAAAGTGAGTGCGAAGGTGATAGTATGTATATGCATCAGTCGAATCCATCTGCACTGGCGATGCGTAGCTCTGTAAAACAAAGTGATCATAGGGGGGGAGCTCATCCCAATACGAACGGGCATTCAAGACTATCATCATCGGATCAGTACATAATGAGATCCAATGACGATATGAATGATTGTAAGCATTAACTTTATATTTTTCTCTCTATATACAACCTAAACTTAAGCATTGAAAACCACTCTCTATTAACTCGCTATCTCCAAATACCAGTTAAACTATGTTCATTTTTAACCTCCATTTAGTTTTAAACGAAAACACCTGACTAACATGAACTTATGATTTCCCCAACTGAAAAGCAAAACACGTTAACATTTAGGATTTTTGAAACTAATTAGTTGTGTACTTTAGCCTAAGTTCGCTTAAGTTCCTTAACTTTCATTTGGTTGAGTTATTTCCTATGATTTCCCTTTCAAAACAAAAACCAAACCAAACTTGTAAATAGTCTCAAAAACAACAAATTACTCTGCATATATGAACTGAATAATAATTCTACTTGTTTACGTTTGTCACGGCAAGGGTCCTCTCTCTCTCTACTTTGAACTCACTCACCTTAATCAATAAAAAAAAATCAGTATATATCCTAACAAACAAAATATATATATAACAATCAATCAAACAAACAAACGAATTGTACATTTTCCTCAACATACACACGTTGCAATTTATCCTATCAAATATCAAACTAATACTTATCGTTAGTCTGAAATCCAATTAAGCTACTTAGTTGCGATTTTCCAACGTATTAGCGGAATAGCAGATTAACCCGTCCCAACAGAGCTACAACCAGATTTGACCAACCAAAAACAAAACCCCCCCTAAAACGCGCCAGCTTAAAAAACAACTAAACAAAATCAAAAAGGCAAACCCCCCGTCCCCCCTCAAATAAAAAAAAAGTATAACCGATTTTAGTTGAAAACTTTTCCGTTTTTTACGTTTTTCGTTTGATTTTTTTGTTTTCGCCTTTTCCGTTTCACTTTTACCTGTAAATAATTACAACAAAAACAATTTATGTAAATATGTAAAACAACAACAACTGTTCCTTGACGAAACGAAATGTGTTTGTTCCGTTCATAATACTTTTTAACAGATATATATCTCTATATATATATAATATATAAACTCTATTCAATATTTATATGATATGTACAATTTTCCTTGTTTTTTTTTCTGTTTTGTTTTCTCCAACTACAACAACAGCAAACAGAAAACTCGTACCAAAATTTAAATCATTTTTTGTGTGTCTGTGCCTGTGTGTGCGTGTGTGTGTGTCTGTTTTAGTGCAGGAAAAAAAAAAAAAAATACAGAACGAAGCATCCGAAGTGCACACACAGAAAATTTGATTGGATTTTGGTTTCGAAAATTTGCATATGAAATTTGTTACATTTTAACCGGTCGAACGAAGCCTTCGAAAACTCTCAACTCCCATGTGTACAAAACAAAATACGCACCCACAACATTTTGTACCAGTATTTACATTTAGCGTTACCCATTAAACAAACTTTGTCTCGATTTTTTGCGTTTTGTAAATAAAACTCATCTCAATTCATGCCAAATCAAAAATCCAGCTATACATACACCCACACACAAAACCCACAACATAGCACTAAGGCACCAGTACAAATAGATTTGGGAAGGGACGGCGCGAGAATGACAAACAACTGGAACAAATATGCACGAGTATTAGGTGTCACATGGAAGGAGGGAGACAACTATGCGACAACTAATCCATCTGGTTGTGAAGCATTGAAAGTATTCATTAACTGATTAATTTTTTCATTATCTTCATTAAACAAAGTTATCAAATTTAATGGGTTGCTAAACTTTTGGGATCCCGGGAAAAGCACAATAGTCAAGTATCAAAATCCGAAAGGTATATGGAGATTCAGATCGCACACTATTCACTATTCATATTTAATGTTTAACTTAACTAGTTTAATACAAATTGTTGTTTGTTGGTCGTTGCCAGCTCCGAGCTCTGGCCGCTGCCGCAAGTCTCACACACACTCTACTCCTGGAGATGAGAGATGATTAGCTGCATAGTTATCGATAGAATCTCGTGACTAGTGTGGGCAGAGCCGCCACCGTACTTAACAGATTCGATAAGCGATTGCTGTTCTTTGTACTGTGGGCACCAAACACTAGAGCAGTGTTCCAAAATAGGTCGTACTAAGGATATGTACAAAGTTTTTGTCAAGCTCTTTTGGCCATCCCTTTATAAATGACAAAACTCCTTTGGGTTTATTTAATGTGGCGGCGATGTGAGTGTTAAAACACAATTTCTGATCAAGATCCTTTACTTGAGAAATTCGGTCTAAGACGTGACTCCATATGGAACAGGAGACAATATGGGGAGTTTAAGAATAGAATAGACGATTATTTGGTTTAAGAATAGACGATTATTTAAACACCATTTCTGCAGATCATTTAGGGGTAGCTGTAGAAGCGTGTACAAAAACCACTCCGAGTATGGAAGGCAGATTTTGACGTCATTTGCGCACCTAAATGCGATATGACATGAGGGAGGTCGTTTACAAAAAGTACAAACAGCAACGGGCCTAGATGCCCCGCGGGTCACCCACTGTACCTTCACAACTGTTGACAACACATTGTTAAACAGAACTCATTGAGTTCGATTTGATAAGTTCGACGAGATCCAGTACCTTAAGTTAGGAAGGAAGCCCAATAGTGTCAGTTTGTGGAGAAGAAGAATATGATTAACTGAATCGAAGCCATTACAAAAATCAGTAAAGACAACATCGGTTCAAGAACCGGACTTTAAACTGCGATTTATCAGTGATGATTGTTGCGAAGTCTAAGCATATCTCTGAAATTGCTGAAGTCGATTGCTCGCCTGCTTCGGCGCTTATGCAGATCTTAACCTGGTCTTTTGCACGCTGAGCACACCTGAGCCGCTTCCTTCAATTTTTTTTCTCGTTTACATTTTTGTGACTCTAAAAAGTTTTTATACAAATACTCAAGCGGTGTTAGATCGTTGGTCTTGTCCAATCCTAGAGATAAACCTAAGATTGGATGATTTCCAAAGGTTTTGGAATCGTGAACTTGTTTGAAAACAATCGTTAAAGTACGATTAATATCGATTATACATTTTGGCCACTAAGTTTGGTAGACCCTGTTTTTAAACAGATAAGGTCTGATACGAGTCAGCGAGCTTATAATTAAGTTTGAACCGTCCGAGAACCGATTTCCACATTTGACTTGATTCAAACATGTTCGGAACTGTTCTTGAACTAGTAAAAAGTGTATAAATCATTATTGCCAAACTACACACCGAATTTCTAGTTCATAGCATTTGGTCTAACACCATTTTCGCCAAAAAAGCAAATTTTAAGTTGACTTCAAACCGCTATTGAACCGATTTGTTAACGTTAACACAGAATTTAAAATTAATATCTAAAATAATTTCTGAGATATGGTTCTTAACCGCATTCGAACAGTTCGAATGTATAGCTTACTTTACCAGCCCAAATACCAAATTTTTAATTCGTAGCTTAAAAAGTTTTTGAGATATGTCTCTGAATCGCTTTGGAGCCGTTTTAAACTTGTTCGGATCCGGTGTTAATTCAGTAAAATGTCTTAACTATATTACAAACCGAACAGTCAAAATTTAACGATCATACACTCAGAAAAAAAAACGACTGGCAGAAATCAGACCCATATATTTATACCCGCTACTCGAAGAGTAAAAAGGGTATACTAAAATCGTGCAAATGTATTTAACAGGTAGAAGGAAGCCATCAAATTTTGTACCTAGACTCCTATAGTCCCCTTCCGCCCCCACAATAAAAATTGTTGAATATCTACAATCTCTGAAAGTTCTATAAATATCGGATAATAAATGGCAAAGTTATAGAAGTTAAAAAAGTGTTTTTGGCGCAACATGCTCTGTTTTATTATGTTGAAATGTTCTTATTAATGTTAATGCTCTGTTAACTAACATAAGGGAAGGCTATACAACATTAATTTCCCTAAGTAACGGGTATATCGAAGTCGGGCAGGACCGACTTCAACTTACGCTCTCTTTTTTTTTTTTTTTTTGCAGACGCCTCCCGATACGCAATAGATTTGTTGTTGTTTTCGCTTCGAAGCGAGGCAATTGCACTTGTCGATCTGTCTGCTTGTGTGCAGTGGCGCCAAGCAGCGAGACAATTTTTAATGCGTCTCTGTGGCGCCAGTTGCCATAAAATAACTCTCGGGAGCAAGAGCTTGCCCAACGCTGTTCTAGATCGATAGGGATAGAATTCATTCCGATTCGTACTTTAAATTTTAAGTTTAATTTTTTCTTCTTGAGCCAAAAAATCTAAGAAAAGCGTTTTCTTAGTTCAAGTTTAAAATATGTTGGATTGATTACAAAATAGACTCACAATTAGAGATGGGAGAGTGTCCTACTTTTCTTCGTGTCACAGACACGAACGACTCAAAACGACGTGTTTGTGTTGCCAAAACAGATTTCGTGAGTGCATGTGTGTGTATGTTTTAAGCGACAAAACGCGACATAAGCCGACACCACTGAACTCCACAAAATGCTCAGAGGGTTCTAGTTCCGAAAAAACACCGACATCCATATTTATGTATTAGCGAACAACAAACTGAAAAACACTGCTCGCTTAAATCAAGAACTCTGAAGTCACTGGGAAAACGTTTTATACCCCTGATCATCATTTTATGAGAGAAACAAAATGAATTCTTGACAGTACTTTAAGCCTTAACAGCAGGGTCTTGAAAAACATTTACATGAAACTTTTGTTAGTTTCGTTTACAAAACAAGAGAGCGTGCCTTATCTTATATAGGCTTGTAATTTTTTGGCGACCTTTCTAATGTTTAATTGGTAATAAGTTTAGGTGGTTCGAGGTCAAAAAAATTGCGTTTGTTCACAAATGTAAACAACTTATGCATTGAGACACCAAAAAGAGCAGGATGACCTTACAGTTACTGTTTCATGGATGTCCAATCCAAGTTTTTTAAAATTGCAAGTTTTTATAAGCAATAATAATTAATTTTACTTTTCTTCCTTCTATATACTTTTTTGATATACATGTAGCCCTCGTCCTCTTCAAATACTCTGTCAGACTCACTTTTCTCTGTGTCATTGTTTTCCTCATTGGTTTACAAATGATTTATTTATGGAATTTTAAGCAAATGAAAATGGAAACTTGACACCAAGTGTCAAAGTATTTTCCATGTTAAAAACAAACCAAAAACTTGAGCAATTTGTATACATAAATACAGGGATAGGTTAACGTTTTCCTTTTACTCCAATTTGTTTAAGTTTTTCTTTTAATGAGAGTTGTGTCCTTCAAGCAATCTTTGAACTGTCTTGCAAGCGTTCCACTTGCATATTATATAGTATGTGTATTCCCATTCAGTATTCGTTGTTAATTGCTGTAATCCGCTTACATATTTTTCTTTTTGCATCAAGAATCCTGAGTTGCTGTGCAGTGCACCTAATTACAAGCAGCGAGAACCACTCACTGCAGGAGCTTCCAAGTGCAATTAAGGCGAGGAATAAAACGGCACAAGTGTATCCATAGATGGTTAGCATATGGCACATAATGCAAGTAGCACACAGTCTAAGAGGAGCTGAGCGAGCTATGGCAACGGCAACGCATAGAAATGTAAATTCATTATTTATTATTTGTTTGCCTCAATAGAAATCAAATTAGTTTAAGTGGCGACCCACCGGCTCCTGCCAGAGTCGATTTGAAAACGCGCACTCATGGCAGGCCACCACCTACCACCTTCCCCTACCAAGTCGGAGTTCAACTTGGTATTTTAACTTAAGTCATTGCACTGACTGTCTGTCTGTCTGACTCTGTTGCCTCGTGTTGCTTGTTTTTTGATTTGATTTTGTTTAAATATTAAACAAGAGTTTTAGGTCTCATTTATAATTCAAAGGACAGGCAAACGGGGGGCGTACCCTACTTGAGATGGCAGAGGTGGGGCTGTTTATTTTGATTAGCAGAGCGTAAAACAATAGTATCGATGGCACAATAGAGTTCAAAATGTGCTTTATTATATCATTATTTGTTTAAGGTGTCACACACGTACAAACACCCACACACACACACACACAGAATCTGAATAAGAGAGCAGCTTTAAACGGAGATTGCATTTAAATTGCTACTTTTAGACATTTTTATGGCCATTCACACTCTCATACACACACACACACACATGTATCCACCCACTTGCTTTATAGCCTGTAATTGGTCTTAGACTGTCGACAGTTTCAATTACTGAAAACTTGTATGGGATTAACAACAAAAGCCTTGTTAATTGGCCTGAAGCTAATGCAGTGTTGTTTTCACTTGTGTCGAGCATCAAAGGATATATGTGCCACTCCTACTTTTATATGCATACTTACTTACATATGTATGTGTATATGTATGAGGTATGTGTGTGTGTGTGTGTGTGTGCATATAGAACTGCCAATCAAACGGACTGTTCAGTTGTCTAGTTTCAGCTTATGCAACTACAGAATGTCAATCAATTATGCACCATTATAAACTGCTACGAGGGCTGACGAGAAAATCTGCGGAAATCAGTCTAATTTAATTGTTTTAGAGAAGGTTGAGGCGTAGCGAGCGGTAGTTTTGTGACTGGGTTTGAAACCCCCTTTGTAAGCTCAAATGGCCTTTGTAGGTCGATTTTATGGCATCAATGCCAAATTTTATTTAACTTTTGAAAAGTGATCGTATCAGCTGCAATACATGAGAATCAAAAGAGTCGAAAAATTAAAAAGAAACCAGCATTACCGCTTGATTAATTATTGAAAAGTTTGTATAAAGAAGCAGTGCTAATTTGTTATTATTTTCCAAAATTTTCCTTCTCAGGTAAAGTGTGGGTCATTTGAACCTTCGGGATATTTTTTGGCAATTGAAATCTGAAACACATTTGTTGGGAAATATATTTTTTCTTTGGCTAGAAGAATGATTCATTCCGCAAAATATTCATGAATCCAATATTGGGTTTTCATTGGCGTAGGACCGACGATAATGTTTTGGAAATAGATCTGCACTATAAGGCCCCCCGCACACAGAAAGCGGAGCGGAGCAGAGCTAAGCTGTTGGTGTGCTCGCTCTCTATGTGCTCTGTGTGTCCCAAAGCGGATGTGCTACGCTCCGCTCAGCTGTCAGTGTGCGGCAGGCCTAACAACGCGATGTGAGGCGTGTACTATACTCAAATTCACTTGGACTGACGCTTTTTGACTTTTTTAGTAGAAAATTACGTCAACTTTATATATTCTAAAAAAAAATGTTTTTCATACAAAACTGTCTAATGATTACACTAGGGGTCGGCAATATAAGCAGAAAATTTGCTACTGGCAACTGAGAAAATATTCAGAATATACAGAAAACGGGTAGAGTTCTTTCAAAAGATTTCTGCCGAAGCAACAAGCAAAAGCCAAGAAAATTGAGCTTTGAAACTCATTGGTTGATTGTGCTCAACATATGAATAACTTTTCTTTGCCCTTTAGTTCCAAAATTCATTCCTTGCTTCTTCTTTTTACCTGGCAGAGATAAGTCTAGAGTCTATATTAGTGTATTTGATACATAATTCTCCCTGGATTATGTTATCGGAAAATATTGTTCATTAGCAAAAGATGGAATTAATCTTGAAATTTTATTTACTTAAAGTTTTACACGCTGGATGAAACGATTAATCGTTAAAAATGCTAATTGGCGTTCCTTAGGGCCTGTATCTCATTTTCCAGATTTATCGTGCTCAAATGATATTTTTCAGAAGTGGCAATAACAGAAAAATGAAATGCTTTCTGTTTTGCACGATATTATTATTACCTTAAGGACATAAGACGCGGGATTTCAATATCGTGCGCGCGCGTGTTTTGTTACCCAGCACGAAAAAACATGAATAGTCTATTTGTACTCTCACTTACTAAAAAATGTGCATAAAATGTGTAAGCCTCAAGTACATATTCATACAAATTTTTCGCTTCCAGTTCTCAGACCTTACTTGTAATCTTACAAAACACCTTAAACATACATTCCCCATCCCACTTGTTCCACTTCAACTTCTGGCCTGAACACAAGTCAGGTACATAATCAGATTGTGTGCAGGCTGGTGTCAAAAAAAAACACGATACGTGAACAACTCTTGATAAGGGTTCGCCAAGAGGAAAGAAAATGAATAGTGTGAATGTATTGTGAGGTTTAAAATGTCCCTCTAGTACGGCTGGGGTCAGTCACAGTATTTGCGTCAACCCAGCGTTGCTCTTTGTACGGTGATGCGTCGTGACGACAACGATTGAGGCTTATGTCGCTTTTCTGCATGGCATTTCATCTATCGAGCGTCGCTCATGTCTCTTCTCTGCATGGCATTTCGTCTATCGAGCGTCGCTCATGTCGGTTCCTGCATGGCATTGCGTCGACCTAGCGTGCCTGGGGAGTCGTTAACGTGTTGAGCGGACATAGCCTTGCAAAATACGTCAGTCGAACACATTGTAAGGGGTATAAGGGTGGGTCGACGACAGTCACAAAATCGTCGACGGAACGTTGATACAGTGTTGGTCGGCAGTACTAGAGGGGTACTGTAGAATATATTCTCTATTAGCAGGCATTTGTTAATGTATTGAAAACTTTTGGTTCTAGTTTAACTATCTTTATCTTAAGGCTAATAAGTTTAAGGAAACTAATAAATAAACAGAAGTTGCATTCCAAAGTAAGCAGGATTTTAAAAAATTGTCTCTATTTATGGGATTTATCGTCATTCCGTCTAAATTTTATGTCATTTGAGTAAATATAAGTCCAAGTAAACTTTGGTATATCGTTATTGCTGAAATTGGCCCGAATATTATACAAAAGTGGACGCTTCTCGACATTTGGAAACGAATCTTTGTTAACAGTGGTCATTTTAACCATCATCAACCTGACATATTTGCCTGACTTATCTCCGCACACTCAGAAAAAACAACTGGCAGAGTTATAGATCGATTGGAATGAAATTGAAACCGATTTGTACTAAAAACTTCAAGAATGTTTTGTTCTTGGAAGTTCTTAAATTAAGTTAAAAACATTCTAAAATCGAAAAACGACTGTTAATATAATTGGAAGGAGTTCAAACGTTCTCCGAAAAACTTAGGAAAAGCCCGTTCTTAATTCCGGTGAAATGTTCTTGGATTGAGTATAAAATAGACTTACAATGTGAGTAGGAACGGAAATAGCGAACTATTTTTAAATCATGGAGCGACTCTGACCTACAGTAATAGCATTTTGGACTTCGCTTAGTACTTGACTCTTGGATCTTTCCAGCCTTTTTTGATTCGATCAGAGACATCATTTCAAATTGGACATGGCTTCAGAATTTTATAGGCTTAACCAAGAACATGTTGTACATGTTTGATGTACTCTTATTTTGTTTCAAGAATGTATTTCGGTTGAGTAATATTAGACTTCAAAGACCTAGACGGACTTTCGATGTAAAGAGAAGTTGCATACCAAAATTGGTAAAGATTTCCTTACGATTAGTATTTTGTATGACGCACTTAAAATTTAATATTACGCTTACCACAACTCAATGTTAATTGGCTGTGGGCCATATTTAGCTTTGAGCAGCTGATGCAACATTGTCCCCACGGAATACTGAGTCGCTCTTCTTCGACATGCAAGTCATAAGCGATCAACTAAAGTTCAATTAAAAGCAGAATAGTGGAACTAACATCATTTGTGGCGAAGTTTATTTACATTTGCTCTTGTTCTTTCTGAATCGAAAATAAGTGTTATTTGCTATAGTTTTTAGTCGAAGCCATTAGTAAACTAACTGTTGACAGTCATATCCAAAAAGTTAACACATCCATTGGAAGCTTGAAGGGAATTTGTCTTTTTTTTTCAAAACAAAACACCGCTGATCAAGTAGTGTGACTTGTCCCCATCTAGTTTAAAAATACCAAAAACTTCCACTGTCGGCGAAATATGTTTTAAAGTCTGTTCACACTAGCCCTACGTTCCACGTTGTCGCAATAGGTGGGTGCGTAAGCTAAATTACTTACGTCGGAAGTCCGACTAGGCCGTAACAAAGAATATTTTGTACTAGTTTTGAGAGTTAATTAGGTTGGTCTTAAGACTATGACAAACTTAAAGTTTAATCAAAAAGATTTTAAAATAGTTTGAAATGTGCTAATTATATTCCAAATAATCTTTAATCAAGTATTTCGGGATTAAAAAATCACTTGAAACAAGAATTTTGAACTAAAATCAAGTATTTTCATATAATACTTTCCGTACAATTGGCACAGTTTGTACTTAACTTAAGTCACAAGTGCTTGATTTTCTGAGAGAATACATTGCAGTATTTGGTATTTATTCGGATCATAAGTACTTCAAATAATGCTAAGCCAAGTATTTATTATTGAACTAGAATATCGATCATCTCCATAGTTTCATTAAGTACCCAACAACCATTGCATACCCCTAGGCGCCAGCTATCCGTTTGATGTTCCATTGGCAAACTATTTAAAATGATTAAATTAAAGCATTAGGCAACCAAACAAAGTTTTTCCCTAAAAGCTTCTTACGTTAACTAACACATAGATACCAGCACCAGCTTGAAACCCTTGTACCACTCTCTCGTACCTACTTGTAGTACTTCTCCTGTTCACCCTTTAGCCACCACCAGCTTACTTAATTATATTCACCGCTTTTATTTTGTGCGCGCTTTTTAGCAGCATTTTGCGTATAGTTTGTGATGGGTTATATTTGCATACCAATTCCACAACTTCCACTCAAAAAATACAGAGAGGGAAAGAAAAATGTGGAGGGCGGGGGCACTCAATGAAGGCCAGGCCGCCGCAGCATTTTTAATTGCAATGCAAGAGGAGTGCCATGGAAGAGCGGGTGAGACACTGGCGGGGGCGACGGGTAGTGTAAAATAATTAAGCAAAAACTGTTTGCTTCTTCAACCAGTTTTCAAAGGTTCTTCAATTCAGTGCACATATTTTGGACTTTAATTTCCAAACGTACAGAAATTGTAGTTGTGTTTAATTTTTGGAGCTTGTTTTTTTTTCAGGGATGCAAACCGAGGGGTTGCGTTTGTGTTCTCCAAATGTTGTATTTTTAAGAGCGAAAAGAAAACGTTTAAAGCAAAATTTGGGAATTGCCTTGCTTTTACCAATCGTTTTAAGAGGAATCAGCATTCGATGCAAATCAATATATCGAATAGTTAATGAGTCGAAAAAGTCCGAAAAACATTCTTTTTTGGTGTGTTGTAAGCCTTGGTTTAAAGCTATGAGAGAACATTACTTTAATGACCTCGAGCTTGATATGATAGTTTGAGTTTTAAGTTCATATTTGCTCTGTCTGGACCATTGAATGGTCCACAACGCCGAGCCAAATCGAATTGGACTTAAACTTACGTCAAACTTTACTTTCTAAGACGCTAATGCGCATTCAGAAGCGATTTTGAAAAGTTAGAGTTACTAGTGAGGGAAATGACGGCTAACGCTGGGCATCGCCGGGCTTAATGGCAGGTACTGAGTCGGTTGCAGTTGGGGTTGACTTTCATTTTTGTTTACCGATATTTTTTACGAGGTTTGCTGGCCTTACATTACTTCATACTGTCCCCTCAATTGTTGAGCACTTTTTCGAAGTTTTTCGAAACTTCGCTTTATCTGAAAATATGTTTATTCGACCAAAATCGTTTCATCAAGATATTTTATTACGTCATTACGTTGTTTCATTACGCCATTACTAGACTTCGGATTTTAGGTAAAATCTAGTTTTTAATAATTTTGTGTGACCAAATATCTGATTGGATTCAAATTTGTTTCATGATAAGAAGCTTGTTTTAAGTCCCCATTCATTTTGCATATTTACATAAAATATCTTCGACCTAATCACATATTTGAGAATATTTCATGATTATTAAACTAGCCTATGGATCAGACAGCGAACAGAAATTGAAGTGGATGATCATCGGCATTCAACTCTTGAGTCAGCTGGTCCTTGGTCCACATTATCCCAGGTTTTGTCCAGTATCTTGCGGCTAATGGTCAGTTGCTGCTATCGGCGTCGTGTCAAGAGGTTGCATATTAAAATCAGATTTATCGGAAAAAAAATAAAAAACCAATTTATAGTAGGCTTGTTCACGTTTTCCAATTCGCAGAATCGACGTTTGATAAATCGATTCCACAAAATAATAATATTTCGATAAATAGTTAAAGATCAAAGATTTGAAAAGCTATTGAAAATCAATTAAAGACCATCTATACTATAACGCTTGGAACAAGTATAAGAAGGGCTTGTACTAAACCGTCAACCGATCACATGATCCGATTCGATTAGACCAGTCAGAATCATTTAGATTGGAGAGACGATACAAATGAACTATAATGGGGTAAGCTGACAAACTGGCAATGAAATTGCGTATTGAAATGACGTAATGAAAATAACGAAACGGAACTAACTGTCAAACTAGATAAATGGCAAACGTAATAAAATGACGTAATGACTAGACATCGAACTTTACTTTCGAAAAAACTCGAAATTTTGGCACTAGACTAATATTGAAACATATTAGTAAATTTTCAAGATGATCATATCCAAAATAAGCACTTACTAAAATAGGTTTAAAATAGGTCAAAATATGTTAAAATATGTCAGTACTTATTACTGTTAAAAGCACAAGTAAGATCCCAATGAAAGACCCTCAGCTAAAAACATCGATCATGCATTAAATCTGGAATGACTTGCCACCTGATCAGCAGAAATGTTTTTACACTCTTTTTCTCAATCTCTAATCTTTATCGTTTTCTTGGACTGCACCAGGCATATAACGGCGTCCGTTCCTAAAATCATATTACACTTCGCGTCCTTAACTGAAACAAAAAATTACTTTGCCCGGTCAAAATTCCGGATTTGGGAGCACGTATTTTAATCTCTAAATATGTAAAAGCATATGACATATTCCAAAATAGGTCGAAATAATCTCAAATATTTATATGATTAGGTTCGAAACTTAATAAAAATAGTTTCATTTAAAACAAAAAAACTCCTGTTTGTATATACAAACATTTTTGGTCTTTTGCTCCAGAAGTGGCGGCCGTTGGTTGCCCACTGAGTCCAAAGTCCAAAACGGAGGCCACACACTTACAAAGGGGAATGGCTGTCTTAGGCTGTCTTTTTGGTGTTTTTGACATTCAGACATTTCAGGCTCAAGATCGCTGATGAGTGAGGATTCGGTCCCTCATGAAACGTCGTCCGATCAACCTGATGCCTCCTTTGTTGTGTTGTGTGCCTCTGTGTGCCTCGGGCCAGTAAAAACTGCAAATTAGGTCGAAGATATTTTATGTAAATATGCAAAACGAATGGGGATTTAAAACAAGCTTCTTTTCATGAACCAATATTGTATCCAATCAGATATTTGGTTACACAAAGTTATGAAAAACAAGATTTTACCTAAAATCCGAAGTCTAGTAATGACGTAATGAAACAACGTAATGACGTAATAAAATATCTTGATGAAATAACGTAACGAAACAAGCTGTTAAACTAGATAATTGACCAACTGACAAACAGACAAACGTAATGAAATGCCGTAGTGAAATGACGCAGCAAAATAACGTAATGGTGTAATAAAAGGGAGTGTTGAAATGACGTAACGAAAATACTAACCGAAACAAACAATCAAACTGAAAAACCGACAAACTCGCTAACAGACAAATAAATTGATATTTCAATGACGTAATAAAATGACTTAAGGTTTTAAAATTTATAGAGAAATATCGTAGGACTCAGCTTTCGATAAGTAAACAAACAAAATCAAAAAATTGTGTAAAGCTAAGGTCCTACAGGAAAATAATTTGGACTAATTTTGATACAAATTTGGCTAAATGGGGAGCTTTTAGGCCATTTTTGAGCAAATTATTTGCATATGGAACTATACCTCAAGTTTTAAGTCCTGCCAAATTAGTTATCATGGCTTTATTTCCCAATTTTAAACAAAATTTGGACAAATTTTTCATGTTTTACGTCACTTTGTCAATTTGAAATCAACACCCGGCAATAATCATAGACTCTCCGTTTTCCTATCTTGTGGATGTTGAATTTGACAAACGATTTACTTCTAATGTAAGAAATGTTGAGGCTATCACTTAATTAAGAAACTGAACCGTAACTGCGGTTTGTTTTCGAATCAAAAACCATTCTAGTACCTATTTGAACTACTGCACCCGTGTGGTTTGCATCCCTGGTTTTTATATTTTCTTGATTATTTGGTGTTTGGGCATTAACCAATTTTGTTACAAGAACATTTAAATTTAATCAAATGTCTGTGTAAATGTTAAGAGGGAGTAAAAGTGTCGGTGTGTGTGTGTGTGTGTGTGTGTGTGATTCAACCTGCACGTTTTTGTACATTGACTGGGTAATTTGTTAGCCATGGCAAGCAACCAGGAGCCAACAGCCACTTTTATTTCATTTCATATAGTTTTTTTTTCTTCTTTTTGACTCTTGCGTGTGTGGGTACAGTTTTCGCATCCGTACAAACATAAAAACTTATTTACCTAGGGACCCAACGAATGGAGCCACAATTCGGATTCCTCGTCCAGGCAGGGTCTCGTGTCTGCGCCCGGGGTGTCAACCAAATTTCGCGTGTCTCCTTTTTCGCTCTGCTGGCCCCGATGCTAGCAGCAAATGTTGTTGTTTTCCTCCATTTTCATTTCAATTCATTTCATTTATTTATGCAATATTTTATGTGCTCATTCAAGTTTTTTTCTTGTAACTATTGTTGTTCTCCTCGTTTGTTCTATTAATTTGTGTTGTGCCATAAACCTCATTCGTCTTAATTTGTTATGTGCCTCTTGTTTTGTTACTAATTTATTAGTTTTATGTCCATTTCACCTACATATCTATATAACTGTTTGCCGAAAGGAGTGTAGCGCAGATTGTTAAAGAAACCACAACTTTAGGTACAACAACAACAACAAAAACAACAACAAGAACAACACACGCTGTAAATAAAAGTGTCCTTCCATCTCTCTCTCTTGTACAGATATTTTATTGTGTTTGTTTGTTGGTACATATACAAAATACTTACATACTTACTTACATACCTTTCATTTCAGTTTACTTTTTACTGTTTGTTGTCACCAATTGAAACGCTTTGAATTTTGTTTTTCATTTTTTTCTGAATAATAAATAACTCTTTGTATTTGTACATGATTATGATTATTAATGTTTATATTAATCCACTGCTAACAACAAAGTAAAAAACCAAAAACAAAAAATAAGAAAAGAATTATCATTCCACTTTTGTACAGTAATAAAAAAAAAAAAAAAACCCAGAGCGAGTGAGAATAAAGCGTAAGTTTCGGCTAAAGACGAAGCTAAATGTATGATTTCCAAGATGAATGCATGCACGCATACTCAATTACAGTCCCTCCCTCCCATAAAACTTAAATGGAGAATTGTGTATTTGGTTGTACAATAAAATCAAACATTTTCATTTTATTTCAACGATTAGTTTACTTTTGTCCAGAAGTTATCATATATAGATTAAAAATAGCAGTAAAAATGATCTTTCCATTTTCAAACCTTTTCGCGATGGGCACGAAGTGGCTCATTTTGCACTTTTAGTCCTGTTAAACAGTAAAGTTTTGTGACAATACTTCGTTTCCAATAGCAGATTATTTAAAATACCTTGAGAGAAAAGAATTTAGTATCCTAACCTCTAAGAACCGGTTCTGTTCAGTTTTTTAGGGACCAAGAACAGAACCAGTTTAGGAAAAATTAAGATTGGGCGAGATCCGCTCGGATCTCAGTTATCAGATCTCAGTTTTATAGCCAATTTTATCCAATGAAATGTTGAAACATTTCTAGAGTTTCGTAAATTCCCTTGTTTCACTGGCAAACATTCAATAACATTCTCAAAATTTCAATATTTTTTTGTTCCTCTGACGAATGTTTATGGTCACACTAACGTAAACAACAAACAAATTGTGTGTCAAAGACCTTCATGTTGCAGCTTATTTGCGGCATGCATTAATAAGAAATATGATTGCAGTTAAACATTCTATAACAAAGATAAAACAATTGGCGATTACCATGACCATGCACAACGCATGAGCGTAGGCAATTTTCAATGAATGGGGCCCCATAAACTTTTCACACTGTTTTAATACCCTTCTCCCCCTGAGCTAAAACCCTCTCCACCCATGGCAATGCCACTGACCAACAGCTGTTCCTATTGGTGACTTTTTTGAATTTGATAGCAAAGGCTAGATCATTTTGCCTTTGACTTGGTCATCCGTCACGGATGATCTGCCGAATGGACATTTATCTCTTATGGGGAAATACACAGAAAGAATGAGGTCATTTAGCCTTACTCACGAATACTTTCCAATTCTCTCTTACGGAAATATTACTTCACAAGGAGGAGATGGCACGAAGGCCTCAAATAGATTCATATCAAAGAACTGCAAAAACTTCTTGATTTCATCGTACACAAAAATTCCCATTTACATTTAATCACTCAACAAAGCTCGCCGTTGAGTTAGCTCAACGTTATACCAGCGAACGCTTCGATCGGTTGATTTCCAGACGATGTTGCAACATGTATTGTTCACATTCATACATAGAATATTCTTCCACGCATTTTTCTGTTCTCACTTTTTGACTTGCGCTGCTAAGAACGCCAGAGCAAACTCTCTCTCTCTCTCTTCCATCTGTGTCAGCAGCGCTGCCTCAGCCCATGCCAAAAACTCATACAGGGTGGGGCAACATTGCTCCCGTATTTCGTAACACAATAAAACAAAAAGTACTAAAGATATATGTTTATTTTTTATTTCAGATATAAAAAATACTTTAAAGTTTTATGTCGTTCAATTGACGCCCTCCATTTTCTATGCATTGAACAAAGTGTTTCGCATCACCCTTTCCAACATGACGAGCGGAATGTTGGCCACTTCCTCTCAAATGTTCGTCTTCAGGTCTCCAAGAGTCCGCGGATGGTTGCTGAAGACCCGTGAATTCAGGTAACCCCACATAAAGAAGTCGCAAGGGGTTAAATCTGGGGTTAAACCCGATGCGACCGTTGCGATCACTGAGCGACCGTTGGATAAATAGGCCTCTACGGCAAATGCTCTTTACGCCTAACTGGGAGGTAACAAAACTTTAAGACCCCACCTTTCGAATGAGACCACGCCCAGCCCTCCAGATTATCGTTTAGCGAAATGACGTTCATTTCAGATACCTGTACAAGGTAATTCTCACCCCTTCTAGTCAATCTTCTTAGAGTCGAACGAACAGACACTCGAATTGATTGGTAAGAAAGCGAACACGAATATACTCAGAGGGCCAACAAGTTTCGATTGCCTTTGAATGACTAAACTCAACAGCAAACATGTGTGTGTGAGCAAAACAGATCGGTTGAACGCAACAGCAAGTTTATTCGGGTGTTGATTATTTATGAACGAATTGATTCCTATCTAAGGATTGAACTCAATTGCGCTGTCGTTGGTAGGATCTCCATTAAGTCAGTGACTGTGAATGGCCTCCCAATACCTAGTCCAGGCATGCCCAAAAGCAGCAAACGGCAGAGCACTCACCAATACTCACAAAGAAATTGGGTCCTTACCCAAAATCACAATCCAAGAACACCAATCAAAGAACAGAACAAAACCGGTTTTTGTTCTACGCGACGCATACACACGAAATCGTTTGTGTCGATTTGTATAGGGCGCGCCCTGCATGTATACGATCGTTGATTTCCTATTTTCGGTGCAATTACAAAAACAAAATGTACCCAAAGAGCATAAGTCTGGGCATCGCTGACCTAGGCCTAACTCTTCCTGTTTGGCATAAAAAATATGTTGTTTTTAGGCAAATGTATATGCTAACATATGGACGGAAGTGGTGCAGTGCAAGAGTACGTGGGTTCGATACCGGAACATCTAATGAAAAATTTTTTTTTTTAAACTTACACACCCGGTCACCTTCACTAGCTATTGGCTCCAGCATTGTTGTTATTAGCTCATCTTTTCATAAAAGCTTGTCAACCTTTGCCGTTCGGATTCGGCGTTAAACTGTAGGTCCCCTTCTCTTGTGCGAAAATTAGAAACACACAAGTCAGAAGTTTAAAATGAGCTCGCGTTTGGTCCTTTGGGCTGTGTAAGGCCAAGGATACCAATTATATACTAACATAGTTCAACATATGCTTTTACCAAAGTACCATCCAAAATTCCATTTGCCAAAATGTAGCGATTTGAAACCGGTTTTTGGTTTTGGACACATTCGGTAACTGCTTTGTAACGTAACGTACCTCTGCGTACCGTAACGTAACAACCACAAGAATAGCACTGAATTTTGTAAATGCTACATTCTTTTTACTCGTACTATAACAATCATGGTTATGCAGTTATGTGTGTTCACTTGTGGTCTTGAAAAAGCTTTTTCTTTAGTGTTTACCTTTTATGATTGCCATGGAGAATCCTCAACCTCAGTTAGTTAGATCTGAAATGATTATACGCTTAATTGGTACTTAAGTTTGTTTCCATTACTCCTGTAATCTTTGTTCTTTGATATTTTTTAGCGATTTAATGAATCATCAGTCACGGTAAAATGGTTTGAAATACGTTTCAGCCTCTTGGTTTTGATTTCTCCCATTCTATAAACTCTATCGTGCCTTTTGGACAACAAGATACTCTCAACTGAAATCATTTTTTTCACATTGTCTTTTTAACCACTAAAGTATTTTGCTAGTTAACGTGTCATTGACAAACGAGCTATAGGGAACTGAAACGACAAAGTCTTTAGAAAATATGAATGTTAAAAATGATGCCAATGAGGGAATGGGAATCCGGAGGGCCTATACATCTTTTGACTACTTGTTTTAGACCTAGAAAAGCAAAATGTATGCAGAATATCAGTGATCAGATACCTTAAACGAAATGATTCAGCTTTATCATGAAATTTCAGGGCATTTGTAAAAAACTTATCGTTGTAAATAAATGAATTTCGTTCTATGATGTTGTAGCTTGATATAAAGTATTTTCCTCTGATTCGTTTCTCTGTTTCCCCCTACATCTTGGAAATTGTATATACCACATGCCCACCATTCCATTTCAAAGAACGGCTTTCAATTTTCATTTTAAATGGTTTGTTAAGTTTCCTTTGTTTGTGCTCTCCATACCAACCCCACCCCAACCCTAAATCACAACCCCATTTCCCGCTCCATCATTTTTTGGTTGCCTCATAAAAAAAAAATCAAACAAAATTAATTTGTGAATTCGACACACATATTGTACCATAGCAAAAAGCCATAAGCTCTCATTACTTTTTTTTAACTTATTCTCTGTCACACTTTGTTTTTCCAATTCAAAAAAAAATAACCAAAAATGAAAGAAAAAAAAAGGATTTCAGCAAAATAATGCGAAAAAAACCAAGTTACTTGTATATGATGATGAAATGTTGGGATGGGCTGCCCGGTGACCGCTAGTATAATTGTCTCATTTATCAATTACTTATTGTACTTTCTTCTTACTACCTAACAAACCCTACTACTACTTTACTACTACCCCTACCTACTACTACTACTACAACTATTCGTACTACTATTTGCTCTATGGGTTCCACATTTCCGTTTCGTTACTTTCAAACATATATGTGTGTGTGTACGTGTTTGTACCTTCAGTTGGTTGTTGTTTTTTTTTCTTTCTTTAGTTTTTTCGGTTCGTTTCGTTCTATATGTTGTTGTTCCGTTACTTCCCCTAAACGAAGTGTGTGTGTAAAAATTTAATTAATGTAATTTAAACATGAAACTCAACAATTTCTGCTAAGTTACATATTTTTCGGTGTGTACTTACTTCTTTACTAGCTAAGTGTCATTTTTCATTCCGTAATGTTCTAGGTGTATAAGTACAAGTGTGTGTAGGTGTGTGTGGTTGTGTGTGAAAAAAAGGAACAATACAAAGTATTATCATTTATTTTTTATGTCTGCCTTTTTTTACGTTTGCCTGGTCATGATATCCACACACACTCACACACACCCTGACCACCTTTGTTTGTGATATGCTGTGTATAACTCATAAAGCGTAGTTGCTACTTAATTACAATCATTACTCAAAAGCTGCCCACACCCACACCTACACACACTCGATTACATCCTGCATATCCTCTGGCTTACCACCCTCTAACATAATTGGTATTTTTAGTCTGCCTGTTTTTGGTTCCCGTTTCTCCTTCCTAACGAAACCCTGTTTGTTGTGCTAGCTGTGTAATCCGTTTGCCTGAATGTGTTCCATATAACTAAATATATATCTAACATATGTACGGATTTTAGTTAAACTTTAAACTTTAACACCAACTCTACTCAAAAAAAAAAAAAAAGAAGAAACAAAAAAAGAGAGGACCCTTTACCACCAACAAATATATATTCATATATATATATATATGCGCGTCGACATAAACCAAAAACAAAAACCCTTACTCTACTTCTTATATTTATTTTTAAACAAATGTTGTGCTTGCTCTAGCAACAAATACTTATGGTTTTTCCTACTTGGTTCGAGGAGAAGATTCACAGATGTGTTTTTTCTTTTTACTCTTTTGGTTGACCTTAACGTGTTGTGCTCTTCAGTTTGACAAAAAGGAGAAAGAAAAGTTGAAATAAGCAAAACTCTTTTCTTTTAGTTGTTACTGTGTATTGTTATTGTTTTTATCTGTTTAACCGCTGCTTTTTTACACCTTTTCAACAGAAATTGTTGTTGTTTCTTCACGGTGAAGCCGCACTTGAAGCAGCCGCTTCCAGTGCGTTGCTCCACCCCTTAAAACCAATTTGAATCCTAGACCTTTGTAGATTTTGTCTTTTTCTTCTTTTATATAAAAAAAAAAACCTATGTGTTGCTCTTACTCTTCACTAATCCTTTCAACTACTACTACTACTACAACTACTTTAACCCCCACTCTTTCTCTAACACCTCCCACCTACTCTTGTATCCGTCTCTGTGTGTGTTTTCTTTCTGTCTACAACAAATTCGTTTGCGATTTGCATTAATTGAATTTTTATTTGTGCTTTTCAAATAATCATGTCCCCCAGACTTTTGCAAGGGCCGTGAGACTTTACAGAATCTCTGCGACCAAATACCGGGCGATGCCTTGCTGTATTCGCTGTTCCGTGAGAGTGCCGAGCCCGTCAAGTGTCCGCTGAAGGGTGAGTAGTTCATTAAACATTGGTCGGAAATGTCGTTTTGTTCAAAGGCTAAGAAACTTAATTTAATTACTATTAATCAAAACTAATTTGAAATTGAACGCCACACTGGGATACCTTAAAACTTATTTATGGATGTATTTTCTTCCAGCATAACAGAAAATATATATATTTGATACCCTGCATCTCCCTTTGTTCCAATAACAATGCTAGGCCACTCACAAAATATGTTGACACTCTTTTTGCGAAGTGAAGGAGGATGAAATCCTTTACATTTCACAAGATTAATCTTAGGGTAGGAGACTGTTCTCAACTGAGCTGTTCTTGTTTTGCTCATGCAATAACAATTTATAGAGAGCGGTCCGAGAGAGCGCTCTCACAATAAGAGTCAGCAGATGAGCGAAAAAAAGAACTGCTCGCCTCGAAAGGTCTTTTTTTTCTGCATTTGTTTTTTTTTTTGTGTGAGTGTGTGGCTTGTGCGATCGCACAAGCTCGAGTCACAAGCCCAAACAGACACCTCACATACACACACATACAAACGCAAATGACTCTTATAATTTTCGCTCGCGTCGATTCGGTCAGCGAATGAACAAAGCAAAAGGGAATTAAAACCATTGGTTGTTCGTTAAGCAAAGAGCAAAATGTTCAAGAGCCGATGAGAACAGCTCATCTCTGACTCTTTGCTCAAAGGGTCCGTAAATAACTGTTATTTTTGGACCAGGAAAATGGTCAATTGTTATTAACTAGCTCTGATTTTATGGCTCGACGAGGGACCCCAAGAGAAATCTTTTCCGTTAACGGAACAAATTTTAAGGCAACTGAAAAAACAATAAGGGAAGAACTTAAAAGAATTGATTATGACAGTATCTTGATCCAATATGACGCAATTAAATGGACATTTAATCCACCTGCCGCACAGCATATGGGTGGTGAGTGGGAGAGACTCGTGCGCTCCATTAAAACAACGCTGAAGGCGATTTGTCCATCTGAAAGCCATAGCGATGAGAGTCTTAGAAGCGCTTTCACTAAGGCTGAATATATTATAAATTCGCGGCAGTTAACATTTGTTTCACTTGACCATGCCGATGATGAAGCGTTGACACCAAATCACCTACTTATGGAGTCTCCTAGAGGTTGGGGTCGCTGCTGATTTCAGACAACGCTGGACACAAGCAAAAAGGCTTAGGGCCAAAAGGAATGGTAATCGAAGCCAACGCAGATAAAAGGAGAGGGGCGAGGAAAAGCACCATAGAAGTGGAGGACAAATGATGATATGATTTTCTTTACCTTATAACTAATCTTTCTCTAAGTCTAAGTTCAATTTAAGTGGCGGTTTCTTTGACTCCTAGATCTAGGCTTAAAACTTTTGAAAGAGTTTACTTTTGAAATCTGACGAAAGGCGCTGCCGGAGAAAAAGTGTTGCCTCCAATCGACGATATAGACCGACCAGAAAAGTTCAAAGTTAATATGCCATTAAACTTTAGAGGGGGCTTAGCCCTATAGCCCGAAGTAGCTGGTAATATTTAGGAAGTGGAACATGTTTGATTGAATCTTAAAAAAGTGATTCAGTCCTGATAAGTCCCCATCAGAAATCCACCATACTTTTCGCGTCAAAATATAAAAGATCCTATCCGAACCATTTAACTTTTTGAATAGAAAAAACGACATTTCCGACCACTGTGCATCAGCTAGCAGTTTTTTTTTTGATTGAAACTAATATTGTGCCTTATCTCAGGTCCCTTCATCTTCACCTATAATCGCGGACATGGCGAATGCAAGTCGCCCGTGTCCAATATAGAGAGCTGCACTGAAGAGAGTCGCCTGCTGTTGAGTTTCCAGGCCTGTCCCGATGTGCAAGGCACCGAGAGTACAGGTGGGGGTCCTTAGCCCTGACAATGACTCAATGGGTTTTTTACTTTCCTTCCTCCCCTTCCTTTGTATTTCCTTCCTGCAGTTGAGGAGTTGACTTGCCTGGCCACTTGGAAGGATGGCAATTCACGCTACTTGGTTGGGCTGGTCTCACACCATCATGCCATTTCCAACGAGGAGCGCTATCGTTGCTTTGTCTACGAGAAAATCTCCTCGCTGATGGGTAAGTAGCAACCAGTGGGAACTTTTCTTGTGTGTGTGCTGAGTCCTAATTCCCTTTCTTCCCCTTTTCGCAGGCGGTCCCAGTATGCTGAGCTCCAAAGATGCCGAATATAAGCTGGCACAATCCGGCGACGCCACTTGCAATGGCTTAGACAGTGCCGAGGTAAGCACCTGCCATTTTCACTCAAACGTTAACTGCCACGCCCAACTCTCTGTCTCCCCTCCCGTAGGTTGGCTCACGTATCATGTCGCTGCGCAAACCGCCTGTGGCTGAGCGCTGTGACTTTCCGGCCTGGTTCAAGGGTCCGCGTCATTGGCATGCACTTATGGGCAATGCTGTCTACAATTATCATTCCAAGTGAGTAGCAGCCGTGAGCCTGCGGGCAAGTTGTCATACTCATTCAAACCATTCCCACCATGCCCTTTGCTTGCAGTGATGGCTCCGTGCACATTATTAAGCCCAACGGCTACATGGAGACACGTGCGCTGTGCGAACAGATAAACAAACAGACCCCCACCGAATTGATGGCCGTGGTGCACTACACCACTGGCTGGTAAGTTACACACACGGTTCCAGTTGAAATTGCTGCCGAGAGGCTGTGCTCACAAATTCAATCAATTCCGGGCCACTATTTTGTCGTTTGCAGTCAATCGGGGTTCATGTGCATGATGTTCTATCGCCGGGATACGCACGTCATTGAAATACAAACGGGAAAACCGGCCATACGCCTGGAGGATGCCTGTGCCCCGGATCATTTTGATATTAATAAAATGGCCTACATAACGTTGCTGGGTAAGAGAGAAGGGAGCGATAAAAACCGCAAAAATTTTGACTTACCCGTTCTCCTGAACCTTTAGCTAGCAATCCAGAACCGGCCATCTGCCCCATGGAGGGTCTCTACAATTTACGTGGTGCCATTGGGCCACCCTATTTGGCCACACGCCACAAGCGCAATCACAACGGTAAATCACATCTGGGGCATGGACATCATCACCATGAAAGCGCTGATGCCGGAGCTTTTGGTGGTCACAAAGGAGGGTATGCACACACACTTACACACACACAGCGCTCTTGCCTCAATCTCGTCATGTTGTTTTATCTGGTTTTGCAGACACAGCACGCTCAGTTTTCGCAATGCCGAACGCATGGAGCGCGGCTCTTGGCATGCCAATACTCGCGGCCTTCCCGCACGCAGTCGACGCAATGCGCCCCAGGATCAACAGCAGCTGGAACAGCAACTGGTATTGGCGAGTAGCAATGATACCAGTGTGGGGTTTGTGGCCACACGAAATCGGCGAGATGTGCCCGGCTGTGTGACTAACTACAATGCCCAACGTCAGCTCTGGGTGGGCTGCAGTGCACCAAATCTAATCGATGTGAGTCCACTGTGCAGCGTGGAGGGGGAAGAAGGTAAGCACATATACATCATATACATATATTTTGGGAGTGTCTATTTATTTTAAAGCTTTGATTGGCTTAATTTGAATTACTTAATCTGCTTAAAAAAGCTTTAATTCATCTGAGTACAGGCCTGAAAAAATGAAATCGTTAGTATCGGGTTACTAAGCGTCTCTTCTTGAGGTACATTCATAGGACATCTCTATCAGTTTTAAACCAGTTTGTCAAAAAGTTAATGAAAAATTATTTATCCAGTCTGTCGGAGCTTACACGATAAGCATACTTCATAAAGTTTTTTCACTGGTCAAAAGAATCAGGTGAGATTCTATCAGGGATGCAAACCACTCGAAAATTAGTACTGGTTCGGCTCTGTGGTTCACAGTTTTGAACCCGTTAGTGAAATGGTTAACTGAACCATGGTTTCTGTTCGGTTCAGTGGTTCATAAAGGCATATTATGAAATATTATGTGACTTTTCGCTCGCTTTGGAAATTGAACTCCTATAAAACATTTGAATATCTTTAAGATCCATATAAGAATGTCCAAAATTTATGAAGTCGTTTATAAATTGTGAACGGCGAAAAGAAGTTTATGCATCTTACAGACCCTATTAATCTTATGAGAAAAAACTCTCCTGGCTAAGATAAAAATAATGTGAGAAATACTGCAGAAAATTGAGAATATTGTCCAGCAGAGGCCGACAAATTAATTATAAACTTTCAAGAGAAAGAATGCAGACTGATGACAGGTATATTTAGAGATCGGCGGGCAGTATCTGTAGACTTACAGGAATACATGTTGTAAAATTTGCGTCAGGTCATCCTTAAAGGCAATATCGAACCGGCATTGCTAAGGATCAATTCGGTCTATCAGTGGTCCTCTCTGTAGAGGGTCTAATTAAAATTATCTTAGCAAAACATCAGAGAACTGAATTGAACCGTTTTTCTATAGTGTTTTCGGGTTGGTTTAGCATATCTGAAAGGAAGGTTCGGTTCACCAGCTGGAATAAGCGTTTAGGTTTTGTTCAGTTCAGAACCGGCTTGCATCCCTGGATTCTATATCCAAACCATAGAAGAGAAAGAGAAGAGTGACTCATACGAAGTTGCTGTGGTAATTGCGGTATGCATAAGTTCCTATGCGCGAGGCAATGGCTACAACGAATGCGTCCCGCGCGCATAGGCTTCGGGCATCATCTGTCCATTACCTCAGTTAGATCAGAGACATCCATTAGAAAGTGTTAATCAAGATTCTTTTGTTCCCGACAGCTTTTGGTGCGGCAGATACAGTAGAAGTAGAAGACGGACAACTCTTCTTCTTTGTACTGACAACGTAGGAAAAATTCATTGTAGCGACCGGAAAGTGTAGACTCTAGAGCAGAGGCAGGCATAAAATACATTCCTTTTTGCATTGGTGTGTGTGAGTGCAGCGCAAAAATTGCTCTCAATTTCAGTAGTAACGACTGCACGCAGCGCAGCGAGCTTATATTGTGCGTGTGAGGCTGCGCTGCATTGAAACTTTTCGTATGCACACAACATAGCAAGGTGCCACTGCTGAATCTGCAGAGATTTGTTAAAGACTTTGCTTTAGATCAGGGAGCTTACAAAAATGAGTATACATCTCCTCCCACTCGGTTGACGAGCTTTGAGCCATTAATGTACATTTCCATAAAGCTTTTCTGTTCTGTAAAACCAAATAAAGACTTTGAATAAAAGTAACCCCAAAGTTCAATCCATAAAAAAAAATTGACACTCCCCTTACATTATAAGTGAAGAGTTCTTAAATCATTTCTTCCTGCAGAATACTCTTGTCATGGTTCCTGGAGTGAGAATAGCACCTTCTACATCATAGCCCGGCACAAGGGCACCAAGCATGGCGTTTGTCTTACCTACCGACCCACAGAGGGTACCGCGGCCAAGCTGGTGGTGGGTGATGCCTGTTATCGCGGCACACAAAAGCCGCCCGATCATCATTTGGTGGCCAATTTGTCCGTATTTGGTAAGTAAATCCCAACAAAAAAATTCGTATTGCCTTACTAATTCTTTGTTTTTCCAGGAAAATGCGGTGAAACGGGTTCCAGTGCGGCTAAATCACACTTGGCCAATGGCCTGCTATTGTGGATCTTGGCCTGGTGCCTGCAACTAATTAGCTGAACCGCTACAAATGCTTTACCCAATCCCATACCCAAAAACCAAATCCCCCTTCTGATCAACATGTATACAAGACACATTTAAGACTTACCATTTCACCTTGGTTTTTATTGCTGTATATAACTTATTGTTTATTATTTTCTTTTCTTACAAATTTTGTTTAGTTTTAAGTGCTAAAGAATAAACGAAATTTCGATAAATCGCTTAAACAAATGAACATGGAAAATGGTTTGCATTGTAAAGCCTTACAGCCAGGTTTATATATAAATTACCTAACTACATACCGTACATACATACAAACATACATTTGTAATATCAGCCGAACTATACGAATCGAAGCTTAAAGCTTAATTTTCGTTTTGGTTTTGAGTTTTCTAGATTTCATTTTCGAAATGTTTCCTACACAAAAAGTACACAGCAAAACAACAACAACAACTACGTATAATAACTACATAAACAAACAAACAAACATACAAGCAAATGTATTGCATTTAGTTGTTCCACTTGTTTTCCAATTGTACAAACTGGCAAAATCATTATAATTATTATATGCCTACACACCACACACACATATATATTTTTATGTACAAACAAAAGAAAACGCAAATGTACGTGCATTCATATGTACGAGTATATATATATATACATACATATATATCTAACGAATAATGTTTTGCATTAGGATCGCATTGGTTTCATAATACATAATTAATACCTTGCAAAAATACGCATATATATATAAAAGTATATATATATATAGTACCGTATGATTCATTCTTTATACTACTTATGGACAAAAGATTAAGAAAAATGAAAAAAGAAAACACAAAATTCAAGGTAAAGTGCAAAATTTGAGCAAAACTCTTATTAAGTAGTAAGGCACTTACACACACACACACACACTTAGAGGTCTGCTTGATTGGGACTTACGAGAATGGCAAGTGTAGCACTCACATCATGAGTTTATCGTCGCAAAATCTGAAATTTGCCATTTTTTCAGACTTTTGAAGTTGCGGCAAATCCAAAATGATGTTGAAAACTTCTTTTTGTTCTAGCCTCGCCCTTAATTCCACCAAATCTTAGCCCTTTAAGCCTATTTTGAAGTCCAACATCTGGAAATGTCCTTAAATCTGTTTAGAAAGTAATTTTTTTTTGACTTTTGAAGCTGCAGAAGTTTGGAAAACTATAAACCTAGGTGGGGCTTACTTTTTGATGTAAAATAAACTTGTAAAACTCCGTTGGGTTCGAACACATTTAGAGGTATTATACCCGGGTTTTTGTTTGAACCAACTCAATTTGGTTTAGCTAATCCTTAAAATATTGAAAATTTTTTTCAGAAAAAGCTATTTCATACCGAAATACTTTTCAAAGTGTAAAAGCTCATGAATAGTGTCTTTTCTTCGAACTTTTGCTTCATTATTTGAAATATAATAATTTCTTAAGAGAAAATGTGACTTTTCGACCATTTCGAAATTGAATTCCAAGAGAACATTTGAATAGTCGGATGTGCTGGCTTCGTCCATAATGATATATAATTGCAGGAGTGGTTTGGGTTCTACATGAATACGGTAACGATAAGGACTTATCGTAGCAATTCGCTTAAAATTTCCAAAATTTGTAGACTCGTCAATCAACTGAACCGAACCGTTTTCATTTGTGATTTTCGGTTCGGTTCAGCATTTTCAAAGGGACGCTGGTTCGGTTTGCGGTTCGGTACCGGTTTTGTTCGGATCAAATGCAAAAATCTTACATTTGCTGGTGGAACTAATGTTTAGGGATGCCTTAAACTCACAGTATGTCGCATGACGATCTTGCATCATCAGTTCACGCACAGCATCGATGTTTTCTGGCACAACTACCATTTTTGGACGAGCTTCACGGAATTTGTCGCTGAGCGAAGTACGACCACATTGAATCTACAATGGTTTTAATGGCTCTTTATCGCCATACTAAGAACTGAGTTCATCGATACACTCTTGTTGAGATAATCCACGTCGAAAGTTGTGAAAAAAATCCAACGAAAACCTTCTCTTGAAATTTAAATTCTTAAGCCAAATTGATTTTTTCAACTCACTGTTAGCAACACAAATAGCAAAAGTTTATCAAACGTTGTGAGACCGTTTGTGTTAACAAATGTCGAACTTTAATTTGGTATTACCAGATTTTAACTAATGTCAGTAGCTATACCAATTCCCGAAATATGAATAGTACTTCACGTATTGAAACATTTTGTTCAAGATGTTAGATGTTGCTCGCTGTAATTTGCCTCTTAATATGCAACCAAAAACAACAAAGACTGTAAAAAATATCTATAAATAAATGACTTTACAGGACCGCAAAGGGCCAAGCCGAGCTTGTCTCATTCTATTGGCTTGTGTGCTTCTGGTTTGACATTTGCCATCAGAGTGATAACTGTTCCTCCAATGGAAATGCACCTTAAGTCTTGACAAGTTTAATGCACCTGTGAACTTTCCAAATGTTAAGGCTGGTAACAATTTTGAGCTGTTTGGAAATCTGAATGCCTATGAACAGCAGTCTGGTCAGAATGAGGTATTGTGCCGAATTAAATTTGTATTTCAACTGGAATGAAGCCCTTACTTTTCCATTTAAAACAAATTTTAGTTATTTCTGGAAAGTATCTTGTTTTTGTACAAGTTTCGTCTATGTGCTTCCTTAAAAATGTATTTTCCTACATCAATTATAAGCACTTCGCATCAAAACATAGACGTTTGTATTGCTAATTCTAATAGCAAAGCTGACATTCAATGAATAGAATGCATAATTAATATTGACCTAAAGCCAGGTATGACACAGCCTCTAATTTGTGCTCAAAAACTGAAGCCCAAACCATATCAGTTTTGTTAAGAACCGGGAAGAGACATCATGTTTCTGTTATGGCAAGTTGTGGAGGATTTTCCGCATTTGCTTAGCTTATGCTCCAATGGAGCAATGGAAATTCACCAAATACAGCTGGAATTGCAAAACAGGAACAGGTGCAATGGGACCTAAAAATATGTTGATCCCAAAGGTGCAGAAGAAAACGGTTCGGTTCTTCAACGAGTTTGATGAGGTTAATTACAAGATTTTAAGGGGTCCGCCATAATATAAATTACCAAAAAATGTAATTTCAAGTAGGGCACTCGTACATCTCGGTCAGAGTAAGGCCTACTTGGTTTTTTTTTTTGAGTCAATACCTACTTGAACGCACCATTTTTAAGTTCCTATTGCTTGGGCGAAGCTCTATTGGAATTTGAAACTATTTACATGTAATCTAAGAGTAATATTTCATATAATAATGGCAAAAGTCGTAAGCTATACTCTTATAAGTTCGGAGGTATTAGCTATGAACCAATCCGGTGGTTCTCTAAGCCTCTATGAAACTGCAATGTAGCAATACTTATTCCGGAAACCTTCTATGATATCCACAATCCTCAGAATTTTGGCAGAAATGAGAATTTAAATGCTCAACTTTGAGCACTTATAAACTGAGTGAAATGAGCGTGCAATCAATCGTTCACCCGATTCGAATTAAATTCTTAGAGTACAATCATGCAGATCTCTATTAAACACACCCACACTCACACAACTACACATGCATATGTTCATAATCAATCAACTAATCTAATTTAAGACACAGGAGACAACCATACAGAACAAAAGACAACAATGAATCAGCAGAGAATGCTAAAATAATTAGAGTGTTTAAGGCAATTAAGCGGTGATATAGGTCTAGAATAAAGAAACTGTGTAAATCTCTTATGAAGGCACAAGCAGTGGAGAGGCAGCAGCAGCAGGAAAGAAGAAGAATTGTGTATCCAAAGGATTTCAAGAAACAAAAAATAAAGTAGCATTTTTCTCTCGATTACATAGCCTACACACAGAAGCATTTTTTTTTTGCCCTAAGCGAATAATAAACAAAACAAAAAAGGTAAAGCTACTCCTAACCCCTCCCGCCCCCCTTCATGGCAGACTAGTCAAAATTTATCAAGCGTAACTTTGAGTTCCATGTAAATAGCGAAATGTAAGGCGAATTGAGACAAGAAACATTTTTGAAAACGGTACGCGGTGTATACATATGTAACTAATTGCTAGTTAGCTAAAGCAGGAGCAAGAGCAGGCACAGTGAACACATAAGAGTTACTTTCTAAGTACTATATTTAATAGGAATATAAACATAAATTATAAACTGAAGCAGCGGGCAGAGAGAAAGAAGAGAGAGAGAGTGAAAGAACCTCTATCTTTCTCCCTACCGAAATAAGTATTTTCAATTTGTTGTCAGCTTTTAAAAAGTAAATACAAAATGAAAAATGGAAAACATATGAAGTAATAAAGAATGCATTTTAAACACTTAACATTTAAAAAACACAAACAAATACGAACGAAACATAATGCAATATTTGAGGGACAAGGAACTGGTGATTCCTTACTTTCTGAACAGAATCTTAGCTGAAGTTTCCTGTTGGTTTTCGGTTTCGCTTAGCTGTTTTATTTTGCAACACTCTTGGCCAGAAAAGCCTATCCTAAACTCAGTTATTCTATATCCAAAGACCCTGCAATACCTAGAGGCAACAACTCTTTCAATATAAGCACAAATGCAGAACAAACTTATTATTTGATACCTCAACTTCAACTTCCTTCATCAACTTCAAACTTTTTTTTAGATTTTTTAGGTTTTATCAACGTTCCCATTGGGTCTCTCACCACAACCAACAAAAATGTATTCAATGTTTCTATTAAAAAAAAATTAAATAACAAGAAACCAAAACCTACAAAATGCAAACATATTTTTGTAAATAGTTGAAGCAACGCTTGAATTTTTATCCCATTTTTTGTGTATTGGCCAACCAAAGCGATCACGCCCACACGAACGCACAGCGTGGGCGTGGCCGCAGCACGTGAATGTGAACGCTAAGCATTAGATCTTAAGTGATTTTTATATAATACATTCAAAGCGATTTTATAAATCATTTTAATTGTCTATTTTAAACAGAAAGAAAGAAGGAAAGCAAAATTACCACGTACTTTGCGTTCGTTTATGAAGTACAGTTGTGTATGTGAGATACAAAAACTTATGCAATTTTCGTCAATAATTGAATGTTTTTTGGTATCCTATGTTCAGTTTATTGTTTTAGTTTTTTTAAGCTAATAAAAATAAAATTATAAACTAATTACAAATATAAAAAAACAAAATATATATAAATAGCAAGTGGTTTAATTGGTTCATTATCTGTGGGGCCGCTGAAGATATTTATTGTAGTTGATGAGGAATTTGCCTCCCAAAGAGATGGCCAAAAGTCGAAAAAAAAAATATTTTTTGTTGGGACTTTTAACTAATTGTTGGAATAGTTGTGGTGGTAAATCTAGATTGTATTGTGACCGTTTGTGAGCGTCGAGCGTGCCTCATTGTTTAGCCGTCACGCATCGAAAATAGCACATCGTTCAGAAGCGTTTAGAATCGCGAAAAGCTAACCGATTTGGACAAAATGGATTCTATTCCAGAAAGTTTGTAGAATTTGAATGTATAGCTCAAAACTATTATGTACAATGCATGAAACAGTGAGTCATTAATAAAAGTAGAGGTTTTTTCTTAAGTCAAAACTCCTATCATATCCCTCTCTCAATCAAAATAGAAATTGTTGCATCTAGCTGCGATTTTAGTCTCAAAAAGCGGTAGTCAGAAAAACGGTTGTTGGTTGTGCCAAACTGGTATTGTCGAACAGAAGCAGGTTGGTGATGTTGTTGTTGTTGCCACTTCGATACGGCAGACTGGGAGATTGGCCCAACAGGGTCTGGCCACGATGGTTTGGAATGGAAAACCCCCGACTATTTCCGCCATATTGGATCTGCCATTTGGTTTTTTCTAATTTTGACTTCGAATTCGTAATCAGCGAGCCCGAAGAACCCCGAGTACAGACTTTTAGCCAAATCAAATACGTTTTTCGACTTTTGGCCAGCTTTTTGGAATTTGGTACCACTGAGCATAATAACTGAATTATATGAAAAACAACGCCTATTTCGGACCGTAAAACATGCGACGATATAAATGGAAAATACTCGGCATGCCCACCTACCGCCCCACCGACCGATAGAAGCATCCACTAATGTGCGCCACGAAAAGGCGATGTTGGTGTTTTTTAACGCAGTTTTCCCAAAATCTTACCATTAAAGGGACTTTCTAATTGCATTGGTCAGAGAATTCGCTAAGAAAATTCTCAGAGTTCTCAGAGTTGGCCGAAGTTTATATACCCTTGAAGCTTAAGTAAATTTTCAGGACGCCTACTAAGACTTTTTTTCAAACTTAACTTTTCTATGGCTATACTATACACGTGCCATATTATTAATGCTTTTTTTTTAAGGTGAGTACTGAGAACGTTTGTTTAAGACATATTTATTTGTGAAATTAGAACCTTAAAACTAATTTTTTACAGCTAACTGTTACTTCTTAAAGCTAACTTGTACTGTAGGGAATATTCATATAAATTGTACAATATTATATGAGTTTATATGAGTTTAGGGTGTGTTTAAAATGTTGTGCTTGTCTTATAGAAGGGATTTTAACTTAAGACTAATTTAGCAGGTAAGTGTTTTAGGTTTGTCTGGCCGGTAAGTCTCTGTACAGTGTTTTGTTTTGTTTTCAGTCTTAAAATGTTTAATAAGTGAAAAGATTATGGGAGCATCTTCGCTAGATCCTTCTATTGGCAAGGTCAGTTGGGTGGACCCTTAGATGCCTTCTCCTTGCCCTGATCCCGTTTATTCTCCGTCTTTTGAGGAGACGTCTGGCAAGGTTATTGGAATGAGAGGCCACCTTGTTTAGGTACAGCGCAGCCTGGCTGTTCATGGTGTCGCCAACCATTGGGACGCAACATTCTTTCTCGATGTCTCGAGTGCAAATAAACCACTCCGCTCCAGTGATTTGTCTGAGGATTTTGGCCTGAAAGACCCTGATTTTGTTCAGGTGTGTCTTCGCGGCGATGCCATACACCTGGACGCCATACCTCCATATTGGTGCCAGGATGACCTTTTAAATAAGGACCTTGGAGAGTTTATTATTGGCTTTGAGTAGCCAACTCATTCTCATCGCCTTGCTGTGAAGCCTCTTGTCCAGGGTCACTCAAATAGGTCTGATCGGTTATATGGCAGCTATATAAAATAGTGGGCCAAGCCGAACCAGATTTTGTAAGTCAAGCTAGGAACTTAAAATTCCAGCACAAACCAAATTTCAGTCCGAAAGCTTCAAAAACAACAAAGTTGGCGGAAATCGGTCAGATCGGTTATATGGCAGCTATATGAAATATTGGTCTAAATTGAGTAAATCTTTCTAAGTCATCCTTGGGGCCTAAAATATGCTTTTAAGCCAAATTTTGGGGTGAATTCTGTGCTCCAATTTCATTTCTGGCGATTTTTTTCCGATCAGGAGATCGATGGGGAACTCCCAAAACATGTCCGATTTGGACAATTTTTGGTACACGCTTGTCCTAAGATGGTTCAATTTTTAGATGTAGCTCCCAGACAAAGTGAACAAGTATAAATTAATAAGAACATTTCAAAAAAAGTTTTTTTTTTCAAAACTTGACAACGAAATATGATAAGTGGCTTTCGTAAAGGTTTAAAGTAATAAGGAATGTCAATCCTAGACCGGGAAAAGCCGGTAATTGAAAAAAGAGTTTTTTTTTTGTCTATTCCTACCATGCCATTTCCTACCTCAAGAAACACTTAATTGATAAAAAAAGTTACCAGGAACCAGAAACATTGTCGTCACATAGCACGCATCTGCTAAAAATAGTCAAAAATTAGCCTCCGTACAGGTATTACAACAATGCTCGACTTTGTATTCCTTTCCTGCCGGACGCCGTTCATGGAACCTTCAAATTTATACAGCCACTCAATGCTTCTGGATTACAAGCTCGATTTTTTGAATCTCTGCCGGTCAGTTTTCCATTCTGTCCCAGTGTGCAGTATGTAGTAGCTCGCGTTAGACGGACATAGCTATATCCAGTTCGTTATATTCTTTATTCTGACTATCCAACGATATTGTGCCAAAAATTCGTATAATAAGTACTTACTTACTTACTTATGATTGCGAACTCCAGGCCGCTTGCTCAGTAGGAAGCTTTAATCTTCCACAAATAAAAATAAAAAAATGTCAGATTTTAGTTATATCTTTATTGCCGCTGTTGCTGTTGATCATTCAGGACCCATGGTTAAACGTTAGGATCTTCCGTCATCGGGGGCTACTCTTCTAAATGTTGGTTGGTCTTCTTGCTGCTGTGACTTCTTTGGCTCCAGTAGTTCGCTCAGTCATCTCTTCGGGGATGTGTCGAGTTTGTGTTTTTTGTTGAAATTCATATCTCTTTGTTCATATATTTGGTGGGTGAGGTTTTTTACTGGGTATTTTAAATACCGAAGGTTGTAAACAAAAAAAAAAAATGAGAAGGAGAAAATGCATCATTAACCTCACCCGAAAACATGATGCTTTTCTTGAATGGTACCATATTTGGAAGATGGGTAGGAAGTGATTCCGCAAAGGAATATCTTGAAATGGAAAAAATTTTATTCAAATTTTAAATGTTCAAAACAAAATAAGACATGACAAAATATGATTTTGTTAAAAGGAAATAAAGTAAAAGGGGTTCCCATAATTGCACAATAACGATATCAATGTGCACACAATTAAGTGATTGGTAAGTAATACATTAGATGCTATGTGCAGAAGTAAAACCAATGCTTAACAGCACAAAAATTATTTCGATGCAACTAAACAAAAGGCGACAAGCTGCTGTTAGGTCATTCTTAATAGTGTGGTACCGTAGGGATTCTTTTCTATTTTTGTAAACTATGTTAAGTTAGTGAGAGCACAAACAAGAATGAACTGGGATGAAATACAATTATTTCAAAATGGATTGTAATGTACATAAAAGCAATTGACCCAGGAAGCTTACCCAAATTAAAAAGACATAAAGAACAAGACCATAGATTATGCACAAAGACTATTGTACTGTTGTGTGCTCTTGAAAAACTTCTGATTTATGATTCATAGACAGTTAGAAACGGACCTTAATAAGAACACTTTCAAAACCAAAACTAGGCACATAAAATAATACAAATTAAAAATAATCTTTTCTCAATGTGTTAATGTATAGACTTAGATTTTTGGATATTACCCTAATCATTAGTTTCCAATAATTTGTAAGATGTGAGTTATACAAAACTAAAAAAAAAAAAAATATGTAAACAATTTAATCCAAAGTGCAATTGTAAAGCTTCAATTAGTAAGTTATAGATCTTTGCATGGTAATAAGATTACAAAATGCATAGAATATTTGAATTCCTTTTAACTTTCCAAAACATAAGTGCATATGATACATAAATATAGCATTTCAATTACTGAAACAGAAATATTACTATATTAAAAGTTTAAGACTTTTAAATATAAAGAAATAGTTGGGAATATACATGCTTTTTAAATAGTAGGTTTTGTTCAATTGTAATATCAATAATATGATTAAACATAACTTTTTTAAGTAACTATTTCAATAATCAGATAGTATTAATATTTGGGTTATTCTTTCGTATGAAGGTAAGCTGGAAAGCATTCTGATAGTTGTAGTTGTATTACATGTATATTCATTTAAGACGCAGAATTCCTGCATTATGAAGGTACTATGGTACAGCGAGGTAACACCTTGTTTGAAAGAAGGGTTCGACGACATATAAAGATTTAGTATTTGGGAATAGTTTGACTTCAGTTTAGTTTTCCTAATTAGATGACTTCTATTGTATGTACATTGCAGATGAAGTGAGATATGTACAGTGTATGAACTTGTACACATTCCAAAGGTTTTATAAACCTTGAATTTTAGTTAGGTTATTTCTAAAAAAAAAAGCTTTAAAATTTTGTTTTCAGGTTAGTAGAATAATATTTAGAAACAAATAAACAGATTTCTAAAAAAGTAGATTAAAAACTTCTGCAGATATTTGCATTTTAAATAATATAAATAATAAGCCTTATTCTCTTACAAGTGGCGGATCTTTATCCTGTTTCTCAGTGGATTTTCATTTATTGACCCGTTTTTGAGGCTTCCTTTTCGCACATTTTCCATTGCTGATATTTCATTTTTCCGTTTTGTAATCAGTTTATCATCATCTTTCACCTGCTTTTGTTTGAATTTCTCTTCTTTACTTATTTTTCTTCCATATTTCAATTCATCCATTTTTACTTCTGCCTCTTTTAGTTTCCCATTCTTTCTACTACTATAAACATGTTTTGAATATATATATGTTCTTTGTTTCCCGTCTTTTTATTTACTTTTTTCAAAGTCTAATTTACGATTTTCCCTTAAAAATAGTTTTTCTATTTATATTCATTTCTGTCTACTACTTTACTTAAAAACATCCAATTTCGATTTTATTTCTTCTAAATTATATAGTAAAATATACTTATAGCTTGAAGACACAATATATATGTAATTTGAAAAATAAATAAATCTTTGTTCTACCTAATTATATATTGTATTCTCAGACACACTAAAATATCGAAGAAGCAGTATATAAATTTGAAAAGGTATTTGTAAACACTTTTGGTAAACCTATCATTCTGCTGCCTTATTGTAAATAGTATTTTAAGAGACCCCTATAAATCGAAGATTATAAATATAAATTTGCAGAGATTCGGAATTTCATAATTTTGAATATTTTTAAAAACTTTGTGTAAAGCATTCTATCATATTCCAACGTTTGTAGTTGTAAATGGTTTTCTTAGAGACCCTTTTAAATCGTAGAGATTCAGCTAATAAAAATATTATAAATTTGTAGAGATTCAGCCCCAAAAATCATATATGATTATGAAATGTTAATTGGTAAATAAAAAAATTTATCTAAATTAAAAAAAAAAATTCAGCATTTTTAAATTTGACTGATTTTTAAAGACATTGGGTACATAATCCACCTACACATTTGTATCTTGTATAGACCCCAATAAACCACAGACGCAGTATATAATTTTGAAGAGATTCACTTTTGAATATTTTTAATCGCTTTGTGAAAGCCTATCATTTTCCTCCCTAATTGTATTGTATGTTGTGTTATAAGAGAACCCTACAATTCAAAGACGCAATATAAAAGCTTGTAGAGATTCGATATTTCTGAATTTTGAATATTTTAAAAGACTTTGGGTAAACCATTTTATCACTCTCCTGCCTAATTGTATGTAGTATTCTTAAAAACCCCTATGAATCGAAGACGCAGTATATAAGATTGTAGAAATTTGGAATTTCTGAATTTTGAGTATTTTTAAACACTTTGTGTAAACCTATCATCCTCCTGCCTAATTGTATGATGTATTTTAAAAGACTCCACTAAATCGAATTCGCGGAATATGGTATCCTGCCTTATTGTTGTATTCTTAAAGACCCCTATGAATCGAAGACGCAGTATATAAGTTTGTAGAGATTCGGTATTTCTGAAATTTGAATAATTTTAAACACTTTGGGTAAACCATTTTGTCACTCTCCTGCCTAATTGTATGTTGTATTCTTAAAAACCTTAAAATCGAAGTTTGTAGAGATTAGGTATTCCTGAATTTTGAGTATCCTTAAACAATTTGTGTAAGCCTATCATCCTCCTGCCTTATTGTATGATGTATAAAGTAAAAAAGAGACGACCGTAATCACGTAGAACGACGAAAAATTTTTGTTGACTAGTTAGTTTTTTAACTAACGCACAGTTTAGTATTTTCTTTTTACTCATAATTTAGGTCAAGCATTTAGTCCTTTACACTTTGTCAATTTTCTCGTTACTTTTCTAGGCTTAACGTTAACTCTTCAATTTCTTTTATATCGGAGATTACCAGTTCCAAATAACGAATTTAGCTGATGACTAAGCTTCAGCCGAAAATCTAGTTTTGAGTGATTTTTATTCCATTTGGATCACTGAATTGAAATCCCTCAAATTTTTTTAAATCGAAACTAGAAATCCCTTTTGAGAACGCTTTTTAAATTCGTCTAAGTCCTGAAAAAAATTTTTAATAATCTTTTAAAAATATTTTGCTCAAATTCTATTTGATCAGTCACTGCTGTCAATCACACCTAATGAATGTTTTATACTAGCTTATAAACGATGCATAAGCTTGTTCCTTAAAATTTTGTTCCAACGTATTCGAAACCATCAAAACATTCTAAGTCATCGAATTGTATGTTTCAAAATCTCATTTCTGTTCCAGCTCCAACACTACTTTTTGTTGATTTTTTCTTTTGTTAAAGAAATAAATTTTCTTTCTAATTTACTTTCACAATTTTAAAAATTTTTTATACCTATCATACCGAAAACACCCGACCGAACCGATATTAAAACCATAACAAACACTCGTCTCCGTTCCAGACCCCTGAACCGAAAAATCTAATTTTATTCGGATTTCTGATTTTGTATTTTAAACTTTTAAATTTTATCACCCCTTATTGGTTGTATTTTAAAACCCCTATGAATCGACAATAGTTTGTAGAGATTCGGTATTTCTGAATTTTGAATAATTTTAAACACTTTGGGTAAACTATTTTATCACCTCCTGCCTAATTGTATGTTGTATTCTTAAAGACCCCTATGAATCGAAGACGCAGTAAATAAGTTTGTAGAGATTCGGTATTTCTGAATTTTGAATAATTTACACACTTTGGGTAAACTATTTTATCACACTCCTGCCTAATTGTATGTTGTATTCTTAAAGACCCCTATGAATCGAAGACGCAGTAAATAAGTTTGTAGAGATTCGGTATTTCTGAATTTTGAATAATTTTAAACACTTTGGGTAAACCATTTTATCACACTCCTGCCTAATTGTATGTTGTATTCTTAAAGACCCCTATGAATCGAAGACGCAGTATATAAGTTTGTAGAGATTCGGTATTTCTGAATTTTGAATAATTTTAAACACTTTGGGTAAACCATTTTATCACTCTCCTGCCTAATTGTATGTTGTATTCTTAAAGACCCCTATGAATCGAAGACGCAGTATATAAGTTTGTAGAGATTCGGTATTTCTGAATTTTGAATAATTTTAAAAACTTTGGGTAAACTATTTTATCACACTCCTGCCTAATTGTATGTTGTATTCTTAAAGACCCCTATGAATCGAAGACGAAGTATATAAGTTTGTAGAGATTCGGTATTTCTGAATTTTGAATAATTTTAAACACTTTGGGTAAACTATTTTATCACTCTCCTGCCTAATTGTATGTTGTATTCTTAAAGACCCCTATGAATCGAAGACGCAGTAAATAAGTTTGTAGAGATTCGGTATTTCTGAATTTTGAATAATTTTAAAAACTTTGGGTAAACTATTTTATCACACTCCTGCCTAATTGTATGTTGTATTCTTAAAGACCCCTATGAATCGAAGACGCAGTATATAAGTTTGTAGAGATTCGGTATTTCTGAATTTTGAATAATTTTAAACACTTTGGGTAAACTATTTTATCACTCTCCTGCCTAATTGTATGTTGTATTCTTAAAGACCCCTATGAATCGAAGACGCAGTATATAAGTTTGTAGAGATTCGGTATTTCTGAATTTTGAATAATTTTAAAAACTTTGGGTAAACTATTTTATCACACTCCTGCCTAATTGTATGTTGTATTCTTAAAGACCCCTATGAATCGAAGACGAAGTATATAAGTTTGTAGAGATTCGGTATTTCTGAATTTTGAATAATTTTAAAAACTTTGGGTAAACTATTTTATCACTCTCCTGCCTAATTGTATGTTGTATTCTTAAAGACCCCTATGAATCGAAGACGCAGTATATAAGTTTGTAGAGATTCGGTATTTCTGAATTTTGAATAATTTTAAAAACTTTGGGTAAACTATTTTATCACACTCCTGCCTAATTGTATGTTGTATTCTTAAAGACCCCTATGAATCGAAGACGAAGTATATAAGTTTGTAGAGATTCGGTATTTCTGAATTTTGAATAATTTTAAACACTTTGGGTAAACTATTTTATCACTCTCCTGCCTAATTGTATGTTGTATTCTTAAAGACCCCTATGAATCGAAGACGCAGTATATAAGTTTGTAGAGATTCGGTATTTCTGAATTTTGAATAATTTTAAAAACTTTGGGTAAACTATTTTATCACACTCCTGCCTAATTGTATGTTGTATTCTTAAAGACCCCTATGAATCGAAGACGAAGTATATAAGTTTGTAGAGATTCGGTATTTCTGAATTTCGAATAATTTTAAAAACTTTGGGTAAACTATTTTATCACTCTCCTGCCTAATTATATGTTGCATTGTTAAACACCCCTATGAATCGAAGACGCAGTATGTAAGATTGTAGAGATTCGGTATTTCTGAATTTTGAATAATTTTAAACACTTTGGGTAAACTATTTTATCACTCTCCTGCCTAATTGTATGTTGTATTCTTAAAGACCCCTATGAATCGAAGACGAAGTATATAAGTTTGTAGAGATTCGGTATTTCTGAATTTTGAATAATTTTAAAAACTTTGGGTAAACTATTTTATCACACTCCTGCCTAATTGTATGTTGTATTCTTAAAGACCCCTATGAATCGAAGACGCAGTATATAAGTTTGTAGAGATTCGGTATTTCTGAATTTTGAATATTTTTAAACACTTTGGGTAAACTATTTTATCACTCTCCTGCCTAATTGTATGTTGTATTCTTAAAGACCCCTATGAATCGAAGACGAAGTATATAAGTTTGTAGAGATTCGGTATTTCTGAATTTTGAATAATTTTAAACACTTTGGGTAAACTATTTTATCACTCTCCTGCCTAATTGTATGTTGTATTCTTAAAGACCCCTATGAATCGAAGACGAAGTATATAAGTTTGTAGAGATTCGGTATTTCTGAATTTTGAATAATTTTAAACACTTTGGGTAAACTATTTTATCACTCTCCTGCCTAATTGTATGTTGTATTCTTAAAGACCCCTATGAATCGAAGACGAAGTATATAAGTTTGTAGAGATTCGGTATTTCTGAATTTTGAATAATTTTAAACACTTTGGGTAAACTATTTTATCACTCTCCTGCCTAATTGTATGTTGTATTCTTAAAGACCCCTATGAATCGAAGACGAAGTATATAAGATTGTAGAGATTCGGTATTTCTGAATTTTGAATAATTTTAAACACTTTGGGTAAACCATTTTATCACTCTCCTGCCTAATTGTATGTTGTATTCTTAAAGACCCCTATGAATCGAAGACGAAGTATATAAGATTGTAGAGATTCGGTATTTCTGAATTTTGAATAATTTTAAACACTTTGGGTAAACTATTTTATCACTCTCCTGCCTAATTGTATGTTGTATTCTTAAAGACCCCTATGAATCGAAGACGCAGTATATAAGTTTGTAGAGATTCGGTATTTCTGTATTTTGAATAATTTTAAGCACTTTGGGTTAACTATTTTATCACTCTCCTGCCTAATTGTATGTTGTATTCTTAAAGACCCCTATGAATCAAAGACGAAGTATATAAGTTTGTAGAGATTCGGTATTTCTGAATTTTGAATAATTTTAAACACTTTGGGTAAACTATTTTATCACTCTCCTGCCTAATTGTATGTTGTATTCTTAAAGACCCCTATGAATCGAAGACGAAGTATATAAGATTGTAGAGATTCGGTATTTCTGAATTTTGAATAATTTTAAACACTTTGGGTAAACCATTTTATCACTCTCCTGCCTAATTGTATGTTGTATTCTTAAAGACCCCTATGAATCGAAGACGAAGTATATAAGTTTGTAGAGATTCGGTATTTCTGAATTTTGAACAATTTTAGCCACTTTGGGTAAACCATTTTATCACTCTCCTGCCTAATTGTATGTTGTATTCTTAAAGACCCCTATGAATCGAAGACGAAGTATATAAGTTTGTAGAGATTCGGTATTTCTGAATTTTGAATAATTTTAAACACTTTGGGTAAACTATTTTATCACTCTCCTGCCTAATTGTATGTTGTATTCTTAAAGACCCCTATGAATCGAAGACGAAGTATATAAGTTTGTAGAGATTCGGTATTTCTGAATTTTGAATAATTTTAAAAACTTTGGGTAAACTATTTTATCACTCTCCTGCCTAATTGTATGTTGTATTCTTAAAGACCCCTATGAATCAAAGACGAAGTATATAAGTTTGTAGAGATTCGGTATTTCTGAATTTTGAATAATTTTAAACACTTTGGGTAAACTATTTTATCACTCTCCTGCCTAATTGTATGTTGTATTCTTAAAGACCCCTATGAGTCGAAGACCCAGTATATAAGTTTGTAGAGATTCGGTATTTCTGAATTTTGAATAATTTTAAACACTTTGGGTAAACTATTTTATCACTCTCCTGCCTAATTGTATGTTGTATTCTTAAAGACCCCTATGAATCGAAGACGAAGTATATAAGTTTGTAGAGATTCGGTATTTCTGAATTTTGAATAATTTTAAACACTTTGGGTAAACTATTTTATCACTCTCCTGCCTAATTGTATGTTGTATTCTTAAAGACCCCTATGAATCGAAGACGCAGTATATAAGTTTGTAGAGATTCGGTATTTCTGAATTTTGAATAATTTTAAACACTTTGGGTAAACTATTTTATCACTCTCCTGCCTAATTGTATGTTGTATTCTTAAAGACCCCTATGAATCGAAGACGAAGTATATAAGTTTGTAGAGATTCGGTATTTCTGAATTTTGAATAATTTTAAACACTTTGGGTAAACTATTTTATCACTCTCCTGCCTAATTGTATGTTGTATTCTTAAAGACCCCTATGAATCGAAGACCCAGTATATAAGTTTGTAGAGATTCGGTATTTCTGAATTTTGAATAATTTTAAACACTTTGGGTAAACTATTTTATCACTCTCCTGCCTAATTGTATGTTGTATTCTTAAAGACCCCCTATGAATCGAAGACGAAGTATATAAGTTTGTAGAGATTCGGTATTTCTGAATTTTGAATAATTTTAAACACTTTGGGTAAACTATTTTATCACTCTCCTGCCTAATTGTATGTTGTATTCTTAAAGACCCCTATGAATCGAAGACGCAGTATATAAGTTTGTAGAGATTCGGTATTTCTGAATTTTGAATAATTTTAAACACTTTGGGTAAACTATTTTATCACTCTCCTGCCTAATTGTATGTTGTATTCTTAAAGACCCCTATGAATCGAAGACGAAGTATATAAGTTTGTAGAGATTCGGTATTTCTGAATTTTGAATAATTTTAAACACTTTGGGTAAACTATTTTATCACTCTCCTGCCTAATTGTATGTTGTATTCTTAAAGACCCCTATGAGTCGAAGACGCAGTATATAAGTTTGTAGAGATTCGGCATTTCTGAATTTTGAATAATTTTAAACACTTTGGGTAAACTATTTTATCACTCTCCTGCCTAATTGTATGTTGTATTCTTAAAGACCCCTATGAATCGAAGACGAAGTATATAAGTTTGTAGAGATTCGGTATTTCTGAATTTTGAATAATTTTAAACACTTTGGGTAAACTATTTTATCACTCTCCTGCCTAATTGTATGTTGTATTCTTAAAGACCCCTATGAATCGAAGACGCAGTATATAAGTTTGTCGAGATTCGGAATTTCTGAATTTTGAATAATTTTAAACACTTTGGGTAAACCATTTTATCACACTCCTGCCTAATTGTATGTTGTATTCCTAAACACCCCTAAGAATCAAAGTCGAAGTATATAAGTTTGTAGAGATTCGGAATTTCTGAATTTTGAATAATTTTAAACACTTTGGGTAAACTATTTTATCACTCTCCTGCCTAATTGTATGTTGTATTCTTAAAGACCCCTATGAATCGAAGACGAAGTATATAAGTTTGTAGAGATTCGGTATTTCTGAATTTTGAATAATTTTAAACACTTTGGGTAAACTATTTTATCACACACCTCTCTAATTGTATGTTGTATTCTTAAAGACCCCCTATGAATCGAAGACGAAGTATATAAGTTTGTAGAGATTCGGTATTTCTGAATTTTGAATAATTTTAAACACTTTGGGTAAACTATTTTATCACTCTCCTGCCTAATTGTATGTTGTATTCTTAAAGACCCCTATGAATCGAAGACGAAGTATATAAGTTTGTAGAGATTCGGTATTTCTGAATTTTGAATAATTTTAAACACTTTGGGTAAACTATTTTATCACTCTCCTGCCTAATTGTATGTTGTATTCTTAAAGACCCCTATGAATCAAAGACGAAGTATATAAGTTTGTAGAGATTCGGTATTTCTGAATTTTGAATAATTTTAAACACTTTGGGTAAACTATTTTATCACTCTCCTGCCTAATTGTATGTTGTATTCTTAAAGACCCCTATGAATCAAAGACGAAGTATATAAGTTTGTAGAGATTCGGTATTTCTGAATTTTGAATAATTTTAAACACTTTGGGTAAACTATTTTATCACTCTCCTGCCTAATTGTATGTTGTATTCTTAAAGACCCCTATGAATCGAAGACGAAGTATATAAGTTTGTAGAGATTCGGTATTTCTGAATTTTGAATAATTTTAAACACTTTGGGTAAACTATTTTATCACTCTCCTGCCTAATTGTATGTTGTATTCTTAAAGACCCCTATGAATCAAAGACGAAGTATATAAGTTTGTAGAGATTCGGTATTTCTGAATTTTGAATAATTTTAAACACTTTGGGTAAACTATTTTATCACTCTCCTGCCTAATTGTATGTTGTATTCTTAAAGACCCCTATGAATCGAAGACGAAGTATATAAGATTGTAGAGATTCGGTATTTCTGAATTTTGAATAATTTTAAACACTTTGGGTAAACTATTTTATCACTCTCCTGCCTAATTGTATGTTGTATTCTTAAAGACCCCTATGAATCAAAGACGAAGTATATAAGTTTGTAGAGATTCGGTATTTCTGAATTTTGAATAATTTTAAACACTTTGGGTAAACTATTTTATCACTCTCCTGCCTAATTGTATGTTGTATTCTTAAAGACCCCTATGAATCGAAGACGCAGTAAATAAGTTTGTAGAGATTCGGTATTTCTGAATTTTGAATAATTTTAAACACTTTGGGTAAACTATTTTATCACTCTCCTGCCTAATTGTATGTTGTATTCTTAAAGACCCCTATGAATCAAAGACGCAGTATATAAGTTTGTAGAGATTCGGTATTTCTGAATTTTGAATAATTTTAAACACTTTGGGTAAACTATTTTATCACTCTCCTGCCTAATTGTATGTTGTATTCTTAAAGACCCCTATGAATCGAAGACGCAGTAAATAAGTTTGTAGAGATTCGGTATTTCTGAATTTTGAATAATTTTAAACACTTTGGGTAAACTATTTTATCCTGCCTAATTGTATGTTGTATTTTTAAAGACCCCTATGAATCAAAGACGAAGTATATAAGTTTGTAGAGATTCGGTATTTCTGAATTTTGAATAATTTTAAACACTTTGGGTAAACTATTTTATCACTCTCCTGCCTAATTGTATGTTGTATTCTTAAAGACCCCTATGAATCGAAGACGCAGTATGTAAGATTGTAGAGATTCGGTATTTCTGAATTTTGAATAATTTTAAACACTTTGGGTAAACTATTTTATCACTCTCCTGCCTAATTGTATGTTGTATTCTTAAAGACCCCTATGAATCAAAGACGAAGTATATAAGTTTGTAGAGATTCGGTATTTCTGAATTTTGAATAATTTTAAACACTTTGGGTAAACTATTTTATCACTCTCCTGCCTAATTGTATGTTGTATTCTTAAAGACCCCTATGAATCGAAGACGAAGTATATAAGTTTGTAGAGATTCGGTATTTCTGAATTTTGAATAATTTTAAACACTTTGGGTAAACTATTTTATCACTCTCCTGCCTAATTGTATGTTGTATTCTTAAAGACCCCTATGAATCAAAGACGAAGTATATAAGTTTGTAGAGATTCGGTATTTCTGAATTTTGAATAATTTTAAACACTTTGGGTAAACTATTTTATCACTCTCCTGCCTAATTATATGTTGTATTCTTAAAGACCCCTATGAATCGAAGACGCAGTATGTAAGATTGTAGAGATTCGGTATTTCTGAATTTTGAATAATTTTAAACACTTTGGGTAAACTATTTTATCACTCTCCTGCCTAATTGTATGTTGTATTCTTAAAGACCCCTATGAATCGAAGACGAAGTATATAAGTTTGTAGAGATTCCGTATTTCTGTATTTTGAATAATTTTAAACACTTTGGGTAAACTATTTTATCACTCTCCTGCCTAATTGTATGTTGTATTCTTAAAGACCCCTATGAATCGAAGACGAAGTATATAAGTTTGTAGAGATTCGGTATTTCTGAATTTTGAATAATTTTAAACACTTTGGGTAAACTATTTTATCCTGCCTAATTGTATGTTGTATTTTTAAAGACCCCTATGAATCAAAGACGAAGTATATAAGTTTGTAGAGATTCCATATTTCTGTATTTTGAATAATTTTAAACACTTTGGGTAAACTATTTTATCACTCTCCTGCCTAATTGTATGTTGTATTCTTAAAGACCCCTATGAATCGAAGACGCAGTAAATAAGTTTGTAGAGATTCGGTATTTCTGAATTTTGAATAATTTTAAACACTTTGGGTAAACTATTTTATCACTCTCCTGCCTAATTGTATGTTGTATTCTTAAAGACCCCTATGAATCGAAGACGAAGTATATAAGTTTGTAGAGATTCGGTATTTCTGAATTTTGAATAATTTTAAACACTTTGGGTAAACTATTTTATCACTCTCCTGCCTAATTGTATGTTGTATTCTTAAACACCCCTATGAATCAAAGACGAAGTATATAAGTTTGTAGAGATTCGGTATTTCTGTATTTTGAATAATTTTAAACACTTTGGGTAAACTATTTTATCACTCTCCTGCCTAATTGTATGTTGTATTCTTAAAGACCCCTATGAATCGAAGACGAAGTATATAAGATTGTAGAGATTCGGTATTTCTGAATTTTGAATAATTTTAAACACTTTGGGTAAACTATTTTATCACTCTCCTGCCTAATTGTATGTTGTATTCTTAAAGACCCCTATGAATCGAAGACGAAGTATATAAGTTTGTAGAGATTCGGTATTTCTGAATTTTGAATAATTTTAAAAACTTTGGGTAAACTATTTTATCACACTCCTGCCTAATTGTATGTTGTATTTTTAAAGACCCCTATGAATCAAAGACGAAGTATATAAGTTTGTAGAGATTCCGTATTTCTGAATTTTGAATAATTTTAAACACTTTGGGTAAACTATTTTATCACTCTCCTGCCTAATTGTATGTTGTATTCTTAAAGACCCCTATGAATCGAAGACGAAGTATATAAGTTTGTAGAGATTCGGTATTTCTGAATTTTGAATAATTTTAAACACTTTGGGTAAACTATTTTATCACTCTCCCGCCTAATTATATGTTGTATTCTTAAAGACCCCAATGAATCGAAGACGAAGTATATAAGTTTGTAGAGATTCGGTATTTCTGAATTTTGAATAATTTTAAACACTTTGGGTAAACTATTTTATCACTCTCCTGCCTAATTGTATGTTGTATTCTTAAAGACCCCAATGAATTTTTAAATATTATTCACACCTTTAGTAAACCTTCCTAACATTTTCTTTCGTTACTTTCGTAGATCGAAGACGCAATTTTTAAATATTTTACACACCTTTAGTAAACCTTCCTAACATTTTCTTTCGAGACTTTCGTAGATCGAAGACGCAATTTTTAAATATTTTACACACCTTTAGTAAACCTTCCTAACATTTTCTTTTGTTACTTTCGCAGATCGAAGACGCAATTTTTAAATATTTTACACACCTTTAGTAAACCTTCCTAACATTTTCTTTTGTTACTTTCGAGATCGTTTACTTTCGTAGATCGAAGACGCAATTTTAAATATTTTACACACCTTTAGTAAACCTTCCTAACATTTTCTTTTCGTTACTTTCGTAGATCGAAGACGCAATTTTTAAATATTTTACACACCTTTTAGTAAACCTTCCTAACATTTTCTTTTGTAACTTTCGTAGATCGAAGACGCAATTTTTAAATATTTTACACACCTTTAGTTAATCCTTCCTAACATTTTCTTTCGTTACTTTCGTAGATCGAAGACGCAATTTTTAAATATTTTACACACCTTTTGTAAACCTTCTTAACATTTTCTTTTAATACTTTCGTAGATCGAAGACGCAATTCATAAATATTTTACACACCTTTAGTAAACCTTCCTAACATTTTCTTTTGTTACTTTCGTAGATCGAAGACGCAATTTTTAAATATTTTACACACCTTTAGTAAACCTTCCTAACATTTTCTTTTGTTACTTTCGAAGATCGAAGACGCAATTTTTAAATATTTTACACACCTTTAGTAAACCTTCTAACTTTTCTTTACTTCTAGATCAAACCAATTTAAATATTTTACACCTTAGTAAACCTTCCTAACATTTTCTTTGTTACTTTCGTTCGAAGACGCAATTTTTAAATATTTTACACCTTTAGTAAACCTTCCTAACATTTTCTTTTGTTACTTTCGTAGATCGAAGACGCAATTTTTAAATATTTTACACACCTTTAGTAAACCTTCCTAACATTTTCTTTTCGTTACTTTCGTAGATCGAAGACGCAATTTTTAAATATTTTACACACCTTTAGTAAACCTTCCTAACATTTTCTTTCAGTACTTTCGTAGATCGAAGACGCAATTTTTAAATATTTTAACACCTTTAGTAAACCTTCCTAACATTTTTTCTTTGTTACTTTCGTAGATCGAAGACGCAATTCTTAAATATTTTACACACCTTTAGTAAACCTTCTCTAACATTTTCTTTTGTTACTTTCGTAGATCGAAGACGCATTTTTAAATAATATTTTACACCCTTTAGTAAACCTTCCTAACATTTTCTTTCGTTACTTTCGTAGATCGAAGACGCAATTCTTAAATATTTTACACACCTTTAGTAAACCTTCCTAACATTTTCTTTAGTTACTTTCGTAGATCGAAGACGCAATTCTTAAATATTTTACACACCTTTAGTAAACCTTCCTAACATTTTCTTTCGTTACTTTCGTAGATCGAAGACGCAATTTTAAATATTTACACACCTTTAGTAAACCTTCCTAACATTTTCTTTAATATTTGTAGATCGAAGACGCAATTTTTAAATATTTTACACCTTTAGTAAACCTTCCTAACATTTTCTTTTGTTACTTTCGTAGATCGAAGACGCAATTTTAAATATTTTACACACCTTTAGTAAACCTTCCTAACATTTTCCTTTCATACATTCGTAGATCGGACGCATTATATATTTTCTATTTTACACTCTTTAGTTAAACCTTCCTAACATTTTCTTTCGTTACTTTCGTAGATCGAAGACGCAATTTTTAAATATTTTACACACCTTTAGTAAACCTTCCTAACATTTTCTTTGATAAATTTGTAGATCGAAGACGCAATTTTTAAATATTTTACACACCTTTAGTAAACCTTCCTAACATTTTCTTTCGTAGATCGAAGACGCAATTTTTAAATATTTCACACACCTTTAGTAAACCTATCTAACATTTGCCTTTCAATAAGTTTGTAGATCGAAGACGCAGTTTGAATTTGTATATAGTTTTCCTATTTTACACTCATTAGTTAAACCTTCCTAACATTTTCTTTCGTTACTTTCGTAGATCGAAGACGCAATTCTTAAATATTTCACACACCTTTAGTAAACCTATCTAACATTTTCCTTTCAATAAATTTGTAGATCGAAGACGCAGTTTGAATTTGTATATAGTTTTCCTATTTTACACTCATTAGTTAAACCTTCCTAACATTTTCTTTCGTTACTTTCGTAGATCGAAGACGCATTATTAAATATTTCACACACCTTTAGTAAACCTTCCTAACATTTTCCTTTCAATAAATTTCGTAGATCGAAGACGCAGTTTGAATTTGTATAAAGTTTTTTATTTTACACTCTTTAGTTAAACCTTCCTAACATTTTCTTTCGTTACTTTCGTAGATCGAAGACGCATTATTAAATATTTCACACACCTTTAGTAAACCTAACATTTTCCTTTCAATAAATTTGTAGATCGAAGACGCAGTTTGAATTTGTATATAGTTTTCCTATTTTACACTCTTTAGTTAAACCTTCCTAACATTTTCTTTCGTTACTTTCGTAGATCGAAGACGCATTATTAAATATTTCACACACCTTTAGTAAACCCCTAACATTTTCCTTTCAATAAATTTGTAGATCGAAGACGCAGTTTGAATTTGTATATAGTTTTCCTATTTTACACTCTTTAGTTAAACCTTCCTAACATTTTCTTTCGTTACTTTCGTAGATCGAAGACGCATTATTAAATATTTCACACACCTTTAGTAAACCCCTAACATTTTCCTTTCAATAAATTTGTAGATCGAAGACGCAGTTTGAATTTGTATATAGTTTTCCTATTTTACACTCTTTAGTTAAACCTTCCTAACATTTTCTTTCGTTACTTTCGTAGATCGAAGACGCATTATTAAATATTTCACACACCTTTAGTAAACCTAACATTTTCCTTTCAATAAATTTGTAGATCGAAGACGCAGTTTGAATTTGTATATAGTTTTCCTATTTTACACTCTTTAGTTAAACCTTCCTAACATTTTCTTTCGTTACTTTCGTAGATCGAAGACGCATTATTAAATATTTCACACACCTTTAGTAAACCTAACATTTTCCTTTCAATAAATTTGTAGATCGAAGACGCAGTTTGAATTTGTATATAGTTTTCCTATTTTACACTCTTTAGTTAAACCTTCCTAACATTTTCTTTCGTTACTTTCGTAGATCGAAGACGCATTATTAAATATTTCACACACCTTTAGTAAACCTAACATTTTCCTTTCAATAAATTTGTAGATCGAAGACGCAGTTTGAATTTGTATATAGTTTTCCTATTTTACACTCTTTAGTTAAACCTTCCTAACATTTTCTTTCGTTACTTTCGTAGATCGAAGACGCATTATTAAATATTTCACACACCTTTAGTAAACCTAACATTTTCCTTTCAATAAATTTGTAGATCGAAGACGCAGTTTGAATTTGTATATAGTTTTCCTATTTTACACTCTTTAGTTAAACCTTCCTAACATTTTCTTTCGTTACTTTCGTAGATCGAAGACGCATTATTAAATATTTCACACACCTTTAGTAAACCTAACATTTTCCTTTCAATAAATTTGTAGATCGAAGACGCAGTTTGAATTTGTATATAGTTTTCCTATTTTACACTCTTTAGTTAAACCTTCCTAACATTTTCTTTCGTTACTTTCGTAGATCGAAGACGCATTATTAAATATTTCACACACCTTTAGTAAACCCTAACATTTTCCTTTCAATAAATTTGTAGATCGAAGACGCAGTTTGAATTTGTATATAGTTTTCCTATTTTACACTCTTTAGTTAAACCTTCCTAACATTTTCTTTCGTTACTTTCGTAGATCGAAGACGCATTATTAAATATTTCACACACCTTTAGTAAACCTAACATTTTCCTTTCAATAAATTTGTAGATCGAAGACGCAGTTTGAATTTGTATATAGTTTTCCTATTTTACACTCTTTAGTTAAACCTTCCTAACATTTTCTTTCGTTACTTTCGTAGATCGAAGACGCATTATTAAATATTTCACACACCTTTAGTAAACCTAACATTTTCCTTTCAATAAATTTGTAGATCGAAGACGCAGTTTGAATTTGTATATAGTTTTCCTATTTTACACTCTTTAGTTAAACCTTCCTAACATTTTCTTTCGTTACTTTCGTAGATCGAAGACGCATTATTAAATATTTCACACACCTTTAGTAAACCTAACATTTTCCTTTCAATAAATTTGTAGATCGAAGACGCAGTTTGAATTTGTATATAGTTTTCCTATTTTACACTCTTTAGTTAAACCTTCCTAACATTTTCTTTCGTTACTTTCGTAGATCGAAGACGCATTATTAAATATTTCACACACCTTTAGTAAACCTAACATTTTCCTTTCAATAAATTTGTAGATCGAAGACGCAGTTTGAATTTGTATATAGTTTTCCTATTTTACACTCTTTAGTTAAACCTTCCTAACATTTTCTTTCGTTACTTTCGTAGATCGAAGACGCATTATTAAATATTTCACACACCTTTAGTAAACCTAACATTTTCCTTTCAATAAATTTGTAGATCGAAGACGCAGTTTGAATTTGTATATAGTTTTCCTATTTTACACTCTTTAGTTAAACCTTCCTAACATTTTCTTTCGTTACTTTCGTAGATCGAAGACGCATTATTAAATATTTCACACACCTTTAGTAAACCTAACATTTTCCTTTCAATAAATTTGTAGATCGAAGACGCAGTTTGAATTTGTATATAGTTTTCCTATTTTACACTCTTTAGTTAAACCTTCCTAACATTTTCTTTCGTTACTTTCGTAGATCGAAGACGCATTATTAAATATTTCACACACCTTTAGTAAACCTAACATTTTCCTTTCAATAAATTTGTAGATCGAAGACGCAGTTTGAATTTGTATATAGTTTTCCTATTTTACACTCTTTAGTTAAACCTTCCTAACATTTTCTTTCGTTACTTTCGTAGATCGAAGACGCATTATTAAATATTTCACACACCTTTAGTAAACCTAACATTTTCCTTTCAATAAATTTGTAGATCGAAGACGCAGTTTGAATTTGTATATAGTTTTCCTATTTTACACTCTTTAGTTAAACCTTCCTAACATTTTCTTTCGTTACTTTCGTAGATCGAAGACGCATTATTAAATATTTCACACACCTTTAGTAAACCTAACATTTTCCTTTCAATAAATTTGTAGATCGAAGACGCAGTTTGAATTTGTATATAGTTTTCCTATTTTACACTCTTTAGTTAAACCTTCCTAACATTTTCTTTCGTTACTTTCGTAGATCGAAGACGCATTATTAAATATTTCACACACCTTTAGTAAACCTAACATTTTCCTTTCAATAAATTTGTAGATCGAAGACGCAGTTTGAATTTGTATATAGTTTTCCTATTTTACACTCTTTAGTTAAACCTTCCTAACATTTTCTTTCGTTACTTTCGTAGATCGAAGACGCATTATTAAATATTTCACACACCTTTAGTAAACCTAACATTTTCCTTTCAATAAATTTGTAGATCGAAGACGCAGTTTGAATTTGTATATAGTTTTCCTATTTTACACTCTTTAGTTAAACCTTCCTAACATTTTCTTTCGTTACTTTCGTAGATCGAAGACGCATTATTAAATATTTCACACACCTTTAGTAAACCTAACATTTTCCTTTCAATAAATTTGTAGATCGAAGACGCAGTTTGAATTTGTATATAGTTTTCCTATTTTACACTCTTTAGTTAAACCTTCCTAACATTTTCTTTCGTTACTTTCGTAGATCGAAGACGCATTATTAAATATTTCACACACCTTTAGTAAACCTAACATTTTCCTTTCAATAAATTTGTAGATCGAAGACGCAGTTTGAATTTGTATATAGTTTTCCTATTTTACACTCTTTAGTTAAACCTTCCTAACATTTTCTTTCGTTACTTTCGTAGATCGAAGACGCATTATTAAATATTTCACACACCTTTAGTAAACCTAACATTTTCCTTTCAATAAATTTGTAGATCGAAGACGCAGTTTGAATTTGTATATAGTTTTCCTATTTTACACTCTTTAGTTAAACCTTCCTAACATTTTCTTTCGTTACTTTCGTAGATCGAAGACGCATTATTAAATATTTCACACACCTTTAGTAAACCTAACATTTTCCTTTCAATAAATTTGTAGATCGAAGACGCAGTTTGAATTTGTATATAGTTTTCCTATTTTACACTCTTTAGTTAAACCTTCCTAACATTTTCTTTCGTTACTTTCGTAGATCGAAGACGCATTATTAAATATTTCACACACCTTTAGTAAACCTAACATTTTCCTTTCAATAAATTTGTAGATCGAAGACGCAGTTTGAATTTGTATATAGTTTTCCTATTTTACACTCTTTAGTTAAACCTTCCTAACATTTTCTTTCGTTACTTTCGTAGATCGAAGACGCATTATTAAATATTTCACACACCTTTAGTAAACCTAACATTTTCCTTTCAATAAATTTGTAGATCGAAGACGCAGTTTGAATTTGTATATAGTTTTCCTATTTTACACTCTTTAGTTAAACCTTCCTAACATTTTCTTTCGTTACTTTCGTAGATCGAAGACGCATTATTAAATATTTCACACACCTTTAGTAAACCTAACATTTTCCTTTCAATAAATTTGTAGATCGAAGACGCAGTTTGAATTTGTATATAGTTTTCCTATTTTACACTCTTTAGTTAAACCTTCCTAACATTTTCTTTCGTTACTTTCGTAGATCGAAGACGCATTATTAAATATTTCACACACCTTTAGTAAACCTAACATTTTCCTTTCAATAAATTTGTAGATCGAAGACGCAGTTTGAATTTGTATATAGTTTTCCTATTTTACACTCTTTAGTTAAACCTTCCTAACATTTTCTTTCGTTACTTTCGTAGATCGAAGACGCATTATTAAATATTTCACACACCTTTAGTAAACCTAACATTTTCCTTTCAATAAATTTGTAGATCGAAGACGCAGTTTGAATTTGTATATAGTTTTCCTATTTTACACTCTTTAGTTAAACCTTCCTAACATTTTCTTTCGTTACTTTCGTAGATCGAAGACGCATTATTAAATATTTCACACACCTTTAGTAAACCTAACATTTTCCTTTCAATAAATTTGTAGATCGAAGACGCAGTTTGAATTTGTATATAGTTTTCCTATTTTACACTCTTTAGTTAAACCTTCCTAACATTTTCTTTCGTTACTTTCGTAGATCGAAGACGCATTATTAAATATTTCACACACCTTTAGTAAACCTAACATTTTCCTTTCAATAAATTTGTAGATCGAAGACGCAGTTTGAATTTGTATATAGTTTTCCTATTTTACACTCTTTAGTTAAACCTTCCTAACATTTTCTTTCGTTACTTTCGTAGATCGAAGACGCATTATTAAATATTTCACACACCTTTAGTAAACCTAACATTTTCCTTTCAATAAATTTGTAGATCGAAGACGCAGTTTGAATTTGTATATAGTTTTCCTATTTTACACTCTTTAGTTAAACCTTCCTAACATTTTCTTTCGTTACTTTCGTAGATCGAAGACGCATTATTAAATATTTCACACACCTTTAGTAAACCTAACATTTTCCTTTCAATAAATTTGTAGATCGAAGACGCAGTTTGAATTTGTATATAGTTTTCCTATTTTACACTCTTTAGTTAAACCTTCCTAACATTTTCTTTCGTTACTTTCGTAGATCGAAGACGCATTATTAAATATTTCAGACACCTTTAGTAAACCTAACATTTTCCTTTCAATAAATTTGTAGATCGAAGACGCAGTTTGAATTTGTATATAGTTTTCCTATTTTACACTCTTTAGTTAAACCTTCCTAACTTTTTCTTTCGTTACTTTCGTAGATCGAAGACGCATTATTAAATATTTCACACACCTTTAGTAAACCTAACATTTTCCTTTCAATAAATTTGTAGATCGAAGACGCAGTTTGAATTTGTATATAGTTTTTCTATTTTACACTCTTTAGTTAAACCTTCCTAACTTTTTCTTTCGTTACTTTCGTAGATCGAAGACGCATTATTAAATATTTCACACACCTTTAGTAAACCTAACATTTTCCTTTCAATAAATTAGTAGATCGAAGACACAATTTGAATTTGTATATAGTTTTCCTATCTTACACTATTTAAGTAAACCTTCCTAACATTTTCTTTCGTTACTTTCGTAGATCGAAGACGCATTATTAAATATTTCAGACACCTTTAGTAAACCTAACATTTTCCTTTCAATAAATTAGTAGATCGAAGACGCAATTTGAATTTGTATATAGTTTTCCTATTTTACACTATTTAAGTAAACCTTCCTAACAAGACGCAGATTTGGACAAGTTTAGTATCTTAAATATTTATATGTTTTTATTCAATTCAATTACCAACCTGTTTATATCGTAAAATAAAGAAATTGCAAATTTAAGAAAATAGAGAAGCCAATGTTCTTGAGATCAAGTGGCCCTTCCTTTCATGAGTAGAAATTTTTAAGTCTTGAGATCAATGGGCCCTTCCTCCGCTTTGTTGAAGTTCTGAATGTTGTATCGGCTTTGATGATCTAACTGAAATTGAATTTAAGCTTATAATAAAAAAAATATGACGAACAAATGTTTCGAACTTTATTTTTGGAATATTTTGGCTTTTAATATGTTTTGTTGCTTCTTTTCTATAAGTGAGCTATTTTCTTTTTGGTTTCTTCCATTCTTTTTTACAATTTTTGTGGGTAGTTCTTAAGACGTGAAGTGTACAAAATCAGAAAAAATGTCCATAAACAGTTTCAGCTAATTAACAACTTAAGTGGCACATTGTGGTTGTATTATTATTGTCCAGCTTTCAAGAAGTAAAACAGTTATTAACAAACTTAATTCCATTTTCTACCATCATTATTTCGACGCGTTCGTTCATTTTGCTACTCCAGAGACGATGATTCAAGTTCAGGTAGATAGGTAAACAACTCTTAGCAAAGCAGAGAAGTCGATACACCGGTATCGTACAATCAATCCAATCGAAACGATGTACCCACCACGACAACAACAAGAGAGTCGTGGGCAAATTCTCACCACACGCGGCATTTCGGGCTAAGTAAGCGCATATTTCAGCACTTCCGAGTAGCCCCCTGCTCACGCGGGCTTTTCGAGAGTAACTCGGATCGATCGCGTATCAACTTTCAACGCCCAACTATAAAGTTTAGAGAGAGAAATATACATAATGCTTGGTTAAGTTGTACTTTAAGGAAATGGAGATGCAATTAAGATTATCAGCTAAGAACTTAAAAGTAATAAGATAAATGTGCCAATAGAAGCGACGGGGGACGTACAGCAAGAAGGGAATGGTAAACAAAGGAATTTTTCCTCATACATGGAATGACAAAAGACACAGGGGGTAAACGTTTAAAAACGTCGAGGAGGGCCAGAACAAGTTCTGGTGACGATTGCAATCGTATTTGGAGGGGTAAGCGACTGTGCCGCAAGTGCAAGCGAGATGAAGCTACAATCACTTCAGAGAGCAAAAAAAGCAGCTGGTGACCTCAACAGCGAGTAGAGGGGAGGTAAGAAAAATTAGAGTAGAGAATTTTCGGGGTAGAAAAAAAAGAGGAATCGAGAATTTTCGACAAACGCTGCTTAGTTAAGGGGTGGAATATTTTCAAGAAGAAAATTTTATGTATTACGCAATGCGTTGAAACTACAAAGGTATGACATATGTTTGTAGTATGTATCCATGTTTGTAAGTTGAGTAATACAACTACGTCTTAAACTTAGAGAGTTTTGCTTACGTATTACAAAAGGCATAGAATCAGAACACTCTTAATACCTGGCTTCCTATCCAAATTTAGTAGAAATCCACGTTCACTTCGGATCAGGGCCATGTACCTATGGCCTCAGCCTGCCTAGAGAGCTTTTCTTTCTAGTCAAACAGTGGAAAATCTGGTTCCGCATTGTGAAATTCCCTGACGTTCCCCAGATGACTGCTTTTCCTGCGGTTTTCTTTGTTTCAATTTCAGAGCAAAATCTGCCATCTTCTAAGGTGGTTTGGTTTCTTTGGCCCCTATGCCATTTGGTAACTGGGCTGCTTCGCCTTTGCGATCCATATTTTTACACTTTTCCATGGTTGATGAGTAATAGTTAAGTATATATGTATAATCAGTTTCTGTATCTATAGATACATATAATTTTGCTAGTTTCAGCTGCACTATGATCCACACTTTAGCACTTTTACTTGACGAATGACGACGTTTGGGCTGGTCAGCTCTATTTATACCCGAGCAGCTGCCTCTTCGAAATTTCTTGAATCCTCTGTGCGTCTCATTCGCAGCAAATTGCTCTCCCGCTCTTTTTCCCCGACTTCCACTGGGGTGTGAGCAGGCTAGTGCTATTGATGAGTTGGCTACGTGACTCAGTGTTTGTTTTCACAAACGTTTACAAACGTTGTTGCTACACCAGTGGCGTAGATAACGGGTGGCTTAGGGGGTTCAATCCCTTGAGTGAAAAGTCGGAGATCCAGCATAAAAAGTCGTAGATAAACAGAGAAAAAAACAAAAAAAAACTTGACTTCTGTAAAAAAAAAAAAATTAAAAAAACGATATACCAATTCATCAAATTTTTAAGACCCAAATAAAAACAAAGTTCTAAAATTTAAACTTCAACCCCTCCCAACCCCATTGCGAAAAGCTATCTACGCTACTGTGCTACACCAGACAGATGGGCAAGCGGGACAAGCAGTTGCTCATGGAAACTTCTGGGCGCAAATTTAAAATTAGTTGTCTGTTATACAATTTGTGTTATACACAAGTATAACAAGAGATGGATTGTACGCTTCGCGTCATTTGAATAGCGCACACCACAATTCGAAGACAAAAGCATTAAAAAGAAATTCGATTTGACATTAGTTCAATAAGAATGGCACATAAAATAACTAAAACAACTTTTGAACCTGCAGTTTTTAGCCGGCTCGAAGTCATGTTTAAGCTTACGCATAACTTCAAAAAGAGGGACACACCAAAATGTCCACCTCATATTAAAAACATGTAGACCAACTTTCAAGTTCATCGCTATTTACTCTGAAATATGGCTCTATATCACTTTTGAACCAGTCCGAAACTGGTTTTGAACCTGTAAATTATTCAACTTTATATTACCAACCTACATACCAATATTGCAGATCGCGGCTTAAATAGCTTATGAGACATACCTTTGAGCCACTTTTGAACCGTTATTAACCGGTTCACAGACTTAAGACATAGCCTATGACTCTTTCCTGATCGAAATGAACATGCTTTCAATATTTTGTTGAGATCGGTTCAGCGGTTGAGCCGTCTTTATGGAACAAAAATACATACAATACTGAACTGCTAATTAGTTCCCAAAAATGTAATAATCAGGCATTTTCTCAATTCCACTTCCACTGCAACTTTTCGGAGACGGAATTGATTCAGTTTCTCGCAATACAAAATCGAAAGCATTTTTATACCTTTGCAGAGGGGATTACAAAACTGTCCGGATGTTTGTAAAGCACTGAAAGAAGCATCTCCGACCACATAATGTATATATATTCTTGATCAGCACGATGATTTAGCTCAGTCCGTCCGTCCGTCTGTCTGTTTCTATGCTATCTCCTCCGTCAGTTTGAAAGCTATCCTCACCGAACTTTGAACGAAGTCTTTTGGTAGAAATACGCTGCACGTTTGTCGGAACCGGACGGATCGGATGACTACAGCATATAGCTGTCATAGGAACGATCGGTAGAAAAACTAGTCTTAGTGAGAAAAACTTGGCTTGGCAACAATTTAAAATTAACTCGAATGTCAAACCTCTATCTCTTACCATCTCTGAGATCTGTTTGTTCATACTGACGGACGGACAGACGGACTTGGCTATATCGACTCTGCTGTTGATGCTGATGAAGAATATATAGTTTTTAAACACTTAAAAAGTGTATTATAATTAGACATCGGATTTTAGGTTTTTTTTGTTTGAGGTCCAAAAAATTCGAAATTTTGGCGTTTGACTGATATAAATATTGGCAATTTTTAAGATGATCATATCCAAAATATGCTTTTTTTTAGGTAAAAGCATATGCTAAAATAGGTCAAAAATAGGTCAAAATAGGTCAAAAATAGGTCAAAATAGGTCAAAAATAGGTCAAAATAGGTCAAATTAGGTCAATTTAGGTCAAAATATGTCAACATATTTTTTTCATATATGAGATTTTTTGATTTGTGTGTAAGTTTATGGCACATATGTGTGGCTGGTAAAATCAATTATAATTTAATTTACAATATATAATTATAAGTTTTTCCATGGTATCGGATAAGGGCGGTGTCCACTCGGCGCGAAATGGCCGCGAAAAGAAAAAGTGCATATAAAACCATATGCTGCGTAAATTTTCCGAGTCGCGATTCCGTAAACAGTTTCCACTCGACACAAAAAAGATTACGCCACAACATAGCAATGAGCGCACCAAAAAAGATTCTGCCAAAAAGCGACGATTACAGCCATTTTCAAATGCTGATAAAATTAATTTAATAAACGCTGTCAAAGTGAAGGCCACACTCCGAAAAAATCAGACTGCCAAAGCACAGCAGTTGCCGAGAGCTTGGTGAGCCAAACAAACCGCATAGCAGGTCAATCTATGCAGCAGGGACTGAAGCACATAGATATGCAGTTAATAGCAGCAGCTTAGCAGACTCTGTTAAGAATCTGCGAGACATCGTATATTTCGCGCGTAATATTCCGCGTCCAGTGGGCACCGCCCTATAATATTAAATTGTAAGCCGAAAAGCTTCTCTCGACATCACACGATGTAAGTGTTGCATATTTATTCCTTCTTACATTGTCTTGGACACATATTTATTTATATCAGGATAGGATGCACGCACAGTCTCCGCAATCCTATGGAGCGCGTGAGCCAAACAAGTAACATGAATCATGTTGGGATACTTTTAGATGCTTTCCAGACTTAATCATATATGCAGCTGCATCCGTTATTAGCATAAGTACGTTTTCTTCAATGTCATTCGGCCACAAATTTCTCAGGGCATTATTTAAAAATCTTGAAATTGAACTCGGATAAGGGCGGTGTCCACTCGGCGCGAAATGGCATACTAGCAACTAGATATGGTCTTGTGGGAGTTAAATCATTGAGACTTACAACTATAATATTGGCTATAAACTTCCCGGCTTTATCAGTGGCTTAATTTTTTATTTGTTTTCGGCATCTTTACTTCCTGCTTTATGAAGGCCACAAAAATGACCGACGAAGTTTATACATTTAATTAGCAAAGTTATATTCCAGACGCCTACTTGGGAGCATATATTGACTCTCGGAATATGTAAAAGCATATGACATATTCCAAAATAGGTCAAAATAGGTCGAAATATTCTTGAATATGCTTTTAGGTCGAAGATATGTAAATATGTCAAATATGCAAATTCAATGAGGATTTAAAATAATGTACTTTTCGTGAAACAAATTTGTATCCAATCAAATATTTTTGGTGACCACCCATTTAAAATATGATTTTACCTAAAATCCGATGTCTAATTATAATATTGCCTAGAAGTTTGGAACACATAAAAGGAATCATCGCCGACCAAATAAAGTATATATATTCGTGATCAGCATGACGAGCTGAGTCGATTGAGCTTTGTCCGTCCGTCCATCTGACCGTCCTTCCCGTTCTTTCGTCTATCTGTCTGTTTCAACGCAAACTACACAGAAAACAATTTATTTGTTGAATCATGTACTTTGTTTTTCTTTGTTTTTCAGTATTTCCGTTTAAAATTAAACAGACAAATAGTACCCCTCTCACGCAATTTCGGTAATGCGTTTTGTTGTTGTGTTTGGTACAAATAGTACAAACTCCGCAAATTTCAATTTCCCTTTTATATTGGTCAGTTGCTGAATGGCAACTTGAGAATTACAAGTGGTCTAATTTGTGCGAAGTGCAAAAAATTATTTGTCTGTATTCAATTCAATACAAGTAGAATGTCAGACGCGTCACTACCAGCGTGTGCGATGGCTCAACTGGTTGGGACGGCCCTCCAATCGTGTTCAGCACAAGGGCTCCGAGTTCAAATCTTCCTAGAGTCCAGAGTAAGTACAAATTCTCAATCACATATAAAATGTTCACGCCAGCATGTTGCTTACATCGAACAATGAGACACGCAGACAAAAAAAAACAGCTGAAGAGTCACTGAATAACTCACAGAATAAGAATGGTTGAACAAGAGAAAGGAAACAGATCTGACTGAACAACTCACAAAACAAGAGTGACTTATTAAGAACAAATGAACAACTCTGACTGAACAGGAACAGCTCACACAACAAGAGCGAGCAACTGAACAAGTGAACAACTAAACAGGAACAACTAAACCACTCTGACTGAAAAAATGAACAATTAATAAAGAACATGTTTATCTGCTCAGTTTATTTTCGAATAAAAATTGTCTAAAACCAGGAATTTAATTTCAAATTTTTTTTATCGAACTTCTAAAAATTCGAAAAATTATTTTTTTTTTTCAAATTAGCAACTTCAATCCACCACTGAAATTGCACAGTGCACGCCATGTTTGTGAATGTTGAATCAAACACAAGGTTTTTGAACCTTTGGCAGGAAAGCCAGCTGTTGCCAGAGCGCGCGCGCATCCTGTGTGCTCTCAATGGGCAGACGGCAGGAGGTGGGCTTGAGTGAGTGAGTAAATCGCCGCATATCCTTGAGCTGCAGCCAGGGGTGAAGAGTAGTGAGTGAGAACTCAAAATAAGTGCCAACGAGTTTAGCTGCAAAACTTGAAAACAGCCATTAGGCTTCAAACAGAATCACAAAAATAAAGTATGCAAAAATGATGGACCAAAAGTTTTAGAAATTGCTCTGAGCGGGGTGCCCCAGGGGTTTAATTGCTGACCCAGCTTAAGGGGAAGTACGATTATTATGCGAAATAAAACTGTGTTGCATTTGATGGAGGAAGCATAAACATAAACAGCCTGCCAGACGGAAATTGCGTATACGCCGTGTGCGCGCGTGTGTGTCTCCGTAGTCGGTGGCTTTCTGCTTTGTTTCCTGCGGCCGGGCCTAAATAGTGGGGAAATGGGGAAATGGCATAATAAACGCATTTATGAAATGAGCCTCTCAGACCGAGGCCAGGCTGATTGAAGTGTTTTCTTGTGGGAGGGGGGGGGCGGGGCGAGATGCTGCCCTGACATTTTGCAGTGGTTAACCTTGCATATTGCCAAATGTAGTCCTTCAGTTTTAAGCCTACAAAGTTGTATGCTAAGCCTGTGCGAAGCCCCCGAAAAGGTGTAAACATATAGCACACAACTCTGTCATTGCATTTTCGGTAAGGAACGGAGGAGTGAACTACATGTACTACATAGGCAGCAAGGACAGCCCGAGCGAGCCAGAGCCAGCGAGCACTCTCACAAATTGAGCGCCGACTTGGGCAATTGGCGGCGGGTGCGGTTTGGCAACAGGGACCTACATTCGTCGTCGGCTCCTGTGTTGTTATCGTCGCTGTCTGTCGTGTAGTCAGATAGCCTGAAAAACGAGCTGTTCGTGCCACATGGACAGCAGTGCTGCTTCAGCCACGGAACCGTTAACAGCACGGTCGCCAACAAAAAAGAGGGCGCGGGGCAGTCAAATATCAATGGTAGAAACGGAAACACGGAAACGTCGACGCGTAGTGTTAACCATTAACCTTTGGTGTGTGTGTGGGTGTGTGTGAGAAAGTTGTGAAGTTTCTTAAGTGCAGGCCATGTTTCCACATCTATGCAGTTTTAATTAAATTTTGCCCAGCTTCTTGGTCCTCTGGGAACTCACCAGCTAGAGCCTGTAAGCTCAATTAGGTTTGAATCACATTCAGCAGGGTCTTTTGTCGCCAGTTTGTCTGCTCTGCTGGACACTCCTACGGGTTGACAACAGCTTAAGTATATCGCCCAATACCCTGCCCTTGGGGGCAATTGTTTCTATGCTTACTTGCCATTTCTTTTGGCACTCCATCGAAGTGTTTCGTGCGCCTGGCAGTTGTGCTTAATGGAATTTTTATTATTGCTCGATAGCTTGATTCCTCGATTGTTCGTTCGGCTTTTGTGAGGTCAAAGTGCACACAGGCTCCCCTTTTCAATTGCACCGAACAGCGCAGCAAAAACCATAAATAAACAAATGAAAAAAAGAGAAGACATTAAATTCCACTAATTACGCGCATGTGTTGGAGATGCTGTTGCTGTTAAATGGGTTGGCCATGTCCCTGAGTACCAGCCAGCCTTCTTTCAGGGCTGTTCCATTCGCTCCCGTTCAATGCTACCGCGAACCCACATTTGGCCTTATCTGAATTATGCACACAGGACCTTGAGCCTCCGAGTTTTTTTTTTTTTTGTTCGTAATGCCATTCAAGGCAACGCGTCAAGCAGCTGAAAGACCAATTCGTTGCATATTCGAGAGCTGCTAATGATTTTCTAATATCAGTTTGAAAAACTTGTGGAATTCAAAAACGAAAATTCAAAATTGACCCCCTAAAATATGCCTCTAAAGGTTTTAAATTTGTTCAAAAAGCTCAAATATTAATTGGTTATTTCTGTGTAACTTTTTTGATATCTATATTTTTATATTAAAGGGATATTGTGATTTATAAAGTGACATATTCGACCGTATTAACCAGGTGATTAACTGATTTTGATATAACAAAAATACGCGACATTTCGTGATCTTGTTTTCTGTGCTGGCGCGAATGCAATAATCTCTGAAAATCTTTGTAAAATGGCTTGACAGAGGGGCCAAAGCCGAGTTCCTCTCAGTTTCTTGGCTTGTGCGCTTCTAATTTTCGCACAAGAGAAAGGGACCTACAGTTTAACGCTACTTACTACAGAGCTGGCGCCAACAGCAGTGAGGGGTGACCGGGTGTGTAAGTTTATTCAAAGAAAAAACTTTTCATTAGATGTTCCGAGGCGGGATCGTGCCCACGAACTCTTGTACAGCGGTCGCACACTCTAGCCACACCCGGGCCACAACTTATTTTGGATCAATTTGATTGGATTTCTAAAGATAGACAACTATTACTCTTGAAGCATAGTATGCATTGCAACAGAATTCGGAAATGAAACTTTTTATATTCTTACTCTCTAAAGGCAAAGGTGAAATCATAGCAATAAGTTTTGCCGGTAGAAATTGCTTCAAATGAAAATTGTCACTATTTCTTGGAACGCAATAGAAATAAGTATGCTTTATAAAAACAAGAAAGACAATCACTGGGGAGTGCTAGTCAGGTGTTGTACAAAATCGATGTAAAATTAAAACCGGCCCGCCCCCGATTGCCCCCCAAAAAAGGTTCTGTTCCACCACATTGCGCCATTGCATGACTAATTTAAAAGTGCTGCCCCATCCACCTGGCTGCTTTCAAACTTTTAAAGTTTGTCACCTTGGAAAATTGGGTAAAACTTCAAAGATAAAATATAATATTAATCATTTTTATACCCTTGCAGAGGGTATTATAAAATTGTCGGGATGTTTGAATCGCATTGAAAGAAGCATCTCCGACCTCATAGAGTATATGTATATATTTTTGATCAGCACGACGAGCTGAGTTGATTTAGCCCGTTCCTATGACAGCTACATGCTGTAGTCATCCGATCCGGCCGGTTCCGACAAATGTGCAGCGTATTTGTACCAAAAGACTTCGTGCAAAGTTTGGTGAGGATAGCTTTAAAACTGACGGAGGAGATAGCATAGAAACGGACAGACGGACAAGGCTAAATGAACTCAGCTCGTCATTCTGATCAAGAATATATATACTTTATGTGGTCGGATATGCTTTCTTCAATGCGTTACAAACATCCGCACAATTTTATAATACCCTCTGCAAGGGTATAAAAATGTCTTAATACTCTTGTCCGACTTCACTTTTTATGCGAATTTGCTGTTTCACTTATCAGGAACCAACAAGAGTCACCCATCAACACCTCGTTTCAATGTCCTTGGTATCGATGCTCCATATGTTTGATTTGCAGGTGAAATCGTTCACCATTCTCATCCACTCCTCGCCTTGGTTTTCCGGAAAGAAATCTAGATGCGAGTGCAATAGGTGAATTTTCAGTGACATATTTGCCAAAGGCAAAACGATTTCATACTGATTTTTTTATAATTCTTGAGCAAATCTTCAATGATTTCTTCTTAGTCAGAAACCTTAAAGGGTGACAACTAAAAGTCGGCAGAAACTTAAAAATGCCGCCATAACCACAATTCTCAACGGATCTTTATGAAAACTGGTGTCGTATTTCCGGATACATAAGCGAATCCTGTTGGGCAGTTCTTTGATATTTTTGGCCTTCCAGTTGTTTTTGTAAACTGCAGCACTCAGACTTCCAAAAAAAATTTTCAATTAGACGACACTGCGGCAAGTTTGTTGGGTTCTGTTCTTTGGTACAAAAGGGATATTGGCAAAAAGGCGATATTGGTTGCACATCCACCGACATTGAGATTTGACAGTTTGTACAGTTTGTTGGTGCTCTTTGCATACGTCTGGCAACAATTTTATTCTTTTTCAGCACTTTTCTGATATGTTGTTGGCTGCATCTCGATGACTTACTCGTATGTTGTCTTTGTTGTTAAAAAGTTGGGTTACCCGACCACTTCCAACTTCTCTTTTTATTATTTTTCGTTGCAAAATACTATAAATACTGCGTTTGGACTTGCCCTCTTGGGTAAAATGGTTTACTGTAAACACTTTACCTTTGTCAGCGTGCATTTCGTAGAATTTTACAATGCGATCACGAAGACGTTCTTGCTCCGACGGCATGATGGCGACTAATTGTAAAAATTTTTCAACTTTTTTGGGGGCTTTTTTTATGAAAACGTGTTGAGATGAAAATCCAAAAGGAGAAAACTCGAATTATTAGTCATACCCTTGAAAGCTTTTATGTAAAGCGTTTATCTCGAAAGTTTGTGCAGATTTTTAGTTGTCGCCTTGTTATCTCCAGTCAGTTGACATTTTAACAAAGAATGGCCGCATAGTTCGTGAAGCAAGTTTTTGATGAAATTTAAAACGCATTTTGTCATTTAAGTTTGTGGTTCACCGGTTACACTATAGATTATAACCCTTTTTTTTCATTTCACGTCGAACGATCGTGTGAGAACTTTTTCAAATTTGATCATTATTTTGACAGCCCTCTACGAGGCAAAAAATTTTTTATTACTTTGAACCTTTTGTAATACATAAATAAAAAAAGTTTTCAATTATTCTTTGCGTTTTCAAATAGAATTTTTTAAAAAGGGTCCAAAAAACGGGTTTTGAATGAGAAGACCCCTTAAAATGGTATGACGAGATCACTTACAATTGCCCATTGTGCCATCATAAATTTAGTTTTTAATAAAACTCTACCGTGCGGTTGTAAAGATATTCATGAAATTAGGTTTGACCCCATCTGGTGGTACCGTAACCATTTGTACGATAAAGGCGATTTCTTGATATTACGTTCCCAATGATCCTATCCGTGTTACTAGATTTTTATCATGAATCATTAACAATTAAGTTTAAATTGTTGTCGCTTTTTGTTGCTAGTACAAAAGTACCCATAGAACGCGAGCCAAGGCTATAATTGAAAAACTGGGCTTGAGGTGATGCTTACAGAAGTCCCTTTTATCAGAATTTAAGGGTCTCAACCCGGGTTTTTTCCTAAAGTTGGATTTTGTCGAACTGTGAATCGATGATGATTGCTCATCAGCCCAAATGCTTCTCTGATGAAGTTTCATCATAAGGAAATTGTCAAACAATTCTGACTAAAAATAGGGTAACAGTATAACACCAGTCACTCGAGATCTACTAAAAAAAAATCCATATTAAAAAACGACACGAAAATGATCACCCAGAGAGTACCATTTTTGTATATATAAATCTCTCTCTCTCTCGTCGGGGGCACTCCTAATAACTATTTATATAAGTGAGTAAAGTAGTATTCAAATAGATGGGGTTCCAAATTAAAAGGTTCCGATGGAAGACCCAATAAGCCCGAGCCTATTCAATTCTACGAGGTTTGGTTCTGAAACGGGTTGAAGCGTTGAAGAATTATAGACAAAAATTAGACAAAACTCTCATTCGGACTACGATTGGATTGCAGGTCTAATTTTAAGTCAAAAATTGATTCCAATTGAGTACGAAATTGCTGGAAATAAGTTCGGATTGTCCCGAAATGTAAAAAATGTAATGTAAAGCCTGCTGCGAGTTGGAAATGAGAATATACGCGCTAGAACTGTTTTCAAATCTGTTTGTGCTCACTTTGAGTCCAATATTCTCGATAATTTCTCACTGTGTACTGAAAATAGGCCATACTCGAAAAATCTAGAAATACTTTTGTCATAACGACCCATAAAACAGACGCCTGTGCTGCCGTTTAGATAGAAGCCTTCAGAGTTTACTCATATTTACGAACTTTATTAAATGCCACTAAAAATATGCCCATAATAATTGGGACACTATTTTTGGGGGTTAAACTATCAGAATCCGCTGAGGTTTTCTTTTGCTCAAAGTGGCCTCTGTGGAGCCATTGCCATAACTCACACACACACATAGCCACCCACCCACACACAAATGTGTGTCATCAAATGTTTTATTACAATTCGCAAAGCCAGAACACTTCCTGCATATCCTACAATTTAAATGTTTTGTCAACGCCAACAACAAAATGCCAAGCGACAAAGCAATTTTTATAGACTTTTTCTAAAATAATAAAAACTTAAAACAACAACAGCAACAGTAGCAGCTACAGTTAGAGATTGCGCATCACTAATCAAGGCGCCATTGAAATAGTGTCGTCTAGTTTGTCCAAGTCAGCCCGAGAATGACACTGAGCGGGAGGATTCGCAAGCGTAAACATAAAAGCCATCCAAATGGCGACACTCCGGCAGCAACCACAGCAACAACAACAACACCAGCCACACCAGGCAGACCCTGGCCAATGATAGAGCAGGGTGAAACAATGGAGGAAGCCACTCTCGACGGGGATTATAATAATTTCACGCATAATTTCGTCGATTTGCAGAATCTCTTGAATTTCAACGAATTGCTGAGCAGCAGCAGCAACAACAGCAATAGCAGCAACAACAATGTTGCCAACAGCATCAGCAATTCCTCGAGCACATCAAGTGCCATTAAATTGACTAACGGCACTATTATGGATACACTTTTGGGCACCGTGTTGACCACAGCAACGGCCACAGTGGCTCCTGCTGCCAGCTTTCTGGCTTCCACTGCCACAACGACAGCAGCAGCAGCAACAACAGCAGCAGCAGCTTCCTTACCTTCAGCCATAGTGGGCAGCCCAGGTCTTATCATTGCCGAAGCCACCTCATCCACCTATTATGCCAACTTGCTAAACATGTCACCGGCCACCACCAGCCTCATCTCAGCGGCTGTGGCCACCAGGTCGTATAATGACAGCGCCTTGCGCTGGGAACAGCTCGATGCGAATGTGGACTTTGGCTTCGATCCGCTCTACCGTCACTCGCTGACCATGTCCATTGTCTATTGCATTGCCTACATTGTGGTATTTCTGGTGGGTCTCATAGGCAACAGCTTTGTGATTGCTGTGGTGCTGCGTGCTCCTCGCATGCGCACGGTCACCAACTACTTCATAGTGAACCTGGTAAGGGAACACATTTCCGCCAACGCATCCAAGAAAATATGCATTTCTATAATTTCTTCTATTCCAGGCAATTGCGGACATCCTGGTGATTGTGTTCTGCCTGCCAGCCACTCTAATTGGCAACATCTTTGTGCGTAAGTACATGCTTAGACTTGTAAGACTGGGAGATTTATTGGCTGCTGTCTGAGCCTCATTAACGCCAAAGACTCTGCATTATTTTTTCTTGCGTTTTCTCTGCATATTAACGGAATTTATGGGCTGCAATTAATCGCGGCGCTTAGATTAGAGCCGGGCAAATGACACGACACAATTTTTGTTACCCCCCCATCCCCATACCCCAAGAACGGAACGGCAGCACGAAGTGTGTAAGCAATTTGCCCAAAATATACCCAAAACGTATAAAACCAAATACAATGAAGCAAAATCATTAAGGATAATGACAACATCAATATTGCAAAAGTGCCAGGACATCAGTAGTGAATTAAGCACATGGGACTTTTAAAGTTATTCTTTACACAAAACAAATACAACGCCGCAATATTTGTATGATATTTCGGATTGGTGGGATTGGACATTTTATTCAAAAAGTTGACCATTTATTAGCATTATCTTACGCAGTACTTTTTGTTGTGCGGTCTCTTTGTCTATGGTTTTTCCACTCAGAAAGTATTACCTCTAAAACGAGGTTCATAAGAATTGTTTTAAATTTTGAACGTTTTGTCTGTTAATGCCCTAAGTAGCCTTAATCCCAATTATTGTCACTTGTCTATTAAACATCAAATTCTGCACAGCATCGATTTTTCGTATCCTTCAAGTGGCTAGTCCTAGAGCGAAGGATATGATGATAGCTTAAACAAATAATGGTGCATTAATTATATTCGTGTGAGTTTTTAAAAAAACAAAGTTTGGTAATTGCCTTTTGGTCGCCCTCCGTGAATACTGATTAAGCTTTTCGAGCGTCTCCATATCTTGTTTGTCGCCTTGTTGCCAAACTCGATCTGGGGTTGGTTAGCATAAAGCCTGGTACGGAGAACGCCAAACAGTTTGTGCGCACGAAAATGCCATTTATTACGAAAGTGGATCGTAAAACAAAATAGTGTGCTAAGACAGCCAAAAAATACCAAGAATAAGGCGTTATTGGTAATTTTTAAAGGTACGGTCACACTTCCCCGGCTTACAAACAATTTAATGAGGATTTCAAGTCGCAACAATAAAACAATTTGTTTATGAAATGGAGATCAGTAAGGTCCAATGGCGAAGCCAGGAGGCAGTTGTCCCCCCTATATTACAGATTTTGCATCTGAAAACTCAAGTTTTCATTTATGCCGCACAAATTGCCTTGGATGAGGAAGGCAGAGCATACAAAGAAGCAGACGCTAGCGTCTCAGTTGGCATATTTGGAAGATTTGCTAACGATAAGAGTATATCGATATACCTAAGAGAGATTGTAAGATCTAATGTTATTTCACCAATAGTTCGAGTCACAGAAGTGTTCATTCAAAACTTCAAAATGAACGCCAACAGTTTTAATTGGCTGCAAAACAAAGCACCCGGTGCAGATTAATAATAAATGTTACTTATTTTCATTATTTATTTGTTTTTATTTCATAAACGTTAGTACATATATATTAATGTGGTTTCTCTTCATCGACATTGGCCGTTGGAAGCAACAAATTTGTTGCTGCTCTTTTTTGGATTTCTAGACTGGCTACGGCAACTGAATCTAAATACTCAAAATATTGATGAGGCCCCAAATAATTAGCTGTTTTCTTCCTCATGAAAGCGCTTCAATCGAGTTTTATTTTTTTTTTTGACATATTTTTGCTCTACCGACCGTCAAAATAAATAAATTTTATTAGTTTGGGCGCCCAAACAAAACTCGAACAGCTGTTCAATAAAATCCACATGTGCAAAGTAGTTGGCAACGCGAAGGCGTCAAAGTGGATTTTACAACCCCCCGTTTGCTGGTCAGCATACTAGTCGCAAAACGTTTAACGTCAAAAATTTTGCGAGCGGTTTTACAGTGTCATTTTTATATGAAGATTTTTGTTTGCGAGCGCTTTTTTGCGATCTCCGTACCAGGCTTAAAGCTGAAACAATAATATCGCAGAAAAGTATCACCAAAAAATATTCTATAATTTATATCGTCTTTTTAACAAATATATAATTTTTTTTTTTTTTTTCCTGGTAGAAGTTAGCATATTCTCAAATCGATTTTAACCCTGGTAGACTAGGGTAAATGTGTTTCCAACAAAAATTTGTCATTTTGTTGACTTCATTTTGTGTTTTGCTGACGGTTAAACATATTAAATACAAATTTAAGTCAACTTGAATTTGAGTGCATGTTCTATTTGCAATTTAATAGCGCAAAGAGTCAGAGTTAATGTTGAGACCATTTTCTTTTGCCTACTAGGATTAAAATCAGTTTGAACATATGCAAAATCCGAGGTCTACTTATAACGAATCTATTGTAATTAAGTGGGTATGGGATCTATGACTGAAGAAGATTAAGTAGGAAAAAAGGTGTGAGTGTGGCTTACACTCGCGGGGCCTTGATGTGGAACATGTTGTATACGAATGCTCCGCCTTTCATATTTTTGCGGTTGTGCTTTACTTTATACTCCATATTCAAAACTCGATATTCAATAATCGATAATAGGACTCGATAATTTCTCGATAATGAGTACTCGATACTCAGTATTTGATACTCAGTATTAAGTACTCGATACCAAGTTCCCGATACTCAGTGCTCGATTCTATGCATTCGATTTTAAGCACTCGATACTCAGTACCCGGTTCTAAATATTCGATACTTAGTACTCGATACTATAAACTATGATACTAAGAACTTGATATTAAGTACTCGATTCTTATTATTCGATAGCAAGTACTCGATACCAAGTACTCGATACTTCGTACTCGATTCTAAGTATTACTCGCTACTAAATACTCAGGTCTAAGTATTCGATGATAAGTATTAGATACTTAGTATTCTGTGTATTTGTTTGTATGTTTTTGTTTTTGTTTTTGTCTTTGTTTTTGTGTATTTTTTATGTTTGATTTTGCGTTTGCTTTTGTGTTTGTTTTTGTGTTTGTTTTTATGTTTGTTTTTGTCTTTGTTTTTGTCTTTGTTAATGTTTTTTTTTTCTGTCTTTATTTTTGTGTTTGTATTTGTCTTTGTTTTTGTGTTTTGTTTTTGTCAGGGCTGCAAACCGGTTTTGAACCGAACCGGTTCGAACCCGGAATCCCGACTTTTAATTTACTGTGAATCGAACCTTAAACCGATCCTCCTTAGAAATAAAAGCTGAACAAGAACCTGTTCCGAACCTAAAATTTCGGCTCGGTTCAACAAAAATTTTAGACATGAACAAATTTGACCTACTGGCTAGCGACTTCCTCTTTTATCTTGTTGATTTGGGCGATAAAATCTTACAAACGACAGGAAGGTTCAATGAAACATTTAGAAAAACGTTCAGAATTACTAAAAAAATATCCACCCATAATAGCCTCTGTAAGAACCTCGACTTCAAAGCTTATCAAAAGATTCACAAAACAAGAGCTTATATAGTAAAGTAATAGGCTACGAAATTAAATTTTACGGAACAGTAATTTTTATTTTGAATGTTCACATGTATTCCTTAAATCACTTCCAAAAACGACGCAGTTTGATTTGAAGAGCACGTGGGATTATATTGGACCTTAATAAATTTATTCTTTTTGTTTCTTATTAATATTGTGTAACGCATGTGCTGAACTAAGGTTCGAACCGAAGCCTCTGCCCAAAAACCATGAACCTCAAATTTCCCAACCTTAACCATTGGTAAATTTTGGTTCGAACCCGTCAATGGGATCTCCGAGAAAAATTTAGGTTTGCAGCTCTGGTTTTTGAGTTTGTTTGTGTCTTTGCTGTTGTTTTTGGTTTTTTTTTCTGTCAATGTTTTTGTGTTTGGTTTTGTCTTTGCTTTTGTGTGTGCGGGTGGGTGTGCCTAGCCAGCTAACTGATATTGCGTAGTTTTAATGCTGTTGACGACGTTGCTGGAATAAGGCGACGCGCGTCGCGGAAATTGTTATTCGACGAAGAAACAATAATTTTACATCTCCTACTACCGCTTATTTTCTGCCGATGCGAGTGCTGCGACACAGAACTGACAGAATGACAACGACGAAATAATGCGCTATTAAATTGGCCGGTACATCAGATCCAATGAAGCTGTCTGGCATATCTTTGGCTTCCCAATTCATGAACCAATCCCAGCAGTTGTACATTTAGACGTACGATGAGCAAACGGTTCAATGGTTCTGGTGGTGTCACAATTTCCGATAGTTGCACTTTTCCTAATGCGCAACACATCCCTGCGGTTTCATTTTTGAATGATAATTGGGACATTCTTTGTACATAGCACCAATCAGGACTTTCGGATGAGCGGAATATTTGATATCTGGCGCATAATGGAATGCGAGACGAAGGAACGAAGCAGATGTAAATGCTCGATGTATCTGTCTGGCGCGCTCATCTTTGCTCCAATTGTTGACTTCCGAAAGCTCGTACATCTTGTGATTGAGAAGAATGCAGTTGAGACATTCTGACACGCGTAATTTCATTTATTTCGTATAATCGTTGATTTGTTCTTGCTGTCCTAACATTTCGCATGTGTGTTGCTGCATTCGTTTGACGGCCCAAATAGCAACCCCAACGTGTTAATAGCATTGTTTACTGTAACACATGGAAACAAATAAGCCAAATTGAAACGATTGATGAAAAACGATACTCCGATATTTCAGTAATTTACCAAATTTTCACAATCATAAAACAGAAAATGGTCCATATGAGTCGTCAATTCAAAAGAATGTTCTGCAGAGGGACACCCAAATCACCTAGCATTACACATTATAGTTAAAAACCTATTTTACACGTGCCCAATATTTATATCGGTTAAGCTGTTTTGGAGGAGTTTGCTAAACAAACTTGTGACACCAGATGTATACAGAGATTAGTGCCCAAATGAAAAGTTTTTATGGCTACATTCTTTATCAATTCGACTTGGAATAAATTCTACGATAAGGCGAATATACATTTGAGTAGTAAGTGGAACCTCTTCCAAGCCACAGCGAGGGCAATACAAATGTATGCAGCACAAGTATGGGGATATGCATGGTTTAATGAAACTAATATGTTACAAAGGTTTTTTATAAAAAGAATACTTCGATTACCCGACTGCACACCAAATTATACCATATGCATAGAAACTGGTGTAGAAGAAGCTTACTTATATGGTCTCAATCTCCATTTGAAATATATTCAGCGAGTCATGTTTGACTATGACGCAAGTAGATTGCCACATATCCTGACGAAGAAAATAATTGGAAAAAATATATTTTGGCATGAGGATATAAAGAGGCTGTTACAACAATGCGACTTGCAACTTGTCGAAAATATGACGAAATATCAATGGTGCCAAATGAGCGTACGGCTCTTAATGAAATTAAAGGAGAATGATCGAAGTGACCACATTAATAGTGCAATATCCAGTGAAAGTCGCATATATAAATATCTTGACTACACCAAAGGAGTTACGTACTGTGATGATAAATATCAGAGGCTAAATGGAAGTGCTCTTCAATCAGGAGATAAAAATTGCTCGCTATGTAATTTAAAGGAAATTGAGGACATACGTCACTTTCTGGGAAGATATCCAGTGCTCAAAGAATTTCGGTTGATGTTTTTGGAAAAATAGTACTAAATGAGGCAGAAATAATATCAGCATTAAATGGAGTCGGGTTTAATAATTGGGTCAATCTGGCAGGATATGTAGAAAAGGCCATTTTTTATAGAAAACGTATTATAAGCGAATTTTATTAATTGTTTTTTTAAAAATCATTGTTAATATCTGAGGGAATTAAAAATTGTGTTAGTAATTAATGTAATATTAATGTTAAATAATGTGTCTAGATTTAATTAAATATAAATGTTCACAAAAAAAATGTAATATGTGTGTATGTCTATACTGTGGACGACAAACGATCGGGTATCTGGCGACGAGCTGGGCAACCCCGGTGTAGTAGTTCGAAGCAGTATTTGACAATATACACACTACCGGCGGACGGATTGAAATCCATGCCGGTGTATCCAAATCATATTTATTTTAAATAAATATAAATCTATCTATCATCTATCTATCATTCTTTACTATGATTTGGCGCTGTTGCTCGAGAGCGCTTGTTGTGTGCGCTAAGTTGCAGACGTCCGTGTGTTCAGTCTACGAGGTCATCACACCTTAGAAAAATGGGGGTGTGGGTGGGGTGGTTTTGAGATCGGCCGTTTCTCCCTTTCCCTTCCTCCTCCCGTTTTAAGTCCTTCAAAGTTTAGTTCGATATAATCGTTCGTCAAGGTTAAGTACGGGATCAAAATTTTAAACCCTGTCCCCGCTTCGGCTTAAGTTGATCCCGAATAGCTTGAATTTTTCCTTCCGTGGATCAACTGCACCAAAGCACCTTCGCAGGTGATCGTATCGCTTTCTAGAGCTCTTTTCACTCTTTTTCGCATAAACCAAGATTTCAAGCAAAACATTGCTTCGATGAGAACCGAAGCTAAAGAATTAAAAGGGGATGCAGCCTCTAGATTCAGAATTTTGACCCTTGATGAAGTCATAAAAAGGTTTGTAGATTTGTGACGGCACTTATGGGAAGCGGTGCCAAAACTGTTTAGACTAAAACAATTTACTATTAACAATTACTATTAACCACATACTTGTGGTAAACTTGTGGAAAATGTTCGAGTTAATCTCAAAAATATGTTCCTTAATAAACACTTAGCCCTTAACTTGGCCCCTTATTTAAGATTTATGACAGAGCAATTCATTTGGTTAATTAGAGGCCAATTCGAAATCTCAACGATGACCCACAAAAGGACCTAACAAGCAAGGTTTCCCCCATAATTTGTGTGCATTAATTTAAATAAGTTTTGCCCGACCTGCCAAATCCAAGTGAATCGCAATCTCATCCATCCTTCGACACACAACTTGGTGAGCTGTCAACTAAATTGATTGTCATGAAGCGCTCCGGTTAGACGGCAGCCGATTCGCATGCAAATCATAAATCGTGATCGAAATCCTTCAAAAATCCAAAAACAAATTTGGTGGATGGTGAGGCATGGCATGTCAGGTCAGGTTGGGTCAGGTCAATTGCAGGCCCAGGAATTGTTGGGCTGTTTTGCCAATTAAATGGTTTATAAAATACTCTTGCAATGCACTCAAAGTCGAGTCAACATACCCCAGTTGTTGAGCTAGATGGGGGTGCTGTGGGGTCTTCGTAGTAAACGAAATGAGCCGAAAGCGAAGGACGAAAAGCGAATGAAGCGGGCAGAGTAAAAAGTGAATGAGCCTGCGACTGCATTGTGTTTGTATCACTGCGCACTCTCCCTACTTTCTCTCTCTCTCTCTCTCTATGTACCCGCATTGTTGCTGCTTTATTGGGGTGGCCTAAAGGATCATCGACACAGAACTGACCTAATTTCACAAATTCAACTTAGGCGCAGGGTTCGTGGGGCTTCGGGGCGCACAGCTGTTAGTGGGTCATGGTGGGTGAATGGGTGAGAGGTGGGCCCACCCTTTTGTTGACTTGGCTTGACTTGAGCCCAGCTGGCTGAGGCCTAAGCAGTCACAATGGCAACAAATAGTGGCCCCTTCTGCTGGCATTTTGACTTGTGTAAGGGTGGTCACCCCTTACGAAAAAAAACAACAAAATTCTCCGTTTCACTTTCGAAAGGCTCAAAGGCATTTAAAGTGAAAATTGTATTCAATGAAGGGTGGGGGAGTCAGATGTTTGGCATATTTGCGTGGATTTTTTTTGCTTTTTTTATGCAGTCGCAAGGATGGTCAGAATTATATGAAATCAAATTCGCGCCGTCAACGTCGACGCTTGGCCATCGGCTCTTGGCAGCGCCATTATCTAAGCACACCTTCAGCCTCAGAAATTGCAGTGGAAGGTTGTTTGCACTCAAGGCTCTTTGCGGCTGGATGAATTGACCTAAATATTTCGCTTGGCAAACCTAATAGTCAGGGTTATCCACACACACACACACACACACACACTCACGAGTAGGGTGTTGTGTTTGTTGGTACCTGGGGCTGGGCCTGGGCACGGGTTGGTATGTGGTACTAGCCCTTATTTATGTGTATTTCGAAATCCAATAAAATGCGAAATGAATTGATTTCCTAGCAACGATGCTTGGCACCTTGAGACGAAGGCTATCCTTTGCAAATACCCGCGATTGTCCTAAATGGGTTTTTGCCAAAGGTACATAGCCTCTGCATAATTAGTGTGAGCAAAAAATATATAACCTGCAGAAGGAGTACTTTGAAAAGAATGCAGTTTTAATTTAACCTTCTGCATTTTTACAGAAACAGAGGTATTTTTTCTAAGGAGTTAGAAAACATTAAAAGCATGACACTTATTAAATAGGTAAGCAACTTTAAAGACAGTTTGACATCAGTCGATCTCGCATTGTTCTCTCTTAGTTGTGAGATTTGAGAACTTAGACTAAAGAGCTTAGTCGGTAACCATAATTCGAATTCATAAATACGAAGGGTGTAACTAAGAAATAATTTAGGACTATATTTTCAAGATATTTCTGCAAATAGTTAAAGCGGACCCATGAATCAGTTCTAACTAAGGCCTAGTGTTAGCTAAAATGGGCGTGTGTGTCTTTGTATGTGTGTGAGAGTACATTTATACCAGGAGTGCCCACAGCCTATGCGCGCAATGCGCATTCGTTGCGCATAGCGTAGCTGCGCGTATAAAACCATGATTTTAGGTGCACAGTGTAAGATTTTGACAGTCTAGGGCAACTAAATTTAAAAAAAATGTGCTTCAACTTCAATGATCTTGTTGCATATGCTACAAAAATATCCAATTGTTATAAAACAAACAAAAATCAGAATGAAAATATATCATTAACAGCAGTGAGACGGCCATTAAACAGACCTCATTGCAAAGCTCGCCAAATTACATTTGACTGCCTGCATCCAGTCACAAAATTAAAATGATTAAAATTAAGTCAAGTGTCTTGTTACCCAAAAGTGTTAATAATACTCTTGCAGACGGTATTATACAATTGTCCGAACGCATTCAAACTTCGTATTTCTTAGTTTACTATGCTTCTCCATGATTCCACCAAATTTGGTCGAAATCGGCCATCTACATAGTACAGCTGTCATAGAAAAATAGCGTTAATTCCTAATTAAGATTTTTTAGGCATCGTAATTGTAACTTGAAATTACAATTATTAGTGATTATTCAGTGATTATTTCAAAATGTAATTACTTTTGCAATTACTTCAATAATTGTACCTGTAAAGAGGGATTATTCTATATTTGTGATGGAAATGTTTAATTATTAATGTATCTAGGTGTAAACTAAAACTATATTTACTTGTTCGAATGCTCTTACATCTAATGTTTGGAATAAATACACAATTGCAGATAAATAAGCCACATTCTCAAACACACAAATAGTCTATTAGTTACTAACCGCTGCACACAGAAAGCGGAGCGGGCTGAAGAATTTAAAATTAAAACTCCCTCCGCTAAGCTGTTGGTGTGCGCGCTCGCTATGTGCTCTGTGCGGTTGAGTTCCATAAGCTTTTACACTTAGACCGTTGTCTACTCGACGCGAAACGGGCGTGAATAACTCCATATAAAACACAAATAAAACAGTCGGCCAGGATATCTAATGAAAAGTGTTTTCCATATGTGAACTTTATGCTAAGCAAACCTGCAGTTTCAGCCGGCTCAAGTTAATGTTATGCTTCTGCTTAAATGTAAACAGAGACGTACAACGCCTCAAAGGAGGCAGGAAGATCGTACAGCTGTTTCAAGTGGAGCCACCCTTCATCATCAGCTTTCTTTTTGCATGTCGACTGTCGGTGCAACAGCCGTCTCTTCATGCCAGTTGTTAATTATTGTACCTGGGTTTGTTTAAAAATAATTACAATTTTATTTAGTATTTTCAATTAAATTTATTTGACGATTTATGTGATTTACGAGGCATGTTTTGTTTGATCGCTATCTCGCGATGGATGTTTTTCAAGCAAATCGAAATTTGTCTTTCCCAACTCTTCTTTAATATTGAGTGTAAAAACTGAGACTAGGGTTGTCGAAAGTAATATCATTTGTATAAAAAATATCGATATTATTTCGATATTTTCATACAAACGATATTATTTTCCACATCCCTAACTGATACCGAAGCGTCAGTACCATTTTCCAATAGATGGCACCTCCTTGTAGTCATCTGATTCGTTCCCCACAAATATGCAGCCTATAAGTATTTAAACCACCCACTCATATAGGAAAATTCTCAAAGCAGCGCTGCTCAAACACGCTAGTATAAGCTGACAAGCGCCTTTTTCTATGTGAGAGCAATTTTGAGCTGCTCTCACACACACCAAGCATTGCAATGCAAAAATGTAAATGATTTTGCCTCCTCCTCTGATAAACACACTTGCAAAGATTGGTCAAGATAGCTTTCAAATAGATGGAATGACAGACGGAGGGACAGACGGTCATATCAACTCAACTCATTACGCTGATCAAAAACTATCCGTTACAAACATCTGTACAACTTTAATACTTTTATATTCCATCTGCAAATGCATTACAATTCATGTTTATAGAAATATATTTAAGATCTCGGACCTGGCCAAGCGATGAGTTCTAAATGAAATCAAAAGACTTAGAAGTCATCAATTTGAAGAATTTGAGTACATCCAAGAACTTTGTTACCGATTTGGTCTAAATCATATAATTCCAGTTTTGGGACCTTGTATTCTTTTGAGCCCATTGAATTCCTATGTGCCGTGGCATATCTTACTGCTTCGGCTATAACAATCAATATGCTCAAAATCATCAGTTTGACGTCATAATTTAATTAAAACTTTTTCCTTATTAGTTTGATTTTATTACCAGAATCAATAAAGAATTAAACTTGGTGTTTTCCAAACTTGATTGGTAAAAAATACCATATTTTTCACCCACAATTACATGAATAATTCCACTTTTAAGCACAATTACTCATTAATCCCCCTTTACAAGAAATTGTAAAAGTAATTCAAATTTTAAATAATCATAGAATAATCGTAATTTCAAGTAACAAATACTATTACTAAAAAATTGGAATTATTACTTAATTTTCTGAATAATCGAGATCATTGTATTGAAAAGTAATCAAATATGGGAAGTATTGATTACATTAAAGCTCTGAGCTGCAGTATGAATGATCGGTCGAAAATAAAGCTCTAGTGAGAAACCTTTTTTGTTTTAAATGTAATCGACTCAAAGAATGTACATGTTAATTTGTTGTGCTTTTTCATGATTCCACTAAGTTTTATCGAAATCGGACATCAGCGCTCCCATAGAAAAGTATGGTCCGAAAAGTAGTCTTATTTACAAAAACAAACTGGAAGGGTATACCAACTTCGGCCGATCCGAAGTTATCTTTCCTCTATTTTTTGAGATTGATTTTAGAACGCTTTTTTCTGTGAACAGTTTAACGACAATTCCGAACTGTAAAGTTTGAGAATCTTTGTCATGGCACGTTACTCTATAGCTGGCGCTAATTGCCAATGAAGGTGACCGGTAGTGCAAATGTTTTTAGAAAACTAATTAATTTCTAAGATCCTTCAATACCGGCAGGTTACACACTACCCGGTGCACCACAATATACCACAATCTTTCGAATAAAGGTTCCGAATTCACTGCCAGACACATATTTAGTACAATCCTGATCATTCGGGTTGCCATTTTTTCAACGCGTTTAGAGTACATAACAGTCGATATTGACCACCTTTCTTTCTTGCTTTTTTTCGTCCATTGTTGAGCTAAGGAATCCTTATCGTTATACCCATTGTCTATCCGTGTCACGTTCCTTTAAAGTCACGTTGGCACTTTGCTCATTAAATGGCCGAGTGATTTGTGCGCGGCAACCGCGGCGTATGCGTAATGGCTCTTCTGATAATAATGAAGTCATTTTTCAGCGCATTGCCTCTCGCCTCTGATTGTATTTTAATTTAGATGCTACGTGCCAGCCTCCTAGCTCTTCAATCGGAGGTCCCTACTTGTGGCGGTATTCAATTTGCAGCAGCAGCAACAGCGATGATAATCATAACCATAACGCATTTGTCTCAAGTGTTATGCCTCCTCCACGCCCACTCCTATTGAACTCACATTCATTCTTTTTGCCACCCGCTGGCGGATTTGTTCCGCCTGATTATTTCATTAGCTTTATGGTTGTTGCCTACGCCGCAGGCAAGCGCCTCAATGCCACGCAGCACGAACAATACCAAGAAAATCCAATTGACTTCGCCTACAATGCAACCCAGAAAAAGACAAAAATAAGTCTTAGGAATAAAGGGTCGTTTGACATTTTCCTGGGGCAAGGCAAGAGTAAAGGTTGCTGATAAGCTTAAATAGGGATTGGGTTTATCTTTTGAAGCTGATTAATGTTTAGAGGAAGCAAAGGCCTAAGAAAGGGAAATGCAGAAGCATTCAAAAACTCATTTAAATTAATATTATAGTTGAAAGTTTGCACATGATAATGAAAGTTGACAAACTGAACAAATTAATTTGTTTATTCACCACATTGAATCGGATGTGTTGTGCAAACTTTTGCTGGGCTTGGATCTACATTAATAAGTAAGGGAAAACTTTGTCATTACCCAAAACTTTCAATTGCCGCTCATAAGTATGTTGCAAAGTTTACCCTTATCAAAGCCTGGAATCACATAAATAGCCTTCGCAGTTTCGAATTAATACTCGTCGCCACGGTCTCAGTCTGTTGCACTCTGTTGCAGGTTGGCCTCTGCAGAGCCAAGCATCAGCACCCATTTCAGTTGTTGTCTACTCTCATGACTTGTCCGTCCGTTCAGAGCAAAAAGTTCACCACACACACAAAGCACAAATAATATTAATATTTTTATGTGCCAAATCATATTAAATTTTGGCCTTTATTGGTCCTTGCACGTTGCGTATGCATAATAATAAAAAGCCACAACAAATCGAGATAAGACAGGCGAACGAGACAGGAAATTAGCAGTGGCATCCAGAGACACTGACGTAGAGGAGGCATTGAACTGTGCCTGGTGCTAATGATGTACGACAGTTGCTTGTGTTGTTGTTTAATTGCCATTCGTCGATATTTCATGCTCCAGCTTGTCGTCTGTCATCAACCTAGGCAAACTTTGCCCCAGGTCCATGTGTATTTTATAACCTTTTGTGTCTGAGTGAGTTATGTCCTTTTAGCATAAAATTCATAACGCACCGCCACTATGCTCCGTTTTCGACTCGTGTCTCCCATCAAAGTGGAATAAAAGGAATACAAATTAACTTAGGCAAACAATGCGTGCGCTCCTGGCAGCCGCAATCCGAGTCCTGTCACCAAATTATGAATGATATGCAGCACATAAATCTCAGTCAGCAAACAATGTCGGCGACGTGGACGACGACATTGAACGCTAACCGGGGGACCACAGCGACACAACTAGCCGCGACATGACCCAAAGTTACTCAGCATAATTTTTGCATTGTTTAGGCACTGAGAGAAAACAAAATCAGTTTACAGGTTCAGACGGTCGTCGGAGAGTTGGATGATCCAAGACACGAGCTAGTTGATTTTTAACCGTTATGATTTGTATATTTCAAAGTAAGAAAGTCGGTCAAACCCGACTGTAATAAGCCTACTTCCTACCAGCGAAAGTGATTACTGCACTTACTACCATGTGAAAATGAAAGCACAATTTGTTTTGGATACTAATCGTACAATCTTCAATCTTCAATTTTCTCACACGGTAGGTGAAGAACAAGCTCGATTAAGCTTTTGCCGAACTTTGCAATCAAGCCCGCTGTCCGCTGCTGAACAAGTACTAGCAAGCCTTGCGTCAGCCACGGACAAGCCATTTCAAGCTTCACTCGGCGCGCTTACTCGGCTTGCTGACAGCGAGACTCAAAAGACAAGAAGGAAAGAAAGAACCGTGTGCGAAATACAAATGCAAAATATAGGCTATCATGCTATCTCATTTGCTCTCACAAGTTGTTGTTTGTGACTATTGTGAACAAGCTTTGATCGTTACAGCTCGCGGCAGATCTTTGACTCCAGCCACACGAGTCATCGCAAGGATTTTTACTGGGCTTGCTTGAGCTTGCAAATACATTGATGCGTACAAGAACAATGCTCCATGCTCTTTATTCAAGTATGAGCAATCTTGGATTTGAGTACGTTTATCTGCGATCAAGAAAAATGGGATCAAAAATTCTTACATGGATCAAGAATTTTCATTCTTGTCGAACTTCTGACTTTAAATATTCTTGATCTAAGTATAAAATTCTCTATCTTTTCTCTGAGTGCAAAATTTACCTGAATTTTGAAAAAATTTTCAACCCTGGACACGGACTTTACACTATCAGAAAATCACATCTCGATACTATATGCTTTTGCGACTTTTGCTTTCCTTACGGTCCTTAATCAAGCTTAACAAGCCAAGAGCGCTAAGTTTACTTGTATCGCATTTGAAGCAAGGGTGAGCGAGTGTACTCGTGACGGCTCTCTGCAGTTCTCTGGAGTGGACAGTAAGGTAAAGAAATTGTGAAAGGAGAGTAAGCACATTTGAGAGAATAGCGTTGATCCACTCTCACAGATTCGTTTTTTATGGGAGAGGGGTGTGTGGGGAAACTACCAAGCAAAGAGCGACATCAATTTTTGCATTCATGTCGCTTTGGAATTCGCAAGCAGTTATGGCATTGCCGGCATAGAGAGGCAGATGTTAGACTGACAATTGACCGGCAAAGACTTCTGCTGCTTTGTGATGTTGTGTATTCCTTGAGCCGGCTATAACTTGCTACATAGTTTGACAATTAATTTTCTATAAAATAAACTTAAGCGAAAAATTAAAAACAACTGATTTTAAATTATTGTTTGATTGGAATAACGGCGCCCTTTCTTTTCTATTTGTGAAGCTCTTGATTCCAGAGTGATCGATCTTACTTTTGAACCTGATGAGCTTTTGATAAAAGAACAATGCCCCATGCTCTTTATTCAAGTATGAGCAATCTTGGATTTGAGTATGTTTAGCACATGATTTACGAATCTACATGACTTGAAAATGTTTTCTAAGTTCTGGGATCAAGAAAAATGAGATCAAAAATTCATACTTGGATCAAGAATTTTCAATCTTGTCGAACATCTTTGTCGAAGACTTTAAATATTCTTGATCTAAGTATGAAATTCTCTATCTTTTCTCTGAGTGCAGAATTTACCTGAATTTTGCCAAATTTTCAACCCTGGGAACGGACTTTCTACTATCAGAAAATCACATCTCAATATTGGCCACGCACCTTCCCGGCATCGTAATTTAGAAAAAAACGTCATATCTCCCACTGTTTTACAGATAGAAGGACTATTTATCGATCTGCCAAAGGAATGGTAAAGATCAGATGAACGATAGTCGAGCTTTAAGAAAAGCAAAAAATTTTATTGTCGCAACGGCGTTGGCAACACATTACACACCTTAACACAAACTTTGACAGATACAGAGTATATTATAGTCGGGGTTGACCAAATTTTTTTCTTGTTTAATATCCATTTTTCAAATCCTTTGGATGATTTTCATTTCCGTTGGATGAAAATCTAAGATGGATATTAAGAAATATCAATTCCAAATCTTATTCGTCTTCACTCGCATCTGTCTTGAGCGAGCTGCCTCAAGTGGGTCACATCAAGCTTCGAAATATCTTTCTTCAACTGGTCTCTCCATCTCAGCTTCGATCGTCCCCACCTGGTCATCTGCCTCAAGTCTTTCGGATTCTGTTTGTACAAATTTCTGCAGAAGCTTCTTCATCCATACGAGTAACATGTCCAATCCATCGCAGCCGCTGTTGTTTTATGTGCTTGACTAGATCAGTGTCCCCATAGGACTTTTACAGTTCGTGGTTCAAACGGGTGCGAAATTCATCGCCAACTTTTAGAGGTCCATAGATCCTTCGAAGCATTTTTCTCTCTGTGTAATATACTTCGGTACAGCGTACAAAAATTCGAAATATGCGGACTAAGATCAATACTAAACGATGTCAGAAGTCGGTCGATCCCGTGAATTTCTCAAACCAAGTAGAGAAGAATTGACTTGAGTGCGGATTTTTCAATCCTAAAATTCTTGTCTGGATCCTGATTTTAGCTCAGATGAAATAGACTTAAGAGCGAAATTGCCTTGTTATTCCCACAATCGGATCAAGAAGGTCCGATCTTGATTTAAGCTCGACTATGATATTTGATTTGATTTCAAAAACGGCTTGTTACCTCATATTAAACTTTGCTCGATATTTGGATTATATGTAATCCGAAAAAAGAATTGCTTGCCTAACTTTGACTTAAGCTCGATTTTCAAACCTATTTAGATAAGATAATAAGTTTTTTACAAAAATAAATTGTCATAGCAATGCTGGCATCAGATGGTCCCTCTGCCGACTTGAAGAAGAAAGGCAAATACTGCTGAGATAGAACTGGAAGGTTCTTGTAACACCTGAATAGTCGACCAGCCTCTTTTGTGATATGTGTGCATGGCTTTAAGAGTTAAGCACAATCATAACTTTTACTACTGTTAACAAACACTGTTTAACTAACACAAAGGAAGCTGGTTGTCTATACTGTTATTTCAATAACCCGGTTTTATCTTCAGTAAACTTTGCTTACCGACTGCGAGAAGGCAGCAGCCTTCTCAACCCAGGATTGCTATAACTGGTAGGGAATTCCAAGGCAGCAAAAGGGCAAAAACCGTTTCCAGAAGACAATCGATTTGTTGACAGCGGTGTATGTATGGATGTGAGAGAGATTCTTGTTGTTTTGAAACTGTTTTGACTTAGTTTCATTGAGAACAAAATTTCTTACAATAAAATTTCGAGTCCAAATCAATTTCAAGTATTTTAAGTTCTTTTACGTTCTAAATAATTATCCTCTTAAGCTTTTTGTTTGCTAAAGGGAAACCTTGTTTGATGCCATTATACATTAAGTTTATGTCTGAGTTGATATTATTGACTCATATTGCAGTCATGGAGATTCGGATCGGCAGCAATGGAAAGTTTTATAAGAGAATTATTTTGAAAAGTGAAGGGTTAATGTTTTGCTGGCCATTTTCCTTTAAGTACTAAAACTATTTGACTTAAGATTTTTTGATTCCGTAACATTTAAGAAGCATTCGTAATTAGTTTAAGAACAACCAAAAAAGGGTATAATTTCCATCCATCTAGACAATCTTCCTCTTTCTTCGACTGTGTACAATATTTACCCCCTATTTCTCTATCTTTCTTTTCTCCCCCGCATAGCCTGGATGCTGGGGTGGCTGATGTGCAAGTTTGTGCCCTACATACAGGGTGTTTCGGTGGCGGCTTCAGTTTACAGTTTAATTGCGGTATCCCTAGACAGGTAAGCGAAAACATTTTATGCAATTACGTGGTTATTCACTTTTATTGTGGGATCAAATTGGGATTGAGGTCGGGGCAGGAGTGTGGAAAGGGATTGGCGGTGGGAGGGGTAAGAATGCAATTAATGATGCACTACTACAGCGGGATGGGCATGATGCACTGGCACCAGCGGTACGACGGGACGAACAGCATGGACAGCATGAACAGCCACCACAGGCTTGTGAACGATGGGAGTCACCACCTTGACTGCGGCTGGGTGATGCACCACATGGCTGATGAAGGAAAAGTGTTTCACTCTTGACAAATTTTTCAAATTAATGACCACTTACGAGTGCACCGAGTGTGCGCCATGATGAATGATGGGTGTGTGAACAACGGCAGGATGTACGACGGCAGGATGCACCACAGCATGATGGGCCACCGGAGCCACAGCTACCACACCGGGATGAGCGGTGGCGGCGGCAACGAAGGCGGCTAGCACGAATAGCTGTAAGGAGAGAAACAACAACTGGTTTAACCTGGAATCAAGTCTCTTGTCTTTACTCGCCAACTCACGACTTTGAACATTTTTGTTTGATTTTTGGTGGATTCGTAAGGAGTGGGGTTTTTGGTATACAAATTGCAACTGTTGACAAATGCCGCTTTAAGCTGGGCTTTTATAGGAACGCCAACCGACAGGTTGACCGCCGAAAGTGAACGCCGGCGCGACACTCAATGCAAGCTGGAAAATACTGAAAAACTGGTCAGTGGAGCAGTCTCAAGATCAAGTTCAACGCATAGCTCGCCTTGTCCGTATTAGGCGCCAAGCTTAATCAATTCAAATTCATGCATTTCTATTTGCAATTGCCTTAGAATGTTGCCTGACAGTTTGCCTTGTGTGGGTCAATCGGTTTGAGGTTTCCTTTGATGATTTACCGCTAGGAATCAAAATGCCAGCCCTGTGCTTCCTGGAGCGTAAAAGAAATCTTAAGAACACCCAAGGATAGGGTCATAAAAGTCAGCTTAAGAGGGCAGTTTAAGTAGACAGAGAAGTTGGCTACTAGTAATGTCCCCTAAAGTATGCAAATAATAAGATATAATTATATGTAAGCTTAATACTGACCTCATCTAAACTCCTGCCAAGTCTACAATACTAGAAGTTCCATTTCAATAACGAGTTGAGCATAGCATTTCCTCATACTTGATTTCTACCTAAAACCCCCCTGATATTATGGCCCAAAAACCTTTTTTTTTCCTTTTATTTTCATTTAAATTAAAATAACTCGCGCATGAACTTTCTGATTGTTTATAGCCTTGAAAATTCCGATAGCGAAAAGAGGAATCTAAAGTACGACCGATTTAGCTTGATGGCTAAGAAAGGTATAATCTTGCCAATTTCGCGGTTCTTGGTGTCAGATCACAGCTTCTTGGGGGCCAATTCACATCTCCATATTTGCTGATTATTTGATTTTCGAAGATTGGGCGCAGAAGATCGTTTAACTTAAGATTTAGCGGTAGCGCTCACCATTCACGGTCACTGTGGCTCCTTCTTCATTTTCAAAGAAAAATGGACCAATGATGCCTCGATACCAAAATCCGCACCAAACAGTGACACGTGGTGGGTGCATTCGCTTCTCCACGACGATATGCGGATTTTCTGTGCCGCAGATGCGACAGTTTTGTCTATTAACATAACCACCGAGGTGGAAATGTGCTTCATCCAAAAATATGATTTTTCAGTCAAATTCACCATCTTCGACCAAACGATCTTCCGCCCAATTCGCGAACTGTAGACGATTCAGATGATCAATTGGCTTTAGCTGCTGCACCAATTGAACTTTGTATGGTTTCATGGCAAGGTCTTTATGCAAAATTTGCATCAAAATAGCGACCCGTTTTGTAAATTTCAAAGTTTTTACTAAATATTAGTCGCTTTCCGAATGACATTTGACGTTTTTAAAGTCAAATTATGAATAGTTCAAGTTCCAAAAACTCGATGGACCACCCTGTAGTTGAGAAGAACTTCCAGTGTTGGTAAAGAGTACAAAAAGTGCTGGCCTATAGCACATTTGGCTAGCATTTCCCTTTTGCCTGCAGTGGTGTAGATTTCATGGCCTTATATATAATTTTTTTTTTTTGGTAAGCAATTTCCATTACAATCTCACTTATTTCCATTTTAGAATTGCAGCATTGAAAATTGAACAAAGAACATGTTATTCCTTTAGCCTTCTCTGCGAGTTTTATCTCCGAGAACTACAACGAGCCGTCACGAGTACACTCGCTCAGCGCACAAGGCGTGTCACGCTCAAGTGTTGCTCGTACATAGCCCGAGTTGACTCAGAGCTTCGTCCGCGAGTCGACGAAAGCCCCTTGTACCTAAAATCGAAGCTCTGCTGCGTGCCGACATGAGTAAAGTTTGTTCAGCACAAATACTCTCGATTACTCCTAGCTTCGCCCGCGAGTCACCGCTAGTACTTGTTGCCAAAGTTAAAGATCTGCTGCGAGCTTTTACGATCAACGCTTGTAAACAATCGTCACAAGCACACAAAAAACAACAACTTGTGAGAGCAAAAGATATAGCATGATGACCTTTTTTGCATTTGTATTTTGCATACGCTTTCTCTTACCTTCTTGTGGCATGTTGTTGTTTGAAGTTTTCAACAACAATTGCATAAGAGGCTTGTCGAAGCTCGCAGTCAACAAGCCGAGTAAGTGCGAGTAAATTTTGTTGCGAGTTCGAGTAAGCAAGAGTGTAGCTAGAAAATGCTTGGCCATTGCTGGCAAAGGGCTTGTTATGACTCGAGTTATGAAAAGCTTGTTCATATTATTACTCGTGCAAAGAGCTTGCTCGTTCTGACTCAATGTGCTTGCGATCATTTCAAGAGTGTCGAACCAAGGCGGCGAGCCCAAAGAAGCCTAGTAAGCACACGAGTGTGATCGAGCATTAGAGGGCTGTTACAGGTCTCTGCTCTGTATCAAAGGTGCACAGACACTGCTCGACAGAATGGAAGTTGATCTTCCCCCAACCAACTTTTTCTAAAGTATGTTGGCACGCTGAGCACGAAAATCAACATGAATAAAAAATTTTCGAATAAATATCGAAATATTATCGCTAAAACTTTTTTTCGATTGTTTTAAAAGATGCCTCCATTTAATCCCACATAACTTGTTGTTTAATCCAAAAATTGTGGAAAATTCAGGCAATTACTTCGCAGTATTACTTTCATTCGAACTGCTCATGAGCATCAAATATGAAATATTGTGACGAAAGTAATTTTTTGTCTTTCTTAGATTGAGGCTTGAGCAATTTTTAAGAAATTTTTTGAACCACATAGACGTGAATGACAGGGGGAAATTTGCAATGTGAACAAACACCAATGTTAAGTCGAAGGTCCACATTGAAATATTCCCATGTCATTCACTTGTATGGCCGTTGCTCATCTAGTAGAGTTGTAAAGATTTTTCCCTTACACGACTTACAACACTCATCTTAAATCTGAAGGTAAGTGCTTGTGGCCTTCAAACAGGTCAATCATCCGAACCAAACTATGTATTTTGATATTCGATACTCAGATTTTTCAATGTTGTTGCCATTCATGAGACCTTCAAATACACATGGTTAAACAGTTCTTTCACTAGCTGTTGACATTTGGGGACATTCAAAAAGTCACTGACTTCACAACCTGCCCTCGTATAAGGACAGCAGTTGATTTATCAAGTGCCACCAAAACGTTTTGACGTGAGGCAGTCATAACCCCCAGGACAATAAGCGGCGCCAAGTGTCCGACGCGATGCTTTATGTGTGGGAGCAACACATTCATTTATATCAATTTTCAGCGTCAACATTTTGCAGAACAACATCCGAGCCGGAGTCAGTTCCACTAGCCACAGCCTGGCAGTTGCCATTTCTGTTTGTGTCATTTTTCACCCAACGGGGACAACAGCAGCCAGCGGACACCACAGTTCATGATTTGGTCAACCCACACAAATGGTCGCTTCAAATCCTTGTCCAAGTCTAAGGCCCGCATTTTCTTTCTTTTTTTTTGTGGCCATCTGCCGTTTGCTTTGTATTTTACGAGCACTCGTAAAATGAATCGAAATTTAAGATTTATTATCTGTAACAAGTAAGTTAAGTCTTCTCCTCCCCAACTGTTTGGGGACACGGACTGGGGGTGGAGTGACTTAGTGTATCAGTTGCTTATTTATGTGTGTATACTTATGCCAATGTCATTTAATTAGGGTCTTTAGTTAAACATTCTCGTAGTTGTGGCTTTATGCGAGTCTTGCGTCTTTGTTTGTATGGCCAAATGTCAACGGAGCGTATGAGCAACCGCAAAACACCAGGAACAAAGCTATAAAACTATACAGCACACACACAGTGTACCAGAGGACTGAGAATGAGTGGCCAATTATGAAATTCGCTCCTCCTTACAGGAGCCATCCATCTGAGTATGCAAATGACTTTCACTTTTTCATCAACTTTTGAACTATCATGGCATTTTGCCCAGACTTACTCTATGCACACATCGTCAAACAATTTTCTTTCGTCAGATTTTGGATAAAAAAAAGTTGTACTTTTTTACACAAAACACATTTTTAACCTGCCTTCAACTTTGACTTTAGAGCAAAGGCAGGCAACCCTTTAATAGTGTACGTAAAGCTACAAGGGAAAAAAGTACAAGAAGAAATATACAAGATTATGCCAAAAGATAAACTCATAACAGTTCCTTAAAGTTTCTCAGAGAATCTGTTTGAACTACCGAAACTCAGCGAAAATTAACTACGACGTCACCTCATTGCTTACAGTAAAGCTTATAGAGCAAATCCAATGTGAAGAAACCAATGCATGAGAATAGTTTGGGATATCCATTTGAAGAACAACCATTCCCAAAGCATATAGAGAATAAGTAGGAAATAAGTGTAGTCTGATAAAAATAAAATGTACCTTCTTTTGTTTAACGCCTCTTTCCTTGTTTCAACCCCTTGAATAAAGTATAAAAAACCATATATATTACTGACATGGATTCACTCCAGGCAGCTCTTGAACTGCCTCTGGCTCTCTTCAGACTTTAGCTTCGTCGCTGAAGCATTTTTGTACCCCTTGGGTTTGTCCGTCTGTCCTTCTGTCCGTCTGTCCGTCTGTTTCTTATGCTATCTCCTCCGTCAGTTTTAAAGCTATCCTCACCAAACTTTGCACGAAGTCTTTTGGTACAAATACGCTGCACATTTGTCGGAACCGGCCGGATCGAATGACTATAGCATATAGCTGCCATAGGAACGATCGGTTGAAAAACAAGTCTTAAAAGAGAAAAATTTTTTGTTTTTTTATGGATACGCCTCCAAACTACGTATTTCTTAGTTTACTATCCTTTCCCATAGTTTCACTAAGGTTTGGTCCGGATGACTATAGCATATAGCTGCCATAGGAACGATCGGTCGAAAACTAGTCTCAGAGGAAAACTTTTTTGTTTGTAATGAAAAACGTAATTTTTATTGGCATACACTTATTGTATATACTTTGACACATTCCCCAAGTTTTATCAAAATCGGATGCCTATAGCATATAGCTGCAGTATGAATGATCGGCCGAAAACAAGTTCTAGTGAGAAAAACTTTTGTTTAAATCGGATTGCCTCAAATTTCGTAATTAACAGGTAGAGGTTTCCATGATTTCACCAAGTTTAATCGAAATCAGACATCTTTATAGTAGAGGTCCCCTGAAAGTAATCCAGTAGTCTTAGAAAAGCTTTTCATCAATGGAAGCAAGAAGAAAACCGGCCGAGCCGATCTCCCCTATTTTTGATAAAAGTTCTCCATTCAACTTTTCTCGAGGTTTGGGATCAAACCTTGGTTCGGCCCATGACTTACTTAATTTTCCCCAAAAGCAGTTAGCATGTTTCATAATCAAAACAGATTCAGAGCTATTTTTACTTTTGATCAGTTTTAAGTTGGAAAAAACCCGACCAGCAGAGACAATCGATTGTAATTTTTTAGAAAGCAAGCCCAAAACTTTATAATGTTTGATGTAGTCGAATTTCAATTTATGCCATGACAAGAGTCAAGATAGTGGCCGGGTGTGGTGCAGCGGGTTGTGTGTGTCCCTGCTGTGCAAGAGGTCTTTTCTTTAAAAAACTGACACACCCGGTAACCTCTACCAGCTGTTGGCACCAACACTGAAGTAACTAGCCCTAAAAGCGCTTGTAGTACCAAATTTTAATTTACAAGGCAAGAAAATTTTGGTCAATTGTGATTGAACAATTTCCTATCGCAAATTGAATTTACTTTGCATATTACAAAATAATATTGACCTTTCCTTTATGTCTGTCTAACTTAAACATAGTCCAATTCTTATTCAAAACCGTTGGAAGCTCACCGGGTTGTTCTTGGTCCTTCCGTTCCTCTTTCTTAGTGCATTATTCATCCAGGAAAGTCAATTAAAGGCTCCTTTGAATTATGGAGCTGTCCCCTGGCAATCGCACAAGCAAATTATGTTAATGCAATTGGGTTTTGTCTCTATAAATAAGCATTATGACAATTTGATATTGGCTTTAGCTGACAGTCCGCCCCCTGCAGTGGCCCCGCTTAATTTCCATTTTTCTTCGAGGGTTATTTTTGGCATTGAGAAAAACACTGACAAATTTGGAAGCTCCAGTCTAATGGAATTACCGCTGTGTTATCTGGCCAAATGTTTTTCGGTGGGCAGATGCAGACAACAAGAGTATTAAACGCAGGCGAAGATTGCGAATTCGGGGGGAAGAAGGCTAACCATAATTACGTGGTTTGACAAGGCCCAGACCAAGTCTTGTCTATGATTATTGAGCAGGCGCCATAATCAGCAGCAAACACTGCACTAAGCTAAATGAAAAATGCTGTACTTAGACCTTGCCTGCTCCTCCGCCTTAACAAATTACAAAAAAAATGGGAGCGAGTTCAATAGACGAGATTGGAAAGCGAACACTCAGCAGAAAAGGCTTATGAATGCCACCAGTTGGGTGGCAGCTCCTGCTGCAAATTAATCAGTCGAGATATTTGCATGCCATCAACTCCTCATCCTCATCGTCTTTGTTGGCACTTCTTTTGCAGGTTCATTACCATCTGGTGGCCCCCTAAAACAGATGACAAAGCGACGTGCGCGCATCATGATAATAGGCATTTGGGTAATCGCTCTGGTTACCACCATTCCTTGGCTGCTGTTCTTCGATCTGGTGCCGGCCGAGGAGGTCTTCTCCGATGCCCTCGTCTCGACATACACACAGCCCCAGTATCTGTGCCAGAGGGTCTGGCCGCCGGGCACCGACGGCAACTTGTATTTCCTGCTGGCCAATCTGGTGGCCTGCTATCTGCTGCCCATGTCATTGATCACTCTATGCTATGTGCTCATCTGGATCAAGGTGTCCACACGTTCCATTCCCGGTGAATCGAGGATGCTCAAATGGGATCGCATGCAGCAGAAGAGCAAAGGTGAAGGTCATCAAAATGCTGGTGGCGGTGGTTATACTCTTTGTGCTCTCCTGGCTGCCGCTCTATGTGATCTTTGCGCGCATCAAGTTCGGCTCTGACATATCAGGAGGAGTTCGAAGCTGCTCCAAGAAGGTTATGCCGTTGGCCCAGTGGCTGGGCTCTTCCAATGGCTGCATTAATCCCATACTCTACTCAGGTCAACAAGAAGTACAGGCGAGGATTTGCGGCCATCATCAAGTCGCGCAGTTGCTGTGGACGCCTCAGGTGGGTTTATTCAATGCAGCTAAGATCACTGTATATGAACCAAGGCGGCAATCAACGCGGAAATAATGGCGGAGGAAATAATGTTCCATGGGGACGCCGACGTTTTTAGACACTGCTCTCTGCTGGATAACAAATAAACATATTTACTACTGGATAACTGCTACACGTACTCGTCCATAGATTACGTTGTAGAATTGACTTTTCACTGCTCTTATAGTGAATTACATATGAGAATACAATATATATACATGAATCATGCAAGGAACATCCTCTCCAATCTACTGCACTACCCTCAATTTTATATACTGCTTTGATTTCAAATGCTTTTATATCAAATACGAACAATACGGTCGAGAGTCGTCCCCAATAACAACAAATGAATGAAGCAGCGAGAGGATTAAGGCCACCAGAAATGCAAATACAAGTGCAAATACAAAAACACACAAACAGGATGTCCCCAAATATCTTAATATGATTAACCATTACGTACATCTATTTAATTATAACCATAATTTTAGATATATGTAATGCAAATTTTCTTGAGTATTTTTTTTCAACAATGTCATTCATGATCATCTTCTATTAAAGAATATATATATAAAAATTAACAAATCTCAATGATAACCCGGCTAATGAATTTAACGATGTCTCGAAAAACAAATACAACAAGTAAATTCGGTGAGTATTTTAGGGTTCTATTTTATGCGGGAGACTAGAGTTTTTGCTGGGGCTTAAGGGGGGAACTAACAAAGAATATTGGGGAGATAAGAGTTCGATTCCGAAGTTTTCATTCACGTGGGGATTTTGTTTCTTAAGAATGGGTTGGGTGGGTGGTACACATAAAGTTTTTTGAATAAAAAATTAAAATGAACTAATTAATTTCTCTATTCAAAGTGAATTGTGCCAAACTAAATTTTTATCTTATCTGAGTATAGGCGTTCACTTCTCAAAAATACTTGACAATTTTGATTGATTCTTAGGACATTCTACATAATTTTGTAATTTATTGATTGTTTGGTTCGGGTATGCGAGAATGGAACGAAAAGTAATCACCGAGTCATAATAAGTATTGAAGTGGATTCCTTAACTAATTTCTATTTTATATATAGAATTTGGTATTGCGATATCTAAAAATTAAGTTAACTCAAAGTAGACGTATTTATACCCAGGTCGATTACTTTTCAATTTTCCACCTTCGTATTTGTCTTGTTTAAAACGCAATCTTATTCTTTAGATGTAGCTGGGGAAAAAGAATGGGAAGGGGTATTACGGGTATAAATTTAGGTGGCGGCTTGCTTGATTCTCAGACATATTTGGGTGATGGGTATTTTTAAGTTGGTGGGCTTTAACCTATATTTAATTGACTAATCAATTTTGAAAAGCTTTTTAGCCGTCTTCAAATGCATTTTAGTTTAAAGATGCATGTAACTTTGCTCATCATTAGTTTTTAGAAAAAATTGCGTGGTTTTTTCACATCATTTTGAAAAAAGTGATTTTTTGACATTTCAAAAATATGTGGGGTGTTGTGAACCACCCGTTTAAAAGTTAAAAATTCGTGTTTTTTTGTAGTTATTCTTTATTAAATCAAAACAAAATCAGTTTTCTTAAAATCTGAATAAAAACAAGTAAGGAAGATGTAGTCGAGTGCCCCGACTACAAAATACCCTGTTCCCTTGACGTCTTGTGTTTTCATACACATATACACACACTCACACATACACACACCCACTCTAACATACGCACGCGCAAACGCGGTAACTGACAATGCAAGGCCCCCCTCTCTCCCACAAGCAAAATTGATTCGTATATAACTTCGGTGTTTTTTGTCCGATCTTATTGTTCTTTTCAGAATAGATAGTTATTGGGCCTTACTTGATATATATAAAGTTTGGAAGGTCTATCTTAAAAATTGTGTCTTACAGTTTTTTGCGCTTAAAGGGGGAAGGGGGAGGAGTTTTCCAAATCTGAAACAAACTCGATTTGAATCGGTTATAAAGTACACCTATCTACATGCAAAAATTTGTGGCTCTAGCTCTTACAGTTTCTGAGATCGACGCGTTCATACGGGCAGACGGACGGACAGACGGACAGGGCTAAATCGGCTGTTGATGCTGATCAAGAATATATATACTTTATAGGGTCGCAAATGCTTTCTTCTACCTGTTACATACTTTTGCACAACTTCATGATCCCCCTTTTCTCATTTTCAATGGGAACGGTATAATCAGTTGGTGGAAATCTTTCAGCAAAAATTCATCTCCCAAGCAATTTTTTATCGCTCTCCCTCTCTATCTTGAAATTTTACTAATTACAAAAAGGCAAGAAACCCGACTGCTGTCTTTAGTGCTCACCAACACATGCACATTTCTCTGGCCCGGGTTTGATTTTACGACGTTTACCGTTACTTTTTTATAAACAAAGAAAGCAAGAGCAAAAACAACAAGTAAGAAAGTGTACCTCCTAAAGTTTGTGTTAAGTATTTGAAGTGCTGCCCATCACCGTTGCGAGCAGTGCTGCCCATAATTGTTTGTTTTCCCAATAACTCAACTATCTTACATCCGAATTTTACCATTTCTTTGGCATTTTCGGGGGCGGGAGGGGGCGTGGTGAAAATTGAAAATAAACTTTAGCGACCTGCTGCAAGTATAAGAAGTTTTTGTCTCATACTTTATATGGTCGAAGATGCTTACTTCTGCCTGTTACATACTTTAGCACAAACTTGATATACTCTTTGTACCTATGGTACAGAGTATAAAAATATATACCAAGGTAGTGTGTGTGCTGCGAGTATACGATTGCCACACGAACACGCCACACGAAGACAACATGCAGTGTCGGGCCAAAGCCGATACAACAATTTTAGCACACGATCACACAAGGCACTCAGTCACAGAAATGCTACCACGACAATGAGTGTGTGTATTTACCCCCGGGCCCGGACTTCTGAGAGGGGCCCGGATTCCGGATTTTTGGCGAAAACTTAAATTAACTATGTACAACATTAAAAAAAATTCTTATCAAATGGGAGCCCTTGAGTTTGGCCTGTTTATAAAAAAATCGTTTATATGGCAGCTATGTAAAATAGTGTTTTAAATTGAAACTTGGTGAGTTGTCTAGGGAGCTAAAAAAACACCTACAAACCAATTTTTAGTTCAATTGCTTAAAAATCAAAAAAGTTGATGCAAGTCGGCCGGACCGGTTATATTTCAGCTATATAAACTAGTGCCGCAAGTCGAGCCAAATTTAGAAAGTCGCCTTGGGCACCCAAAATATGTGTACGAACAAATTTTAGTTCAATCGTTAAAAATCAACAAAGTTGGTGCAAATCGACTGGATCGGTTATATTGCAGCTACATAAAATAATGGTCTGAAACGAGCGAATCTTGGTAAGATGTCTTAGGGGCCAAAAATATGTGTACAAACCAAATTTGGGGCAAATACCTCAATAATTGGTGTTTCTGACAAAATTTTTTGGAATTTGGACCACTGTGCACTGTCGCTTTTCAGACCGGGGGGTGCTTGATGTTCCCGAACAAAATAATAACATATTTTTTACAAAATTCATTTGTAAGGTTTTGACTCAGCAAATCAAGCATCTCGACTCCTGGTTAACCACCTGCAAAAAGAAAGCGAAAAGTCAACCGACTGTAAGAAATATTGGATCACAAGCAGTAAGGCCTTCCGGCAGACCGCTGTGAGCGTGGCGACCAAATTGACCGATTCTTGGAGGACAATAGATCGTTCCAGGACTAGTTTGTGGAATTAAAAAAGACATGACAAAACCATTGAGCTTAAAAATTCATTAATTAAATTTAATTATTACAAAAATTATAAGCTATGAAATTTTTTTTTATAATTCCGCCGTTCTTCTGCGATCTTCGATAATTAGGCTCAAGTTGGGCTGTTCCCTCTCGATAAGAATATGCACTTCGGAAAATCCTTCATGTGCTTCCTCTTCACATGCAATTATAAAGTTGGGTACGACGCATGCGCAAGTCCTTTCCGCGTATTTCACAGCCCGCCTGTATTTGGAGAGCTGGTAGTTGAATTGCTTCTCCAGTTGCGACGCCGTCTGAGAAATCAAACTACACCGCCTCGACTTGGTGTCCTGTTTTGAAAGAACTGAAAGTCTTTTTAACATCCGAAACTGTATTTGCAATAACTTCAACTTACCATGGTCCACACAGATCTACCTTCTAGTAGAGATTGCATTTCCATCAATGCAAGTTGGCAACCAAGCTCAGTGGCTCGCATGCATTGACTCGCTTGTGCTTCCCACAAGACATTCATACATGTCGTTCTCTACCTGTGCTTGAATCGCCTTCTTGCTCCATTTTGGTAAAATTTTCTTTCTAATATTATTTTGTATTTTTTATTTAGATGTCAGATATTTTTGAAGCAGCGCTTTTAGTGTGAACCAGAGGACTGCAACGAGCCGCCACGAGTACAATCGCTCAGCTCTAAAGGCTTGTCAAACTTGAGTATTGCCCGTACTAATACTCAAGTTGACTCGGCGCTTCGGCCGCGAGTCGACGCAAGCCCCTTGTTGCTAAAATCGAAGCTCTGCTGCGAGCCGTCATGAGTAAAGTTTGTTCATTACATATACTCGCGATTACTCCTAGCTTCGGCCGCGAATCACCGAGAGTACTTGTTGCCGAAGTCAAAGATCTGCTGCGATCTGTTACGATCACCGCTTGAACACAATCGTCACAATCACACAAAAAACAACAATTTGTGAGAGCAAAAGAGATGGCATGATGGCCTATTTTTTGCATTTGTATTTTGCATACGCTTCTCTTTCCATCTTATGGCTTGTTGTTGTTTGAAGCAGGGCTGCAACCCGGTTTTGAATTTTGCTGTGAACCGTAATTTACTAAAATTTCTTATTTGTAAATACATGGACTACGATAGTACTCTAAGGGTTTTGGGTGTCCTATTTAGAGGGAATGGTATAGTACAAAAATGGTAACAAAACAAAAAACTTATTCTAACTTTTGTCTGTAGCTCTCGTAAGCCCATTTCAATGCGATATCTTATCTTCAGCTGCCTTATCTGCGTTTTTTTTGCTTCCTAATTTGCCTAAAGACCGACCGGAAGAAGCAGAGAAAATAAAGAAAGTCAGAAGATGGGATTTCGTTTTGGATATATGTTCAAGCATCAAATGCTCTCCAAGGAAGTCGTCTACATAATGGGAAAAGGAGGTAATGCCTGCGCCCTCAAGATGATGATGAATCATCACACGTGTTTCACAACAGAATTACATTTTTTTCCATTAACACTTTTTTTTTGCAGATTATGTTTGAGAAATGTTCGTGAAGGTCACAAAATGTTTGCATGCAATAAAATGAAAATGGTATTTTTGCTAGTGCATTTTTTTTCGATGTGAATGTATGGATGATGTGTGAAAATTGGTGATGAACTCAATGAGCAAACATCATACTAACCGTCAATTAAGTTTTTGCGGAACAAAAATAATGGACAACCATTTGAGTCGGCATTTGTATGTGACCTTGGCCATGGGCAAAACAGAGAGGTTCAACTTTATGTTAACTACCATTTAGAGGTTGATTATGCACTAAGTAAAGTGCGGCAAGGTTTTTCCCCGCATCTTGAATGAGATGAGGTCGTATATTTTGCCAGGTAATGCCAGGTATATGGTTTGGGGGGAAAACCTTTAATTCAAATTCAATTAAGCACAGATTAAATTTGCTTTTGGTCTGACAAAGGGCAACAACCAGTCTGTTCTTTGTAAATTTAATTTAAGAAAGCGAAACCTTCATAGCTCCAATGCTGAACGCCAAAGCTTGCTAAGAAAACTTAATATCTCATGCGATTCTGACTCTTACACTAAGCCCCACAGTTCAGCCGCTTATGTGTGAGCTTGATTCTTTGGCGACCGTGTTTTACATAATTTTTAAAAACTTGTGCAAAAAAATCGGAAAAAGATTTTCTAAGTCTGTTTATTGTATCTGGTTGCACAATTCGTTAAAAACTATAAAAAAATAATAATTTTTGAATGCGAGGACTGTTCAAAAAGTTATCGGCCTCCAAAGTAGGGTCATCTAAAAAAGATGTATGGATGGTTCGCAGCTTTTCGGAAGTCACCATTATCGGAAAACAAGACGTAAGACGGGAAATTGGTTGGTGTGAATCCCATTATGGCCCGAAGCAGTATCATAAAAAAAATTTAATATGAAAAGTATTCCGAATTTTGGGATAATATATCTAATTTAAAAAAACCAACTTCGGTCTACCATTGTAGATTTAATTTCAGTATGATGTGTCAAGTAGTTTATTATTGATTGATCGGTCGGGTGTGCTGATTCCGACATACATACATATGTACGAGGTGTGTTCAAAGGAAAAGGTGAATTTTGAATTTTAGCGGACTGTGTACATTTATTTACATATAGTTTGTTTTTGTTAAATTCGGACACATATGTATATCATATGGTTGCATTAGCTGTCAATTTCGATTAGTAGTTTGTTCTAGGCAACTGAAAGGGTTAGTCACGTTTATGTGTGCTTTTTGATTTTTGACTAAATTTTGAGCAAAAGCAACGTCGCATTAGTATCGTTCTGGAGTTGTTAAATGACGTCAGCGACGATCCGGGTTTGCTCAAACGGGTCATAACTTGTGACGAAACGTGGGTATATAGCTATGTTTGATGAGATCAAGTCAGAATCGAAGAACGAGTTTCAGAAGTGCTTCGAGGATTGGAAAAAGCGTTGGCACACGTGTATTATATCCGAGGGCGATTACTTTGAAGGGCACAAAATGGATATTGATGAAAAAATAAGTACTTTTCAAAAAAATTCAAGACACATTATTCTTTGAACACACCTCGTACATCTGCGCAGTGATGTACGAATACAAATATTCGATACCTCGATAGTACTATCGATAGTTTTGCAGTTCTACCACCAATCACAGAGTGTCACAGTTCAATATGAATTTGACACCGTGACACTCTGTGACGCAGTATAAACCCAGCATTATTGTGTTCTGATCAGTTGCTGACAGTTGTTTGCTAATCGATCGCTTAAAAGTGTTCCTTTGAGTTGTCATTTGCAGACAGACTCGTAACAGAGAACACAAGAGTAGGAGAAAAAAAAGTGTTCCGCTCAGTGAGACTTACTCTGCTGCGTTTGTTTCTGGTTTTCACTGAGTCTGATCGCATTGAAAAATGAGTTACCACTCATTTGCTGGTGGCTGGTCCCACTACATTCTCATTGAGGCCCCTCTGAGAATTATGAAACGATTCTCGCTGCGAGGTGACTGAGTACGGAGCTTAACTTTGAATTGTTAAAGTGTGAAAATCAGAAGCGATGTAAATTCTTCTCGTTGGTTTCCAAATTCAGCAATCGATTGTTTTTTCCTTATATGCTGAAGTCAGCCATTAGCATTCGGCATTTTCCGAAGCAATTTGAAACCATTTTTTATGGATCTTTGACACTTCGACTCTGCTGAACACGAGATCAACACAAGTTGGGTACTTCTGTCTCCACTTTCTTCCTTCACAACTAAACGGAGCTAATCGGATTTTTGCAGAATTTGCTGAAGTAAAAATAATAGTGTGAAACTCGATTCTCCAAAACTCATTGTTGGCGTTACACTCGTAGGATCTATTTTTTCAAATTAAAATGCAGAGGGACGCGCTGGTTACGTTTTGAAAATTGCCATTTGCTACACATTCTGTACTGTTAAACCAGAACAAGGATGTGGAATAAATGGATAATCTTCAATAGTTGGATGAACGATCAAGAAAGATGTATCAAATACAACTTGTGGATGCACGAATCAATGTAAATACATAACGATATGTTCTCTGAAGGATGATCCTGTGTGGATTTGGGATCAAAGCTATACTATCGCATAGCTCTGATTTTCCATAAGCAATGGCGGTATTTTTAACCCCATGCTAAGAACAGTGTTTATCAGGTAATCTATGTACTAACGAGCCAACAAGTGCTTCCTTAAATTCAATATTCCATCCCAAATGGAAACACATTCGTGTTTCTCCATTGTTTTTTCCGTTGAGCTGCTCTTTTTGCAATTCTGTGACGAAAAAAGACTATGAAAGAGTTCAACTTTAAATTAATCAGAATTTATGTTTACAGGATGTCTCCCGCTGCACCGCCAGGCCACCGCCAGCTTACAGGACTCGCCGAACTTCCAGTGACTTTCTCATAAAACTGTTAGCTCTTTTGCCGCAATGTGATAATAAAAGACTGAAATACTTGACACAGATAATCCCATTTGAGTGCCTTTTGATTTGGGTTAAAAAGTAGGAAAGAAAGTGGGGGAAACATGAGATGTGAGATGATTACGACGCGCCACGCCACCCCCCAAAGCAGACGGATGAGCCGCGAAATGGTGCAAAACCAGCCGGCCCAGCTATGTACATATGTCGAGTGGTGCTTGCTGCTGGCCATAAAAATAAACTCGGTTTAGATGTGACGTAATTTCTGCTGTTACAGCCGCTGCACTAGCCACTACAAATGCTGCCGCTGCTGCTGCAGTTGTTGTCATTGTGTTCGCATCGCCACAGTTGTGGCGTTAAGCTTCAGATTCGAATTGCTTGTTGTTTGGGTTAAATTCGGAGAGCGTTGCGCTCTTAGTATAATATTTCAGCGCATGCGTATCTAAGCGACTGCGACCGATGACTCTTTTTTTACATACACCTTCCGGTCATGGCGGCGACCGGAGAGAGTGATCGGTTTATGCATATAGTTCGGATAATTCGGAAAAAGAAGAAAACTAGAAAAGAAGCTTTCATTACGTAGCCAGGTAAAGGCGACGCACTGCGAAACAGCTTCCTTATCTTGGGAGAAAGGAGAGCAGAGGCTGCGTATGAAGCAGTAAAACCGGATGAAAAAAAGGAGTACTGGAAAAAGTACAAGCAGGAAGTTTATCCAAAAAGCAGGATTCGAAATTTCAATCGCTCTGAGATGAGAGGAGGGCTCAGAGTCGAGGGAGCCTCGCAAGTTGTAAGTCAGCGCTGTCTCTATTCCATTCCAAAAAGAGGATTAAGAAATTGAATGCAAGTCATGCGTTAAATTAAGTAAGTAGACTCATTTCGCTCTGTAATTACTTTATTTCAGTCACTAAAGCCCTGTTCTCAGATATAAAGCAAGTTGTTCGAAAGCAATCACTTTGCAAAACTGTATAAAAGTTTTTTTTTTTTTTTTTTTTTTTTTTTTTTGTTTAATATAATTGGAAATATTTTATTCAGTTTTATTATCTTAAAGGAAAACTTTCCCACTTCTGAACTATTTACAAAAAACTAGAGCATTTAGCTCGTCAAAGAACTGCAATTTTTTTAATAATAAGATATCAATTGGGAATGGGAATGAAAGTGTAAGAGAATACAAATTAATTAATTAATTAAGAATGATTGAAATTAAAAACTAAAAATGAAAATATAATAAATCTAATTTGAAATTAATAAATGAGGAAAGTTGGATAGAAGAAGTAAAGAAATAAGAACATAAAGAAAATAAAATATTTTCAAAAATCAAAATTTGTTCGGATGGCCAGATAACACTACTTCACAAAATTACTGACCCTCCCTAATTTACAGTTGATCCCCATGTAAAATTTTCCGCTGATTCCGAAAATGATATCAACTTATCCCGAAAGTAGTGCTGCTTTCGAGATATTGCTTAAAAACCCATTTATCGGCTTTAAAAAAATTAAAGTGGCTATTATCTTTGGCTGTAGTGAACCAATTTGTAAAAACTGAATAGAATTAAAGAAAACTTAATAAACTTTCCAAAAAGGGGTTGTTTATTAAAATTGATTAAAATTTGGTGGAGTAATAAAAGGTGAAAGTTAAAATTTCATGAAAATTTCAGTGATTCTTAAATTTTTTGGTTTTTGGATAAGTATTTCAGTATAAGTCTTCACAAAATGTCTAAATATTTTATTTTGACCCGATAGACTGTATAATTACGAAAAATGCTTGCCTACAATCATTAAAATTGAATAAAAATTGGCGATGTTATGCAAGGTTTTATAAACTTACCCATTTTGATATTTTCAAAAAAAAATGTAAAAAAATTAAATAGCTATTTCCATGTCCATGTTCCACCATTTGTCGTAATCGGAAGTTAAAGAAGGTGTGTTTGTGGGCCCAAAAATTACAAAATTTACCGAAGATTCCGAGTTCACAAGAGTTCTGTCAACCAATGAAGCAGAAGCTTCGGACTCGTTCTGATTAGCAGTTTCCAGATTTTTTGGAAATACTAACGGGTGACAACTAAAAATCTGCACAAACTTTGAGAGAGCACGCCTTCAGCTGAGCTTTACATAAGAGCTTTCGGGATGACATGTGTTTCTCTTTGTTCTCCTGTCAACACGTTTTCATGCTCCCCTGACAAAAATTTTGACAAGTAGTCGCCATCATGCCGTCCGAGCAAGAACGTCTTCGTGATCGCGTTATAAAATTCTACGAAATGCACGCTGACAAAGGTAAAGTGATTACAGTAAACCATTTTACCCAAGAGGGCAAGTCCAAACGCGCTATTTATGGTATTTTGCAACGAAAAATAATAAAAAGAGAAGTTGAAAGTGGTCGGAAAGCAAACATTATGACCGGCCAAGCTGTCAGAAAGCTAACCCAACTTTTTAAGCACAAAGACAACATAAGTCAACGATATGCAGCCAGAAAATTTAATTGCAGCCAACAACACATCATTAAAGTGCTGAAAAAGATTAATATTGTTGCTGTCCAACTGTCCGAGCAAGAACGTCTTCGTGATCGCATTGTAAAATTCTTCGAAATGCGGCAACAAACTTGCCGCAGTGTCGTCCAATTGAAGATTTTTTGGTAGTCTGAGTGCTGCAGTTTACAAAAACTAATAACTAATAAGTCTCTGTACTTGTAGCATTAGGAAGCACAAACTCAATAAATATAAATATAAACAACTGGAAGGCCAAAAATATCAAAGAACTGACCAAGAGGATTCGCTTATGTATCCCGAAATACGACCCCAAGGTCGTAACGGCCGCCTGCGGAGACATTTTCCGAAAGCAACGTCGAGTGGCTGATAACGGTCCTTTCGACCAAATCCATTGATGCAATTCGTTTGTATATGTAGTCATAAATATGCTGTTTTCATAAAGATCCGTTAAGAATTATGTTTATGGCGGCATTTTAAAGTTTGTGCAGATTTTTAGTTGTCACTAAAGGAATCATTGAAGATTTTCTCAAGAACTATAAAAAAAATCGGTGTAAAATCGTATTGCCTTTGACCTTATATTTTTTTAATCTTGGATTCCAATTTAAACGTTTACAATTCAGGCTCAAGCTCAAGGGCTCAAGCTGTCGTCGTGCGCCCTGTCTGCTAATTTAACATACTTTTACTGTAACAGAGCATTAATAAAATAAGCACTTCTCCTCCTCATTAACAAATATCTGTTTCGATGTCTGACCTTATGCCAAGAAACGAATTTCCGTTTAAAACTTAACGATTTAATTTTCGATTAATGTTCATAAAGTACATAGCAATTTGTAAACTGAAATCAGCTGATACAAGCCAAAGCCACCCCAAGTCATTTGATGTTTTAACCCCCACGTACATACATACATACGTGTACCAAACGTACATACATGTTCATAATGTATGAACGCGTGCCTTCTCTTTGACAACAACCATAACCTGTCCTAACATTTATGTGGAGCAGATTTTTGAAAGAGCACCCGCTTACCTTTTCCGTATGTGTGTGTACGTGTGCACATGAACAGAGGCATGTGTGTATGTTTTTGAGTGCTATTATAATTAGTTGTGTGCTTAAAACAAACATTAAATATCAATTTGCAAAAGCTAAGCTTGTTTGTCTTAAATATGTACATATGTATGTATGTATGTATGTGCATAAAAAACCTTGCTTTACGGACGTACATACTGCGCTACCTCTTATTTTGAATGTCAGCTTGAAGAGCGGCTCTATCCACATATGTATGTACACATACGTATGTATTTTAGTACATACACAAGCAACATCATCTTGCATACATCTTCATTTTCATATCTATGAACACCCACTGTCTGTGTATTGTTGCCTACGAAACACGTCTTAAATATGAATGTATGGCCAAATACATACGTAATACTAATTAGTTTTGTTACAGCACGGTTGCGTGTTCGTGTGGCGATTTTTTTTCTTTTTTTTTGCATTTCGTTTTGTTTTGAAAGCTCAAAAGCTGTGCTTTCGTGAGTATTAAACGGTCGTATATACATACATATAAAGAGACGTACATACGAAAAAGTACGAATGTAGAAATTTATGTATGTATGTATGCAGATGCTTGTGTATTTGTACATGCGGTTAGCACAAATCCCAACTAAGCACAGTGGCTCGTTGCCCTCAATCTCGTTTTGGAAAAAAAACTGTGTGGATTTTTCAAATTATTTTGAAAAAAGTGATTTTTTGACATTTAAAAAATTTGTGGGGTGTTGTGAGCCACCCGTTTAAAAGTTAAAAATTCGTGTTTTTTTATTTAATCAAAAAAATAATAATTTTTCTCATAATCTGAATAAAAAAATATCAATGAAAAATCGGCAGCCGCCTTGTTTTCTTATATTTACGAGCACGTTATGCTGGTGGCTGTTTTTTTGGTTGCCGTTTTAATTTAATGTTTTTTTAATGTTTTGCCTTTTAGCGTATCATTGCAACATTCTATTCGGAAGTCCAATCCGACTTTTTTGCAGGGACAAATTCCGGTGGCTCACAACACCCCATGGATCAGAACACCCCATCTTCCCCTGTATATTTTAATTCAAAAGTAATTTAAATACAAAATATTTAAAAAATTATTATAGATATTAATGTTATTAGACATCGGATTTTCCATATTTTCAAACGCACTTTAATCCGAATAAACTAAAGTGAATGTGTTAACAAATTTTTTGGTCCTTTTTGTGATTTTCTGATAGTTAACCTTATGAGTGCTATTGCATACAAATTAATAAGCCTTTTGCGATCCCCGACATTTGGTGGTCATTAGACCAAGGAGGTGACGACGAAACTTCTTGGACAGACATTACTAAAGAATACATATATTTACGAAACATATAAACAGTGAGTTAGCTGTTTACAAATAATTTATATTTGCAAATAACTGGCGTATAAACAAAGTATTATTTTCAATGATTTATTGCCCATCGTAAGAGGCATAGTTAACATTCAAACTGTTTTGTTTAAGGGCTACTATGTGCTGTCATATTTATTCTGTATCTGGTGTAGTTTTTGTTATTTAACAATGAAAAATGAGTGCAGAAAATCGTCAAATTTGATGAAAAATGATCCAAATAAATTCTGTTACGCTTGGGGATTTGTTGTCTCAACTTCAATCATCACTGAGTGTCAGAGAGAGAAACCCTGATGTTGATGCGCACATCTACCAATGCCAAATGTGATTGTGTTTTTTACGGGCTCCTGCTCCAAAGCCACTTTAGCTAAGTCACTGTAATTAAGTATGGCTGCAACCCGTTTTAAAACCGAAGCGGTTCGAACCCGGAATTCCAAAGTATTACTCACTGTGAACCAATCCAAGTTGGAAAAAATTGTTAACCTGAATCTGTTCCAAACTCACGATTTCAGTTGGGCTCAGAACTCTTTTAGTCTCTGAGCAGTGTTGCAAGTTTCGCTTTTTCCCGTCAAATGTGGCTTTTTTTAAAACTTTAAAATAGCGGGTAGCGGGAATTCGGGCATTTTAAAAAGTGATTTCTGCTTTTTTTTAGCTTTATTTTAGATTTTGAGTCTATTGAATTAAAAAATATAAGTAAATCGATAGTTTGTCAACTCTCTCATTCATTTAAAGACTCTGATTGCAATCTCCAACGCTGAGCAATCTATAATTTCTAAGTGCATGCCAAGCTTATTGATCGATTAAGAAAAAAATAAAAATTTTTTAAACAAAAATGTCGTGGAGTCTTGCCATCTATCTGATGGCTATTAGTTCGCTAAAGAATGGATTACTTATTTTACCAGATACTGATATCAAACTAGAAGAAGAAAATCGCGACCCCCAGTTGAGCTGCTGAATTGTTGAGTTTAGGAATTTTACATTTTTTATTTTTATTTACATATTGTAATGTTTTATTCTTCTTGTTTTCGATTTGTGGAAAAATTTAAAATTTCCTCAATTCAACCACTCCACAGCTCACTCCACAGGGTGAATACCCTAAATGTATTAAGCAATATAATTGTTCTCAGGTTACCTTACCATATCAGTCTTCTTCAACAAATTGACAAATTGTCGGTTTTCACATTTTTTCAAGCAAAAAACAAAGCATTGCATTGTTCCCATTTTGGAAGAGTTTCCGTAGAAGACATTGGGGAAAACGGAGTGTCAATATAATGACACATTTACCTTATAGGCCTTACCGAGGTCTACGACAAGAATGAGGGCGAGGGACTGTATCAGCCTGTTGCATACATTTGCACGACTTTAGCACAAACACTGAAGTCCACAAGTGTAAATTCAAAATAAATAATTTTGCAAACAAGTTTTTTAAACACGAACCACTGTGCGACGGCACAACGTCAACGACGCTATGTATGTATGTATGTATTAACTCCAAAATACAGTTCAGTTTAAGCTGGGGCGCAGTCGAGGTTGCGTCGTTTGTTCGTTCGGTCGTTCGTCCATGTCATGTCCGTTCGGTTAGTTCCTATGTACGCTTGGTAAGCAACCAGCAGCAGCAGTACGCGTTCTGGGTATTTTTTTTTGTCTTTTGTTGATTTCAGTTTTGGTTGTGATAAATGTTAAACCGAGCGTGTTGCAAAATTGTGAATGTTATAATTTGTTATAAAATATCAATATTCATGAATTTAAACATACAGACAGATAGATAGATAGACAGACCGACATCATCCCTGTGATTGACGAATGTATGTATGTATATGTAATGCCAACTCGTATACATTCACCCACTCATACATACATATACTCAAAAAGTTAGGCTTAGTGCGAAATTTTTATGATTTATTTGTGAGTGTTTTTTCGGTGTGGAAAAGACAAAAAATAAGTGATTAAATGCTGTTCGCATAAATGAACGTGTGTGAATTTATAAAGAAAATATATTTAAGAAAATATAACACAAATTGTATGAACTACACGCAACACATACACAGACAAACGGAATGGCACAGTGAAACAGAAACCGGAATCAATATGTGAATTTGTTTATATGAACTGTGTATATTTACATACTTATGTTTGTATGCGGACTGGACACGCTTGCCTGCATATCCATACATACATGCAGATGTACGTGCCTGCATAGAAGGGGACACCCCCACTTACCTTATCCACTCAACGCTAAATCAATTTATTGTTAATAAATATGCATCAGGCACGTACATACAAACATTCAGTGCACTTCAATATTGAATACACATATGTGTGTGCTCATACATTTATCACTTTAACTCCTAATTAACGGGGATTTTTATTTTGTGGGAAGAACCCTCCCCTACAAATCCACACATGGAGAGACAGAGAGAGAGAGAATGAGAGTGCAACAAAATAACTGAACCATTAACAGTCGCTTTAAATATAAAAGAAAATTATACATATATCCACATACATACATATGTACCTACACTCCCGTAAAGAAAGTTCAGTCGATCAATTGAACATGTCGTCCGTCTAGACGTCGTTACAGACATTTGGGTATGTAAGCTCCTCATGTTACCATATTACCGAACCAAAGACGCCACCACCAGCTCAGGTTGATTTCAGAAATGTGTTGATTGCAACATCAGATTTTACGGGGAAGTGGTTTAATATTCACACAAAAGCAGAAAGTACAATTAGTTTACAAATAAAGCGGTTATTAGAAATATTGTTTATGGTTGCGTATTTTCGTCAGATTTACAAACCAAAAACAGTTTATTCATGATGAAGAATCTTTCAAATGCTATTATTTTCAAATGAATTGGATCATTTCTGGGAAACCTTCTGGGTTTTTGGCGATTTATTTCAAGATTTGCGGTTTTATTGCTTTCCAACGCCAGTCACGTTTTTTAGCGGTGAAAAATTCCTATCATTCACGAGTCGGACAGCCCACAGATGTTTCAAGTGATGTAACAAATAACTATACATAGTAGCTATAACACATTTGAAGAGGAAGTAAGAAAAACTCTACAACGCTAGAGAAATAATACAACTCATGAAAATTTCAGACATTTTTGACTTGAGATGAACCGAAGCGGCTTCTTTTGCGGATTTAGTATCGGTACAGAATTTTTAAACAGATGATGCTTCGGTTTTCGTACATGAAAAAGCGGTTCGGTTCGGTTCAGAACCGGCTTGCATTCCTGGAATAAAGCTCAAAGATTGCTCACTCAATGAAGCAAAATTATAAGAAAGCAGAGCTCGTAAATAACAATTCACCGTTTATTTGTAAAAAAATAGCTGTTATTTACGGACCCTTTGAGCAAAGAGTCAGTTGCATGTTATGCAGATTTCATGCTTTCCAATATAAGGCATAAAGAACATGTTTGCAAAAAAACGAACGATCGTTTCGAATTTTGGTTTCTAATACCACAGGTGCTGCATGCGTACCATTAGAAGGGACGTTTTCATGTTGTGCAAACTTCTTTGCTTCTAACCTACTGCAAAAAAATTGAATAAAACGTTATATCTCCCACAGTTTGGTAGATAGAAGGTTCGTACCTTTTGGACATATCGATTCCTTCTGGATATCGATCCGCCGAAGGAACCATTCCTCGGATAAACCCTTTTGGGTAAAATGGTTTACTGTAATCACTTTACCTTTGTCAGCGTGAATTTTGTAAAATTTTATAACGCGATCACGAAGACGTTCTTGCTCGGACGGCATGATGGCGTCTACTTGTCAAAATTTTTGTCTGGGGGGCATGAAAACGTGTTGACAGAAGAACAAAGAGAAAGAAATGTCATCCCGAAAGCTTTTATGTAAAGCTCAGCTAAGTGCACGCTCTCTCAAAGTTTGTGTTATGTTATAGTAGGGCTTGACCGACTTCCTTACTTGTTCGGGCAACGTACGAAAAGCTGTGTCAGAGAAGATGTGCGAATATTCCGCCTGCTTACTCTAGTGAGAAGTATCCGAACATGTTGACTCACATATTGTCAATTGTGGTTATTAAAGTCGATTCTATAGATAAACAACTCGTCGAACTAGTCGCATCATCGTCGTCAACAATTTAATCAAATTCGGAAGAGAAATAATCCAAAAGCATTGGCGAGGGTATTCATATTTGGACTATCTGAATAGATATAAAGATTGGAGACACCAATATGCTAGTTCCCGTAAGACATGATCAAAAAGCTCGAAAGTTACTGCACCATCAAAAGAGTCGGCCTATAAGAGGCCGTGAAAAAGGCCCTTTCAGTCAGTTAAATCACCTTGACGCGTTGCATACACCTACTGTGAGCTCCGAGCAGCATAAAGCTAGCAGAGAGTGTTAAAAGTTTAAACATAAACACAATATCCATCATATCTCAAACGCATAAAATCTAACTTTATGACCACTAAGCTATTTAAGTGTGTGTCCATGGGTAATTTAACGAGACATCTGTATACCTTTCGTGGTTAAGATGGAAGTGTAAATGAACGGTGTGGGAGAAATGAAATGAGTTAATACTTGGAATTGAAAAGAAGAGGACTGGCTTATTGCAGGATGCGCTTGCAGTTCCTTTAAGATATTCAAATTAAGATGAGGTCTTATAAAGCTCTAACAAAAACAAGAAAGAATGTCGGTCAAGCCCGACTATAACATACTCTGTACCTGTCAAGTGATGCCCATCACCGTTGCGACCGGTGCTGCCCATAATGGCTTGTTTTCCTTATAACTCGACTATCGTTCATCCGATCTTTACCATTCCTTTGACGGATCGATAAATAATACTGATTAAAAAATATGTTCAGAACCTTTTATCTACAAAACTTTGGGAGAAAAAACGGTTTTTTCAATTTGCGGGGGCGGAAGGGGGCGTCGCGAAAATTGAAAATAAACTTGATCTGCCTGCAAGTATAAGAAGTATTTGTCCCATGCATGTCAAACCTCTATCTCTTACCATCTCTGAGATCTGTTTGTTCATACGGATGGACAGTCGCACAGTGGTCCCAAATCCCAAAGAGCTGGCCAAAATCGAAAAACGAATTTGATTTGGCTGAAAGTTTGTACTCGGGGGTTTCTGGGGTCGCTGATAACGAATTCCAAGTCAAAATTCAGAAAGTCAAAATGGCGGATCCAATAAGGCGGAGTCAATATTCAAAAACGTATTTGATTCGGGTGACAGTCTGCAATCGGGGGTTTTTCATTCCAAACCATCGTGGCCAGACCCTAATGGGCCAATCTCCCAGTCTGCCGTATCGAAGTGGCAACAACAACACCAGCACCAACCTGCTTCTCTCCGGCAATATTAGCTTGGCACACCCAACACCCGCTTTTCTGGGTTTTGTGGTACCTCACAAAAATCATCAACGAGACTGAAGTCGCAGCTAGATGCAGCTTATTTTTGGAGAAGTGTCTGAACAACAATTTCTATTTTGTTTGAGAGTGGGATCTGATAGGAGTTTTGACTTATTGCATTTTCTAACACGACTTTTCACAATGTGATTAAAAAACCTCTACTTTTATTAATGACTCACCATTTCATGCATTGTTAATAATAGTTTTGAGCTGTACATTCACAATCCAAATCGGTTAACTTTTCGCGATTCTGTACGATTCTGAACGAAGTGTTAGTATAAACGATGAGGCACGGTCGACGCTCACGATCGGTGTTCATACCTGAACCAGGTAGGGACACTTCCCCCTTACCCCTTATTAACGGTCACAATACAAACTTGATGTACCATTACAACTATTCCAACAATTAAAAGTCCCAAAAAAATATTTTTTTTTGACGTTTGGCAAGCTTTTAGGATTTGCGACCATAGTGAGTCGGCTGTTGATGCTGATCAAGAATATATATATACTTTATAGGGTCGGAGATGCTTCCTTCTGGCTGTTCTTCGAACCGCTGAACAAATATTAGAAACTAACCAAACTGTGAACTGGAAATTTGGTTTGAAATAATGAAGCAAGACATTTTCCCCTGAAAGAAAGAGCGTCGCCGGGTATACACCGAGTTAATATAATAAAATTCAATTGAAATTTAGTTCGAACCGGTTTCTGCGATAATGAATTTACAATCAATTTCTGTAAGTGCTCGTACAATTATGTTAAGCACCTTCAAATAGATAGCAGAGACATATAACAAGTGTGTGGCTGAAATCATGGGAACTTTTCGTGCTTGGGCGCAAAAAACCGTCTTGACTATAAAGCAGCCGCAGCAGCAGCAGCTGATGATGATAATGAATCAGAGTTATTTGTTCGTGCGAATGAGGCAAAAAAAGCAAAATATCCCACGTTCCTAAATTCTGCTGATTATGTATGACCAATTTGGTGCTTTACCTCTTTTTCTGTTTCTTTTTCTGTTGTTGCAGATACACCAAAATCGACAAAACTAGATACACATGAAAGCGGATACAAGAAACGGACACGCCGTCAAACGACTCTTGCTGAGTATCCTCACCAACTACCTTAACACAAAACTAGCTGGAACAATAGTTAAATATGCTTATTGATAGAGGCGTCATTAACAGAAATAATAACAACAATAACAACCAGCATAATAACAGCAGCCGCATCGCGTTCACATTTAGCCAAGTGCCGCCGCAGCGGCCTGCGAACAGCAGCAGAAAGCGAAAACGAAGTCCATATGCGGCGGCATCCGCTCCACTCAATAGCAACTATTTATGTTCACTTAACCGAATGGCAAAAGGCTGCTGTATATATTTTGTATTAGTTTTAGCAATTCTAAGCCGAAGTACTAGTGCTTTCCAGCGAACCGAAAGCGAAACTCAATATTCAGCCGGAATACTCAGAAAGGAGAATGCGGCCAATTTGTCACTTAGTCAAACCGCACACAGCACGCGCGGCAGCGGGAGTGGGCATGGGCCACCTACGAATACTCATCATCAGTTGAACGATATTGAAGTCTTTGGCGCCTACAGCCTGCCGGAGGAACCAATTTACACAAATGAGTTTGCCGTTTATATACCGGCTGGCAAATTTGTAGCCGACGCCATTGCGTCCAAGTACGGCTTTATTAACAAAGGTCAGATTGGTGCTCTCGACGATTATTATGTGTTCCAGCATCACCGCGTGTCTAAGCGTTCCACACGCTCCAGTCGTAAGCATCACAGTGCCTTAAAATCGGAGTCTGAGGTGAGAACAAAGGCGTAAAGTCTACAGAATTCAAGTCAATGATTAGATTTCTATTCTAGGTGAAATGGCTGCAGCAGCAGCACGAGAAAATCCGCCGAAAAAGAGATGGCCCCTATCAGGATTTACCCACCTATAGTCCGTACAGTGTTTTAGGTCAGCCGAGTGACTACATAATCGACCCGATTTCGCATCTTTCATACTCCCCAGAGTCGACGCATACGCCGCGCATGGAATACCGCGATGTCACCTCGCATTTGATATTCTCCGATCCGTTGTTTAAGGAACAGTGGTATTTGGTGAGTAAAGTATGTAATCATGTCTGATTTCAATGCATGCTTACCTTAACCAAAAAGGGTTCTTATCAATATTGAAAGACAATGCGAACTTCAAGATCAAACGTTTAATTAGTACAAATGTCGAATGAAAGGTCGAATGAGGTCTTAAAAGAAGTGCACAGGCTATTTCGGCGGTCAAACGAATGCAGCAACAAACATGCAAAGTATTAGAGCAGAAAGAACAGACAAACAAACACATGAAGAAAATGCGCGTGCAACCATGTCGCAACTGCGTTCTTCTCAATCTCAACAAGCACGAGACAAGCGCGCCGGATAGTTGTTAGCACACGCTTACTACGTTTAAGCTATGAAATTTACGATTTCTTGAATTTACCAAATCAAATTTGTTTCTGTTTATGCAGCTTTTGTAAATTCACAAAAAGGAAGCGCACATATGAGAAATAAATGATCTGGCAACACCAAAGCAATGTTAAGTTGACTGCGCACACATCATTTCATGAATTGAAGACGAATTCATAGTCAACTTTCGTAAGTCGAATTCTGGAAATGATGTTCGTACGTTCGGGCCAAATTCATAATACGAATTTGCAAAATCAGCATAGCGTAAATGAAGTGGCAGCAGAATTGACCGGCAACGTCAACAAATACGTTGAGCATTTACACCTGCGAATATTCCGCACATCCGAAAGTCCTGATTGGTGGTATGGACAAAAAAGGTCTCAATTGTCATGCGCTCAAATTCAAAGACAAGTAAAAAAGTCAGTTAAGTCCGACGATAATATACTCTGAACCAAATAATGTGTATGCTCAGTGTGAATTCCGATAAGACTATTTGCTGAAAGCAGAGTTGCTACTGCGCTGCAGCAGCGAAGTTTCTTTTGTTTAGAACTTGACTATCGTCCGATCTCTTCTAATCCATTGGCGGATCGATAAAGAATCCCAATATGACGTTTTTCTAACTTGCGGGGACTGAAGGGGCAAGGCAAAAATTGAAAATAAACTTGATCTGCTTACGTGTCGTTCCTCTATCCCTTACCATCTCTGAGATCTGTTTGCTCATACGGACAGACGGACTTTGATTGGGAAAAAAAACACACCTATTATTTTGTCCATAAGTGTATATGAAGTGGCTCGTGTGTGGATCTAAAAATGGTATTTCATTTCGCGGTTTTTTCGCTGTCGATTACCATCTCTAAGGGAATTGCAATAGCCCATTATGCCATCATAAATTTCGATTTAAATTCAAATCTACCGTGTGCTTTTATAGATATTCAAGAATTTAAGTTTGACCTCTTTTGGACCCCAATCGGATGAAAAGTAGAATTTTTCATATCTGATTTCCCGAGAATTTTCCTTGTGGGCGGATTTTCCGAAATCGGGAAAATTCGTGTACTTCTTTCCTGTCCAAATTTCAGCCCTCTAGCTGTTACCCTTTAGGCAAACTGTTTTTTTATTTTAGTTCGCATGGAAAACTTACGATTGGGTTTTTAAGGCGAAGGAATTTAACGAAAGGAATACAATTAATGGATGTCTTTTAATTTTGGTAACCACCTCAAACATCTTCACTATCTAAGCTTTCAACTTCTTTCATATCTATTCCTCAATTTTCGTTATAAAACTGGAACAATTTCACTATATTTCTATCTTATCATATTTTAAGAACGGTGGCGCCAAGGATGGTCTGGACATGAATGTTGGTCCTGCCTGGCAAAAGGGTTACACCGGTAAGGGTGTAGTCGTTTCCATACTAGACGATGGCATTCAGACCAATCATCCGGATTTAGCCCAAAATTATGTAAGTAAATATATAAAAATACTAATTTTATAATTTACAAATGGTGTTTACAACCCCAAAACAGGACCCAGATGCCTCATTTGATATTAATGGCAATGATTCCGATCCAACGCCTCAAGATAATGGTGATAATAAGCATGGAACGAGATGTGCCGGTGAAGTGGCAGCAGTTGCTTTCAATAACTACTGCGGAGTGGGTGTGGCCTATAATGCCAGTATTGGTGGTAAGTACGGCAATGAATAGAGAGTCATTGGAAGAGGGAAAGTAGAAGATAAAGAAGAGTAATGAAGGGGGAAAGTAAAAGATGAACTATCTGAATGCTTTATGTATTAGGGTATAAATACGGAACCCGAATCGGAACTGTTAACCGAAACTATTCTTTGAGACTTGTGGATGGTCGATCTTCTCCTCCGGAGTCCTTAGTGCCGATTTGCACTGCAGCCTCCAGTTTTTGACGATTCGCCCTAGGTTTCCAACATTCCTAAGCGTACTCGATTAAGTTTTCTTCTTTTGGGAGTAGGTCCTACCTCTGCCGATTCTCTCTGACTAGTAAGACTTTCTCGCCTTGGGATTCGCTTTGAAAGCTAATTTAAGTACCTTGCTGGGAATTACATACGGAATCTACTCTCTTAAACAATTCCCATTCAGACTTGACACCCTCGTGCAACAGCTGGGGTCATTGTTGCCAGAATGTGGTCCTTGCCTACGACAGTTGTTGTGCCAGATGCAACGGCCTCCTGGGTAACGCTTAGCCCTCGGCTAAGCCTGCCTCGCCATTCATTGCGGATGGGATTTTTCGAATTTCTACTTATGTATTCTCCGCAAGAGTCTGGTATTCAGCGTTAATTACTAGACTCGTATACGTATCAGTTTAACAAAGATCCCTCCTCTCCTTGTGTCTTCATTTCTTGCAGGCGTACGCATGCTCGATGGTAAAGTGAATGATGTGGTCGAAGCTCAAGCCTTGAGTTTGAATCCAGCGCATATTGACATCTATAGCGCCTCTTGGGGTCCGGAGGATGATGGCTCAACGGTGGATGGTCCCGGACCATTGGCTCGTCGAGCCTTTATTTATGGTGTAACCAGTGGAAGACAGGGCAAGGGCTCGATATTTGTGTGGGCCTCGGGAAATGGTGGTCGTTACACCGATTCGTGCAACTGTGATGGTTACACCAACTCCATTTTCACCCTGTCCATATCCAGTGCCACGCAAGCCGGGTAAGATTCGAAGCAGTCACCTCTCTCTCCAGTCCACTCAATCAGCGATTGCATTGCAGCTTCAAGCCCTGGTATTTGGAGGAGTGCTCCTCCACGCTGGCCACCACCTACAGCTCGGGCACGCCCGGCCATGACAAGAGTGTGGCCACTGTGGATATGGACGGACGTCTGCGACCCGATCACATTTGCACTGTGGAGCACACGGGTACCTCGGCGTCGGCGCCCCTGGCCGCAGGCATATGCGCTTTGGCTTTGGAGGCCAACTCGGAGTTAACGTGGCGCGACATGCAATATTTGGTGGTCTACACCTCACGCCCGGGACCGCTGGAGAAGGAGAGTGGCTGGATACTGAATGGCGTGAAGCGCAAATACAGTCACAAATTTGGCTATGGCCTTATGGATGCGGGCGCTATGGTCACGCTGGCGGAGCAGTGGACGTCCGTGCCGCCACAGCACATTTGCAAGTCGCGGGAGAACAACGAAGATCGCAAGATCGACGGCAACTATGGCTATACCCTTGCCACGCATATGGATGTCAACGGGTGTGCGGGCACCATTAATGAGGTACGCTACCTGGAGCACGTCCAGTGCCGGATCACCCTTCGTTTCTTCCCGCGTGGCAATCTCCGCATTCTGCTAACTTCGCCCATGGGAACGACCAGCACTTTGTTGTTCGAGCGGCCGCGCGACATTGTCAAATCCAATTTCGATGACTGGCCCTTCCTTAGCGTGCATTTCTGGGGCGAGAAGGCCGAGGGACGTTGGTCTCTGCAGGTGATCAATGGAGGCAGACGGCGGGTTAATCAGCCAGGCATTTTGTCCAAATGGCAGTTGATCTTCTATGGCACGTCCAGCCAGCCGATGCGTCTCAAATCGGAGCTGCTGCCCTCTAATTCCCAACTGCGCAGCTCAGTGGGCTCGAATCCGTTTCTCTTTCCGTCGGCCTCCAATATTGGGCAGCCGGCGAACGAAGGAGTCAACTTTAATACGGACAGTTACGCCTCCTATCTGAACTATCAGAATATTTTCACTAGCGCCGGCTCCAATCCAGAGCCTGCCACTGCCACGCTGGATGGACAAAATGTGACCTTGGCAGCCAAAACGGTGGTCAGCAACAAGCTGGTTTTATCCTCCTCCTGTGATGTGGAATGCGACTCATCCGGCTGCTATGGACGAGGACCCACACAGTGTGTGGCCTGCAGGCTGTATCGACTGGACAAGTAAGTGGGGCGCAGCGGGGAACATGGTTGCAGCTCTTTACGCATGAACTCCTTCTCTTTTAGCACCTGCGTAAGCCGTTGTCCGCCGCGCTCCTTTCCCAATCAGGTGGGTACTTGCTGGCCCTGTCACGATTCTTGCGAAACCTGTGCCGGCGCCGGTCCCGACAGCTGTCTCACCTGTGCACCAGCTCATTTGCATGTCATTGATTTGGCTGTCTGCTTGCCAAACTGTCCAGACGGTTATTTTGAAAGTAAGCGCTGAAAGTCTAAAGATTTGTTAGCCGCTAAAGAATGTGTCAACACTTTTGCAGACACCAAGAACCGAACGTGCGTGCCGTGCGAGCCAAACTGTGCCTCATGTCAGGATCATCCCGAGTACTGCACCAGCTGTGATCACCACCTTGTTATGCATGAAAATAAATGCTACTCGGCCTGTCCACTGGATACCTACGAGACGGAAGATAACAAGTAAGGGTTGTAGTGGACTCTTCCCAGCTTTCCCACTAATCGTAATATTCTCTGCAGATGCGCCTTTTGCCATTCGTCCTGCGCCACCTGCAATGGACCAACGGATCGGGAGTGCATTACCTGTCGGCCCAGTCGCTATGCCTGGCAAAGCAAATGCCTTAATAACTGCCCAGATGGTTTTTATGCTGATAAAAAGCGTGCCGAGTGCATGGCCTGTCCCAGTGGCTGCAAAACGTGTACCATCAATGGCGTATGTTCCGAATGTGTAGCCAATTGGACGCTCAGCAAGAAGGACAAATGCATTGTGGTTGGCAGCGAGGCCTGCAGCGAATGTAAGCCATTCATTGTCTGACCCATTTGTCAATTGCTAATATTCCTTCCCACAGCCGAGTTCTTTAGCCCCGCTGAGGGTCAATGCCAGCCATGTCACAGCACATGTGAATCATGCAACGGCCCGCTGGACACCAACTGCATGTCCTGCCAACAGAATCGTCTGCTTGAGTTGAGCAGCTGTGTGAGCGGCTGTCGGGATGGTTTCTATATGGAAACAGGCTTGTGTTCTCCCTGTTTGCACACCTGCACTCAGTGTGTATCGCGCACGAATTGCAGCAACTGTTCCAAGGGTCTGGAGCTACAGAATGGCGAGTGTCGCACCACATGTGCGGATGGGTAAGATGCCAAAGACTTTGCAATATAAATGAACTATTTTGTTTCCTCCCCCCTCTTTTTAGATATTACAGCGATCGCGGCATCTGCGCCAAATGCTATTTGAGCTGTCACACCTGCAGTGGTCCTCGACGGAACCAGTGCGTACAGTGCCCAGCTGGCTGGCAATTGGCGGCAGGCGAATGTCATCCCGAATGTCCCGAAGGCTTTTACAAATCCGACTTTGGCTGTCAGAAATGTCATCATTACTGCAAAACATGCAATGGTAGGTAAAAAAGTTCGCAGTGGGGACATCTGTTCATAAACAGAGAATGGATGGCAATTCAAAATAGGGGAGAATTTCTTTGAATCGTAAGCATTAGGATTAGCACTGGAGTCAATTTCATCCGAAGGAAGTTTATGAATATAAAGTACACTGTGGCATGGTTTAGGCGCTCGCAAGGAGGAAGTTGGCAAGCCATTTTATCAAAGGAGCGCCAAAACTGTTTTTGACCCTTATTCAAATTAAAGGATGAGTTTTACTTTTGTATTTGGGTTAGAGGTCTGCTTGAATGCTAGGATGAATGCTTTCTTGGAAGGTTAGGATTGAATTTATTTTTATTTTAAGCAAGAATACCCGGTGACGACCCGATTTAGGACTGAAATAATGTGGACTGAACTGAAAGTTCAATGACAGATACGCCAAACCTTAAATAGTTGTATTATGCCTGAGAAGCTCACTGGAGTCAGTTACAGAACCATTGATTCAGTGAAATCATCTAGTTCATTTGTGGCAACGCCAGCACACTTCATTCAGACAGCCCTAAGACCGCTCAGCTGAGTTCTAATTCACCTGATCGCTCAGCTGAGTAGGTCAGATGACTCATTACAGGGGCTGACAGAAACTCAAGTAAATTGGGCTTTAGCAACGTGCAGTACCCTTCAATCTCCAGATGGCACGTCGGGATTTTGCAACAGTAGAAGCTTCAGCGCCTGCTCTATTGGTATGACCCGTTCGGAACGGACGGAATACATGTTCTGTCCACAACCCTTAAGCTGGGCCCTCTCCCACAGGCTTTTCATGACTGTAACGGTGCTGGTGACCCAATTGAGGGTGAGGATCTTGACTCTATGCAGCCGGCCTGCTCCGTCCAACGTCTGGGTCTTTCAACCTCTTAAATATCGCCTCAAGCAGCTTCTCCTCCACTCGCTTTTACTGTTTTGGAATCATCTGTATGTTCAAATCGCTTTTGTCGGCGAGGGCTACGGTTAGAGTCCATGGATGGGTTCTGCGCTTTGGGGAGGAGTAGTGCTTGGTCTTGCAGTCGTGGGCGCGGTCGTTTGCTAGCTGGGGTATCTAACATCGCTTGCTCAGGTGAGCACTGTCGCTTGTTGGTACTTTCGTAGACTTTCTTAAATCCAACACAATTATCGGGGATGCTGAATTAAAACCTAATCTTCCATAATTCCTTACCCTCTGCAGATGCCGGTCCCTTGGCTTGCTCCTCGTGTCCGCCCCACTTTATGCTTGATGGCGGCTTGTGCATGGAATGCCTTAGCTCTCAGTACTATGACACAACGACACAAACATGCAAGAGCTGCCATGACTCTTGTCGCTCCTGCCTGGGTCCCGGCCCATATTCGTGCAAAACTTGTGCTGCGCCCCTTCATTTGGATCAGTTGAATAGCCAATGTGTGCCCTGTTGCCAGAATCAAACAGACGATAATGCAGTCTGTTGTCACTGCGACAAGGATTCAGGTGAGTGGATACAAAGGATTAGAGTAGTGCGCTCGCTAATTCACAATCATTTTTAAAAGGTGAATGTAAGACTACATCGACGGGAGGCAAGCGGCGTACCGTAATTGGCAGCGAAAGTATATTCAAAACCGATGGCACTGGAGGAGATGGTGATATTCGGGCTGGAGCTTATGGCATTCAGGGCAATGGCAAGGAGTTTCTTTTGCGTCTCGACTCACCCCTGACGGCCATCACAGCCATAGCGGTTGCCATCTGTCTGCTGATCATCACCATATTCTCCATTATCTTTGCTGTGCTGCAGGTGGGTGGTGTGGCTCATGTAGACCACATCTCATAATCCACATCTCATAATAATCACTTTCCCACTTTTTGCAGCGCAACAGTAACCATGTGTCGAGGAATTCGGTGCGATATCGGAAAATAATCAGCCGATCAGGCGCCTCTACCACCAGCAACAAGCAGACAGGCAACGAGGCCAGATTTATTTTCAATATGGGCGAACATGAGGACGACGACGACTCCGAGGCCGATGCTGATGATAATTCCGCTGATGATGAGAGAATAGTCTATGAGCCCAAAAGCGAATTTTACATAAAGAGTACAAATGATATTGATGCGATCGAGTTTCATCATTGCAACAGTAATAGATCACAGTCCTCCCACATACGAAGGCCGCTAGCCGAAACTAATAATCCCACGTATCGGAATCCGCCTACCAACAACAACAACATCCACAGCTGATTGATCGATCCATTGACCAGCCAACCAAATAGCACACCTTGATCTTGGATTTCTTGCTCTGGACTAGTAAATTTTTAACCTTACTTTGAGGAAAATACATAGCGAATCGAAATATTTAACATCCGAAAACAAAACAAAAAAAAATGATAAAATTTATATGTGATTGTGAATTGTTTTTATATATATATATATTTGTAAATTTAATGTTTGTATTAAATTTTTATGAAAAATGTTATGTCAAGTTGAAACATGTCTTTAGAATTCATTTGGAGGGTTAGAAATCGGAACTAAAGATGGACTGCGACCTTCTTCATGGATCACACCAAAAAACTGCTACGAGCCGACACGAGTACACTCGCTCAGCGCTCAAGGCTTGTCAAACTCGAGTTTTGCCCGTACATAAACTTGCGTTGACTCAGAGCACGGCCGTTGTTGCTAAAATCTAAGTTCTATTGCGAGCGGTCATGAGTACAGTTTGCTCAGTACGAATACTCGCGATGGTAAATGTTAAGTATACCTCCGCATACTCCAACTATGAAGAATTTACGTGCAGGTCTATCGATGTCCTAACATTTACCCTCGCGATGACTCGTAGCTTTTGGCGCGAATCACCGCGAGTACTTTTTTTTTTTTTTAGGTTACCAAGAGACCCGTAGGAAACCTGGAATTATTTGGCCGCCCACGTTTGAGTAAAGTGAAAATCCCCACTGCTGAATGTGTGTTCTTGCAATTATTATTGTTCTCGTGCTTGACGTATTTATATATGTCATCGTATTTAAGAGTTTCAGCCAAAGTACGCACACGGCTCAGTGTGGCACATGCCGCACAGTCTAACACGCCGAAAGCTGAACGTTGACAAGCTGCAATCACAACGGACATCCGGAGCCTACTCAGCAAAACTCACCCCGCTGCTCAGGGAAAACCCACCTGGCCCTTCTGGTGTAGGCGAACAGTGGAAGCATATTTCACACTCTATGAGTACGGCTGCCAAGGAGATTCTCGGATTTGCCGAAAACTCCCGAAAACAGTCATGGTACGATGATGAGTGCCGCCACGCTACTGCAGAGAAAGACGTTGCGTACAGAACTCTGCAGTCTGGAGCAACGCGGGCTGTTAAGGAGCGATACCGGGAGAAAAGGAGAGAGGAGAAGCGCCTTTTCAGAAGGAAGAAAAATCAGCAGGAAAGGCGCATGAGGGAGGAAGTCGAAGTGCTGTTCGGAAGGATTGAGACTCGAAAATTCTACCAAAAGATTAGGCAACTAACCGAAGGTTTAAGCCCAGAGTCAAGGGGGAAGTAGCGACACCACCAATCAATAACATAGATAGACCCGCCGGACCATAATGAAGTCTTGTTAGCCATAAAAAGGCTAAAAAAAAAAACAAATCTGATGGCGCTTATGAGCTGCCCGCTGAATTGTTCAAGGCTGGCGGTGAGGAGCTGGTAAGGTGCATGCGCCAACTCCTACTGTTCATGTCTCTACTGTTCCTGTCTCTTCTAACTTGATAAATTTCCTATCACTTCTTGGTTACCAAATCGTATGTGATTTGGTTTGTGGGCTTTAGTATTACCGATGCAGACGCTGCTCGAAAATTCTGAATCAAACACAATTGGGCCTTTTGTGAAGGTGGGAAGTTCTGCATCATGTGGAGATGTTTTTTTCGCATGTCATCAACAAATTTCTTATGCCAGCTTCCATGCAAGGCGATTTCAAGTGCTTTTTTTGCCGACTTCATATTAAAAACCAAACCAAATTTATAAGTGCATGACAAGTTTCTGCTACATTACTTTATTTTCTGAGGAACGTGGGATAGAAACATTTTGCAATCTGTCAACATGGCTATACGAGGTCATGGTGGAACTAACGCCACGCGAATAGGCAATGACAAGTGCTTTGTATATTGCAAGTAGCTCAGTAGAAAGTGACGAAAGTATTTTATTGGTGTAAAAACTAGCTGAAACTCCTGATCCGTCATGCAGAAAGGCAGCACCACAATGGTTTCTGGTTACGGAGCCATCCGTAAAATAATTTTGAAAGCCCCTATTAGTTAGCAGGTCTACGTTTTCCCTGAAGATGAGCAAAGTAGTTTTCGATCTACAGTGTTTGTTTCTTGCTGCTCCTTTGAAAAAATCAAGGTCCGTGCTTAGCTTCCTACACATGATTAGATTAGGAGATACTATTTCGATGTAGTCAAGGATATGAGAAAATTCTCTATACGTCTTGGCATAGCTAGTGTTTAGACTCGGATAAGAGGTTATTGTTTCACTGGCGGGCACGTCGTAGGCAAACACCTTAACTAATTTTTTGGCTGTGACAAATTTAAACCTGTACTCGGGTGGAAGCTCTGCTGCTAAGTGATAAACTATTCGGACTGGTGTGCATTTTATTAAGCCCAGTGTTTTACGAAGATGTAAATTGGATTGCACCTTTAATTTATTTATAGCCGTATTTATAGCATATTTCAGCTTGCTGCGAACAAAGGCTTTATAAAGCACCAATCCCTTATTCGGGTTGACCCAAAATCGGCATCCACTAAGCAGCTTTAAAAACGCACACGTTTTATTTGCTTCCGAGATAGAACGCTCGATATGTGCCCAAGCTGAATTGTTCGCAGCAACTGTTCTTCCTAAATACTTAATCAGATCCTGCTCTTTTATCATAGTACCTTTATGAATAATATTCAAATGACTTGGATGGGTTAAAGGAAAGGGAATCGACTCTAAATTTCGTACATGTTAGTTTGTTATGCTTTTCCATGATTCCACTTAGTTTGGTCGAAATCAGACATCTATATAATATAGCTCCCATATAAAAGTAAGATCCGAAAAGAAGTCTTTCGACTAAGACTGGATTAAGACTGGTGTAGTGGTGTCGCTGGCCCCTCTACACCTCTTTCCCACAGGCAAGAGCTTCTTGAAAAACTTTATGAAGTTTGCTTCACCGGTCTAGGATTGGGCTTGCACGGTGGAGCAAACTTTATGAGTTCTTGAAAAAGCTTTCTACACCTCTTTCCTAAAAGCAAGAGCTTTTTGCAAACTTCATAAAGTTTGCTCCACCGTGTAATTCCAGGGTTAGTGAAATCATGTAAAAGCATGGCAAACTAAGTTCCGACAAATGTGCAGCATATTTGAACCAAAGGACTTCGCGCAAAGTTTGGTGAAGATAGCCTTTAAACTGACGGAGGAGACAGCATAGAAACAGACGGACGAACAGGCCTAAATCAAGTCAGCTCGTCATGCTGATCAAGAATATATATACTTTATGTGGTCGTAGTGCGATATACAAATGGTGCTTGCGCGACTTTGCGGTCGAACACCTCGCAACGGGCTATGAATAAATGTAGGATTAGCTTAATTTAATTTGATTGATTCCCTGGGAAAATATAGTGTTTCCAACTACTTTTATGGTTCTTAAAATTTATTGATGGGTTCAATCGTACGACCAGATACTTATACTCTTTAACCTCTTTTATTTCCGCGCCGCGTTTGGAGTTCACTTCTCTTTACATGCTGGTGACCCTCTTGAAGTAACAATATCTGGTGAATGTAGCGTGTGAGTTAAGAAATCCCAGCTTATAGTTTTCGATTGGAGAGAGAACTAGTCAAACGAAAAGTGGCAAACTTCATCGTAGCTTGTATTTGTAGAAAATACTTTATTTACAAAAATATCAAAATATCTATAATACATGTATTTTTCGCTCATACCGAATGATTTGATGACTTCACACCACACATTTCGTCGTTATTTCATTATTTGATCATCATAATAAATTCGTCACTTCATTACATTTTATTTCTTTTTCAGATTCAGTTAGGTTATAGTTTCAGTTTCTCCATTGAATGAGGAGGATTGCATATGGTGCAAGCATATAGAAATCGTACAAAGAGGCTTAGACCTATGTGTATGTATGTAAGTAATAGCTGCTGAGAGAGGTAAATTTACATACATCGATTCGAGGGGTGACTTAAGTGTTAGCTATATCTATGATTCCTATGATATAGTACAATCGCAGCACATCAGCGAGTAGTATAAACATTTAACAACCTTCTCGTCCGCGTCATTGTCATCGGAAGGCGCCTTGGATTTGGCGTCACTATTATTATGACACTCGTACGTTTTGCCATCCATCTGATCAGATTCCGTTTTGGGTTCGTGTGTCTTTTTGGACTTTTTGCGTTTGTTCTTGTGCATCATTTCGTTGCAGTTCCGCTGCTGTACCATCTCATCGATCCATTCGAAATCGGAGTTTACCTGTTGACGCTGAAAGCTGGAAATGCTCTCAATGGAATTGATGTCCTCCTGTGAGAGGGGAAGGTTAAAACAAACGATTGGAGCTGGATAAAGTACTTGCCTGATTGTTATTATGATTCTTATATTTGGCCTTTAGCGGTGTGGTAACTAAGCCTTCGCCAGCTTTACGATTGGCCGTTGGAGATGAACTTGTTGCTATCGAGGCTGTGGTGCCAGCCGAGCTATTCAAAGCCACATCCATTTCTCCCAAACCAGTTGGGGGTAATGGAACTTTTGGCAATTCCTCGGGATTGAGTATGTTGTGCTGCGAGGAGAAATAAACGGGTTGATCAGTACAAGTTTTCAGTTCAAACCCAAGCCGAGACTGGACTTACCAAATCCCGTATCTCCACTGTGGTAACCACTATGGGCGATGACATTACTTTTGTGGACGGCGTCGATGGCGCCAGCTCAGACAGAGGTGAGCTTAAATTGGACGAAGTTGTGGTAATGGGGGTGACTGGCAATGTGGCGCATTCCGAAGCAGCTGCCAGATAGTCAGCCGATGAAAGGCTATCGCCACTTTTGAGCGACTCACCACCGTCTTTCACCGTTTGAATCAGTGAGTAGGTTGTTGCAATGGCCAAAGATGAGCTGGTGGCATTATCCAACACATCGGGTGAGGGGCTGCAACAGTTTCAACGAATTTGTAAAAAATATTGCAAGCTGTAAGCCGTTATAAAGGTGCGTAAGGAAACGAAATTAAAGACAGGTGTTAGAACATTTCGTGGTGATTCTCAACAACGAGTCAAAGTACTGACATTTTTAGAGAAAATTTAGACATGTCCTTCCTGAAGCTGACTTGATTTCGACAGTCAACGCAATATGGATTTTATTATTAAAGTGCCCGTTTACCTTGCTGACGACAATGCGGTCACAATAGACGCAAGCAAAAGTTAAACACATCCCTGAGTCGTTTTAGAAGGGTTATTAAAAAATAAAAATTGTCTTAAAACTCTTATTCGGCATTTTGGCTCTAATCTTCTCTTTAATCTAATCTAATCTCTTTTCATAAACAGCTGATTCACTCACTTCAGTCATATCTAGGTCGTTACAGCAGCTCGTGAGATTCCACTATAAACCTAAATTCTTTACGATTGACGTTTCCAACCTTTTCTATATATCAACGACTCTTTCGCCGATCCACTATTCAAATTTTTAAGATCTAAGCCGTGGCAGCTCGATACCCGGGACTTCGCCCAAATCGGAACGAATGTTCAGCAAAGCGGCTGAAATTATTTCAAACAAAAGATCTTTTTTGAAGACGAAAATGTAAACCGTATATTATTTTTCATTATTTTATGATTTTGTTGTATCACTTTGCTATGAATTACTTGTGATATTAATTTATTCCTTAAGTTTGCTGTGAATTACAAATGATATTATTATGTAAATTCTTAAGTTCCAATGAGTTAATTAGTTGTTGATTTATTCAAAATGGAATTTCTCGATAGTACTATCGATGGTGCCCACTATCGATGTTTTCACAACACTAGTTTCAATCACTGTACCGAACCAAAACCGCGGTTGTGGTAGCTTCAAAAACAATCCCAGTCGGACTTTGCAGCATGTGGTTCCCAAGAGAAAGTCATTTTTCATACTTCTTTTTACGGGGAAAAGTCACTACATAATTATTTTAGCATGACAGAAGTTAAAAAATCTGTATGAAATTGTCACTGCATTCTTTTTTCATGCGCTTAGAAGGCAAAAAGTCACGTTAGCATGAAACCGTGCCTTCTCTGGGTTGTGCCTTTGTAATGCGTAAGCAACAAGAAAGAACGCGATGAAAAGTCCGATTCACGAAGTGTAAAGCAACAAAAGCACATGCCAAAATAAGTCCTCAAAGGTGCATACTTTTTGGTTTTCAAGCGAATGGAACTTTTCCGTTTTGGGAACTACTTCTTCGGTGACAGAAAAGTATGAAAAATGTGCCTTTTCCATGGTGTCAAGTCCGACTGGGATGCTACTATAAGCATTGAACCGAACCAATCTGCATTCGTATACGGTTTGCATCCCTGCATTTCGCATCTTCCAGATACAAAAACTAATAAATAAGTGTAAAATGCAAGTTTATCTGACAAGTAGCTGATATCTAGAAGAGAAATCGGATGAGGCGTTTCATAAAAATTATTTATAATTTTGGTATATTGCGAGTTTTAGAAGAAGTTAAAGTAAAACTTGTAAAATAGCAAAACAGACGCTGTATTATAAATGATCATGCAGCCATTTAAGTAATCGCAAAAGTTTTGCGATTAGGAAAGCAAACTTTTACGAAAACCCAGCTTTAAATATTATAAATAAATAAATATTATGACGATATAAGAAGCTAAGTAAGATGAAAGGTTCGGATTCGGTTCACGAACCGAATCTTCAACTTCTCGAGGGGTTCGAACCCCCGAAACGAATCTAGTAGAGCTTAAGAGTTTCGTAGCTAGCCTTGAGCCCTTAAAGTACGTAACCTTGAACAAGATAATTAATAGTTATTTTTCAAAGCACCATACATAGTCTACACTGTAGCAGTTTCTCTTTGAACATTGCTTTGAGTTAGAGTAGGATGTACACGGTGAAGCAAACTCAAGAAGCTCCAGCTTGTAGGAAAGAGGTGTGGAAGGTCAAGCGACACCACCACACCTCTTCCCTACAAATAAACGATGTTCAAGTATGTTAAACATGTGTTGCAAACGCAATAAAATGGTTTTTGTGGGATTCCCCGAATTAGACAGAACACAAAAACAAAGCAAAAAGGATTTTGTAAAGTCAACAAGCAAGCGTGAAATGAACTCAGGCCGTATACAGTCTGTTGTTGTTACAAATAAATTGTGTTTTACTAATCCTGAGGAGTTTAGTTTTGATTCCCAGTGCAAGTGTTTCACTTCCAAAGTTTTTCGTTGCAGCAGTTCTATAGAATTTGTTGTTATCATTGAACATTTTGATGTTTATATCCACTCGACGCATCATGTAAACACAAAGTTATCATTCTTTCGAGGAATTCTTATGCAAACTGCTGTGGCAAAGTGCATCAATGCATTATTTTGTATGGGTTTTGTTTACGAAAAGTTTGAGAAAAAAAGAGTATCCACCAATAAAAAGTTGTGAAGATGTCATACACCGCTCAAGTTTGATCCTTATCCTCAGATCATTTAGTGTCATACTCACCTTGATACTAATGGCAGAGATGTCTATATTAATACCAACTCCTACCTTGTCCTTAGATAAGACCAGCTGCTTAGGTTCCAGCCGCACGTCTTATTTCCTGTTCTCGCCCCTTTACTGTGTGTTAATCGTTTGAGCATTATAAAACTTTTTACTGACAGTTATTGGCAGGGTAATAAATATATATAAGTGACTTTAGTTTTAGAAACAAACAACAACAACATGCTATGTAGCTAGATGGGTAAGGCAATTACTCACAACAATGAAACAAATTAGAAGTTTCACATAATCGATAGCATCAGGGCAGTGATTACGATGGAACTCTCTGAACATGGACTGAAATAAGAGAATGGGCTTTCAGCTAAGGGAAAGCAACCCTGTCTGATCCAGCAGTTTTACTTGTCACTCCAATTACAGGTTTATACGTCATACAAATAATTCTATGGGCATTACTAGTCTTATTATGTTTTACTGTTCTAAGTTAAAGTATCCCGTTTCTGTATTTAAAATTAAGGGGGTATTACAAGTTGCGCGTGCTGTTTTGAGATCCTTTTTTAAAAATTCACAGAAAGAAAACGAAAAGATATTTAAAAAGTTGGAGGTTCAGGCCAGAATGACGACAATTCTGCGTCGTTTGACACCTCATTGAACAAAATCGGTCCAGTAGTTTTGGGTCCATTTTCCCCAAAATCTCGACGTGATGGGCACTTTTGGAGGCCATATTCGTGTTGAGCGATGAAAATCCTATAAGTATATCGTTGTGTGATCTTTGAATCGTTTTGGGTGTCGATCAGTATTATTTTACTGAACTGGATGACGCCAAATTTATTCAATGATTCATGTTGACAAAATCCTCATATAAAATAATTCTTTCTAGGATTAGAGATAGAGTGGGTTCTTGAAGAAATATGTAACTTCAGTTGCGGTTCAATTTATTGTGAGTAGGATTGATAACAGGAATCATGCATTGTTGTCAAAGAACAATCTTTTGGTGGCGCTGTGGCAACTTACTTATCACAGCGGGTGACTTCTGTGTCCCCCGCTTTTGCTTTGGATTCATCGCAATCAATTTTTATAAATTTTTCGCAAAAATGTTACCAGCAGCATTCAATAGCATTAAAAACTCCATATCAAAAATACCTAATTTGTTGACAGTTGTCTGGTCACCCTATTGCAGCGATAGGAATTTATCGATATCACATGAAAGTGCCGTTGGGAAAACCAAATGACTTGGCAGCTGGTAAACTGGAGGAACCAATCTGACCGGCGGTTGGCTAACCGGAACCTTTGAGAAATCGGGCCTATGCGAGCATTAGGTGCACATAATATTCAAAATTTTTAATTTGGCATTATAAATTTCAATACCGATTAAATTATTTTGAATTGGCATTGAAATAAAACAATTCTTATTCGTAATTCTGAATTGGCATTGAATTAAATAATTTTAATTTATAATATTGAATTGGCATTTCACAAACCTTCTGAGCTTGACCACGTTGCTGGGCCTAAGACCCTCCATTGCTAATTTTTGGAGTGCACCTTACTAATTTATGTAATAAAACTTTTGACCACTACTTTGTGAATACACCTGGGTCGGAGTGCCTCCAACTGCCACCAAAGATCATTTTGTGATGCTTCCCTTCAAAAAGAATGGCAGGGGCCGAACTATGAACAAAAGGAATGATCCCATTACGGGGAGAATGGGATTATTGCTAGCAAAAATAATGCCAATGTCACGCTTATAATTAAATTTTCACTGAAAATTTCAAATTAAGTTCAGATCTAAGGAAGAAGCGACCAAGGGAACATGTTTTTTGTTTACTTTAATCTCTTTGTAACAAAAAAAAATAAACAACAAAACTGAATTGGCAGAACTATTTGAATTTAAATGAGATTAAATTGATTAAAAAGGACAATTTGTGCTAAAAACCGGTTTCAAATTACAAAACTTTTCGAATGCCATAATGAGAGCATGGCTGAACAAGCAAAAAAAATGCAATCCCTCCCAGTTCTGTGGCACCCCCGATTATCTCCGATTCTTACAGCATGTTTGTTTTTCGTTCCGCATACCTTACTTAGAGAGTAGTGTATAGTGTGAAATGCCTTTGAAGTTGGAAAATGGAACAGAATGAAATGAAACAAATATTTCTTGAGCTAACAAGAGTGTAAAAATGAAACAAAAAAACAACAAAAATCCTTTGAAAAATTTTAAGGTGTGTAATTTCATTCGGAACTTGCAATCGAAAACTGTAACTTCTCAAAAAGCAATGGAATGAAGAAGCTACCTGCTGTCTGTTTCGTTTTCAATTCATTTCAAAAAGTTCAAGTACCTGTAAAAAAAAAAACACTTGAAAAAGCCAAACTTTCTCTTTCGGAATAAATCTGTGGTTCTCAACCTGATCTGATCACGATTTGAATTTTGCCATTTAACCATACATTTTCGTGGGAGGGAGGGACGGGGTGGGGGCACCTTACTTACAAATCAATCAGCTCGGTTTGCGCCTTGCTGCCGCCCAATGACCAAACCTCACTTTTTTTCTGCGGACCCGAATACGATACATTTTTGTTTGTGGTATTGAAACGTCCCTTGGGATGATGACTCTTGCGGCCTGGTATCCACAATATGCGCATACCAGATGACTTGTTTTTCTTCGATGAGTTGGAAGACATCTTAAAATCAGGGCCCGAATCCAGAATAATCAGAGACAGAAAATATTTTTAAATATTTGTTAAGCATGTGTTTGTATGTAGGTATGTATGTACATATGTGTATGTGACACTGGACAGGCAAAGGTGGGATGAAGGGGAGGAAAGACGACGACGACGACACAACTGTTTTGCAGGCACACTCACACAGGCATAGGTACATATGTAAACATATGTATGTTTGTACAATCGGAAGGAACCGTTTTTCTAATCTCTCATAAATAAGGCAACGCTTCTGGATGACCTATCAAACAATTGGTAATACATTGCATACATATTTACTTGAACAAATACACAGTGATTATTAACAGTTATTGACACACACACACAAAGTTATTTGCACATCATTGCAACAATTACGCACTGTCACCTCTCAAATATTTCCATATGTAAATTTGAAACAAACAAGCCAAGATTTATTCACACACTCGCACGTACGTACATAGTATATACATATTTAAGTTTTGATGGCCACCATAAACATAAAAACATTCGTTGAAATAACTCAATGATTACAATTTTATCAAATGATCTTTCATTATCTCACCTTCTTGACAGATTTTGACCTTAATATTACCTAAATTAGTAATACTAGCACCAGTTTTTGCGCAAACCCGAAAGTAGTACATAAACTTCAATGTGTGTAAGTGGGAGTGTGTGTGTGTGTTTAATACGTGCGTTAGGGCAGCTGTAATTCGCTTTTGGGCTTAAGCCACTGTGAAATATTGAAACTAAATTACAAACAAATTAGTAACTTAACCGCACAAACACAAAAATTAACATTATTGTTTTCGTTTAAGTCGCAACTTCTTCGGATGTATTTATTTATGTATTTTTGTAATTTTAAGCTATCGAAATGCGATAACACATACGATAATAGCGATGACAAAACCTCTGTTAGAGATGAGAGTTTTGAACGAAAATTTATTAGCCCTTATGTGGGTGAACTACCATTTTTGATAATATACTTTCAAAGCCTGTATCTGACAATTAAAAATAAATTGAAAATCTATTTTTGAAGATAGGGCGTAGAAGGTCACTTGTGGCGTGCGCTGTGTGGCACGTAGCGTCGTTTTGTTGAAACCAAATATCGGTCAAGTCTTCCGCTTTAACTTTCTTCAAGCGAATAGCGACCCATTTCGTAAATGTCAAAGTTCTTACTAAATATATCAAGCTTTTTTACCGTCATATGTAGCATTTTTTAAAACCGGATTGAGGGAGAAACTTGAAAACAGCGGTTAGCGGAAATTCTGTCTTCTTTAAAAATGATTTCGGCTTTTTATCAGTTTTTTGTTAATTGTTTAATTTTATTGTTTTATATTTTCGACTAACTTCTTGGTGAACAAAAATGATACTGTCATTTTCATACTTTCGTATTCGAAAAAGTTTTGCGATTTAAAACTGGTTTTCGACCAAATATGCTCTCCAAATCGAAAATCTTTTGCGAATGCGAAAACGGTGAACGGGCTGGTTCGCTTCCACGCATTTATCGGCTTCTGGTAACTTTAATAATAGAGCATACAACTTAATATTATAGTTGTAAAAATAATTTTAGATTTTTCATTGCATTATTCACTAAGTCCATTAAGTGCTCATTAATAGCCAGTTGCTAAGTTGTAAATTTAAAACATAAACTGTTCATCTCTAACAAATTGTTATCGGAAGCTTATCGCAAAAAGCTACAATTTGGATTTGTTTTGATTTAGTATGAGTACGAGTACGAAACAGATTTATGTAAGTGCTAAACATATTGTTGGCCAGCTGGAACCAAATTGAATCAATTTAATGAAATCATTGAAACGAATAACACGGCAGTTCTATGCAGATGGCGGCCACACTTGTTTTGAATACTCGCGCGCGCTCTTGGTTTTCGAATAAGTGGAATGCTTGCGAGACTTTAAAAATATTCTAAATATAAATCATTGTCTAGACCACAGAGAGATAGAGAGAGAGAGGAGAGGGAGAGCGGTAAAACAAGAATCGGACAACAACGAACATGTAATCTACGGGCCTGGCCCAGTCTCCCCGTGTTCGTGCTGCACTCTGCTATCCGTTATCCGTGGTTCGCGTGTAGACGTAGGTAAAACTGATTGGTTATTTTTATACCCATATATATGTGCATGTGGGTGGGGGCGAAAGAGGGTTGTCCAGCTAGTGGGGCTTCCACTGAACAACAGGACAATATTCGGGATGCCATGCACCCACTTGGATGTACCCAACCAAGTGCATATATATGGCACCCATATCTCTTCGAAAATAGCCAGAGCAGCAGACCCGGCCACCCGCCCACCCCGCCGACCGTCGCGACGCGTCGATTCATCAGTGAAATTTATTTTTGGAGCTCTGGCAAAAACAGCGACATTTTCATTTCGAATTTGTTTTTATGTTAATCTTCTAAATGAACATACAAATGCGACATTTTCCACATTCCGCTGCAGGTCGTCTGCTTGATGGTATAATCCGGATTGAGGAACTCTGAGAGCGCGGTGTGGGACCAGCTGGTTTCCCCTTAAACACATATTTCCAAAGAGCCAGCCGCTGGGAGGGGGCGGAGGGCGGCGCGAAGTGTTCCCTCTTATGTAACATTCGCCCAACAAAGTCAGACGTTGAAAGCATTATCGAAGGGATCAAGCAGGAAATGGGTGCTTTGGCCACATATATAAAACAACTGGGCGACGAAAACGAGCAATTGAGGCAGGAGGTCTCTACTTTGCGAATGGACATAGTCAGATAAAAAAATTATCAACAGCTTGCTTGAGCAACAGAAAAAGAAAAACGTAGTTGCTAGATGAAAAACTACAACTTTAAAACGTTAGTCAGAGGAGCTCGAAACTGAAAAAGCAGCAGATGAAATTTTAAAAAACCCCTCAAAGCTGAGCGATACTTGCCTATATATTAAAAAGGATCTGACTATAGCCAGACAAGAAAATACAGCTGCCCTCCTGGAACTAAGGAATCATCTTAAGACCATTGATAGTACCCGAAAAATCCTTGTGCAAAACGACAGCATAAGCATTGGTGGAATTTGTGTGTTAGTGCTAGTGTGTCAAGGAAAGCCAGCGGGAGATAAGCTAATGGAGCTGTACGGCGAAAAAATTAAAATAGATCCTAAATGTCTTTTGAAGGATTGAAGGCGAAAAATACCTCAAAAAACTTAGCACTTATAAGAGCAGACATTTAGAATATAAGCACACATCAAATGATTCTCCAAATAATTTAGATTTAATTGATTCTGTTTAGCTACATAAATCTTACACAGCAGTCGCTAATCATCCTTAAATAGAACGAATAAGTCTTCTGTCATATAACGAAGCAGGTCTTAAAAGCAAACTTATCTTTAACGAGTTCGTGAATTATAAAGCGTCATTTCCAATGTTTATGTTGTCTGAAACGTTTCTGGAGGCGGAGTCGGTCCACGTGGAGTCACGTGGAGATCACACATTTATGCGAGGCACTGCACGATCGACGATTGCTTGGTGAGAGGTTCGTGGATGGATCGGCCAACCAACTTTTACTGAACAATTAAGCCTTCTGGCAAAGTTAAAATGGACTTTCAAACATGCAAAGTCGTACAGGAGAAATTTAGACAGCATCATTTGCTCCGTAACATGGAACCAAAAGAATCTAATAGTGAAGAAATAAACTGACTCAACAGTTGTATCACAAATTCAGCGATAACCCAGATGAGAAGTGTTGGAACACCCTACAAGCAGGAGTGGTACAACAATACATGCAAACTAGCGCGGGATACATCGTTTAAATTGCTTAGAATCGCCAAGAGAGGAAACTCTGAAGAAGTCATGAGTCGTTATCGGCAAGCAAACAATAAATAAAAATTCATTTGTCAAGAAGTCAAAAACAGTTCTATGTAAAGCTAGTCAGCAAGTCGTAAAAGGAATTGGAGTAGGCGCCGCGCAGTTCGCCAACTATTTTGGCAGCCTACTTAAATTTAGCTCAAAGCAACCCTTGCAATATGCCCTACCAATCATTGTAAATGAAGCCCTAGATGGAATAATAACGGCACAAGAAGTTTTTGGTATTGTTGCTAAACTAAAAGATAACAAAGTGCCTGGACCTGATTGCATACCGGCTACAAAGACTAGCAGAAGCTTACAACAATATAATGCAAACCGGGAAAGCCCCCAATAGTTTTCAGAAAGCCATAATTTTCCCAATTTTCAAGAAAGGCGATCCACAAGTAACCAGCACGCACCTACAGGGGAATTACCTTCCAGATCGCAATAGCCAAAGTCTTCTCTGCAGTTCTTCTCGAACATCACCAATTGCCCCCAGATGTCGAGCGCAATCGGCTATTTACTCGCACACGAGCCGAGCGCATGCCGAAGTCTGGCATATGAGCGTAAGCAGAGCTCTCTTTGCCTGCTCAGCAGCAGAGAGAAGATAACCTAGAGCAGCGTTCTACAGCCATGCCCCGGGGGGCCGAACACATTCGACGATTCAAGCCGAATGCGTGCCGAAGTAAAGCCTCAAAGTGTGTTAGAGAGAGACAGAGAGAGGCAGAGAGCCTCTCTTCTTGGGGAACCCTGACCTAGAGAGACACTCTTAGACGCCGCTCTTTTTTGAATGATGTTAATGGCATTGTGACAACAGTCTGATAACATTCTGACAACAGAAACGTTTTGTGACATAGGAAAACACGGTGGTTAGAGGGAGACGGACATTGTTAAAAATAACTCGGAGATCGAAAATGTCAGCGAACAGCTGATTAATGTTTTGAATGAAAAGTTGTCGACGCAGCAGATTGTGCTTCTATATTAAATCTTCTTTGCCAGCCGTTATTGAGGGCTGTTCAAAGCTGGGCTGTGTCGCTTTCATATCGAACACCAACACACTCTCACTTTTTGGCATTTTCTGAATTACCAAAAGCTATGCAAGACAATCAGCCATGTTCCCATTTTCGCATTCGCAAAAGTTTTGCGATTTGGAGAGCAAATTTGTACTAAAAACCGGTTTGAAATCGCAAAACTTTTGCGAATGCGAAAATGGGAGCATGGCTGAATATAAGCGTTCTACAAGAATACTGCAAGGTTTGGGGTCCAACGATCAACTGCGAAAAGTCCAAGGTCATCTGCTGAAAAATGACAACTGGGAGAGACTGACTTGGAGTGGTGAGTGAAGTCGTACAAATATCTAGGAGTCTGGATTCATCACAATGCTCAATTTAACTTTCACCTGGGAGAAAAGCTCAAAGATTATAAAGTATCGATAATAGCATTTGGAAAACGATGCTAGGCAAAAAGGACGTTCCAACTAGCACAAAATAATGTGTTATGGTGCACAAGTATGTGGGGATACGGCGATACGAGGAAGTAGAAAGTCTTCAAAGGTATTTTCTTAAGAAAATTTTTGTGTTTGCCACAGTACACGCCAAACAGGATGTTATATCTGGAGACGGGACTATCGCTACTACATCTGTATACAACTAATCTGCACGTTGACTACATGCAAGCAAAAATCCCAGAGAAGCTCAGAGCGATTGATCTATTGGCAGCTAAATTACGATCTGGGAGAGAATAATTATTTCTCTGATGAAGTTTCCATTGAAGGAATACGAAACATTTTTATGGCCAGAGGTGAAATATTGAATACGAATTTTATTCCAAATGTTACGAGGAAGGAAGCAAACTGCCCTCTGTGCAACTTGAGTGAGCTTGAAAGTGTCATTCATTTCATGGGAGCTTGCCCCATTCTACGAGAACTCCGGCTTTACATTTTTGGAAAAGTTGACTTTCTCAACGGCGCGGACTGAAATAAACTACAGAGTTATGTTTTTAGGGCCTCTAAATGGATTATTTTAAAAATGAAATTAGTCTTATACTGTAAATTCTTTATATATAAAATATGAAATTCATGTTAGCACTCAACTCAAACCCAAACCGCTTGGCTGAACGATGTGGCATCTGGGGACGACCCGGGAAGGTGGGTGTATTAGGCTACGTGTAGAAGGTGCGAAGAGGTGCGCGACTGACGCCCTTAAGTTAAACTTATTGATGTTAACTTTTATTTTGTACATCCTACCCTTGTTCATATACATTTAATTTATTTTAGTTACAAAAAATAAAAATCAACTACTACTACTATGTACATTTGCCTTCTACATTAACCATTTCCATTTTGCATTCCCTTGCAGATTATCTATCATCCGTGAAGGCAGGATACAAGATCAGCTGTGATCATGGACCCGGAAGCATTTTTGGATGTGGCCAATCAGGTCATCAAGCTAAAAATGTTTCCGTTCTTCGACATCGCGCACAGTTTACTTGCCGCGCTGGCCGTGCGCGAGGATTTGGGCGCCAATGCTCAGGCATTCTCCCGAAAGCATCCACTGGCCTGCTGGCTGTCCACCATGCTGGTGATCTTTGCCGGCGGCATGGTGGCAAATGGTTTGCTCGGTGAGCCCATATTGGCGCCATTGAAGAACACCGGCCAGCTGTTGGTGGGAACTGCGGTCTGGTGAGTTGGTGAGCTCACATTTTGAATCTTCAATACTAACCTGTACCCTCATCAAAAGGTACATTGTGTTCTACACACCCTTCGACATAGGCTACAAAATTGGCAAGTTTCTGCCGGTAAAGATTGTGGCCAGTGCCATGAAGGAGATTTACAGGGCCAAGAAGGTGTACGATGGCGTGGGACATGCGGCCAAATTGTATCCGAATGCCTGGATTATAATGATTATCATTGGCACGCTCAAGGGCAATGGAGCTGGATTCACCAAGCTGATCGAGCGCCTTATCAGAGGTGCCTGGACACCAACGGCCATGGAATTCATGCAGCCATCCTTGTGAGTGCCAGTTGGCGGTTTCGTTTCCTTTGATTACATATCTTTCCCTTTCAGCTATACCAAAGCTTCCCTGCTGGCCTCCATCATCTTTGTGCTGGACAAAAAAACCGATTGGATCTCAGCTCCACATGCTCTAGTTTACTTCGGCATTGTCATATTTTTGGTTTACTTTAAGCTGTCGTCGATTTTATTGGGCATTCACGATCCCTTTCTACCGCTGGAAAATCTCTGCTGTGCCATTTTCTTTGGCGGCATTTGGGATAGCTTGGCCAAAATACTGGGTCGCGGCCAGGCCAAGGATGGAGACAGTAAAGATGTTAAGAAAAATAACTAAAAACTATTTGTAAAATTAGCTCAACAAATCAAACAGACTAAACGCTGCCAACCAAAGCTACCATGTAACACATACAATCATAGTCTCCCATTAGGCATACATATACATACATACATACAAACGGGAATGCCCCGAAAAATCATTTTTGATGTTCCAGCAGCCAGTGGGTGTGTCTGCTGCTGTTCATTGACTTTGATTTCTAAAAACGATTTTGAAACGAGATCCAGTGGGAATTTTTGCATAGTATTTTCTTCGAAGAAGTGTAAATATTAAAAATGCGAGTCCAAATTGTTTAAGTTTTGGCCGGCGCTCATTCAATATCGATGGACAAAAGCACGCATTCATGCTTAAAGGAATTTTGTAAGAGATATACATATTTATTGGTTGCAATAAAACTGTGTAAACTACATATATAATTTGAAAAAAAAACACTACAAAAAACTACTTTTCCTTTTTTGTTGTTGGGAGTGCGTTTTCCGTCTCTTTCGGTGGCTGTCAAAATGAGCGAGAGGGAGAGAGATAAGGAATTGCAGTTTATGTGTTAATAAGTGCATAGTTTTCTCTTAAACCTTTGTACTTTCAGGTAACTGACGTAAGTCTAAGCTTAAGCTTCCGAATTCGATTGATCGGAATAGGTAAATGTTCTTTAGTCAAGAATTGAAATCAAAAAAGTTAACTAAAGACTTTCAACAGTGGCGTAGCGTGAGGTTCCGCCGCCCGAGGCATTGTCGTACACGTGGCCTCTACAGTTTAAGGGGAGATATACACCAAGACGTTTGAAAAAAATCGATTTCTTTTTTTGGATTTTCTTTAAGTTTGAGGTCTTAAGAACACCTGGTAAAAACGGCAAGGTAATACTTGATAAATAAGCGAGTTACAGCAGAAAAGGTAAGCGTAAAATCGGATTACTATTACTAGCAACACACAGTTACATCTGTTGCTGGTTAAAAATAGAAGAGAAACTAACGTTTTGAAAAATTCGCAAAGGATAATAGGGTTCACTGCAATGGTTATACTAAACTTCCGCCTCCAATAGACAAGTGGTTAGTACCCCAACCATAGAGGTCCAACTTAGAGTCTTGCTTCAACGGAAAACCACTTGGTAGAATTTCCTAGAATTTAAAATTTATTGTGATACTGACCCATAAAACGTGTCCTTAAAAGGTGGTAACATGCATCGAAAACCGCATGGAGTCCCTATAGGCCATTAACTAGAGATTAAAATAAACCAACTTGCGTTTTAGATTCATCAAAGAAGCCTTAGTTCGGGGACTATGGGCATTTTTGTTCATAAAAAGAAACAGAAACATCTGCAACTGAACTTACAAGTACAGTTTTATTGTATTACTTAAAATTAATCATAAGTTGTTATTGTGCTATACAGTTGTATAATGCGCTTTACAGTGAACTGCAAGAGAAACGAGAACAAACAAATTAGCACATTTCTGCAAGCTTGTGGCCAAGCAGCTTACCAATAAATTCCGACACGGGATCATTGTCACCTTCGCCACGCATTGTGCCCGTGATTTCCTCATTCTCCACCATGGGCAGAAAGAGCTGCACAAATTCGGGGGAATAGGGATGCGTTATCGTCTCCAGCACTTCGGTAACAAAGTAACGTATCAGCGAGATGTCCGTATCCTCAATGGCACAGCATTGTTTGATATATCTGAGCACTGGTACCACACAGCCGCGTGTCAATAGATTTACCATGCGATCCAGTATCATCTTCTTCATCTCCAACTGTACCAGAATCTCCAGCTCGTCCTGTTTTGACTCGAAGAGGCGAATGAGCAGGAAAAGGATTTGCTGTTGCAGTGTCGGATGCACGGCGGCCACTTCGTCCAGCACAGCCAAGTGGGTGGGACAGCTGTCGGTGGAAAGTTTAAAGTAGGATGGCTCCATAACCACATTCTCGATCCAACGAATGACACCAACGCCCACAACTGGATACCTGTGGGGTTGGAGGGGAAACAAAAGTGGTTCGCAAAGAAGGGCTAATAGATTGTATTGAACCTCACTTGATGCAATTGTAGAGCGTCTGCAGTTCGGCTATGAGCTCCGTGGAGCCTTGGTCCACATTGCAAATGGCATGAGCCTTCTCAATGGCCTGTATGGTGCTCTTCAGCTCATCCCTATTTAGGGTACGTTCGGTAAGGGGTCGCTTCTTGGCCGGCTGATCAATGACCGCCGAGGCATAGGCCAGCAGAAACACATATTTGGGCTTATGCTCGGGATTGATTTTAATGCCTGATCGGAAGAGCGCATCTACCAGCAGCTCCAGGAATTGCGGATTGCGTATAAGGTCAATGGGCGGCGGATCGGAGCCCGAATAGTTGCGAAAGAGTACGGTTATATCGGCTGGGTTCAAAGTGTTGCGGGTAAGCATTGAGGTAAGTGCCTGACAGGCCTGTGGATAAACCGCCGAACCATTGAGGGCCATGGTGATGGGCGTCACATTTTGATTGCTGCAAAAAAAAGGGTAAAGCTTGGATAAAAGGCACAGAGCTCTTCAACATCACTTAGGTTTGACGTCAAAAACTGTGAATGCAGTTTGATTAGTACTTGATTGTAGGTCATAAGTAGAACTGTTTTCAGTGGAATCAAAGCTGCTCGGCTTTTCGAGACTGAAATATTTACACTAGTTAACAAAAAACGAGAGCTTAAGTTAAAGTCGGTCGTGCCCGACTTCGATATACCCGTTACTCAGGGAAATCAATGTTGTATGGCCTTCCCCTATGTTAGTCAACTGAGCATTAACATTAATGATGTAATTTTTGGCAAGAAAAATTTATTTTTTGGCCAACCAAATAGCCACAGCCGAGAAATTATTTATTTAATTTTACAAAAACCAATTATATGCTATAACAACCGACAATTGCCGTAATATGCTCACTGACTTGAGGTCTTAAGGAGGGATTCTCCATGTGCAAAAATTGTTTTCTAATATTTATACTGATTATAACCCCGTTTTTATACCCTTGCAGAGGGTATTATAAAATTGTCCGGATGTTTGTAATGCATTGAAGGAAGCATCTCCGACCACATAAAGTATATATATTCTTGATCAGCATGACGAGCTGAGTTCATTTAGCCTTGTCCGTCTGTCAGATTCTAAGCCATTTCCTTCGTCAGTTTTAAAGCTATCCTCACCAAACTTTGCACGAAGTCTTTTGGTACAAATACGCTGCACATTTGTCGGAATCGGCCGGATCGGATGACTATAGCATATAGCTGTCATAGGAACGATCGGTCGAAAAACTAGTCTTAGTGAGAAAAACTTTTTTGTTTTTAATCGAAACGCCTTCAAAGTACGTATTTCTTAGTTTACTATCCTTTCCCATGATTTCACTAAGTTTGGTCGAAATCGGATGACTATAGCATATAGCTCCCATAGGAACGATCGGTCGAAAAAGAAGTTCTAGTGAGAAAAACTTTTTGTTTCTAATGAAAACGTCCTTATCATTGGCATACACTTATTTTATATACTTTTACACAATTCTACAAAGTTTGGCCGAAATCGGATGACTATGGCATATAGCTCCCATAGAAACGATCGGACGAATAACTAGTTCGAGTGAGGAAAACTTTTTTGTTTTTAATGAAAACGTACTTTTTATTGGCATCTTCTTATTTTATATAATTTAACACATTTCAACAAAGTTTTATCAAAATCGGATGACTATAGCATATAGCTGCAGTATGAATAATCGGGCGAAAAAGAAGTTCTAGTGAGAAAAGCTTTTTTGTTTTCAATTGGTTTCCTCCAAATTTCGTAATTAACAGAGTATTATGCTTTTCCATGATTTCACCAAGTTTGGTCGAAACCAGACATCTATATAGTATAGATCCCCATAGAAAAGTAAGGTCCAAAAAGTAGTCTTAGAAAAACTTTTTTATTTTCAATGGAAGCTGCAAGGGTATACAAAACTTCGGCCGAGCCGAAGTTAACTTTCCCCTATTTTTACTTTTCATTTCAAACAACCTGGAGACGAAAAATCGTGGCCGCCAGCACTATACCTATTTTTTGGACCCCCACTTTGACGGCCGAGAACTTTTTGAACAGCACTCTTATTGAAGCAGAAACATTTTTTTTGTTTACTTTGATACATTTCTATCACAATAAAAAAACATAATTGGAAAAACTCTGCGTTTTCATATTAGATTTTTTTTAAAAGATGTCCCATAACAGCCGCGACATGGAGAATCCCCCTTAAAGATGCTTGCGATACTCACAAAAGTTACTAATCAAACTACATTCACAGTTTTCGACGTCATTTTAGTCCAACCTAAATGATGTTGAGGAGCACTGTTGAGGGGCATTCCCCCGCTTAGCCCTGTCTTTCACTCACTATTGCAAGGCATATTTGATGATCTCCTGCGACAGTCGCTTCATATTGAAGCCACCCTTCTGCTCCTGACTCAGTACTTGGATTAGTACCTGGGAATAGACGTAGGTGTGCTGACCGTGACACACCATGCGAGAGCATTCCTGTATGGCGCCATGCACATCATCTGGATTGTTGAGGAACTTGATAATCGACGTCTTGAGTACCCGTGAGAACACCTCGATCTGCTGGGCCGCTGTTGAAATGGAGGTAATCTCACTCTGGAACCCGGCATCCGAGATCAGCTTAATGGTGAAGTTGAGCATCAGGCAGTCTGGGTATTCCTCGGCCAGCCGATAGATCAGCGAACGCCACGTATAATGATCGATCATCTCTGTTAACCAATCGGGCGTCTCGCCCTCCTCAGTGAAAATGGTGTCGGCCTTCTTGGGATCGAAGTATTTCAGAATCATTTCCTTCAAATGATTCTCGACCATGGCCTGCACCTCGGTCACCTTGACGCCCGCCAGGATCAGCCATTCGGCCAGCAAGTTGGCCATCTGGGCCACTGCCTTGTAGTTCTCCGACAGCATGGATATGACCTCCTCGGGTGAGCCGCCGGACTGAAAGTAGCGCTTCAGTTGCGTAAAGATGCCCGGCTCCATGATGTAGTCGGGGGTGAAGAATTTTTCCAGGCATTCTTGTATCGTCTTTTGCGGGTTGTCCTCATGTACGTCCTGGAATCGACAAGGATATGAAAACATGTCTGTAAACACTGATGCGGCCCTACCTCATTATTGGCCTGTGCCTTGGTGCGGCCCTGCCAGCCGGAGTCCTCGTATTCCACTTCCATTATATGCCTCCGTTCACTAGTTTAGCCAAATAGCAGCTTATTTTGATTTTTAATACAAATTTTTATTTTCTATTTTGGTCAAGTGTGACCGTAGGGCGGAAATTGAAAAATGACCATGTGAGCCACATGAAGTACAGTTTACGGTATAGAAACTCATACCAAAGTGCGTGGCTATTTCGAAATTTTAATGAGTACACTTAGCATTTCTGATAGCATGGAATATGGCTTAAAATTTAAGAACCAAATTTTAGTCCTAGTGCAGTTTGCCTTTTTTACCAACACTGTTTAAGAGTCTATCGACTTACCTAAAACCTATCGCTTTGGACACTCGATAGCAAATTGATAAGCATCAACATATTTACATCGATAGCATTTTGCCGCCAAATTTTTGAAAATAAATTTTACAAAATGCATTTATTTGAAGGGGGATGGAAATTAAGCCGCGGTCGGCGGCCTAAGCAATTAAAACATATAAAACAAATACAAGATAGTTTTGAGGACATTTCCATGCTATAGTCATCCGATCCGGGCGGTTCCGAAAAATTTGCAGCGTATATGTACCAAAAGACCTAGTGCAAAGTTTGATGAAGATTGCATTCAAACTGCCGGAGGAGATAGCATAGAAGGAGACAAACGGACGGACAGACGGGCAGGCCTAAATCAACTCAGCTCGTCATGCTGATCAAGAATATATATACTTTATGTGGTCGGAGTTGCTTCCTTCTATGCGTTACACACATCCGGACAATTTTATAATACCCTCAGCAAGGGTATAAAGACGTGCTGCAAGGGTATACAAACTTCGGTCCTATTTTTTTCTTAAAAGGTGACTATAGATTTCATTGAATTTTGCTCTTTAAAAACATTCTATGGGTACAAAGAGTTTATGAAAATTGCATAAGAAACCATAACGAACTATGCGATTGCAATTTAGTGTAAGTTTTTGCCTTGCATTTAAAAGAAATTACATAAATATCTTGTTGGAGAAATATGTCCCGTGTGACTTGTTCCGTGCGAAAATGCTTAAAATCAATTTTTGAAAAAAGTATACAAAATTTTTGTATATCATCAAACCCATTCAAAAGAGACATCAATTCACAGCATTCTTAAACTAGTCAAATTAAAATGCTGCCACAGAGTTCGCTTGAATTGTTTGAATTGTTGTCTGCGAAAAGCACTTCTGTATTTGTCCCGTACGAATGCCTTGCTTTTTTGCGATTATATTAAAAACGAAAAATTCCCCAAAATCAGCCTTAGCACCAAAACTAGGGCTAATAAAGAGTTATAAGTTAAGCCTATTTTCAAAATAAAAACCCGATTTATTTTGCCTTATTATATTCAGTAGGTTCCCGAGGTACACAGAGTATCTTAAGTTTGTGCAAATGTATGTAACATCCAGAAGGAAGCATCTCCGACCCTTAAAAGTATATATATTCTTGGTCAGCATCCACAGCCGAGTCGATATAGCCAGGTCCGTCTGACTGTCTGTCTGTCCGTGTAAACGAACAGATCACAGAGATGGTAAGAGGTAGACGTGTATGGGACAAAAACTTCTTATACTTGCAGGCAGATCAAGCTTATTTTCAATTTTTGCCACGCCCCTCCCGCCCCCGCAATTTAGAATGCTAGGTATGGTTTTTTGACTTATTTCTCTTAAGATCATGCTTTTTTACCCAAATTAGGTACACAAATTCGGTCAGACAAGAAAACTTTTAAAAGCCAACGCACAATGCAACTCTACATAAAAATCGTTCAATCATCAGACACTTCTTACGTATGTAAGTCAGAATAAGCCAAGTCCAGCGCTAAAGCTTGTTAGGCGCAATGACTGCTCTTGGGCTTAGAGTTTACGTGGCGCTCTCTCTGTCTCCCGTAAGCACTCTCTCGCACTCTCTGTGATTGTCTAATGGCCAAAACAACGCGCAATTAAAGCCAACAACCAACGCAACAGGTTTGGCAACCTGGCGAGAGATACCGATCGCCTCTGCTCTTTCGGCTCGTGGGAAGGGCGGGTGATTGCCGGATGCTCGGCTGTCTCTAGCTCCAACACTGACTTGAATTCGTTGCGCCTCGGTGGACTGGCAAAGGTGAATTCGACGAGTCTGAAATCGCGTCACTGAGCAGAGAGTGCGGCCGGAGAGACAAAAACGGCTTGTTAAATATATGCACAGACTCTGGTCTTGGCCAAATGGCAAAAGCGACCGCAAACAGTCGCTAGCAGGTAGTCCACTAGAGCGCGTTCGCGGCACGGACAAGTGTGTGAGTGAGTGTTAGACGCTTTGCAAAGAATATCGGCACTAAATTCAGCAAAAATTCATCAAAAAGATTATAAATTCACGATCGAACGAAACGAAAAAGCGTCGAGGCGCGAGAAAAACCGTTGCGAAATTGCCTAAAAACCTATGTTTATGGCTTGACGGCAACACAGTTTCATGTTAGTAGCCCAACAATAGCAATTGTAATTTTCTGTTTTATTTGTTTTTTTCTGTGTTACAAAATTATTAAAACAAACAAGTGGTGCAAGTGGGTACATAACGTGCATAATGCATGTGCCTAACCTTCGCCCAAGAAATGTATCACTAATGAATTCTCAGAATTCAGTATAAATCATGGTCGTATTACTCATCCAGCCATCTAACGACAGTCTCACCTACATCCCCACAACTTCTAAGGCATTTAATCATCGCCAAACAATCGAATCGTATTCTCAATGGAGTTTCTAAGCACCCAACGCACACTATACAACAATTTGGTGCTCTAACGGTACTCGGTGAATTGATTTGGGAAAGTGTCGGCTGATGAGATCAGGTGAAGTGGCTCTTCAGAAAATTTTGATGTGTCCATTAAAAGCCATTTCCGGCACTGAGGCGGCTGCTGCTGCGGCTGCTGCTGCACTTCAACAGTATTCTATGGCTCACTCCAACCAATTAGGTGGCTCAGCTTGGGTAGTTTGAATAGTTTGCCCTCGCAGCTGGGCAAGCTTGGCGCACTTATGTACACTTGTATGTAATGCGTGGGCATCGCACGGTTGGAATGTTGCCGAAACGCCGCCGCCATAGAAGCTTGACTTCGGCTCAGCCATTGTCTCTGGGCTTACGCACGGCGATGAGACAAGCAAAAAGGCAAAGCCTCAACAGCTTAAGCTGGGCAACGAATCGGAGACGGCGACGGAGCATGCGCAACTTACGTTACATACTTGAGTTTGAGTTGTACTCAGCGCGCGGCGCCTTTTCGTCAAGCAGCGGCAGCAGCCGCGTCGCGTAATCATTAAGCCAAAACCAAACCAGCAGTTGGTGGGGGGGCTAACAGGGGGAGGATGAGGTGGTTCAAGTAAGCAAGCAACTCAAAATACCTGTTTTGTATGGACAGACTATGCATGTATAGGTAAAGGTAGGTAAGTATGTACCTGTGGAGCTACCTAAATATGTACGTGCATGTGCATGATTTTTCACTTCGTACATATGTATATGTTGAGGTGGTACATACATACCCGAGAGTTCTAATCCGTATTATACTTCAATCAACTGGCATGGAAAGTATTCATTTCCAGTTTATTCGCACATCGCGTGAGTTAACTTCATACACATACAGATATACCATATGTATGTACTTATGTACATGCAAAGAGGTTCATCTTAAAGTCGGAAACTGTGTCTTACAAGCAAAACCATGTTCCTGACTCATTAACTCAGTTGACCGATTTTTTAGTCAGATTTTTTAACGAAATAAGTAACACCGATTCAGAGTCAAACTCAATCTAAATAAGGTTGCCAATTCGAAGGTGACCGAAAGTTTACAACATTTATTGGAAAGGTTGGTTCATGTCATTTATTTATGAAAAACCATTTCGGTCCGAGGTGGAAATGTACTTCTTCCAAAAAGATGATTTTAAATTCACCATCTTCGGCCAAACGATCTTCCCCCCAATTTGCGAACTGTAGACGATTGGGATGGTCAATTGGCTATAGCTGCTGTACAAGTTGAATTTTGTATGGCATCATGGCAATGTCTTTATGCAAAATTCGCATCAAAGAAGTGCGCGAAATGTCCAATTGTTGAGATCGATGGCTAGCTGACATCGATGGTTGTTCACGCACATTTTCAGCAACCGCAGCTATGTTTTCCACTTTGAAAAAATGTTTTTAATATTTGCCAACTTTCTTCAAGCGAATAGCGGCCCATTTCGTAAATGTCAAAGTTTTTACTAGATATAAGTCGCTTTCTAAATATTAGTCAAATTCCAAACACTAGATGGACCACCCTGTAGCAACACGGTTGGAGGGTACCAAATTAATGATTCCTCGTTTATGTCTAACATGCAAGAAGGAATGAAGTTAGGTTAGGTCGCAATGGTTGAAATGGGAGAATCCCATTTCCTCACTTAGGCCAATGAAGGCCCGTTGTGTTACCATATAACCCTTTCTACGATGCGGTCGTAGAGTTGACATCAGTTTTAGATATGTCAGACAGATCGTTTAGGAAAGGACGACCAAAAACTGCAAGTAGCCTTCTGCTGAGAGCTGGACAGTGACAGAAGAGGTGTTGTTCACTCTCCTCTTCATCAGCTGATGTCTACAGAACTGAAGTCGCGGGTTCGAACCTCGGAGTGAACCCCTTCTGATTTTTTGGTGGTTTGTAGCCCTGGTATTGCTTATACTCTCTTGAGTGCATTGGTTTGGATCAGAGAACTATTTAAGATGATTTTTTAATGTTTCTGGAGTTTCTTCTTTCTTTTTTAAGTTTCTTCTTATTTTGGTAGAAAACAAGTAATTCTTTAGTGCTGGATCGGTGAACCGCGATCCAAACTAGCGCTCTCAAAATGCAGAACCGAGCCGTAAACCGCAAAAGCAAACGGTTCGGTTCGCTTTATCTTATGGACAACATTTTTGATTTTCTAGTGGCACTTACTCACGCTAACTCAAGCAGAGCTTTTCACCAGAATAAGGCTAGCTCTAATAACACTAATCAACACGTAAAATGATTCAAAGATCAGACAAGGATATTCTTTTAGGACATTCATCGCTGAGCGCGATGTGGTCTCCTAAAGTGCTCCACATCGTGATTTGCAGAAAAGTGGACTCAAAAATCTCAAAAAACCCCCAATGCTAAATCATACTGATTTCACAAATACGAAAAACGCGCGTGTTGCCTTGACGAGAAGCGCTAGCGTCAGTGTTATACGTATTTTACTTGTAGAGCGAAGTGAGGGCGCACTTAAGAAAGATGTGCTACATGAAAATTTTGGATTGATTCAAGGTTTTTTCGATTTGATTCATACGGTGGGCAATTCAAGCTTTAATTTAAGCCTAATTAGAGACTTCTAGCACCTCGGTATTATTTCTCAACACATGATCAAAAAGAGCCAAAACTGGGTTTTTTGTGACTTTGAGACCACTTTTCTCAAATTCCCAACGTGATTGCATTTTTAGAGGTCAGATTCTTAGCTCCTTTGGGTTGTCGGGTCCAACAAACCTGACCCAGAACCGAACCTTTTCGATTAGAATTTCCACACCCGCATGTAGGTTTTCAATATCTGAACGTTGATGTAGAAAACCTAAATTTCCGTGTGGTATTTAGATTTTTCAATGAAAAATTTAGAAATACATTAAAAATACAGATTTTCTCTTGTCATGTACCCTTTGCATTTGTCCACGCAGCATTTTACTTTTTTGCATGTATCATTTACTTTTTGATTTCCACATGTTCGTGTAGTTTTTCTACATGCCAAGTGTAACTTTCTGTTTTCTACATTTTTTGTGTGAAGTTTAGCAGGGTGAACTACGTTTTTATTTAGGATTGTCGTTTCAAAAAAAAGAATTGATATTGAGAAGGGATCCAAACCGTTCTGGAATCAGGATTGGTTCGGTTCAGTCGTTCATGGAGTTTTTAAACAACCCGTTCGATTTCTAACTAGCATGGTTTTTGAATGAAACCAAATTTTAGTTTAGGTTCGGTTCAGTGCTTAAGACACAGTATTTGACCATTCCAATTGAAAATTGTTGACTTTTACCTATTATTCCAAATTGAAAGCCGTAAAAAGCAACATTTTAAATACAGTCGGATTCGGAAAGCAGGAATGCAGTAAATATCGTAATCATCCTAAGAACGGCGCGTATGAAAATTTGCTAGAATTTTGGCAATGCAATCTGCAACCTCTAAAGAAAAATGTATAAGTAATTTTAAAATAAACGACAATTGCGGAATGAGGACAAAATCAGGTGTTGTAACCCGACAAACTGCTGTCCTTTTTTTTTTTTTTTTTCTAATGAAATTTCCTAAATTTATCGACATTTTTGCTTCAAACCGATTTCTGTTGCTGTTTTTGATTTGGTTTAGCATTTTCAAACAGATACTAGTTCGGTTCACAGTTCGGTTTACTAGCGGCTTAGGCTCGGTTTGGCTCAGAGCCGGTTTCCATCCCTGATATTGATGATAGTTCCATCATGTCATGTTTTTTATCGACTTAAGGGAATCCAAAAAACCGACTTTAAAACAATGAAATAATCATAATATTAAATAATTAGAGATTCTGCTTTAATTATTGATCAAATGTGGTCTATAAACCACAATTCCTACAATTAATGGAAAACATATTTTGCGAGCGTAAACAGTGCAAGCTATCAATTTTCGTCAAATTTACTAGCAAGTTGGGTAAATTAATTTGCTCTCATGCACTTAACTTTATAATAAAAACATCTGGACGATTTCCGTTTTATGGTTTTGAGTTAAAAAATGCGGTCAAAAAGCATGTTGTTGTTGCTGCTTCTTTTCTTAAGATAAATTGACTTCTTCGGGATTTTCTCGCTGAAGCAAACTTCATGAAGTTTTTTAGTAAACGAATGGATTTAAATCTCTCTTTATAAAGTTCGCTTCATCGTGTAAGCTCCGAGTTAGTAATCCTGTTCTCCAAATAAACATGTTGTCGTATGGTATTAAACAATATTTCTAAACTTGTTATTAGCAACTTAAAATACATACAATTAACGGATTTTGATGACTCATCTGAAAGCTGTGACAACCTTGACAATTCTGGTTAAAAATGGTGTTCTTGACTAGAAAAGTGCAGGGCCGCCAGGGCGCAACCTTTAATGCCCATACTTACCCTTACCCTTACTTCAGCTCTTTACCTTGCTCTGACTGCCTTCTGAAAGCCTTCTCCTACGTAAATTCATAGCTGTGTCTGTATCTGTGTCTGGTATCTGTATATTGTGTTGGTTGGCTCGAAAACTTGTTTTGGCAAAAAATGGTAAGCTGAATTCCAGTAGAATTTAAAGCCACAAAGCAAACCAAGTCTTTGCTTTGCGTTGCTTTGTTGTCGTCGCTCGCAATATGCAATCGAAGTCGGAGGCCCGCTCAAGGCGAGTGCCTGACAAATATGGCAAAATTGTCGTAGGTGTTGTATATATATTTTTTCTTTTTTTTTATATATTTTATTTATTAGTCTGCTTGTTACTCTTGCGCAGACAGATTTTGCATTATGCAATACACCCAAATACATATTGTTTGATTTCTGCCAACCTTTCAACATTTCGGTTTAGCGACCGACCCATCGATCTTAACATTGACATTGAACACTTTGGAAGAAACATTGCCCCCATCCTCCCAATACTCTTTACGCACATTTTACGACTTGAGAAAGCCACGATGATGAATGGAATGGAAAGAGGTTGGCTCGGTAGACGAAATCATGTATGCCAAATATTTGGGCCGAAGGTCGTTGACAGTAGGCGAGGCGATACGACCTAACGGTATCTATTCTCGAGCAGCAGCTGCGTGCCCAAACTCACATAAATCAACAAATCGTAACCCCATTTTTGGCAAGTTGCGCAGCTGCACTGATCGCCACTAAATGCAGCTGCGATCTGGTCTCCATCTGCGTCACGATCACACAGCCCTAGCCACTGTCCACCTTGGATGTGGGCTTAAGTCCAGTCTAGTGCGCTAATTTTATGCCTTTTTTCTCTCGTTGCAGTTTTATTTTTATTTTGCAGTTTGTAGTTTTGCCGAACCAAAAATGAACTCAGACCCCGGGCCATCTTGGGCCGGCCTGACGGCCGCTCTCCTGCTGCTACTTATCTGCTGCAGTAGACAGGCAGCGGCCCAATCCAATTATGTGCAGCATGGCGATAGTGGGAACTACACAACAAATGGGCTGCCCGAGGAGGCGACACTGGATGGCAAGGTAGGTTTGAAAACCAAGTACAAGCGAAAAGTAAAGTTCGCTTATGTGAAGCGAAAAGTTGCGCAAATTTCTTTCATCGAAGCCAAAGGAAAACAATTCGTGTTTAGGTTAACCAGAGTCAGAAATATGGTCCAAAACTTGCAGATCGTTTTCGAAGAGCAAAAAGTCGTGTAGATATTTACAATATATTGGAAGGAAGCTACAACCAGAGCTTGAGTAAGTGGAATCTTCAGTCTAAATCCAAGCCCCAGGCTGCGTTAAAGTTTAAAGCTTTTATTTTTTAATGTGAATCATCTTTAATTTTGGACCGGAAGATTTTAGTTGGAGTAAACTTTAATTTTAGCGTCACGCGTCACGCTGACATGACATATTTTGTAGGCTTTTTGGTGGTCGAATACTCAGTTTCGAGCTCTTAGTATTAAGTAATTGGTATCGAGTACTGAATATTGAGTACTTAGTTCTAAGTATCGAGTCCTGATTACCAATCGAGGTTCAAGTATTGAGTACTGAGTACTGAGTATTGAATAGTGAGTTTTGAGTATTGAGTATTGAGTATTGAGTATTGAGTATTGAGTATTGAGTATTGAGTATTGAGTATTGAGTATTGAGTATTGAGTATTGAGTATTGAGTATTGAGTATTGAGTATTGAGTATTGAGTATTGAGTATTGAGTATTGAGTATTGAGTATTGACAGTCCAATTTTAGCTTTTTTATCCGTAACAAAAGTTCATACATGTCTTGAGGGAACAAGTATGAAGCTACAAGTATGTATAATGATGATTTTCGAAGCATTCTCCTTGGGTTCTCTAGCATACACATGTTGTTTGGAAAGTAGGGCTAGTCATTTATCAGTTTGGTAATTAGTCAATGCTCTGGCTAAAGTTCCACTTGCTAAAAGGACAGGCGAGTAGACTGGCTAGTCCTTTCCCTAGGGCGTTCTGCGATAAGCTGTAAGTTCCTGGTGCCTAAGTCAGGAGCGATTGTCCAACGAATCGTGGTACGTACGTCAATTAATGTAAATGCAGAAACAATGATCGACTCGCAAAAACCAGGCTTTCATGATGCCTCACGAGTTTCTACTACTCAGATCTGTGAAACAGTAAATGGCAACACATGGAATTTCCTTATATACTTGAACTAGACGCCACACCCCTGATCTTGGCTGATACCACAAAAAAACGTGCGCTGAATAAAAATTAAATCTCATGCGAACAAAGTTTTTTCTGCATCGATTCTTGAATACAAGCAGAAATTTAGTGCAAATTATTTGCGGTGCAGATCATTAAACTCAAATGAAGTTGGGCGTGTGGACTCTTTCTATGGCCAGTCACGCTCTCGTTCCATTCGAACTGGCGAACAATAGTGATAGGGCTTGTGATTTTCGCTGAGGTTGGCTATATCAAGTGCAATCGGAAGCGCAGCCATGAGACTAGCCTACACTAGTAGCTTACATAATATGCTAATCAGTGGCTGTGGATGATGCTTTGTTGCAGCTTCCCACGCGAATTGCGGGTGATGGGTATTCAGGTGATTGTACCATTTTTTATATACTTCATCTCTTTCTCAAGGTAACCAAGCTGGACGACATCAGCCCCTTGATTTTTCTGAATCGCACCAAAGCCGCGCTCAATTGCGCTGCAGGTTCCATGCAGGTAAGTGTCCCAGTGAGTTTCAGGGGCTTACCCAGTGAGTTTCAACATCCGCTTCACCATTTGCATAGGTTGATCTCAAATTCAATGAACCCTTCCATGGCATAATTCAAGCGGACTATGATCGTAGCAGCGCCTGTCGCGTTAGCGGCAAGGGAGCGCTCAGCTATCGCCTGGAGCTGCCGCTCAAGGGTTGTGGTACCATACAGGTATGTCATATGGGAGCACTTTGCACCTTACACTTATACTTCTTCGCTTCTCTTAGAATCCCACACGCGTGTTCACCAATAACATCATCGTGCGCTTCCATGCCAACTTGGAAATGGACGGCGATGAGATCATCACAATTGTCTGCCGTTATCCACCGCCAGTGCCCTCACTGCCACCTGCTTTGCCAGCGCCCATGTAAGTTAAGAGAGGGGTTTAGTAGCCATTGATGCGTCAATTATTGCCCACTTGTAGTCTGAATCCAATTGCCACGGGCTCTGTGCTGCAGCCGCCACTAAAGAGCATCCAGATACTCATGATCGTCTGCGCCATCATGTTTCTCACTTTGCTGCTACTCGGTCTGGCCGTCTCCTACTACTGCCTACGCAGCCGACCCATTCCAGTGGTGCGTCGCCTCCCCATGAGCATGGGCAGCGGCTCTGAGATCACCAAGTTGAGCGGCAGCAGTGTCGGTAATATCAGTGCCTTCGAGGGTGTCAAGATACCACGCGCCCATGCAGCCCTCCAGGCGGTTTACAGCTCATCAGGCAGCGAGGGAGCCCTTATACCCTCGGACTATCCCAGCGAATCACATTCGGAGATCGAAGAGATCGACACCAGATCACTGCCATTCAGCTCGGCGGGCAGTTTCGAGAATCGTGCCTTTGTCCAGGAGACTTCGAGCATCTACAGCGATCACTATGCCCCGGCCCAAGAAATGCCAGTGGCCAATGCGGCCATAACTCGTCACGTCCTGCCCCTACAGGAGGTGGTCCAGGGCTCACCCAAGTTTGATGTGCAGGTGCGGGTTAAGAAATCACCACCGCCACCCATACCCTCGCCCGTCACCTCCGACACAGAGAGTGTAGCCACCCTACGACCAGATCGCAATAATCTCTCAACCATCATGGAGGCCTACGAGGATCGCGAGAGCATTATGACCATGGATTCCCTGCCGCCTCAGGTAGAGACCATGCAGAGCCAGTTTACTTACGTGCCAGAACTGCATCCAGCTCCGCAACCACCCGCAGCTCCAGTTCTCCTAGCTGAACCCAAGTTCTCCGTCTACACACGCACGCATCACGAGGTAGTAGATGGCAGGCCCGAGACTTGGTCCGACTACACCGACGGCCCAGCTCCCAGTGAAATCACGGATCTTTCCTCGGAGGCGCCCGACACAAGCATTAATCGTGCGGTAGACTCCATGCACTACTACGAGGATGAGTACTTGCCAATCGAGACAGTGGTGGTGCCAAAGCCTCCACATGTCACTTCGCACACCGTCGATGATGTCTATCTGCGCACGGTCACCGAGAAGAAGACTATCGAGGATATCGAGAGCCACAAGCGTCGTGTCACTGAGTACAAGAGCAAGCCCAGGGCTCCGCTACCTCCTCCTCCGCCACCAGTAGATCCCAAGTTCGACGTGAAGGTGCGCAACTATCCCAGCGAGCGGGAGCAGCAACAATGGGAGAACTTCTCGGACATATCCAGTGCCTCAGGCCTTACGCTTACTCCCAAGATGGAGCGCAGCGAACTCAATATTCCACCCACTGAACCGCCAGCCCAGATACATGACAACAAGCTGAAATTAACCAGCCCTGAGCTCGTGGGCAACATGAAGCCCATTGAGATGCCGCCCCAGGACAAGGATGTGCCCAACTGGGATGTACTCATACGCATCCTGGAGGAGCCTGAGATGTCCGAGGCCGGTGCCGACGACGCCAGCTCTGTGCACATCAGCACCAACATCAGCTATGACGATCGAGCCAAATGGAAGGAGATCATTACCACCCAATCCTCGCTGCGCACCATGCTGACCGAGGCTGTGGTACGCGAAGACTTTGAGCGCATACGTCAAGACACGCGCTATGAACGCATGTTTGAGCCCCAGACCTGGGATGTCATCATACGCATCCTGGCGCCGCCCAGTGACGACGATGACGATGTGGAAATGCGTTTGCCGAAACGCGGCAAAAAGTCGCAGCAGCCGCAGCCATGGGACACGCGCTCGCGTCGCAGCTCTCTGCCCACTCTATACGAATACGACAGTGACGGAGGCTCCAGTGTGCGCACCATACGGAACGATGCTGGCCTGCCACTGCCAGGGGGACCACACAACGCACCCTTCTTTCAGCAGCAGCAGCGATCGCGGCGCAGCTCGCGCACATCATACCAGACGGATCACAATGACTTCCGCTCCATGTCCGAGGTGACGGTGGACTTTGGTAGGCCGCAGCCGGACCATTTGGACAATGTAAGCGATGCGAGCAGCTACTATCGCATGCAGTACTACGATGACGATGGGGACAGGCGCTCGTTCCACCGCTCTCTCAGTCATCCCTCGCTGGCACGCTCAGCCAGCGAGTTCACCGAGCACTGGACAGCACCCGATGATATTGCAGAGATCTCCTCGCCGGAAGGCACACCCCGCGCTCGTCGAGTGCGTCAGGTAAGCCGATCCTTGACACACCTTTCAGTCCCAAACTCTAGCGCGCAACTACTTTCAGCCCCTGGCCCTGACCTCTGGGCAAGCAGTAGGAGAACAACGGATACTGGCCCAAACCCAAACACAGAGTGAATATGTGGAAACGCATCGAAGCAGCGTCTATCATGCCGAAAATGAACTGCCCCGACCACAGCGCAAGTGGTAATAGAATAACCGATTGAGTCACTTTTATACATATATCTTTTTTTTGCGTAACACTTGATCTAATGCGTTATGGGACGGGTTACAGGAATACCCTTGATAATTTTCTATGCAAATCTTAGATCAATAAGTACATAAATCCTTACAACAATTAACAAACGTGCCAATTACAATTGCCTGACATAAATACTTACTATATTTAAACTGAATGACAGCACTTCTCGAATGCAATGTCAGTGGAAAATTGTATGGAAATTGCCTATTTCCGTTTTCATCTAAAATGTTAGCTGAAATCCGCCAGAAGAATAATCAAGTCATTAGCAAAATGAATGCTGATCGAGTTGGATCAGCTAACTCTTTTCTATGTATAAAATATATAAATTAATTGTATATGAAATTATGCTGCCCTTTTCTACGATCGAATTCAAGTATAACGGTTGCGGTCACAAAAGCGAAATCCAGATGTAGGCCCTTTACTTTTGCATGTCCTTCAAAGTTCTAGTTACATATGTAAATATACAAAAGTTGAAAAGCAACTCACCCTTTGAAAGGGTTTCTTAACTGCCACTCACAAATATTGAATGCAAAAAGAAAAACCAAATGATCTTCTGATAGATTCACTGGTCTTAATTAAAAGTATTACTACAAAATAGCTAGACATACAGATGCAGCATCTAAAATTTGCAACATTTTCCTAGTACGCGACAGATGATACATATATGGGGCTTCCAAGTGTCGAATACAGTGTGTTTTTTTGTTTTTTTTTTGTTTGAAAAGCTTACTCGCGTTTCATAATCGAATACTAATCCGTCCAATGTACTTATACATATTTTAGAATAATCAATGTCCACAAAATATATAAAAAAAATGATACATGTATCCATGAGATATTATTAAATTAGCTACTACTTAGTAAGTCCATCCTAACAGAATATCTAAATAAAGCTGAATAAAAATAAATGCATATATCTACTACTACTAACAAATCTGTCAATGTTTTTGTTAATCATTATAGAAGATATCCAGCAAAGTTTTTTCTATTGCAGAAGATAAGAATGTGATTCTTCTAGTAGGTATCACTTTACTCTAATGATATCGCATTGGTCATCCGAACTCTCTTGGGAAACACGTGTATCATTCAGCGACACTTCTGGGCGTTGAGAAAACGTGACTTCTGGGAAAGGGACATAAAGATTCTTCTGAGAAATAAGAAAAAGAGGTTCCGTCTATGCTACAAAAAAAAAACACGATTCTTTCTGGGGTTAAGAAAACGCTTCTTTCTGGAGATAAGAAAACGTTTCTTCTTAACGTTACGAGAAACTTCTGAAAATCAATGAACTATAGCGTAAGTTTTGCTTTCAGCGTTATAAGAGCGCAGCATTTCTGCGTAAGTTGGCATTTTTCAATGACTTCAAGGTTTCAAGTTTTCAGTTTTAATTTAGCTTTTGCATTGTTCAATGAACTAAATGGTGGGTCAAAAAAGTCACCCTATTGGAAGATGCTCTTATTTTTACAAATAGCCGCCAAAGTCAGATCTGTTTTGACACTTGTGGACTAGACAGATGTAAAATAAAAGTGAACAAGCCTTAAATCGATAAACTCCCCAAGAAAATCATTTCCACCTCATTTCCGCCCGATTTAACCGTTCCAGACTTTTTTTGTGGGGTTTTTTGAAATCCCGTGCTTACGTAACCAAGACCGAGACCTTGGAATCCCTCAAGGACAACATTTGACACGAGTGCGAGAATCTGCAGCCCGAAGTTCTTGCCGAAGTGATGAAAAATGCCATAAAACGAGCCCGTATGGCAATCAATTGTAACGGCGCCCATTTGGCCGTTATCATCTTCTCGAAATAACCAATAAAATTCTAAAGGTTCAAATAAATATAATCAAAAATCAGAATATTCGTTTTTTATTTAGAAAAAAAAATGAAAGCCAAACAACATCGGATGACTTCTTTTGACCCACCCTGTATCTACTCTGGGATGTCCCATATCTCTGGGCCGTCTAGTTTAAACTTTCTTCGTCAATATGACGGTTTTGAATTCTTGGTTTCAAAACTTATACAAGAAATATGTCTGAAATTTGGCTATATTTTTATTGTTAGCGATTTCTAATTCATCTAATTTTTAGTTTCAAGTTGAATTCTTCTTATGTCCATGTAGGTAAAATCACAGATACGTATAAATCTGATATCATCCCTTATACAATAAATGCTCTCCCCCTGTTTTTAGAGTTATATAAAATAGTTTTTTTTATAGATTTGATTAGGGTATTTTATAAACACAATAAATAATATGAAAGAAAGCCGTACGGTACTGTACGTTCTTTCCAGAGATAACGAGAGATTTGATTTACATGTATGTATGCGTGTATGTTGTACGAGTATGTATGAGTTTTTTTGTTTGTTTGCAAATGCCAAGGCTCTACCAATCGTCTTCAACATTATTCGATATTTCCAGTCGGAAGGATGTCTTGAAATCCTGGAGTTTGCGGCGACAATTTCTGCTCAATGGATTGTTACGCAGATCCACTAAGGCCAAGCAGTCGCTAGTGATCGCCTCATCAGTGTCGATCTCTGTAAAATATAAAACAATAGTAGATTGTGGAATAATTCAGCGTATGTTATTGGCTGGGAGACCTTACCCAAAATGGCATTGTGTTGTGCATCCAGATTGGCTAGACTCTTTAATTTGAAGACAACCTGGGGCAATACCATGAACGAATTGTGCGAAATATTTAGCCTAGTTAATGCATTCAGATTGGCAAACTCATCGGGCAGCCTCGATAGTTGATTGAATGAAAGATTGAGATCTGTGAATTGGCCAGAATTAAGAACAATTGGAGCTTATGGCGTTGATACCCACCTGTAAGGCCACTGAACTTAACGGAAAATTTTGGTGATACTTTCTTGAGAACATTGCCACTGAGGTTGCAGGTCTGAAGTTCTGTGTTGCGCATCAGGTGATAAACTGCATCTGGTATTTGCATTAGCTCACATTGTGAGAGATCTGCAAAAAGAAGTTAAAAAAAGAAGAGAAAAAAGCTTATTTGAATTTTTTTTTAGTTAAGTAAAAGCTTATATCAAACTCAATACAGTGTGTCTAAAAAGTATTGTTACAGCTGTTTTTTATACCCTTGCAGAGGGTATTAAAAAATTGTCCGGATGTTTGTAACGCTTAGAAAGAAGCATCTTAGGCCACATAAGGTATATATACTCTTGATCAGCATGAGCTGAGTTGATTTAGCCCTGTCCGTCTGCCCGTCTGTCCATCTGTCTGTTTCTTTCTCTTAGTACTTAAACCCTGCACATTTGTCGGAATCGGCCGGATTGGATGACTATAGCAAATGGATTTCATAGGAACGATCGGTCGAAAAACATGTGGAAACGCCTTCAAACTTCGAATTTCTTCATTTTGCTATGCTTTTCCATGATTCCACTAAGTTTGGTCGATCTCGGTATAGCTGTCATATAATAGTATAGTCTGAAAAATAGTCTTAGTTAGAAAATCTTTTTTGTTTTCAATGGAAATGACTTTAAAAGTGGCATTTATTTATTTGTTAAGCTTTCACACAATTCTACAAAGTTTTGTCAAAATCGGATAACTATTGCATATAGCTGCACTAAACTAGTTTGAAAAACAAGAAAGAAAGTCGGTCAAGCCCGACTATAACATACTCTGTACCAGTGAAGTGCTGCCCATCACCGTTGCGACCGGTGCTGCCCATAATTGTTTGTTTTCATTATTACTCGACAACCGTTCACCGATCTCTACCATTACTTTGGCGGATCGACTATAAATCCTAATTACTAATGTGTCCAGAAGGAACGAACCTTCTATCTATAAAACTGTGGGAGATATATGTTTTTCTCTTCTCTTACCATCTCTGAGATCTGTGCTGAGGCTTTTGCTCAAATTTATTATACTCTATGTACCTTTGGTACAGAGTATAATTAGTTCTACTGAGAAAAACCTTTTTTTTAATGGAAGCATTGGCATATACTTATTTTATAGACTTTTACACAATTCTGCAAACGTTAAACCAAATGGAAATGGAAACCAGTGGAATCGCCTCAAAATTTTGTAATTGTTAGATTGTTATGCTTTTCCATGATTCCACAAAATTAGTTCGAAAGGCAGTTGCTGACTGCAGTTTTTTACATTATGTGGCCTTTTCCAAACATTTTTTTGACTTACTGTATGCACACACATGTACGTATGTACATACGAATAAATGGTTATGTACGACTCTCCCTTACCTAAATGTGAGTTCTCGGTAGCATTTTCGCAACGTTCGATCACTTTTACCACCAAATGAGCCATGATCGTGCCGTGTTATTCAATTGAAACCAGTAGGATATAAAGCACGTGATTGAATCGCACTCGACTATATATAATTAAGCATGTTCTTGGGGTATGTAGGGGTATATGGCACAATGCTGAAGAGACTTTCTTGAGCGAACTGATACAACTAGGCGGCAGTCAGCATAATAATGGCCTTAAAAAGCTTACAGCTTTCATATTCGTATTGATATTATCATGCTGTTAGAAAGCTTCCGGCCTGCGCAGCGTAAGCTCTGAGCGAGCTTCAGTATCTGAGCTTATGCTAGCTTTCTCTGAGTATTTATTCTCCATATAAATATTCTCTTGCTTTCTCTGAGTCATGATGCATACAAGAACAGAGCGCCGCAGAAGGCGATTTGTTTATTTCGTGGAAAAATGCAATGTAGGCCCCCTGCCTCGAGGAAATTTGAATGTCAAAATCAAAAGAAACTTTGCGTTGAATTCCAGTTGAAGCTTTATAAATAAATTGTTCCTAGGTCGCTGTGTGAAATTCCACAACGCTGACTCTGAATTATGATATACTTCTTTCCCTCTTTAAGAAGTTTTGGTGGTAGCTTGCTAAAATCGGCTGGAAAAGTATTTTGAAATTGAATTTATTAAGCGAAAATCCAATTTACTTTTGAGGAATCCAAAATATCGCTGTCTAGCTGATTAAAAAAGAAAGCATTTGGATCACCCTAGTAAAAACCTATTGTTCCCGCTAAAAAGTTTTATGGTTTCTTCCTTAGTGGTCCAGTTAATTAGACATAAAATAAGTTGGTTTTCGTCGAGCCCTTATCATATTATAGCTTCTTCTCCAAACAACCAAACCAGTTGTAAAAATAGGTGAATGTTAATTTCGGCTCGGCCAAAGTTTTGTGTACTCCTGCAGTCTCCATTGAAAACAAAAAGATTTTCTAACTAAGACTACTTTCCGGACATTACATTTTTGAGGGAGCTATACTATATACATAGATGTCCGACGTCGACCAAACTTAGTGAAATCATAAAAGCATATCAAACTAACAATTACGAAATTTGGAGGCGTTTCTATTTAAAACAAAAAAGGTTTCTCGCTAGAACTTCTTTTTCAACCGATTATTTGTACTGCAGCTATGTACATATATGCTGTCATCCGATTTTGACAAAACTTTGTAAAATTGTGTAAAAGTATATAAAATAAGTATATACCTATGATAAGGACGTTTCCCTTCATACCAAAAAGTTTTTCTCCCAAGAACTAGTTTTTCGACCGATCGTTCCCATGGCAGCTTTACGCTATAGTCATCCGATTTTGACAAAACTTTGTAGAATTGTGTGAAAGAATGCCAAATAAATAAATGCCAGCTTTAAGGACGTTTCCATTGAAAACAAAAAAGTTTTTTAACTAAGACTACTTTTCAGACAATACTTTTCTATGACAGCTACACTATATATTTGTCCGATTTCGACCAAACTTAGTGGAATCATGGGAAAGCATAGTAAACCAAGAAATACGAAGTTTGGAGCTGTTACCATTGAAAACAAAAAAGTTTTTCTTACTAAAACTAGTATTTCGGCCGATCGTTCCCATGACAGCTATATGCTATAGTCTTCCGATTCGGCCAGTTCCGACAAATGTGCAGAGTTTTAGTGCTTAAAATGTGATCTGCCTTTTCTTAGAAATTAAACTTACTACATTTTTTTGAAGATTTGAATGCCCAAGAAGTCAGCTAGTATGCAGTACTCCACATTTTAAAAAAAAGTTTTAATTTAATATTAAAAAACTATTTTTTTTAGCTATTTTGAATGGGTTTAATTTTTGTGCAAGTAAGAGCATCGAATTGATTTTATTATCGATGTGGTGACAACTCTGTCTCCAGAGCAAACAATAATATCATGACGAAAACATTTTCGAAACCATTTTAGAAAAGTGAAAGCGTAGCCAAATCGGTCGGTTTGTGGGAACATTAAAATGTGGTTATTGTATCCATTAAAAATGAAAGGAAACATTTCCGATCTCATACAAAAATTAAGGTACAGGAAAAATAGAGCATTTCTTAGTTGGATCAAGAGGATGATCGATGTCAGAGGCAGGGTAAGAATGAAAATTCTTGGTGCAAAAGATTCGGGATATTTCTAGTTCGAAAACTCTTGATCAGAGAGGGAATTTTCGATTCCGAATTTGAGTACAAATAATTCTTAAGTCAAGCAGAAGAATTCTCGAATCAAGAGCAATCAAGATTAACATTTTTGAATAAAGAACTGCTCTGAGCTCAATAGTTTCCCACAGAGAAAAATTCTGAGGGAGCGTTCAACGCAACTCACTCCTTTCAGTTACTTATGCTTGCTCCCTACCCATTAAAATCCCAGCAAAAGAGCATTTCCGTTCGAAAATTCTTGATCCAATAGCGAATTTTCGCTGCCGTATCTCTTGATCCAAGAGCTTTAGAGCTCGATCTAAGTACGAAAGAATCAAGAGCTACCGAGATTGCTTATTTTTGAATCAAGAGCTTGAACTGCTCTTCGCACAATAGTTTCCCCTCACACGACAAAGGGTTCAACCAAAGACTATAACTCAACAAGATGCGCAACGGCCTTACAAGTGAATGCCAGGAAAACAGGAAATTTTACATATGTGCTCTGTGTGTGTCCAAAGATTGTTGTGCATGTGTAAAATAAGAGGTGCACATTGAAATTTCCCCTCGCCATTCACTGGTTACTCATCTTCTTGAGTTCTTAAGTCTTTGGTTTAACTCAACTCTCTTCGCTCAGTTACTTGACTGAGATTCAGTTTCTAACTGAGTTGTTCTACGTTCTTCGCTGTTTAACGTTCAATTCATTCTGTTCCTATCTCTCATTGAAGCTAGAACCAAAACAAACCCGCAAAATGAAAATAAAATTAATCAACAAAGCCTGAACTTTGTCTTATCAAAATTCCGCAATTCTGCAGAAAACGATTCTTTGATGAGTGCGTATGATGGGTGAGTACAGCAATTGGCCTTAAATTATCAAAAATTAAACAACTATTAGTCAAGTAAAAGGTAATTTCGGCATTCATTTCAATTTCGATTCGCGGTGACGCACTTAACAAATTGTTGCACCCCATGTGTGGTTGGGTTGGGGGAGGAGAGAACTCAGTGCGCAATAACTGAAATTGGCTGTTGGCCAATTGGCTGCGTATTGTTATGAAAATTAATTCTTGTTTTTGTTATTATTAATTTACGACTTACAAACTGCGCCTCTACAATCTTCAAATATAATGATCTTACGGTTACCCGAAAGTATGCTTTACTTACCCAGCTCATGATTCTCTTTGGCATCCTCACAGCGGCGCACTACCCTGATAACTCCGTTTCCGGCTATGGGCGAGAATGTGCGTATGCCACCGATACGGGCTATGTGTGGTGGTATGTGTGGATCATCTGTATTAAAGGCATCCTCCCCCTCCAGTGTGACTTCATTGCTGGCATTAGTGGATGCGTTCGAATCGGGATTGTTGTTGTTATTTGGATTGTTGTTGCCATTTGAATGATCATCGCCACCGCCGCCGTTGCCATTCTTATTGGCCAAATTTGTGATATCGTTGCCAAAGGGCCGCATCTTTATCAGATTTCTGTCTGTCACACGTTTTGATTACTATGTCTTTTGTTAATTTTTTTTGCTCACTGCAGAAATTCACTCAAAAAAATAATTCAAATGGTTTCGATTTGCTGATTTTCTTTATTAATTGTTTAAAACGCGTTTTCTTCCCACAAGCAACCGAACGTGACTCTCCTGCGCATTGAAATATTGAAAATGCTTTTTACTTTCGGTTTTTATAGCACGGAAGAAGAAAGAAAAACTGCGCATAACAAAACAAATGAAAAATAAAATGCCAAGAAAAACAAAACCAAGACAAGAGAAAAAAATAATAACACAAATTGGCATTGCGCAAAAGTAGGCCGAAGCTTCGATACGCTTACGGAAATGTGTACGAAATGCAATCACGAAAATCAAGACATCACGCAAACCTAAATCAGCCAACTTTGAGTATACATTTAAATTCTTTTAAATTTGTGAACGAGTTTTTGGGAGCGAAAGATTCCATATTGACCGAAAGCAGACATTAATTTTAAGTTTCAAAATCAAAACGAGAGCGTAAGTTAAACTCGGTCCTGCCCGACTTCGATATACACGTTACTTGGGGATATTAATGTTGTAAAGCCTTCCCTTAGGTTAGTTAACAGAGCATTAACATTAATGAGAACATTTCCACATTATGTATGCAAATAACGCATGACGCGCAAAAAAGTATGCAACTTTTTTATAACGTTTATAACTCTGTCGTTTTTTATCCCATCTTTTCAGAGATTGTAGATATTGGGCACATACACTAAACTGCAAAATATAAGCTTGATATCTTCAAAATTGTAGGAGTTATTTAAAATTTTTAATTGTAATTGTCAAAATTTTTAGTTGATCTGCGCAGGGACAATAGGAGTCTACATACAAATTTTGGAGGCTCTAGCTTTTCTAGTCTCCGAGATCTTGTTGGTCATACAGACAAACGGACATGGCTATATTGACTCGTCTGTTGATGCTGATCAAGAACATATATACTTTATCGGCGATGCTTCCTTTTGCCTGTTACATACATTTGCACGACTTTAGTATACCCTTTTTATTCTACGAGTAACGGGTATAAATAAGGTGAAGTTAACTTCGGCTCGGCCGAAGTTTTGTATACCCTTTTAATGGAAAACAAAACAGTTTTTCTAACAAAGACTACTTTTCGGACATTACTTTTCTAAGGGAGCTATACTATATAGATGTCTGATTTAAGCCAAACTTAGTGGAATCATAGAAAATCATAACAAACTAACAATTCAAAATTTGGAGGCGATTCTATTTGAAACAAAGAAACTTTTTCTCACTTAAACTTCTTTATCGATCGTTAATTCGTACAGTTGTATGCTATTGTCATCCGATTTTGACAAAGCTTTGTAAAAATGTTTAAAAGTATATAAATTAAGTGTATGCCAATGATAAGGGCGTTTTCATTACAAAGAAAAAATTTTTTCTCACTAGAACTAGTTTTTGGACCGATCGTTCCTATGGTAGCTATATGCTATAGTCATCCGCTTTCGACCAAACTTAGTGAAATCATGGGAAGAATAGTAAACTAAGAAATACTTACTTTGGAGGCGTTTCCATTAAAAACAAAAAAGTTTTTCTCACCAAGACTAGTTTTGTCGACCGATCGTATGACAGCTATATGCTATAGTCATCCGATCTGGCCGGTTCCTTTGTACCAAAGGATTTCGCGCAAAGTTTGGTGAAGATGGCTTTTAAACTGACGGAGGAGATAGCATAGAAACACCCGGACGAACAGGGCTAAATCAACTCAGCTCGTCATGCTGATCAAGAATATATATACTTTATGTGGTCGGAGATGCTGCCTTCTATGCGTTACAAACATCCGGATAGTTTTAAAATACCCTCTGCAAGGGTATAAAAAACAATGCTCCTACGGGGGTTTGAACCCAATGCTAAAAATACCTTAAAAAACTATAAAAATAAAAAAAAACACAGTGATTTGAGCCCTCGACCTCAACGTTCTAGAGAAAAAACAGCCCTTTTCTGAGCTAAATGCCTGAATTTCAAATTCGTTTCAAAATGGCAGAGCAACGAGTAGTTTGGTGGTGATGGCTGTGACGGCGGTGTCAGCGGTTGTTGCAGTGTTTGAGGTCCTGATGTCCTGATCCGCACACAGTAAAATAGGAGTGGTGGTGTTGTTGGGGGGTGTGTGTGTTCGCACTAAAGTAAGGTATTACAGCGAAGCTTCTGTTATTAATAGAAGATTGTCCCGAAAATTTACTAGGAACCTAGGATCTAGGCATCATTTGTGCTCATAAAGTTCGCTTCAACTTGCGAATCTTTACCCTTACCCAATTTAAACTTACTAAAAACCCCATGGACTTTCTCATGTATTAAGGGTATCGTTGCATGGTACGAAAATGTCTTGTCATTGTGAGAGCAATACCCTCAGTTATAAACAGTCTTTCTCTTGGCCCGTTTGGCGCGTTCTACCCGGAGGAAAAATGTAAAAGTTCAATGCAAAGAGCGATAGAGAGAAAGGAAAAAGCCATGACAGAGCGAGAGAGAGAGGCTCCCGCAGTACTTATAGATCCGACTTTTACGCATCTGCTCTGTTCACATACCGGAACTGCTTATAGTCAAAATTTTCCGCACACTTGTCAGTCATACTTATAGAATAGATAAAATATATACACGTCTATATCTACAATATGTTTATGGATGTAAACATTTTGCGTTGACAAAGGCATGACCAGTCTCACTGTGGGCAAGGACAAATATGTAAGGCCGTTCCAGTAATTTACTTGTATACAAATGTGTGTGTTCTGTGTACACAATTCAGATCATTAGAGCGAAAATAGCTTTTCGAGCTTTGGCATTTGATGAACAATGCCACTCAAAAAGCTAATACCCAAAGTTGACTCACCAAGCTTGAGCTTTTGACTTGGTCTAAACAGCTTTGGCACTTGTTGCAGTTGATAAAAATCATATTAAGCCTAAGGGAAGTTCATATGGTTACCTATCGAACGACTTAACACTGATTCATGAAACATTTTGAAAGCACTTATTCCATTAAGGTAGAAAGCCTCAAAACATGTGTTTTAAGCGCAACAACCGGCGCTTCAGGCATCTAAAAAAACGTTGACCTTGTGACTTTTTTGAGTAAGCGGGATTAAATACAAGCCATTTCTGATTCCTCGCACCTGCAAAGCCATAATGATAGTAAAAAGGAACGGCACAAGAGTTTAAAACCGTTGGAAAGTCTTAGGTACGATCGTATTGTAGGTATATTAAACAAATTGGTATAGTTTTTTAGTCTATTTATACCCGTTACTCGAAAAGTAAAAATAGGGGAAAGTAACCTTCGGCTCGGCCGAAGTTTAGTAGTCCTTGCAGCCTCCATTGAAAACAAAAGGTTTTCGTAGCAAAGACTACTTCTTGGACCTTACTTTTTATAGTGGGAATTTGGAAAGCATAACAAACTAACAACTACGAAATTTGAAGGGGATTCCATTTAAATCAAAAAAGTTTTTCTTACTACATCTTCTTTTTCGACCGATCATTCGTACTGCTGCTACACTGAACCAAAAAATTAATCCATTCGGGATCAACTCTATCCAAGACGCGTTTAATAATGGGTTGTTCTCGAAATGGCGTAAATTGAACGCATCTGGGATCAACACTTTGATCCCGGTTTTTGTCTTGCCGGGCTTAAAGTGATCCTTTCCGAGATAAATTTCAAAATACTTTAAAAAACGAGGGGGATGGGGGGATACCTTATTCCTCACTGTGACTTGGGCTTGTTTTCTGTAGACTTAGAACGAATTTTTTTATTCTCTGTACCAGAGGTAAACAGAGTATATTAAGTTTGCGCAATAGTATGTAACAGCCAGAAAGAAGAATCTCTGACCCCATAAAGTGTATATATAATCTTGATCAGCATCAACATCCTAGGCGATATAGCCATGCCTGTCTGCCAGTCCGTATAAACGCTGAGATCTCAGAGATGGTACGAGATAGAGGTTTGACGTCTATGGGACAAAACCATCTTATACTTGCAGGCAGATCGAGTTTATTTTCAATTTTTGCCACGCTCCCTCCCGCCCCAGCAATTTGGAAAAAACGTCATATCTCCCACAGTTTAATAGATAGATGGTTTGGCAATAGCAAACCTACCAGGTAGGCAAATTTACAGATGAGGAACAAATTTGCATTAGATCGTAGAGCCTGGTGCGGACCGAAGGGTGAGAATAAATGGAGTAATATCCTCTGGAGTGACGAAACCAAAATATATTTATTTGGAAATGATGCCAAAAAGAATGTTCGTCGTCCGAAAGGCAAAGAATTTAATCCCAAGTAAACATATAAAAATCGACCTTGGCCAAGCTTGACTGCACTTCGCTGACTGGTCTTAATTTCACCAACAGAAAATCACTCTTTGAATGCAGTTTTAAAATATTTATTCGTCACAACAAGTTGAAACTCTAGAGATATCGTTAATATTTTTTGCTTTGTTTCGGATTTGTATACTCAACATTGAATCGTAACTATGTATATACAAAATTTGGTTTCTTAGTTCTTTTTTTGTTTTGGTTAAAACCGACAAATATAGCGTAGAATTTGATCGGAACAAACGGCTAAAAAAATACGAAGTATTTGGTAATTAAGTATGAGATAACACGAATTAAAAAAAAAAATGCCCATAGGTTCACTAACACATTTCCAGTCTACCACTTAAAAGTACAAGTACATAAGCTGGATCTACTGCAGCACCACACCCTGGGCATGCTGTAGACCTGTGCATAAGTACAACATAATAATGCTTAGGGCCTGTACTCGTTCGTCGGACTTGTTCTCAACGCTAATCATGCCGGACTTCCAAGACGTGGATTCGGTGGCCCTTTCAGCCTCATTCATTTGTGTATAGCCCTCAGTTTCTGCATCCAGAGCAATCTTTAATTTTGTAAGCTTGGGGGAGAAAAGTTAGGCATTGTGGTTGCTTGACAAATCACTTTAACTTACCAGATCATTTATTTTAGCTACCCGCTCATCGGGTGATAGACTTGTATAAAGATGCTTGCTAGAGCTTTTGGCCAGATTCATCAAATCCTCACTTCGTGAATGCCTAATTATGGGTTCGGTGATGTCAATAACCTGTTCGAGACTTAAAACAGTGCATTCCGCTGGCAAGGCCTCTAAATGCTGAGTGACCCGGCCAAAGGGATTTTGTTGGGGAATGGTGGGCGTGGCGTCCTCGGTTATGGAGGACTTTCTAGATTTTGAAAACATGATTCATTTCAAGAATGCGGAGATTCCTAGACAAACTTACCGTGATGGCGTATGCTGCGGACTGGGCGGCAGGCTTTTGGAATTCATGGGCTGGCCACTGCCTGTCAGTGATGACACAATACCTGGTATATCCAAATTGCTAGCCTGACGCTTGATACCCTGTGCCAATAAGCCCGTCAGGCTGGATCTATGCACATCCAGATTAGCCTGTGGCTGTTCTCCACTCACTGTTACAGCTGTCTCCTCCAGCATTGCAGGCCTGGTGGCCTCAATGAGTTCCAAATTTTCTGGCTCTGTAATGGTGAACTCTGGTTTGGTGGACGGCGGAACTGCTGTTGCCGCCGCTGACATGGAACAATCGACCGGCCCACAGACCGTGGCATTCTGACACTTGGCTATACATTTCTTATGGCAAGACATGGAGCAATCCTGACACTGCATGGCATCCTTTAGCCATATCTTTTTGCCACAAAAGTCACACTGAGTGGCGCGATGGAAGTGCGTGCGTATAAAGTTGTGGGCTCTGGGAGCGGTCGAGGAACCACTGGAAATGCCACTTTCCGCCAGGGTGCTGGTAGATTTTAGCGATACTGTATCGGAAGGGTTATCATCCAGTAGTTTATCACTGGTCGTCGAGTAGCTTCTAAATGGGAGAAGGAGAAAAAACTTGGTAGCACATAGGAAGAAAAAAATGTGATGTTTTTTCATTAGATTTTTTTTTAGCATTTCCCAAAACTTTTTCCCATAACTCGTCAATAACCGTCAACCTGGGAGGAACCCCGCTCTAAGAAGTGAAGTGTTTCGGTGCAGTCGTTCACTGGGTTGGCTTACCGGCTGAAATAAGCGGTTCGGTTATGGTTTGATTCGTGAAGAAGTGGTTGGTAGGTGTTGGCCGTTCTGTACGGCCAAATAGGTATGGCAGAAGGGATGAGACGGCCAAGTTGGATCTAGCCAAAAAGTGAAGTCCCCTGCTGTGGGTGGATGGTGTCCAACCGATATGGCGATGGACACTGCATTCGATGTTGTTGTGGTAATACTCGGGAAGTTTCTTGTTGAAGTTGCAAGTGTTGACATCCCATTGACTGGGGTTGGCCATCCTTGGGCAGTGTACTGTCTACTTCCGGGACGAAGACCCGATTGTTGCTGCTGCTGCCAAACTGGTATGGCGGCGGCTGTTGATGTTGTTTTTGATGCAAGGTTTGTTGTAGAAGAAGAGTTTCCCAAGTGTGGTCTGGCCACGGTTCCAATAAAAGGCAGGAGCTTCAAACACTTATGCGACTTCAATGTGCGCTGGTTTCATTTCAAGAGGAATCTAGCTTCAGTATCTGCTCATTTTCGACTTTTGTCGACGATGTAGCAGAGACTATTAGCAATCTGTTGCAAAAACTTAGGGAAGTTAAGGAAATCTCAATTCCCAAACCAGTATCTGACGCAGATGAGTTTTACGAAAAACTTTACACTGACACAACCCAAAGGCAACCCGATGGCCGCTAAATGGTACGCTTACCTTCAAATCTGAATTCCCAGAGGGCATATAACTTGGTACATCACGCACGTTCGCAATGTCCCTATATCTCCGGATGCAAAAAACTTTGGATACCGACACCCCTCTTAAGTCCCAATACAATCACGTTTTAGCAGGACACGTCTCTCATGCACATGTCAGAAAGTAGCCCCAAGGAGATCATAGTCGATCATAAATACTTTTCCTCTTATCAGCCACACCATGCAGTTATCCGACCAGAAAGCAAATCATCTTAATAAGAATCGTTTTCAATGCTTCTCGACGCTCTTCGTTGGGCCAATCGATAAACGATGTCTTGCACAAAGGCTCTACCCTACAGGGTGATTTATTTGGAACTCTGCTTAATTGGAGAATGTACCAATTCGTATTCAATGGAGATATCGAAAAAAATGTACCGCAAAATTCTCTTACAGCCCGATGATCGCTCTTTTCAACGAGTTTTGTTTAGTCCCAAAAATAGTGTTCTCATGAGAGACTTTAAACTGACCACCGTTACGTTTGGAGTTAATTGCGCATCCTATCTTGCAATTAGAATTCTCCTGCAGTTAGCTCAAGACTGCGAAAACTACTAACCAGTCGCTTCCAAAATTCTCCGTCGTAAAATTTATGTGGATGACGTTCTCTCCGGAGATTACACGCTGGAAGGCTGGGTTACGCCAATCATAGTCCAAGCCAAACTTCTACTCCAATCTCTCTAGTTAGAACGCCTGGAGTTAGCGAAACACACGCTCACTGAAACACAACTATCAAACATCAAGCTGTTTCTATGGTCTGACTCTGAGATTGTGCTAGCTTGGCTAGAAAAGCCTTCACATAGGTGGAAAACTTATGTCGCAAATCGCATATCTGCTATTCACTCAGATACACCCTATGCAATTTGTAGTCACGTCCAGTCAAAGGACAACCCAGCAGATTTTGGCACACGGATGCACCAGCTACGAACTGAGGGATTCCTCCTCTTTGTGGTGGGATGGCCCCAGTTGGCTAGCCTCTGCCAAAGATAACTGGCCTTTTCACGCATGCTAACGATGTTGACTAGTGCGACTAGTTTTCGTCTTACTCTAAAGACCTTAGAGCAACAGCTCGTATATTGGTTGGTGCCCAGCACATGTCGAAATCTCTAACAACATGACATCCCTTGTCAAACTTGCCAAAATCAGATTGGTAACCGCTGCACAACAGCAACACAATCCCGACGATTACTCAAAAATAAACCAATTTCCTCCTAAAGTTCCCTTAATACTTTGGATCCATTCTTGGACAAAGAAGGAACGTCACCCATTACTACTACCACCTACTCCCGCATTTTACACGTCGTATTTACAATTCGGTTTGGCTCAGAACCAGCTTACATATTTTCACGTCGTATTTACAATTCGGTTCGGCTCAGAACCAGCTTACATATTTTCACTGAGTACTGCACACATCATGGACAGAATAAAATGAAGCAGAAATAGTTTTGATCAAGTCAAATTTTGCACCCATCTGTCTAACAGCAGCACATTTACAGTACACTGTTAGTCGAGGGCTCATAAAATGTGTTTTTTCGATAGAGCGAACATACATAAGTGTTTTTGTTTATTTTTGTGGTGTAGCTTGAACGGAGAGAGTCAGTGCGAAAAGACGCAGTTTGATCGGTGGACTGAGGCGCATTTACAAAGGTGAGTTACTCATTTGTTCCCACCTTGTACACTTTAACCACATACCTGCATGGAGAAGGGGTCTTTGGATTGATCTTAGTGGCCATTTCATTGGGGTTACCCGTCCACGAGAAGCCAAATAGTATATCACCGAAACATAAGTTGGGATTAAATCCCGACTGATTGGAGAGTGTATGCAGCTTTCTATAAAAAAAGTAGAAGATAAGGAATTTTGGATTGGTTTTGGACCCTGCTCAACTTACATGGCCTGCAGACTGGCTGGATTGAGGGCTATCTGCTTTAGACACTGGCTTAGACTGGTCTCCGAGCACTCCACCAGTATCTGACAGATCTGTATGTTATGATAGCCAAGCAGTATGCTCTCACCCGCCGCACACTTCCCAAAGACACACACATTGAGGTAACGACTATTTGTATCCAAGTGGAAGCTACAGATATCATTCATGTGGATGAGAGGACTGAAGCTGCAGTCGATGGTCGAGTGCTGATAGAAATAATTAACCTCATCGGTAGGCTGGGAGACTAGATCGTCAGATTTGCTCTTCTCCTTCTCTTTATCCTTCTCCTTGTCCTTGTCAGCACTTTCGCGACTCATGGTCTTCTTAATGGCCTTGGCTATTAGATTGGACTTTTTGGGCGAATTGGTTGGCGTACTATTCACACTAGATTCGGTGGAATGAAGCAGGCGACTGGGCTTAACTATTAAGTGCTTAGAGACGGGACTGGATTCAACAGTCATTGCAGACGCTGCTGTTGTGGTAGCTGCCTCCTCCGTTTCCGTTTTGGGCATATCACACAACTCGTCATATTTCTCCAGATCCTCCAGTATGGCATCGTTGCGTATAATTCCGGGAATAATGCGTTCTATGCGCAAACTAAACACAGTGGCCTGCAGACTCTTCACCACTTTGGCTATTTGTTGTATGGTGGTTACCTGTCTGCCCTCAATGGCCACCAGTGTATCGCCAGCCAGCAGATTTGTCTTACAGGCCGGCGTATTGGGCAGCACTGACTCGATCTTGACCACCTGACTGGTGCTTTGCTTGAAGACAATGCCGATCTGTTGATTCTTGGCCTTGTGTATGAACACATCTAGCGATATCAACACATGACGACTATCCCGCTGATGGGCCTCAATAAAGGGCACCGGTGCCATGGTAATCGTACAGTAAGTATCCCCCGCACCCGGCCACGCCATCAGTCTTGATAGTTCAGCAATTTTGACGGTGAGCTCACCATTTGGCTGAATGTCACAGTCACCGACCTCCTCTTCGGCGGTCCAATGGAAGAAGGGCTTATATCGTAGCTTGTAGTTGGGTAACGTGTGTTTTCGACGCACCGCCTTGCGGATTTGATTTGAAATGAGATTCGTGATATTTGATTGCATTTGACGTCCCTGATATTTGGACTCAATATCGAGAATAAGCTCGGGATCACCCAAAAAGCTGAGGGACCAATGGGTATACGGTTTGCGCGTAAACTGTAGGCGTGCCATGCCAGATAATTGTTTGACTGGAAAGGAAATTAAAAAAAATTAGCCAAAAGTTATCGTCAGCACCACGAAGTTTGTATACACATGCAGGTTGTATGACTGTTTTAAATTTTCTAAGAACCTCAAAAATACCGAGCTACAGTGTACGCTGTAGAGCAGTTCGCATATAGCACTTCCTCCGACTTGGTTTTCCTCGGGGACCCGAAAAATTTGAAGATATGGTCGTGTGTCTCAGCGGCTAGTGTGCGCTACCGCTGTGCAAGAGGTCATGGGTTCGATCCCGCCTCGGAACATCTAATGAAAAGTTTTTTCTTTAAATAAACTTTACACCCGGTCACCCCTCTCTGCTGTTGGCGCCAGCTTTGTAGTAATTAGCCACGCAAAAGCTTCTCAAACTGCCGTTCGGATTCGGCGTTAAACTGTAGGTCCCTTTCTCTTGTGCGAAAATTAGAAGTGCACAAGCCAAGAGATTGAGAGAAGCTCGGCCTTGGACCTCTGGGGCTGTGTCAAGCCATTTTACATTTTCCACAACTCGCGAATGGACCATCAGGTTTTATAGAATTTCGATAGCGACGAGAAGATTCTAGTTTATTATATTAAATGGTTTCAGAGACGTAATGCGATGGCTGATAAATGCGAGTTACAGATCTGGAACTTGAACCAGCACTGTTTACAAGTGGTTGCAGTATTCCTTATTATTATTAAAGTAATCTATATACTAATTTGTATTACAATCATGGACATGTAGCAATGCGTACTCAATTGTGGTCTTGAAGACAGACTACAAACTATTTACGGGTTTTGTTATCAAAAAGAATTTAGAATTACGATTGAGAATTACGGGAATTCATCAAATCTGTTATTATATCGCACTAGAATGACATTAAGTTTAATTGTAGTATTACTGTATTTGTCCTCTTTGGTCGTTTTCGCGATTTAACGATTCGTCAGTTACGGTGACGTCAGTTGTTTGCAATCATGGAACAGGGGTCGTTCGATAATCATGTTGTTGTAATTGGCATGCATAAATGCGGCTACGAAAAAGGTGGAATCTTTCGGATGTTGCGCCCACTAGAAATCAACCGAAACTTTGTGTATCGTACCGTAAAGGTATTTGAGGATACTGACGGAATGCACCCTGCGATGCCACAAGCCATCAAAGCCGTGCAAGATCGAATCCTTCGAAGTCCACTGCGCAAGCAGAAAGCCATGTCTCGCCAGATGAGTATCAGCAGGGACAGCATGTCGCTCATTATAAAACCTGACTTGGGACTCAGAGCGTACAAGAGACACAACGGCCACTTGCTCAGAGCAGCATAGAATCAAAAACGCAAGACAAAGTCGAAAGCATTGAGTCGCTAGTTCACGAACAATGCCCACAGATAAGCTCTGTACACTGGAGAGAAATTTTTCACCATTGTTTTGGTCACTGTTTTGGTTACTGTTTTAGTCACAGCTTTAGTCACTGTTTTGGTTACTGTTTTGGTCACTGTTTTGGCCACTGTTTCGGTCAGAGGTTTGGGCACTGTTTTGGTCATAGTTGTGGTCACAGTTTTGGACACTGTTTTGGTCACCTCATTCTGCACTGTTCTGGTCACTGTTTTAGTCACTGTTGAAGTCACAGTTTTTGTCACTGATTAGTTCTTTGATTTTGTCACTGATTTAGTCACTGTTTTGGTTACTGTTTATGTCATTTTTTGTAGGTACCTTTTAGCATAATGGAACCCTTCTTGCCCAGCACCATATCCGCATCAATTGAGGTGGAAAAGTTTCCTACATAGTTAATATCCAGCAACAAGTCTAAGTTCTCTATCCGCTGTTCATTTTCATCCAGTTCCACATTGTGTACCGACATCGATTTGATATCCGGAAATTGATCACCCAGTTCGAGCTCTTTAATCTGTTTCACAAGAGTCCAAATATTAGTTTTCTTCGCAGTGACATGTGTCATGGTCAGACGACTCACCGTTAGCTTGTCCAAGAGCTTGCCAGTTGTGGTTTTTGTTATCAGTTCATCCAACTCTATGGATAGCTTCCGATAGAACCACTTGCGCACTCGATTCGAGTTCTTAAACTCATGAAATAGAAATTGCATGACGAAATTCAATGAAAGCAAAGCCGACACACCCTGCAGACTATCCGGATGGCTCTCACAATTGTTGCCAGCGGAAGCACTGTTCAGATTGCGCGCCGTTTGTTTTATTTTCTTTTGTGGAGAAAAAGGCAGAAACATTAGTGCACCACTCGCAGGCGATCCACTAGCAACACTTACCAGAGGTAGCGTATACTTGGCATTCATCTGTTTCTGTTCTTCGGTCTCATTGGGCACATTCGAGAATTTGATGAATATTAAATACTGCAACAATATCATAACCACACCGCCAATCAGCAGGAAAATCAAACACAAGAGTAATATATTCGAAATGGGTATCTCCATCTCTGTGGACCTTGGACCGCGAGGATACGGTTATACCCTTCCGGGGGGACTCTTATGGGTTTCAGTCTTTGTTTGATTTTGCTTAATTAGATGCTAGATACATATATATGCATGTGTGTGCGCCAGTGCTAGCTAATCACTCCATCCATTGATATTAGGTGCCCTTGGCCTCTTCTGTGTTCAAAACGCGGTGCGAATTGTGTGTGAGTTGGGGAGGGGAAAAATTTGCTTTAGCTTGAATCTAAAACGCCAAACACTGGACAATTGTTCTAACTAATGTGTACGTGACCCAAAATCAATATGTACTCGCAGTGATAGCTGCGCACTGCGCATGACCCACAATCAGCTGGCTTGTGCTATGCGGGGGTGTGTCCCATAAGCAGCTGATGGAACATGCATACGAGGGTCTAATGAAATTTCACCTGTATGTATTTAATACCAAAGTCTACTCGACTATGATGTATCCTAGTAAAGAGAGTGGTCGTGTCCATGAAAAAGTTTGGAATTACCAGCTTAAATATGTCTAAATAAATCGTTCACTTACTCTAATTCTCAACTCAGTTCTTGTCCTTCAAATTCTGCCCAGATTCCAAAAAACTAAAACGTCAATAGTTTGCGTGGTAAGCTCATCACCTTGCATACCTACAGTGCTTGTTTTATGCAAGATGCTGTTGCTTTTACTGAAACTCTGAGGGAACCTTTCAAATCATGAGATACTTACTGATCGTTACTTCATTTATAGATCTGACCGCCCTTATGGTCGTGGAGGAGGAGTCCTAATTGCGGATGACGCCATTTGGCCGTCCCAGCAGATTCCATGTGACTTAACACCTAACATAGAATTCATTGCTGTAAAAATGTAGACACACGGTTCAAATATATTCCCCCTGCCTCTGACATAAATTTATTTGCTTCATGCTGAACACATCCAACGAATTCCGAGCTGGATGATCTTGATCGTTTGGTGGTCGTTGGGGATTTCAATATCCCACATATCTCTTGGGCTTCTTATGACTATTTCTACGAACTGGACCCAACTGCCTCTCACGAGTTTTGTAATCTTATGGCAGAGCAATCGCTTGGGCAGATTAATTCTTTCAGAAATAGTTTGGACAGACTCCTAGACCTTGTATTAATTACCGATGTTTCCAATTCAATGATATCCAGTATTCCGCATTTGTCGATTCCGGAGGACATTTATCACATTTATATGAGCTGGACATACCGAGCACAACTTCTCCCTCTATCCAACGCATACCATCATTTTGTTTTCGAAATGTTGATTTTCTCCGCCTTAACAAGGCTTCATCAAGGGTTGACTGGTCTTTCTTGGACGCATCTCATAATATTGAAAAAACCACTAACGCCTTTTATGATGCAATTTTCAAAGTTATTAATGAATTTGTGCCTCTTCGTATCCCTTCCCCTCCCACACGTGCGCCTCCATGGTTCACGAGAAGTTTACATTCTAAAACACATAAAAATTAAAAAAAAAACAGGATCCCGCGTGGATTTTCCAAACAATCGGTGGCGCGATCTAAGTTTATGGTTCTAAACTCTGAATGCTATAAGGACTACTCGGTCAGGTGTAAGTTGAGCTTTCAGGACGACCCAAAGATGTTCTACCATTTTGTTAATGCTAAAAGAAGATCCTCTCAGTTTCCGCCATTCCTTTCGTTAGATAATATAACAACAGATAAGAGCACTGATATTTCCAATCTATTTGCATCATTTTTTTAAGGATGCTACTCCGCATCGTCTAATAATTTTTTTCTCTTATTATTCTTATCCTGTGAGTAGCTCCAACAACATTGTATGCCCGGTAGTAGAAGCCGATATCTTGTTATCCAGCTTGCGTTCAATCAAGTCGACTTTAAGTCTTGGACCTGACAAAGTTCCCAGCTGTGTGTCAAATATAGTGCGGACTTCCCTTGTTTCCGCAACTTATCTCTTCAACTAGGAGATTTCGCTAGTCTTTGGACCAAAGTTAATCATTTCAAACTACAGGTGTTTTTCGAAACTATCGGACATTCCTTAGCTCTTTGAAAAAATCCTAACTTCCCAATTACAGCATTATTGTCGCTCGATAATATCCAAATCTCAACATGGTTTCATGAAGAAGCGCTCTATTTCTACAAATTTACTTGATTTTACTACCGTTGTGAACAACGGATTTGTCAGTAAGCAGCAGATCGACGTAGTTTATTCTGATTACAGCAAAGCTTTTGACTCGGTCAATCATGTGCTTTTAGTACATAAATTGGGTTTGCTCGGCTTCCCTCCAATCCTTCTCAACTGGATCAAGGCGTAATTAAGCAATCGTTCTCAATGCGTTGGTTTCAATCTAATCCACAAGGCAGTCATTTGGGGCTCTAATTATTTAACCATTTTATATCCTTGCAGAGGGTATTATAAAATTGTCCGGATGCTTGTAACGCATAGAAGGAAGCATCTCCGACCACATTAAGTATAAATATTCTTGATCAGCATGAAGAGCTGAGTTGATTTAGCACTGTCCGTCTATCCGTCCGTCTGTCAGTTTCTATGCTATTTCCTCTGTCAGTTTTAAAGCTATCTTCACCAAATTTAGCATGAAGTCTTTTGGTACATATACGCTGCACATTTGTCGGAACCGACCGGATCGGATGACTATAGCATATAGCTGTCATAGGAACGATCGGTCAAAAACTAGTTTTAGTGAGAAAAAAATTTTTTTTTCAATGGAAACGCCTCCAAACTTCGTATTTCTTAGTTTGCTATGCTTTCCTATTATTCCACCCAGTTTGGTTGAAAGCGGTCATAAAGTAGTCTTAGTTGGAAAAACTTTTTGGTTTTTAATAGATATGTTCTTAAAATTGACATTTACTTTGGTATTTGGTATACTTTTACACATTTATACAAAAAATTGGTCAAAATTGGAAGACTATAGCATATAGCTCCCACAGAAACGATCGGTCGAAAAACAAGTTTTAGTGTGAAAAACTTTTTTGTTTTCAATGGAGGCTTCAAGGGTATACAAAACTTCGGCCGAGCCCAAGTTAACTCTCCCCTATTTTTGTTTTTATTGGAGGCTGCGAGGGTAAACCAAACTTCGGCTGAGCCGAACATAACTTTCCCCTATTTTTAATTTTGTGGTGTTTTTAATGAGTTGTGCAGCCAAATACAAAATAACAGAATTACAACATTTTTATTTCGATTTTGTTCCAAAATTTAAAAAACAGGTTAAATTCAGTTGCCAAGACCAGAAGAGGGCATTAAAGAGCATTTCAAATAAAATTAGTTTTCGCTTGGTAAAAGCCATAGAGTACTATAAAAGCGATTTTTATGAAATGGATTGTTTTGAGTTATGACAGTGATGAAGTAACTAAGCGATGCATCGCGATATTTCGATTGTAAAGGTTACTGAATATGGCTGGATTAACATATCTTGAACCAGACGTGCTGGTGGATAACAAACAATTGATTTTATTTCGTACAATTGTTTTGCAATTTAAGTTTTAAGAATTGATATTTTAGAAATAATTGAAATTTTGTGGTTGTTGAAATAGTCTGAAATAATACCGCTCCGCAACTGCAAGTCTCTCTATGGGCAAGTCCCCAGTCTCATCAAATATTTCAAATAAAACACTTTCGTTATGCATTTAGGTTTGTAATTTTCTGGCATTCATTTGGTTTTGTTTTTTTAATTTTTTTTTTTATTATTTAATTCCTTTACTTTATGTAAAATAAGAAAGTATTAATAGTTTTTTTATTAACAAATTTGTTGAAGGCAGGTATTTATGTTATTATGTGTTAATGTGTGTATGTATGTATGTATTTCTTGTATATAAATTACAAGATGTCTTTATAATTACATATTAATTAATTAAACGTACTTCATCTTTCAATTATCTCTAGCACTTCTTATGAATTATGTATGTATATTTAAACTGCATCCATTTACTTAGTATATTCAGTTAAGATATTACTTTTATAGCTTTATGTATATGCATTATCATTACATTTTAGCCGTTACGATTTAAATTTGTCTATGTGTTAATTGTTATATATGTATGTATATTCGCTCCATCATTCCATCCCTCAGTTGATGCTTGTATAAAAGTCAGGACTACGTAAGATTTCTCATGTGACCACCTAAGCAGACGGTAAACAGAATAAATACCAGATAACAAACAAAAGAAGAGAAGATAGTAAGCTAAATACCGCATGAGGCAATTAACACTTGCTTATGGAATGGAGGGGTTTATTAGTAAGTAAGTAAGTAAGTATATTTCACCACATCTCCAGCTATAAGGTCAATATGGTATGAGAAAAGCAATTGGAAGAACAACCAAAGTCTGAAAGCAGCACAGCACTGTGTGGTAGGATGGGATTCTTTGGTGGATCCCTGCATCTGATGCACTTAAATAAAAATAGAGTTAGCAGCAGCGATATTAAATTTGAAAGCGTTTAGGCTATTTTTGAGCGAGAAAATAATGGAAATTTGTCAATAGTTTTTGTGAACCGGTTCCCATTAAAGTGGAAAGATATTAGTGAAATTGAAAAACAAAATCTAAAATAATTTGTACTTATATATTTTTTTTGGTCTATATATATTTGTTTGCACAAAGCCCAAAGGAAACTAATGAGAAATTATATATTTCAATGTCCCCGAAACTGAGTTCCAGGTTCCAGGTTTCGGTTCGTGACCCTGCAGGACTTAAAGTTGGGAACCGGGTTACATATAAAAACTTGGTAAATATAATATCAAAATTCCTAATTGTTTTTACATTTTAAACTGTTTCTTGGATTTTTAAGGTGAACTCTAATGGAAATGTATAAAAAAATTTCCTAACGTATAATTGAATGATGTACATATTATATCCTGGCCACAGGGACACATTGTTATGGTTTGTCGTTTCTTTTTGTTAAGTTGTTAATTTTGGAAGTATTCAAAAGGTAAACCTTGGAAACAACATATGTTCGCATGTATGTCTGTGGGTATGTGTATGCAAGCAATCTCTAACTCTGATTAAACACGAATGACTTAGCTATGGATTTGTTTGCTTGTTCTTTTTGTTGTTTTTGACACTAGTTGTATACTATTGTATGTATGTTTATTAATGTCTGCATGTGTGAATGTAGAGTATAAGTAAGTAATAGTTAAATATCGTACAAATCTGAAGTGAACTCTTAAATTGGTTGGTTTGGTTGGTTTGTTTGTTGGTGTTTAGGGCTATGCGATAACTAGTCGTTAATCGTAAGTACATTTTGCTGTGTAAATTCGCATAACTGCTCAGCGGTTATAACTATTTATGTACTTAAGTTATGGATTCTATTTAAGTTTTAGTTTAAATTACAGTATTTGTGCGCTCTTCGATATCCCGTCGTCATTCAAAATGCACGATTCATCCTATCTATACACTAAAGTGGTTTTGATTTATTTGAATGCGGGCGGGTAATGGGTCTCTGTGTGAGAGTGAGTGCATAGACATGTCTATTAAATTGGAGATGCCCACACTATGTAGCTGGTTCTACATACATACTGTCTATATTATACACAATCTAAGCGAGCAATTACACATGAAATTTGAGTTTAAGTAGATTGAAGATGCGGTCTTCTTTTTTTTTGTTGATTTTCTAGTATATTTTTTGGGAGGGAAATCTTCGCTTAATATTGTATTTAAATAGGTATATGTGTTTGCTCGGAATGCATTAGTGTTTGTGTGGCGAAACAATTGAGGTTTGTGGAAAAGAACGTTTAGTTTAAGTTCAATCGAACTCAAACTAATAACGAACAATCTTAAAACTATATAAAAACGAGAAGGCTAAGCTAAGTTGGGCTGTGCCGAAGTTTAAAGAGGAGTTTCTTTTGTGCGAACAAATTTTTTTCGATTTTTCGTTTTTTTTTTATATTTTGGATATTTGAGAATATCGCCCTAAAAGGATTTTTTGAAATTCGAAATACTTTAGAAGATACTGCACTTTTAATGACCCTAGGTGACCCAATTTGCCTAACAACTTCAAACTTTAAACGCATGTATCTCGAAACCACGTTTTTGAACTGGCGGCCAAGATATCTCCAGTTACACTGAACCGATTTTGATCAAACTAAGTGCAATCGACGCAGAATTGTCACCATTTTGATCTGAATCTCAATCGTAATTTTAAAAATTTTTTTAATATGTTTTTTACACTACCCAAAACTACCCAAAATCGAGGGGGGTGTGTGTGTGTGGAAGTGATAACTAACACGTGATTTTGGAAAAATCGATAGTCTAGATCGGTAAAAAAGATTATTTTCTTTAAATTCGGGATTACGGTTTCGGACGGGATTGCTCGCGCATTTCTGCACCTCTTAGACCGGATATACACGATAAAGCGTTGTTTGAAGTTAGCTTTTACCTTTTAAATACCGACTTACTGTTAAGAGAAGTAGCTTTTCGCACACCTTTAAAAGGATGCACAGTACAGCGGGTCAATTTGTATGGACCGAAAAAAAATCGACCCGGAGTATAGCAAATCGCAATCTACAGTAAATTCTTAGAAACTTTTCCCAAGAAACCCTGGGTCTAAAATCAATTTCAAGCTAAAATAAGTGACATATCATTAAAAAAAATAGGGGAAAGCTAACTTCGGCTCGGCCGAAGTTTTGTATACCCTTGCAGCTTCCATTGAAAAGAAAAAAGTTTTTCTAAGACTACTTTTTGGACATTACTTTTCTATGGGATCTATACTATAAAGATGTCTGATTTCGATTAAACTTGGTAAAATCATGGAAAAGCATAATACACTGTTAATTGCGAAATTTGGAGGCGATCCCATTTAAAACAAAAAGTTTGTCTGACTTGAACTTCTTTTTCGACCGATCATTCATACTGCAGCTATATGCTATAGTCATCCGATTTTGATAAAACTTTGTAGAAATGTGTCCAAATATATAAAATAAGTGTATGCCAATAAAAAGGACGTTTTCACTAGAAACCAAAAAGTTTTCATCACTCGATCTAGTTTTTCGACCGATCGTTCCTATGGGAGCTATATGCTATAGTCATCCGATTTCGACCAAACTTAGTAGAATTGTGTAAAAGTATGTAAAATAAGTGTATGCCAATGATAAGGACGTTTTCATTAAAAACAAAAAAGTTTTTCTCACTAGAACTAGTTTTTCGACCGATCGTTCATAAGGCAGCTAAATGCTATAGTCATCCGATTTCGACCAAACTTAGTGAAATTATGGAAAAGGATTGTAAGAGAAATACGTACTTTGGAGGCGTTTCCATTAAAAACAAAAAAGTTTTTCTCACTAGAACTAGTTTTTCAACCGATCGTTCCTATGGCAGCTATATGCTATAGTCATCCGATCCGGCCGGTTCCGACAAATGTGCAGCGTATTTGTACCAAAAGACTTCGTGCAAAGTTTGGTGAGGATAGCTTTAAAACTGACGGAGGAGATAGCGTAGAAACAGACGGACAGACGGACGGACAGACGGACAGACGGACAGGGCTAAATCAACTCAGCTCGTCGTGCTGATCAAGAATATATATACTTTATGTGGTCGCAGATGCTTCCTTCTATGCGTTACAAACATCCGGACAATTTTATAATACCCTTTGCAAGGGTATAAAAATTTGTTGTTATTTTGTAAAATTTGTGGAAAACAACTTTTTTGAAAAAAGAAATATTTTTTTTTTAAATTATGGCCACATTTCAAAACCCCAGAGAACAAAAAGGAGTTTTAGCTGGTAAATAACATCAAAGCATAAAAATTACCACCACCATCATAGAAATTGTGACTATACCACTGCTTAAAATGTTAAAATGGCTGCTTATTATTTGCTGTCAAACAATAAGCGTGTGCTCAATTTTCGATATTCAATTTTATTTCTTAAAGTGATTCTTAAGTCCAATTTAATTTCTTTTTTTTATGTATTAATTCCGAATCGAGTTACATCTAAAAGTTACAAGGCCTTCTTAAAGACAAAAAACGACATATTTTATATAGGCAAGTGTAAGTGCGATCTAAAAGCGCGTTCTTGTTCCTGTGGACTAATGCCTGACCGCTTAAAAGATTTTATGCTCGATCAGCACACCAATAGAAATCTGACAATTCCTGAAGGTGTTGTCGAATTTTATGATTTGCAGACAGTGGTGATAAACCAAGGTCGCTCGTGAATGAATGAAAAGCATGCACTTTTGCGTACACAACGGTACGACAACTCGGATATAATTGCATATTCTTTTGATGACAGAAAAGATAATTCGTTATCCAGGTCAGGAATGGGTGCCAAATACCATACCAGATTAACAAAAGAGTCACATTTAGTTGTAGCTAAGGAGCCTCATATCGAATTCTCGGGTCACGTTACAGTTAACGGTAAAACCGCTGACATTAGGCACAAAAAATTTAAAGAATTTTTTCAAGAAAAAGGTTTGCCGCTTACCAATTTGATTGGTATTTGCTCTGATGGTAAACCTGCCAATACTGGCACTGAGAATGGAATACTGCGGAGGTTCGAAATCTCGGGTAAACCTTTAAATTGGTTTGTTTGCTCCATTTTTATGAGGAACCGTTCCGGCATTTCTTTGCCGAAGTTAAAAAATCTATTTCAACATGACCAAAAAGCTCCACTGGAAAACTTGCTAAACTAAAAGAAACTTGCGAGCAGCAAAAGGTATAATTTTAAAGCTTTTAAATTAAATAGAATTTTTATGTTTTTGTGAATTGTTACAATACAAAAACAATTGTTTTTTAATTAGTTTTTTTAACAATACTATCTCGCTGGCTGTTCCTGATTTTGAGCCTATTTTGTGGGGAAACATGCCACCAAAGATAGATGCTAGAGTTGAACAAACACTTTCGACTGACATAAAATACTTGATGAAAAGGTACAGCAGCTATTGAACCCTTTTTTATGGTTTCAGAATATTTATCAGCAAGAATTCGCAGTAAAAGAAGATGTCTATAAATTATTTTTAAGAACAATACAAGTCGGCTTCTCATCAATTTCAACATTCTTGGTCATAATTTCTGTGATGACAGTGAAAGAAAACGATGCAAAACAGTTTTTCATCACTTTCAACCGATTTTTTAATGATATGTCACATATCGTAGCATTTCCATTTATAGAAATTTTCCCGTTAAAACCCGCTGGTTCGAAATTGATTTTACACCCATGGTTTCTTGTGAAAAGTTTCTTAGAATTTACCGTAGATTGCGATTTTGCTATACTCTCGGCTGGTAAAAAATTTGGACCCACTCTAAAGCACACTAATGATTTAGGTACAAACTTGCCCATCCATATAAAGGTATATTGAAAACGATAAACATTAAGTCTTTGGACACACACAAACACCTGCAAATGGTGCACACATATACCTAAACGTATTCTATTGTATGTTCTGCAATCGGCTGAAATATACACACGACATATGCTACTGAATGGAGGAGTATCCCCACGTTTTTTGGGATTGGGGGATAAAAATGCGCTCATTTCGGTTCGGTTCTTGGTTTCGTAAGTGTAAGTTATTAGTTAGTATGTTTAATCGTTAGTCGTCGTAGTTAATAAATACATTACATACAAAAATTTGATATCTACAATAATAATAATAATAATCATAATAATATTTGGTTTGTATGTACATATAATAAATATAATTCGGCATTGAAATGTACATAATTGAATTACTAACTTGGTTTTTTTTGGTTTTTTATGTTTTCTTTTGTTTTTTTTTGTTAAATTCAAACAAGACAAAAACGCTTGCAGATTACACAGATTTATCGAGCTATATACTAAATAGAGATAACCTACATGGTATGCGCGTTGTGTACCTACAATATTTACTACCTATATGTATGTATGTATAAGTACCTAAGAGCTAAGTATGTTTCGAAAGAGTTGGTTTAGGCGCCTCATGTTCTTATCGAGTGTGTTTAGCGTATTTTTTACAATTAAAGTTTTACAGTTTCAGCGATTTCTGGTTCTGGCTTCATCTCTCATAGCGTATGATACGAATACGTAAGCGGATGGTGCTGGGTATGTGGTTCTTTATCATCTTCTGGTTCCTCCTCTGCTTGCTGCTGCATGTTAGCGTTTTCTATATAATTAATGTCATTATCTGAATAGATCTTTTTATTAGCTACTGGTGTCGTTATTGCAATTGGTACACTTAATATCATTGCTTGAGTTCTGGTTGTGGATCGTCTGAGTTCGATATCTCGGTCTCGTTCGGATTGGGGCGATGTTGCTCTGGTGGCTGGCAAGGACTCGTAATGCCGTTTCTGTGGTTCGTGTTCTTCCTGCTGCTGTTGCATTTGCGATTGCGGTTGTCGATTTGGGTTCAATTCTGTTGTTCTATATAGTAGTAGATGGTTCACTGGTTGCTGTTCGTGTCGTATCGTATCAAAATTGTGATCTAAATTTGGTGCTGATAACGATGAGCATGGGGCCTGATGCTATACCCAGATCTGTTCCTTTCTATTACGCGATCGCAATCAAAGCCTTTGCTAGCACCAATCCTCCTCATCCGAATCGGAGTGTCGAGTATTAAGTCCGCTCTTTGGCTTAAAACCATTTAGAACTGGAGATGGCAGTACACGACCTGTTCGGCCCATAGCCAACGCTTGTTCAAATGATAGTGGGGCTATGTATTCCAGTCTGCAAAAAGAGAAGAAGAAGAAAATAGGAGCTAAGAATTAATGGAAAACTTTACAGCCATAATATCCAAAAGCCATCAACTATTACAGGTATGGCAATAAGCCTTTTTACGGACTGCCCGCAACACACTAAACGTTTTACGGACTGAGCTGAAACCGCACACTGAGCTTTACCATACCATATAGTTCAATCCTGCAATAGAGCTAGGTACGGCACTCCCAGTGTGCGCCCTCAGCAAAGTACTTAAAAAGTACCCAAAACGTTTGTGCTTTGCGTAGTCTTGGTGCAAAAGCTTAGTACTAAAAAAAGCTCTCCACCGTACCTGGCATGATTATGCTATGCTCTTGAGCATTTAAAATTAGGTCCGAGGGCTTGAAAGCTTTTCAGTTTACGCAGAAAGCAAAATGCCCAGACAGAAATAAACTTAATTGGGAATTACACGATGAAGCAAACTTAAGAAGTTTTTTTACCCTCGAAGAGGGTATATTAAAATTATCCGGATGTTTGTAACGCATGGAAGGAAGCATGTCCGGATGTTTGTAAAACATAGAAGGAAGCATTTCCGATCACACAAAGTATATATATTCTTGATCAGCATGACGACTGAGTTGATATAGCCATGTCCGTCTGTCCGTCTGTTTCTATGCGTTTTCCTCCGTCAGCTTGAAAGCTATTTTTACGAAACGTTCCACGAAGTCTTGTAGTACCAGTACGCTGCAAAAGTATGGAAACCGGCTGAATCGGACAACTATAGCATATAGCTGCCATAGAAACGATCGGACGAAAAACTAGTTTTAGTTAAAAAAAACTTTTTTGTTTGGAATGGAATCGGCAACAGACTTCGTATTTAAACGTTTTCTATGCTTTTTTATGATTTGACGAAGTTTGGTCGAATCCGGAAGACTGTATAGTACGGCTGCCATAGAAAAGTTAGGTTTGAAAAACAATCTTAGTAGGCGTCCTGAAAATTTGTATGAGCTTCAAGGGTATATAAACATCGGCCGAGCCAAAGCCAATTTCAATTTTGGATGTAAAAATGATTCGTTATGTAAGTAAAAATACCCAAGAGCCAATCTTACAAAATTCTAGAACGGAACGAAAGAAATTCAAAAGCGTTTTAAAGAACGTATCGTTCTGATTCTTTTTTATACCCTGTTCCCATTGAAAATGGGAAAAGGGGGATCATGAAGTTGTGCAAAAGTATGTAACAGGTAGAAGGAAGCATTTGCGACCCTATAAAGTATATATATTCTTGATCTGCATTAGCCTCCGAGTCGATTTAGCCATGTCCGTCTGCCCGTCCGTTCGTATGTCCGTATGAACGCGCTTGTAGGTAGGTGTATACCAGATTCAAATCAAGTTTGTTTCAGATTTGGAAAATTCCTCCCAGTCCCCCCTTTGAGCGCAAAAAACTGTCAGAGCCACAATTTTTAAGTTAGACCTTCGAGATCTATCTATTCTGAAAAGATCAATAAGATCGGACAAAAAACACCGAAGTTATATACGAATATAGATCGGACAAAAAACACCGAAGCTATATACGAATCGATTTTGCTTGTGGGAGAGAGGGGGGTCTTGCATTGTCAGTTGTCGCGCGCGGCCGCATGCGCGCATGCGTTTGAGTGTATGTTGGAGTGTGTGTATGTGTAAGTGTGTGTGTATGTAAAGGAAAACACACGAAATCAAGGGAACAGGGTATTTTGTAGTCGGGGCACTCGACTACAGCTCCCTTGTTTTAAATCAAAAGTGCTTTAATAAAAATGGACCAATTGTATAGTCTATGTTTTGATTACCCTAAAACCTGGTGCACCATGTTCAATGAAGTTAACTCACCTTTCTCTTTCCACTTCCCTTTCACGGTCACGCTCGCGTTCATATAGCTCACGTTCCCGATCTCGGTACTCATAACGCAGATCGTACTCATGTAGTCGATCCCGATCTCGGTCCCGATCCCGTTCCCTAAGGCGTTCGCGATCTCGTTCGCGTTCTCTACTACTATAATACATATCTCTAGGATCGCGGAGCAGGTCGCGGTGATGCGGTAACGAGTGAACACTGTGAGGCGTTGAGTGATGCGTCTGCAACGGAAACTGAGAGGGAATTATACCAAAAACCTCTCCCCTACGCCCTTTCAAATGTACTTACGTGTGTGGGACTCGCATTTAGCTTGGGGAAATTAATGTTGGTTGGCTTGAGCTGCAGTGTCGACGGTTTGCTTGGAGTCGGTGGTAGTCGTCGTCCAATTCCCGCACGACGAGAGGCTAGCGTTGGGTAGCTATGCTGCACATGTGTGCCACCTGTATATGCAGAAATACAATAAAAATTACTAAGTGCGACTCGCGCTCCCTCTAAAAAAGTAAATTAAAAAAGAACTTCACTAAATGCCAGTATGTATGTTCTATATAATTTGTTGTATATGTAAATATGTAAATCGATGCACGAAGAATTGGAAGACATGATATGGCAACAGTGTATGTGTGTATCTGTGTGTGGCTGTGTGTGTGTCAGTGGGTGCCTATTCATACATAATAGTACATTGAGAACCGTGTATTTACATACATAGTAAGTATTGTACAATGGATATAAATTGGACCATGGTGAGGGAAAGGGATGTTCGGATTTTGCAAAGATATATGAAATTTTTTTGAAATCGAAAATTTAGTAACGAAGTTTTAATGGATTAACGTCATACCTTGATACCAAAGATAGCTTTTTATATTTTTTGAAATGAAGGCAAATGTCAACTCAATTAAAACCAGTGAATTAAATGAGCCAGGTTAAACTTTTAATTAGAATTGATCATCCCTCAGCTTTAAGAAATTACTTGATTTACCTGGCACCCAAAAGAACTATAATTGATCAGCGATTAGGCTTTTTTGAGCTTGTGTTGTGGAAAACTCGCATATTTTATCGATCCCTTCATGAAATCATCTTTTTTAACTTTTGAATAAGTTCTAATTAGTTTGTCTATGATTTTTTAAAGCGAAGAAATACTATTTTTAATGTGTTAGCGACAGAGCTTGCAAAAAGTGGCGCTTCTTACACAGGCAGTTAAAAAAAAACCATGGAAAAGGGAACCGAAATGACATTCAACTTCTATCTTTTCTTAACGAGCTTTTTGCTTAATCAGCGAGAGTGTTTCGCTCTCTTTGTACATTTTTGTTCAGTAAACTGCAAGTGTGTATGGGTGCTAGTGTGCTTCTAACGCAACAGCAAATAAAAAACAAAGACACTTTTAGCTGACACTTGGCTCATTTTGTTAGCGACACTTTCAAGTTGTTATCGTAAGACAGCTTCGTGTGTTGCTCTTATATCTATGGGTGATTCTATGAAAAATTTACCACCCAAAATTTTATTTTGGACAAAATAGTTTTTTCGCATTCTCTGTTGCAAAACAGTGTATTTCAGCATTTTGTCGAAATATGCTTAATTCGCGGAAAATCATTTTTTGAAAATTTAGCTTGTTAAAAACAAAAATTTATTTTGAATTGCTTGCTACCCAAAGCCATTGGTAACAAAAATGTATAAAAAACTGGAAAAATTTACTTCTGATCCAATACATTCAAATTCCTTTCACTTAAAAATTATTTTAATCTTTTCTGGAAACCAAATCGCGAAAATTATTACGAAAAATTAATTGCCGAGAAGGGGCATTTTTTCCCCCCATATTTTTCTCAAAATTAGATCTTGTACTCAGAAATATACTGTATTAAGCTGTAATTGGGAAATCGAATAGTTCCAGAATTTTGGTCTTTTTTCTCATTTATTAAACTTTTTTTTTACATTTTTAAAACAATTTAACAACGTTAGGCATTTTTGCAATGTATTTCATCACGAAAATGATTTTAAAGGATTGGCACTTTCAACTAAAAGTTATTACATGTTCAAACTAAGATGAGTCACAGATTGTTAATTTAAAAATAAACTTTTATAAATGAGAAAAATGTCCTTAGCTCTGGAACTATTCGATTTCCCATTTACAGCGTTATTATAAAATAATTCTGGATACAAGACCTAATTTGGAGGAAAAAATGGAGGAAAAAAAGTGCCCTATCTCGGCAATTAATTTTTTCGTAATAATTTTCGCGACTTGGTTTCCAAAAAAGATAAAAATAATTTTTAAGTGTATGTAATTTGGAAGTATGGGATCGGAAGTCAATTTTGCGATTTTTAATATATTTTTATGAGCAATGGCTTTGGATAGCAAGCAACTCAAAATAATTTCAAATTTTAAGAAGCTAAATTTTACGAAAATACGAGAATACAAAAAAAATTATTAAGTCCAAAATAAAATTTTGGGTTTTAAATTGTTCATGGAACCACCCATATATAGTTTAAGTTTTTTCCCTCGAATCTATACAAGAATTGCGCTTTACCAAGTGGTGTCTATGATTGGAAATAGCTTCCATCTTTTTTCAAACAATTTTATATCTCAAAATTTTACAAAATCAGAACATCCCCCTTAATGAGCTGAACCCTTATTTTGTTACATACATATATGAATATCAAATAAATGTACACATACGTATGAGGTAATTGTTTTTTTTTTTTGCACAAATCAGAATGTCAGTTGACTGTATGCATTGATTTGATCTTCTATTGTATCGTATGTATGTTTATGTATATAGGTATGTTAACGTGAAATATGTAAGAATAACAATAGTGCTAAAGAATTATTCATAATTTTAGATGATATACTGGGTGTTGGTCTGGTATTAGGTAGGAATTATAGACTGGTGGCAACATGCACGACTGTGTGTTTGAGACGAGAGAGAGAGAAAGAGAGAGTATAAAGAAACTAGGATAAACGTAACAGTGCAAAAACTCGAGACATTCATTCAAAACTTGTAGATGGATAGATAGTTTAGATAGTTAGAGCTCTAGTTACACACCTAGAAGAACTGCATCAGAAATACGAGTAGTTTCTACATATGTACGATATATGGACTATGATTGGAAAAGTGACCCCAACCAGAATTGTCATTACTTAAGCAGAAGGTCCCCAAAATTTTGTATTCAAGTTAGAAATAAGAAGCAATTATAAATAGAGATTCTTGGTCAGTAAGTGGAACTGGGGCGCTGGGATTCGCTTCTTTTGAATTTTAAGCAATGTGCACACATTACAAATTAATAAGAATAATGAATTTTCTCTGGGATGGTACCTGTGGGCCCCAGTCAGGAGGCCGAGTGAGCAATCGAGACTAGGTTGGATCTGATAAACCTAAGCACAAACCATTTCTCAAATATACAAGTAGATTGTCGACATTTTCCATAGGAAATCTCCTTTCACGTGGATTGTCTTTTAAGTTCCTGGAATATGTAACCTTTAATGCGTTCAGCTGCGATTTAACATTATTGATAGTTTTGTCATTTTACCTACTTTTTCAAGCACCTTTGGACATGGAAGAACGAATTCTGAAAAAGCAATTCCTGCAATTGCCTGCCAATTTTATGTGATGTCGGCGAGATCTTAACCCCCTTAGGATAACACAGGGGTTGGAACAAGAAGTAAGTACATTGTCAAAAGAACATTTCAGCAAACATCACATAACGACTCTAAAGGGGAGCTCAACCGGATGTGCCTCTTTCGAATGCTCGAGAACTTATCGAACCCAAGGGCTGAAACATAGAGAAGAGTTGCTCGCCATTCCAGGAAATCGAATCCCACCGTATGAGTTCGATATGTTTGATCTTATCACCTTTAAAAGTTGGCGATAAATTTCACCCGTCAATGAATCACGAACTTTACATTTATTAGTGACTGAGCTGGTACGGACATGTTCAATCGGAAAGAGAAAAACGAAACATCAGTATCAAATATTTTGCAAATATCGAAATATTTACAAATATTTTTTGGAGGAAAAAGACGCATTACCACTTGACTTGAGATTGGCATTTCCTTTTACACCAGGAAGCTTAGAGCCATCAGAACGCTTGATTTCGGCTAACGTTATGTTTTTCGATAGCAGAAGCCGAATGACCGATGCCCACACAACGCGTCTTCCTAAAATATCTGACAAACGATTACACAAGGCAACAAAATTTGATTTTTTCCAGTATATTGAAGGGTTGGTAGTGGCTCATAATTTTCGTGTGCTGAGCACGACTGCGTTTTCAGAAATGGTCCATCACGTCTATATTTTTAGTAATCTGAGCTAAAAGTTTCGGAGAATTCAATCTATTGTTTAGACTCTCTTTGATACTATCGGAAAGTACCACTCCTTAGCTTTAAAATGAAGTATATTAAGCAATTCTCCGATTTTCTTCAACGGAGAAATTCTCTATTAGCACTTGTGAGGGAATTGAAAAATATCCTATATATTTCTGGTGCCCCAAAGTATGCAATGGATGGTGGGGATTCTAATATGTTTTCGTTTCCTAAAAATAGTAAAGTAGACTTGACGTTTTTAAAAAACTTATGTAATTTGACTGCCGAGCTCAAACGCTTCATTTTATTTCTGGATGTTTTTCCAACAGTCTACTAACTTTTAACTTTTTTTGATCTTTTATTATAGAAAAAAAAATAAGCTATGTAGCATGTTGTATGTATATGTCAATTATCCCACGAAGAACCAAATGCTAAATATTACTGAGTCATAGCTTTTGTTGACTTAGTAATATTTAGTCTTTGGTTCTTGGTGCGATGATTTGAATTATTTTGAAATGGCAAATAAGAATCTAAGCAAAACATGGGTTCCCAATTAAGTTTGCGCTAGCTGCGCTTTTACACTAAACAATTGAAAAAGAATTCCGTTTTCCATGCCGGTAATGTGGCGAGAACCACAGTCTCATGAAGATTGCTAGTTTTGCCTGTGCGAAAAACGGATTTAATTCATATGCATATGCATATGTATATGCAGTATCCTAATGTATGTTCCGTCTCAAACCCAATTTGTTTTCGGAAACGAAAGTATTCATCCACCTCGACTTTATGTGGTCGGAGATGCTTTCTTCAATGCGTTACAAACATCCGGATAATTTTATAAAGTGAGTGAATTACTTTTGAACACCAAACCCTATTTCAAAAAGAAATGTTCTGGGTCGGGGTAATTATCGGTTCATAGACCGGTTCGAAGGATGCAAAAACCGATTCTGCTGGGCTCGTTTATGGACCGGTTTGCTGGCTTGGTATGGTATTTTAAGCTAAACAGGCAATCATTTGCTTTGAAGTGGAATCACTAGTCGATTGCTGTTCAGTTATATCAGCATAGATTCAAGATCAGCTTTAACAGTCGAGCAAAAGAGATGAACTTAAAGCCGAATACGAAGCTTCAGAAGCCTTTTAATGGCTACTTCCCAGCAAACATTTTATAAAAATTTTGATCATATTTGAGTCTTTTTCGAGTCCTCAATCTGATTAATATAGTCATAAATGCGCTCGTTTTCTGATCATAAATGAAATTATTGTCCGGAGAAAATGGTACCCAAGCCACGACTCCTTTAAAGAGTCGTTTTTAACCCGTTCTTCTGATCAGTTTCGACTCATTTTCGAATCATTTTTCGAGTCTTTTTAGAGTCATAATTCAATAAATCACACTATAAGCATATTCATGAGTCATTTTCAAGTCTTCTTTTAATCGATTTTTATAAATCTCTTTTAAAGCATCAAAAGGGCTCGAAAAAGACTTATTAAGGTGATTTTTGTTAAAACGATTTTCCAATTGTTGGGTGGGTTACTTCACAGTTCTTTTGAAAATCAACCATGTAAAACTAATTTCAGGCTGCTTATACAAGAGTTGACTCATTCAAATGGACCCAAAAGTTGGAAAACTAATACTGATTGTCCAGTCTAGATGGCTGTGCCCTGCCTGCTTCCGTTCCTGTTGCTTTTGCCAAATTTATCAGTGTATGAAAAATAGGGGATGGATGAGGATGAATGTTTGTACATGGCAGCACCAGACATACATACGAGATGTGATTGTATAATTATTTAGTAAGTAGTTGTTGTAGTAGTGGAGCGTGGTATGGCAACTAGAGAAAGTATGTATGAATTATGTATAAACGCTGCTAGCAAAATTATGCGCGAGTTCGAGTGATTCGAGTGGAGGTGGGTGGAGTACATTTTACATTTGTTATGATTCGTTGTTTTTTTTTGTTTGAAGCTGAGATGATGGACGACTGATTGATTGATAGACTGATCCTCATATGGCATGACAATACATGTTGGCAACTAAGTTGGTACGAGTACGAGTTAGTTACGAGTAAGCATGTCTGATATCTGATGTTTTGTATTTTTTTTTTTTTTTTAAGGTAGAAATGTTTGAAGAAATTTGTGTAGAAGAAAGTACTAGCATATATAGGAAACAATTTGAGTTTTGAGTTTGAGTTTTGATTTTGATTTGAACATTGTGCTAAAGATGTACCCATATCAATCCCATAACCAAGTCTGTCTCGTTCACGCATCTCCTGAAGTCGAGCGGGACTCGGCGATCGTGACCTTTGACATAGACTTGTTGTCCCATATGTGGGATAAGGCAGTTGAGTGCGTTTACTGCGCGACAAATGGCCACCATAACGAGAAGGCGAAGGCGAACGGGCCGGACTTGTCGATGCTGACCATGAACCTATATTGTACATATAACAACAATAATAAAGAAAACGTAATAATTAAGGATGTCGGGGCACAACAGTTTACGTTAATGTTTGGTTTGGTATTTTATATTCGGTTTTAGGAATCGTGTTAGAATTGCATTAATTATCGAAAATTAGGTTGGAAAAAACAATATAGATATGTTTGGATATTTATAGATTATTTGGATTAAAGATTCAGTTTATGGCGTTTGATTTGGTTTCTTTTTGGTTTTGGTTTGGATTTGTAGACATATATTCATATATGTATATAACTAGGATACTACAAAACAGGTATAAAAAACTTCGGCCACACCGAATGCTGGAGTAATGTATGCATTTTGTAAGTACATCAATTTTGGGGAAGTTTTTACAATTCGATTCGATTGTGTTAGATTTCGGGGTAGCATCCAGTGGAGGAGGTAACACAGAGAACAGACATAGACATAGTAGTAGTAGACGTAGGGCTGGGGCGGGGCGGCAAGACTATTGCCGAATTCTTACATGGAACACACACATCGAGTCAGATAAGTAAGTATAAGGCGAACATACGGTTTGTGCCAAAACCAATAAATACCTCTTGGATACCGCGGATGACTGTTGCCGTGCCTGGGATGGCGAGTCTCCTTGACCATCTCTACAACATTAGATACGGTATCGGAGAACCCGATATCATGATGTATGTATTGATGGCCACGCCGACGAGGACTCGGAGATCGGGCCAGAGGCGAGCCATTGTGCCTGCAAAGAGAATAATAATGAAAGATTAATTAATTTAACTTGAAGAGCAGGCCATATTGTCAGTGTCACTTGGTGCTGGCATTGATTTCATTTTTCAAATTCAGTTTTCACTACATTTTCCTACATTTACAAAAATGATTATTTTCGTTGCAAATTGGATTCAATCGATCTGGATTGCAGCTTACCGGACTTGCAGGCAGTTGGTTCACGATTGGCCTTTAGAACCACTAAGGCCCACTCGTGTATTGTTGTGCTTGTGCAAATTATATATTGCCCTGGTTGTTGTCTACTTTCTACACATGTTTTGGGACGAGCATCGCATCCGTTCTGATGAATGTCAACCGCTTCCCAAAACCTGGAGGGAACACGGCCTGGAAATATTGGATTTAGTGTGTGGTCGAGTGATTGCTTTATATCGTGGCGTATTCATGCCAAATGGAGGTCCTTGTAAACCAAAAACAGATGGGTAACCCCTTCAAATCAGAGACAACTGGTGGAAACTTTTTTTGATAGCTTGACGAATGAGCTTATTGATATGAATGTAATATGAATTTCAATAAATTGAAATGGCGTAAAATAGTTGAATGAGATTTTAAAAGTTTTCCAATTTCCAGAATTACTTGAGCGGGTCTCTGTTGGGCGCCTGCATGACTCTGCTCGAAGCTTTTCCTTTGACACATTTAATTCGTACATGCATTTAGTATCGGTTAATCGTCAGTCAGTGTATCAGTAAAGAAATCGAAATACAAATTGTGAGTAGAGTTTCAGAAATAATATATGTTAAGTATTAAAGAGTAATAGTAATTTGTATCGACTCATACAAAGCGCGAAAAGGGTGTACAGTCGGCATGCGAACGAGTTCGGAGGCAAGCCCGGGCCGGGTCGACTGAAGCGGAATGGCGCGACCAGGTGCAGGTAGATATTGCGGAGCTGGGTGTGTCCTCCTGGTGGGATGTCGCTCGGGTCAGAGGCGAGTGGCGGGCATTAGTGGCAGCGGCCGAGACCGTAAAACGGTTGTGATGATTTTATTACCATCAAATGGCCGAAGAAGAAGAATTTAAATATAAACAAGTGCAGTATAACTATTTGACATTTGGTGGTACTTTGCTATCGTAGTTTGTATTTTTGCGTTAAGCAGTCACACTTAGCTGAGACCCCAGCGGAAAAAGTTTTCTTTTTAGCAAGGTCTAGATTTACTTAGTCTGACCCTGTAGTTCTGGTGATCACTGAGCGTCAGTCGCTTCGTTAACGACAGGTAATGCATCACATCGCTAGTCTAGTACATAAACTATAGTCGTACCGATCGGTACTTTTTAAGGACATTCCCATACAAAATTCGCTAGGCAAATACTTGGTTGGTAGTTAGTCTGGTAGCAAGTGCTCGCTATGAAGAGTTAGGGAATTCGTTAATGCCGCACCGGTGCAGCTGAACTACAGGGGAGTACATAGCTTAAGGAATTTAAGCTGGATTCTGGCTTAATTTTAAAACCAAGTTTAATAGTTAATTTTTAGCAGTTAAGTTTAGTCGCTACGATTTTTTCAACAAAATAGATGGCGAAAGCACTGTGATATTCCTCAAAATGGCGTTTGTTCTAGTTTGAACTGTCAAAATTTGACAGTAGGCTATTTACAGGTTCCTCATTATTAAAATGCGTAGCTAATTTTTTACGAAATAAGTCGAATGCCTTCGTTCCCAAAAGTATAATGTCGATTTGGGGAAACTTACCTCAAGCTAGGCGAACGACGATGACCATTCATGTACGAATGTCCAGGATGTAAATGGCCAGCATCGGCACCGGTTAGCGACTCCTGTGATGGATGTCTCGATGCGTCTTGCAGTTCCAGCATCTGATGAGAAGAATTGTGGTAGACAAATTATAAGCCGAAACTCTATTAATAATGAATACTCATACCGTTGAGAAATCATTCACCAAACACTGTTTCCCGAATGAGATCTCAAGGATTTATTCATTGTTTTGTTTTGGGTGGGGGGTAGGGTGGTAATATCTGTTTACAAAAACTACAAAATGTTGCCTATGCTCCTTTAAGGGAGCCAAGGTAAATTATATATTCTACAAAATAAATATACACATTTCTCCAGATACATGTATATTCGTTTTGCTTACGTAACTGGTGGGAGGGGTATATCGGGGGTTAATATATATTTAAATGAGTATAATCAAAACAAAAGCAAATATTACTTCACTGCAACAAAATACATATTCAAATGCGGATTTAATTGCACTAGGTTGAAGTATCGAAAGGTTCTCAAATGCAGGGAGTATACATATTAGTAATAACCTAGATTATATAGGGCGTGTAACAGTTAAAACAATTCCATACACTACTTACGAGTATACATATACATAATAACACAGATATATATATACTTTAGCTGTCGTTATGACATAGTTAACTATTCTAGCTCGTTTGACTTGATTATTTAGTTCTTGTTCTTGATATGCCAATTGTTGTAGTTGATATTTTTTGTACCCAGATTTAGTTCAGTCTATTTTCCTATATTTTTGTAGGTATGTAGAAAATCATGTGATGTGATCTTGTCAGAAAAAGAAAAGCGTAGTTGGAAATAAAATAGGCCTAAGGCTATCTACACTATATATCTAATTCGTATTCTTTTAAGCAAGCCAAAAGCGGTGCAAGCTAAAGCAAAGCAAACATTTACAAGCAATAGAATCATGCACTATATTTACATATTTAGTTTATACTTGTATGTGAGTATGTCTATGTATTCGTGTGATCGGTGACAGGTTGGGTCCATTGTCCTCGAGATTTACTCACCACAATTACACATATATATTTTAATGTTAGACTAAAGTAACAAGTATTTAAGTATTTCAATCGTAAGTATACTGCATAATTTACTACGTACACATAAAGCCAGGGCTATATGTATGAATGCAAAAATATCTACTGGGATTATACCACTAGAAATCTAGAAAGTTTGCCAAGTTTTTTTTTTATTCGCTGTCAACTTGAACTTTTTGTAAGAAAGATAAGTTAACACGGAAATAGAAATTACATCAAGAGATGAAATTAAAGGAAAAACCACTGGGAAGAAAGATTTGACAACAACAAACTCTTGAAGGGCCGATTTCTTATGTATAAAAATATAGAGGCTCGGGAGCATTTTTAAAATTAAAATAGATAACACTCAAAATGTTCTTAATATTAAAAATTGGATTTGTTCTTTTTTTTTATTTCTTTTTAATAACGCATAAAAAAAACTTGAATTTGCCAAAATGGAGTAGTTTTTATTTTATTTTAATGGATTTTGTAAAGGTTTTTAAAACAATTATTTTAATCTCTAAGGTCTGTGCATTAGTTTTTTTTAGTATAGTATTTTTGTAGTATATAAAGGACTTAATATCCAGATGATAGTTACAAATTTTGAAGCAAAATTTTATTTCTTCTGTCATTTTTGTATTAAAATTTTACTTTAATTCTCATTAATTCACATCTGGATAAAGGCCTTTATTTCACTATTTTTTACTTCAGTGTGGAACGTAAATCTATACATATATATAAAAGTGAAAGTATGAATGTTTGTTCCTTATAGCCGTTTAAACCGCTTAACCGATCTTTACAAAATTTGCAGGAAAAAGTCATTTTATTCGTGTGATTACTGTGAACCGGCTCAAAAACGGTTAATAACGGTTCAAAAGTGGCTTAGAGCCATCTCTCAGAAGTTATCTAAGCTGAGAACTTAAAATTTGGTCTGTTGGTTAATAATAAGGAGTTTGATATTTTATTGGATCAGAGCCGGGCTTGAAGCAGTTTAAAAATCAATGCGGTTCAACAGAGCTATTTCTCAGCAGTTATTATACTCTGCACCAGAGGTACGCAGAGTATATTAAGTTTGTGCAAAAGTACGTAACAGCCAGAAGGAAGCATCTCCGACCTATAAAGTATATATATTCTTGATCAGTATCAACAGCCGAGTCGATATAGCTATGTCCGTCTCTCCGTCTGTCCGTATGAACGCACAGATCTCAGAAATGGTAAGAGATAGAGTTTCAGCATGTATGGGACAAAAACTTCTTATACTTGCAGACAGATCCAGTTTTTTGTTTAGTTTTTGCCACGCCCCATCCCGCCCCGCAATTTAGAAAAAACGTCATATCTCCTCTCAGTTTTATAGATAGAAGGTTCGAACCTTCTGAAATCTGGAATATTTTGAAATCAAGGTTATTTATCGATCCGCCAAAGGAATGGTAAAGATCGGATGAACGGTTGTCGAGTTATAAGGAAAACAAACAATTATGGGCAGCACCGGTCGCAATGGTGATGGGCAGCACTTTACAGGTACAGAGTATGTTATAGTCGGGCTTGGCCGACTTTCTTTCTTGTTTAAGCTACGAACTTGAAATTTGATATGTTGGTTGGTAATATTGTTAGATATTTTATGGGTTCAGAACCGGATTCGAGCCGGTTCAAAACTTGTTCAGAGGCATATCTAAAAGCTATTTAAGCAAAGAACTTTTAATTTTGGTTTGTAGGTTGAAAATATAGAGTTGAATATTTAACTGGTTCAGAACCGGTCTTGAACCGGTTCAAATATGGAAATGATTGAGGTCCTCACTTTTTAATTAGAAAAATGGTCTGAAGGCTTATAATGTGAGTGTTAGACGTTTACCGAATTTTAAATTTTACTTAAGGCCGTCTTCTGGTCTAGGCAACTAATTTTAGGTTCAGTAGAACTTGAGAAGGCGGCGAACCAGTTAGAAAAACGTGGTTTCGAGAAAATCTCATTTAAAGTTTGTAGTTGCTAGGAAATTTGGGTCTCCTTGGGTCACTAAAATGGCTATGTTTCCGTAAGTATTCCGAATTTTGGGATATTATTTTAGAATGTCTGAACTAAAAGAAATGTGAATGTGAAAACAAAAAATCGAAAAAAAAATTCTAGACCAGGCCTAAGTCTAGGCCTTAAACTATAAAGTGGAATTTTGGTGTGTGGGTTGGAAATATAAAGTCTGATATTTTTCCTATTTAAAACTTGGCTCCAACAAGTTTGGACGATTTTAAATGTCAATGTCGACTTGCAACCAGTTGAAACTTGAAACATATTCTCATAATGCCAGTCCCCCGGTATTGAGCTAGTCTTATAGAAAGTTGGAAATAGTTTCTATAAAATAAAAAAAGTCCTTTTCAAAAATATTGTTAAAATTTAAGATTGAAACAAAAAAAAAAGTTGCTGTAAGCTTAGGGTATTGGAATTTTCTTGGTATCATATTAATCCTAGACCGTTACGTTATTCATATTTTAATTTGGGCTATGTGTTCTGAACATTCTAAACATCAAGAAATCGGCCCTTCAGTTCTAGCCAAAAGAGAAATTACATAAGTGAAGAACTGACAACTAGTTTTGCTTAACTAAGGTACGAAAAAATGAAATTTCCATTTCCTCAAAACACAAAATTAGCTAACGTTCAACTGTGCATTGAGAAAATAGTGCTTTAGCTTTCTCTAGAGTTTGCTTGTTCCATTGGGCATCAACAAGTCATCGTGGCTTTATGTGTACGTAGGTAGAGCCAGGTCGGGATATGAAGCACGGACATTGTGAATGGATGGGTGCTGGCAGAAAAGAGATAAAGAACCGCCAACTTTTGACACACATCTGGCTGGTACGATTGAATGTAGGGGGATGGGATGATGTTTGTCGGGGATGGTGGTGGTGGTGTCAAAGATCGCATTTTTAACACTTGCCCAAGGAACGCCTACTACCACGTACTTAGGTACTTAGCACGAAGTACGTATGGTACATGTACTTAGGTTTTTTTACACATACGAGATCAACGATCAAATTACAACATTGAGTACGAGTACTAAGCGAAGATTTGCGTTTCTAACTTGTCCAATTCAAAAAAATATTTATATATATATTAAACAAGTGGCTATGCAACATATATATGTACTTATGTATGTATTATCGTACTATTGTGCATAGACATACATAGATATGTACATATACGTGCACACACGCATACATACACGTACGATGTATGCATAGGTGCACATACATATACTTATGAGTGAGCATGTAATAGTAGTACTTAGTTAGTTTAAGGTTCTAGTGTTTTACTTTCGACTTAATTGGCTGGTGAACAACATTTATATCGGAAACGGATTATGGACACAAAAAGTATTCACATATATTCATATAATACACAATTATTCTTATCAGTTATCTGGACTTGTTTTCGATAATTTCGATAATTTCGTTTTGTGGTTTACCGCTTGGAGTTTATCAAACTTATTCACCTTTTTGTTTCTGAAATTATTTGAAAAATTAGAAAAAAACACACAATTTACTTATGTTATGAGAAATGTACAAAGCACAAAAAATTGTAGTTATTGTTGTTTTTGTTAGTGATGATGGAGTTGAATGTGAGAAACCAAAAAAAAAAGAGGAAAAAATGGACATGAGAATGGGGAACGCTCCAAATAAGTACATTCCCACACATATATGTATTTATGTACGCAGTATGTATACAAGATGAATGACTGATGTATGGTAAATGTTTATTTGCCCATGTTTATATATAAAAACGTATTCAACGTATCAATTTCATACTTTTTTAGAGTCCAGACGGAACATTTTTCTGTTTACGATGATCCTCAGAAAAATCTACTATAAGGGTTCTTTAACGAGCGATCGACGTTCAGTGATAAGTTTTTTAAGATTTCTAAGTTCGATCATTCCATTAGGAACTACATATATTATGATCCAAAGAAACCTGACAGAACAATTTACAAAAAAAGGAATTATATCAACGAAATCTCACATAGTGTCCAATCAAAATATCGGTATACCGATTTATCAATACTTGTCTGACAAACATAGTTTAGGTCCAAAAAAAAAATCCTGGATACTCTAATTGAGACCCATAGAGCTTCAATTATTTTGTACTATTAACATGTAACTACACATGTAAGGGGCATATTGAGGTTACGGGAAATTCGAAAATGTACAATTTTTTCATACTTGATGTATTTTTTCAAAATGAATGACATACATGAGCACATAGTTATGTTTTTCCACATGTATTTCTCATTCGCTTTTCGAAAAAGTGGCTCTTGTTCCGGTCGAACCAAAAAAAGAGCAAATTTTTCGCAACTCATATGGAAATTTATTTTCGTTAGAAGCTCAGCCTTCACCAGTTCGACTCTCTCTCGATTCTTAAAATCGGTCCAAACATTCTTCATCAATGAAAAAACTTTTTCTTCATAGAGCTTCAATTATTTTGTACTATTAACATGTAACTACACATGTAAGGGGCATATTGAGGTTACGGGAAATTCGAAAATGTACAATTTTTTCATACTTGAGGTATTTTTTCAAAATGAATGACATACATGAGCACATAGTTATGTTTTTCCACATGTATTTCTCATTCGCTTTTCGAAAAAGTGGCTCTTGTTCCGGTCGAACCAAAAAAAGAGCACATTTTTCGCAACTCATATGGAAATTTATTTTCGTTCGAAGCTCAGCCTTCACCAGTTCGACTCTCACTCGATTCTTAAAATCGGTCCAAACATTCTTCATCAATGAAAAAACTTTTTCCACGTAGGCATTGCTGAAGAAAGTATTTCGTTGTAAACAGAGTCTCGATAACATCAAGATTAACCGCTTCAGCCGCTCGAAGAAATAGTTTTCGGTCTACAATTTCGTCTTCCACACTGAAAAGTGTTGAAACGGAGAGTTTTCAACATCGTACAATTTTCCTATATATGTTAGAGCCCGATGGTAAACTAATAATGCCCCTCTCTTAAATCTCGATCGTTGATGCTGTGTCAAATAAGGTAGCCTTTTGTTGACTTTAGGTCCAAAGTACTTTTCATCCATTCTGATTTAGTTCAGTCATTACAATGTGAATGTGTGTACTTATAACTGTTCCTTTTTCCCGATTTTTTTATACTTTAAGTCATGTGGTGCTTAAAATGATGAACGAATTATAAATTGCATTCTGGGAACGGTAAATTTTCGTTAAGATCGTCATCCAATTCATTCTCTTGATCTTTTATAAAGCTCAAAATCGATTTGTCAACTTCATCTTCTCCTTCATTGGTAAAATATTGCTTTAAGCCCAGCCATTTTTTGATAGTCCGCTCGATTGCTGTGAAAAGGTATAACCATTTGGTCAACACATGTCACAAAACGCTTTCGTACTCCATATGAAGATCATCGAAGCAGTGCTTCAGAACGTCAACGGATTTGGCACTAAACTAAAATTCAGCAATGATTTTCTACACCAGAGTTTATAGAGTCACATGGACTGTCAATAATTTTCAAATAATCAAAATCGATTTTTATTCTCTGTACCTGTATATTTTAGTTTGTGCAAAAGTATGTAATATCCAGAAGGAAGCATCTCCGATCCTTTAAAGTGTATATATTATTGATCAGCATCAACAGCTGAGTCGATACAGCCATGTCCGTCTGTCAGTCCGTATGAACGCACAGATCTCAGAGATGGAAAGATACAGAGATTTGACATGTACAGTTTTATACATATATAGAAGGTTCGTTTCTTCTGGACATATTTAGTAATCAAGATTATTTTTCGATCCGCCAAATGGTAAACATCGGATGTACGATAGTCGAGTTATAGGGAAAAACCAATAATTATGGGCAGCACCGGCCGCATCGGTGATGGGCAGCACTTCACAGTTACAGAGTTTGTTATAGTCTTGTTGAACTACAGAACCGATTTTAAGTAACAACTGTACAATTACATTTGGTAGTTCCCGTTCTAATCGATAAACTGATCATATTCTCGACCATATTGCCACAGAAAATCGAAACGATATTGACAACACTAGTAGGTATTCATGATTTAAGTTGTCCATTGTGTAATAGCGAATAATTTCACGCAAAGATTCTTACTTAAAGCTTTATGCACACCAACAAAAAGTTTCAGCGCTTATGACTCAAATACCAAGGAAGGAATACCCAGGCTCTTAGGTAAACCCCTGAAAGTGTTTTAGCTTACTTACTTACCAAAGAAGGATTGCTAAATCACAGTTCAAATACTTTTTGGAAAACTCAAGCGTTTTTAAATCAGGGATGCAAGTCGGCTCTGCAGCGAACCGAACCTCTAATTGCAGCTGATCAGCCGAACCGGCGTCACTTCGAAAATGCTGAGCCGAGCCGAAATCCACAAATAAAAACGGTTCGGTTCGGTTCGGTTCAGTTCCCTGACGCGACTCAAGACGTACAAATTTTGGGAATATAAATCGAGTTGCTACGCTGAGTCCTTATCGATGCCGGATTTATAAGCCATGTGATTCCGAACACCTCCTGCAATTGTCCACCGAACCCTTAATATGCTGTCATCTGGCATATTTCATTCCCTTTACCGGACGATATTTCTTATTAGTCTGTCGAGCTTCTTAACTCAACTAATCCAACTTTTGATAGGAGTACAGCTTTTAAATATCATTATGAACGAAGCCAGTAAATCCGCCTATTGAAATGTTCTTTAGCGATTCAATTTAAAAATCATTATATTTCAAATATTAAAGCAAAGTTCGGGGAAAAGATCTTTGGGTGAGCTTCAACATAGGTATGAAATAGCTTTCTCTGAGAAACTTTCAATATTTTAAGTATTACCTAGACCAATTAGAGTTGGTTCAAACAAAAACCTCTAAAAACCAGAACTCATACCTAATAATGTGTTCGAACCTAACGGGCCCACATTATTTTACATTAAATAGTATGTCCCAACTATGTAGGTTTATAGTTTTTCAAATTTCAGCAGCTTCAAAAGTCCAAAAAAATTACTTTCATAACAAGGGTTAAGGGTCAAGATTCGGTGGAATTAGAGGCGATTCTAGAACAAAAGGACATTTTGAAATCATTTTGAATTTGCCGCAACTTCAAAAGTCAGAAAAAATGATTTCAGGAGTAGATTTCAGGGTAAGTTGCAAAGATATACTCAAGGAAGGGTTTTAAGAGTTGGGATAGGGTGAAATTAAGGGTGATGCAAGAAATTAAAGGAGTTTTTGAAACTATTTCGGACTGCTTTACCTCCGAAACTTCGGAAAAAATACCTTTTGCGCAGACAACTAAAGGTAAACCGGGTCCTTACACTTAAGAGAGGCTTTGAGGCTTGAGACCCGACAAAACTAAAAACCATCCTTGAACAGAAATGCGATTTTGGCAACTTTCGGACTGCTTTACATTTAAAAGTGTGGAAAACTATAACTTTCCGAACTGATTTAAGCAAATTTCGGGGCGTTATCCTTAAGTACATGCTTTAAGGGTTGACATTCGGCGGAATTAAGTGTCATTCTAGGACAAAGTACGTTTTTGGACCATTTTTTAAACTAATCGTAATTTGAAAAGTCCATGTTATACCCAAGGATAGGCTTTAAGGATTGAGATTTGACAGACTTTCGATCGTTTTTTAGTCCCAGGGATTTTTTAGTCCCGTGCTGACGCGCTATGTACTCTAGCGCCATACGGACGAGTTTGGCATTTTGGTATTAAGTTGACTCGTTAAGGCCGTTAGGTTCGAAACTATGTCTTTAGATTCTTGTTATCATATTATTATGACGAAGTGGGAGACTACTTCACAAGTACTTTTTCCGATCGGTTTCCATCTCAGGTTTAAGTGCCCATGTATGTGTATATGCTGCTGTGCGAGCACTCGTTTTCCGAAAAAGTATAAGTTTCTGTGATGAACACACAGATCGCATCAAATGATCAAAAGTAAGTTCAAAATTCGACCTGATTCTTGTTTGCCCGTTACTCATCTTCGTTTTTCTAGAGTCTTTGACTGTATTAAACTAGGTGAAAAATATAGTCAAACAAAATCTAAAGGCTTAACTGTAACCGTTTTTGTAATTGGTTTTTTGGTTCTCTTGAAAATCAATTGAGAATTACAAGAATCGACTAGCGTTTAAGCTCTAGCATATATATACAGCTTGCTGGTTACTTTCACCCCTCTAAAATTGTCTAAGGGCGGCAGCTTGTTTTGACGTATGCGCATTGTGGAATGATGATGACAATGAGGCTTGAATGAGAGTGTTAATGGCATTTGTTTTGGCAATAGTTGTAAGTAAGTAGAAGTAGTAGTAGGTAGTAGTAGTAGTAGTAGTAGTAGATAGTTAGGTGGTGGTACATTGGACTTTGTACGGGTTAAGGTAAAGTGATGAAGGCATTTGCAAAATTACCTAACTGACCGCTTTCTGATCGTACTCCGCCGTGCTAGTGTGGCCAAACTGTTGTGTTCGGCCTCACCGTTTGGGTGGTGGTGCGTGCTCGCTAACAAATGTGTTTGTGAGTTGGCGGCTCCTTCCCCGTTCGGCTCGAAACATATGGAGCCCTGTCGCGATCCTCCTTTGTCAAGGGCGGCCATATCGAGTAGGCAATTAAAGAACGATTGTTTCTGTGCCAGATTTTCGTTTCATTCGAATTTATATATAGGTTTTTGTGTGTGACATCGTTGTTGTTGACAAAGTTGTAGTTCAAGTTGGGTGAGTGGTGGTGAGTAATTGATAGTTTTTATGGTAACATTTGCAACGCATTTAGGATTCGGTTTTTGTATTTTTGATTTTTGTTTTTAAGCATTAAAAAATGGAATGTAAGAATTATTTTAGAATAATTGAAAATGTAATAAGTAGGTAAGTAAATAGGTACAAGGAACATAAATCAAAAGTAATCGTATATATATGCAGGTATATATACTAAGTAAGGGCAAGTAGCGTTGTTGACTGAGTTGGTTGGGTGGGTAGGTGGGTTTAGTAAGTAAGTATGTAGAGAGCATTTTGAGATGTGTAAAGCTGCTAAGGTTATGTACTGATTGATGCTTACTTGAGTAGCTTAAAGGAGAGTTTTTGTTTTGTTTGTTTTTGGTATTTTTTTTTTTTTTTTTAATTTTTTAAAACATGCGCAAACATTTTTACAACTCACTAGGTTTTTGGGAGAAAAAATCTAAGTAGTACCGCTATTATATTAAAATTATTTTGTTAGATTATTATGAAAATTGGTTGGTAGATGTGTGCGCCAATTTGTAGAAAAAATGGTGGACGGAACAAGTGAATTTCGAGTTCGATTCTTTGAGTACTAGAAATTATAAAACTGAAAAGCCAAACGTTTAAGAAGAATTGAATCTAAATGTTGTTTAAATTGCATCTTCAGGACAGTTTACAGTTTAGTTTGCATGCCAACAATTGAATTTAGTTTCTTTTGGGTTTTTAGTTTGAGTTTCGATTCGTTTTTTTTAGATTTTTGATTGGATCTCATTTACCAGCAGCATTAGCTCTAAAGCAATTAGCATATATATGTATGTATGGTGTAGAAATATTATATGTAGGTATATACATATTGATTCCTAGCTAAGAAGCAGCTATGTATGTATAGAATGTGTATGTATGTTTGTGGTGCAAGATTCATAACTTTGAACTTGGGGAAGATTTTGTGCACTATTTAAAAATTTGTTAGTCGGTATGTAATTCAAATCAATATTGTAAAACAAAATCATTGTTCCAGGCTTAGATGCAGAAACAGACACGTGTTTAGCTTAGGAGATTCTTGCAAATGTGTACGAGTATTTTCCATTACTTAAGCGGCAGTAGGGTGTTTCTTTCGTGTTGCTCAGCAAAGTTTTGGGGTGGGGGCAGCCTTTTTTCAATTTTTTTTTACATCTCTCGAATTTGGTCAGTGGTTGTTACAGCTTTCTTCTTTTTGTTTTTATGGGGAGTGTACAAGAAAAGTTCAATAATCGTACTGCATAGCTTTTCATTATCCCACAATGTTTTCTTTTCAAAGTTTAAAGGTAAGCCATTTTCATTCCGAACTCTGATTTCGCTGCTATGTAGTTCGCTATCGAACAACTTGTGGTTTAACCCTGGATGGGCATCGATCGTGGCTTTGACGACGCTTGTTTACATCTTACTCATTTTCTTTGTTAGTTGTGTAGACTCATATTGTCCCTACGAAGATCAACTTTATTTTTAATTTTGGATACCCCCTTACAATTAAAAATGTTGAATAACTCCTTCCAGATATCAAGCTCATGTGCATGTGGCCAAAGATCGGATAAAAAATGGCAGAGTTTTTAAAGTTATAAAAACCTTGCATGCTTTTTGGCGCCGCATGCGCTATTTGCTTACATTATGTTGAAATGTTCTCATTAATGTTGATGCTCTGTTAACTTACATAAGGGAAGGCAATACAAAATTAATTTCCCTGCTTAACGGGTATATCTAAGTCGGGCAGAACCGATTTTAACTTACGCTCTCGTTTAAGTATGCGTAGTCGAAACGACGATGAACTTTATGTCATGCAAAATGTGATGGGTTACGAGGTCTCTCGGGGTTTCCGGTGTTGATTCCGCTCGGCTGGCTCCTTCTGTGGGCGTCAGTACCTGCTTTCCTGTGTCTTTTTTCGGCTACTCAGACTGGTTATCTAAGAATCAGAGTTGAGTAGAGGCACAACTTATCCGTAGAAGGTTAGAACTCAGGGGAGGATTGGCTCTCCAAGATGTACAAGAACGGGGTGGATGCACCACGGCCCCGTAGAGTAATTGTAACTCTGGAGAGGATTTCAATCAAGATACTCAAGAACTAGGCGGATGCCCTACGGCTCCGAAGAGTTTTACAATTCTGGGGAGGATTGGCATTCCAAGCTAGTCAAGAACAAGGTGGAGACTCTAAGGGATAGAGAAACGAATTTTTTACACGATGGATAACAAGTTTGTTTTCGGTTTGGAAAACTAGCTAGTTTGATTATTTCTTGTCCTCCTTTATGCCAAGCCATGCAGTGAAACATTTGAACGTGATATTCAACGGAAAAACATTTTCGTTTTTGATTTCGAACAACTCATGCGGACTCGGAGTTGTTCAATGGGCCAGCTTTAAATAACCGACTGTGTAATTCGACTTTTAAATGCAATTTCCCCAGTTTTCATTGTACACTTTGAAAAAACGCTTCAACCGAATACTTTACAGCTTACCTACCAATTCCGATCAATGGCATTCGGAAACGAGAGCGGGCCTGAATAAGAATCTGTTAAATTTTGTATGCTTTTCGACCAGTAGTTTTTATACCCTTGCAGAAGGTATTATAAAATTGTCCGGATGATTGTAATGCATAGAAGAAGCATCTCCGACCACATAAAGTATATATATTCTTGATCAGCACGAGCTGAGTTGATTAGGCGCTGTCCGTCCGTTTGTCTGTTTCTATGCTATTTCCTTCGTCAGTTTGAAAGCTATGTTGACCAATCTTTGCACGAAGTCTTTTGGTACCTATGCGCTGTACATTTGTCGGAACCGGCCGGATCGGATGACTTTAGCATATAGCTGTTATAGGAACAATCGGACGAAAAATTAGTTTTAGTGAGAAACACTTTTTTGTTTTCAATGTGTTGTTGATTCCACCATGTTTGGTAGAAATCGGACGTCTATATAGTACAGCTGTTGGAAGTTGGGAAAACTTTTTTGTTTTCAATGGAAATGTTCTTAAAATTGGCATTAACTTATTTGGTATGCTTCCACATATTTCTACAAAGTTTGGTCAAAATTGGATGACTACAGCATTTAGCTGCCATATTGTGAGAAAAACTTTTTTGTTTTTAATGGAAACGTCTCTTACGTAGGTATGTATTTACTTTATAAACTTTTCCACAATTCTAAAAAGTTTTGTCAAAATCGGATGACTATAGCATATAGCTGCAGTATGAATGATCGGTCAAAAAAGAACTTCTAGTGAAAAAACTTTTTTTAAATGGATTTCGTACTTGTTATTTTTTTGCTTTTCCATGATTCTACTAAGTTTGGTCGATATCGGGCATCTATATAGTATAGCTCACATAGTAAAGTAAGGTCCGAAAAGTAGTCTTAGTTAGAGAAACAAACTGCAAGGGTATACAAAACTTCGGCAGAGCAGAAGTTAACTTTCCTCTTTTTTCTTTTACATTTTACTTAGCAAATATTTATGAGATAATTGCAGTATGTCTGTCATTTTTCGTGTACACTCCCTATATTTATATTTTACATATTTTTCTGATATTTCATTCATGATGCAATAACAAGGTGTAGCTAGGATATGCTCAGTCAGCCTTGATCTGATGATTTGGTCGCTGGCGATTTCCTTATACTGCGGCATAGGTCTTTGTGTATTTTTCAGCCCTGGGGTTCGTTCAGGCGATAAGGCACTTCCAGTTGAGCTTCCTCTAGTTATTGTATCATGTTTTCAATTTAAAAAAAATAAGAATCAGAAAGATTTTCTTAAAAAGATGCTAAGGTAAAGCACCATCTATGGAAGCGCCCTTTCTTTCAATTTTGGTGCCCACCGCTGATCTAAGGTGTATGTGTGTGTGTGTGAGGTATAAGCGAAACATGACCATAGAATAAGTAGCATTGCAGTTTTTAAATTGTTTTTTGGGTGTCTATTGAAAATTGGGCTACTTTTTTTGGAGTTGTATATGGCTGTCGCCTACATATGCACATCATTCCTAGGAGAGAGTATGTACACATGCCGCTAGCTGAATTAGTTAGGTGGTTGATTACGTTGTACTTGCAGACTCAATTATGTGAGAGAGGAGCTTCTTATATGTATATATATCAAAAAAGGCAAAAGCAAGATCAAGCGAAAGATACATAGTAGTAGTTAGATACTGTATGTAAAATTGATTCATTATATACCGGCTCCTCAATCGCCGTTGGGCTATATTTATGGTCGTCATCATCATCGGGCTTCTTCCGCTATACAAGTAGAGCCCCACCATTGAGTTAATTATCGTTAGATAATTTTAAATTTGCAACAGAGATTGTCAAATTGTTTGTTTGTGCATTTCATAGATGGAATAATAGAACAATGTCATTTAATTACGCATTTTCGGCAAATGGTTCGGGTACGGGTATGGGTACGGGTACGGGACGGGTGTGGACCTGTTTGTTTGTCATACCTCTAAATATCTAGGCAACGATATGTATATTACATGTACGTGTGCGTATGTATGTTGTTGGTTTTTACTTAAGTTTAGTTGACATTCGTTTTAAACTCGAAACTACAATACAATTGCAAACACTTGAGAGGCAAAATATGGTATCAACTGGTCATCAACTTCAATACTACCGATTAGTTAGTTAGATTACTCGACTACTAAATTGAATTCTTGCACTAGAATTTCCAGTAATTGGGTAGATTCCTGATGGTGCAACCCGTGGTTAATCTACTGCCCAGAAGACTTGACTTGGTTTTGAGCTGGGAAACGAATTGGTTCACTCTTATGGGCAGTCTTTGATATTAAACATAAACATACATATGCGTTCTCTATATATATATATATAATATTGTATATATGTAAATAAATTTGGATAGTATTCGGTTTTCCTTATATACAAAATGTGTTTAACATGAGGTTGCATATAAAATTAATTATATACCTCCTTCCAATTCTGCATTTTTTGGATTTTGGTTTATTTTATAGTTTGTTGTGGTATATTTTGGTATTTGTTATTATGAGAAGAGAAATCATAACATTACAGATTTATTTCATTTGTTATTTATAATTTATATTTGTTTGTGTGCGTGTCTTTTAGGGGATTTAAAGTCTAGCAATCTGAGAGATCCAATTGTTGTATAAACTCTAAATAGCAATGTATTTACATTAGATGCGTGAGCCTGTACGAACTAGAATCAATCATCGAACATCATCTAAAACTTTGGCACTTGAATGGAGCTGAACGTTTTGGAATTTGCCTGCCTGTTTTTCCTGCTTCTCTGACTTTCGTCTACTCTTGCTTGCTTTTTTTTGTGTGGGGAAGGCCTGATGTGAGAGTGGTGGAGCGGACTTACCGGCATTCCCGAATCAATTTGGCCGAATCTGGTGTTGCGCCAGGACTCCAGTATAAGAAAACCTGCATAGATTTTACCCACTGAAAGTTTGCCCTTGTTCAGCTGATCAATGGGCGGCACCAGTAGATTCAGCATCTTTTTCGCCTGCAGCGGCCATATGTTTGTAATGGTTTCCCTGAGCTCCATATCCGCCTGATCCATTTCCTCAGCTGTAATTAAAAATTTCACATGTGAGAATTAAAATTAATTTCCATTTTGTTATACTTACGCGCTCTCATTTTTATGCTCAGATTCTCACGAATCAAAGCGAACAACGTTGTGGTAAATTGGACTCTCAGCTCGTCGTCCAATGGCATATTCATGCGTATCAGTTTCTTGTAGGCCAATCGATTGGGACACTTGTTACCAAATCCCAAGGGTGGATCCATATTCTTCAGCATATCGTACATTTCCGTGTAATGTATTCTACCACTGAATGCAGAATAGATATTTGTTAAAACCAAAGAAAGCGTTTCCAGGACGCAACACGGGTTCAGTATTAAGCAAGTGTCCATCTTCGGTATGAACCGAGGTCAATTCAATCATTAGGTTACTATCGGAGAAACGCGCGATCTAGTACACAGCTCACGTAAAGTCTTAAGGTGATTTGATAAAAAATTTAAGAGCAACTCAGTGGGAGAACTAATCGTTTTCCAAAAATTCATGGAATATGATTTTACGAGATTGCACTTGAATTGAGCACAAACGGTGTCAATAGTACGGTACGTACGAAAATACTTAATTGAAGTACATAATACTTCTTTCACGTAGGTTTTTTCAATCTCCTAATAGTTACTTGATTCAAGACTGTTTCGGCATATATTAAGTACATTTTGAACTATTTGAAAATTGCAAAAGTCTCGAGTCAAGCTCGATTATTCTTTGTTGAATTCTATTCAATTCTAGAGTTCATCCCCATACATACTTGAAACAAAATGAGAGTACTTTTTGTTTTTAATGGAAACGTCACATATATTTGTTTTATATACTTTTACACAATTATACAAAGTTTTGTTAAAATCGGATAACTATAGCATTTAGCTGCAATGCAAATGATCGGTCGAAAAAGAAGTTCTAGAGAGAAAAGCTTTTTTGCTTTTATTGGGATTGCCTCCAAATTTCGAAATTATCAGTTTGTTATGCTTTTCCATGATTGCACTAAGTTTGGTCGAAATCGGAAATAGCCCCCATAGAAAAGTAAAGTCCGAAAAGTAGTCTTATTTTGAAAAACAAACTGCAAGGGTATACAAAACTTCGGCCGAGCCGAAGTAACTTTCCCCTATCTTTTTTTTTTAATCATATGCGATCCCTAACCTAGTATATTTGTGAGCTGTGTACTAGTCCTCAGAAAAAAACAATAATAAAAGTCTGGGTACTTATCCCAACATTCGCCTGTTATTGTGCACCATCGAGTTTCTCTCGATGACTTTCGATATGAAACAAATACGACCAAATAATAATCGTTTAATATAAGTTAGGTGCACGTGCATTTAATTTCTTCTCCAACAATAAAACAAAAGCAAAATTTGGAACTTCTACTTCAACTTGGGGTGGCCGTGTTTGTGTTTGGTATGGTTTAAAGTTTTATATATATTAAACAGATAATTACGTCGCATTTGGATCATATTCCGCCCATATGCGCACAAATTCGTCTAAGTGATGTGCACCCAGTATACTGGAGTCCCTTGTGAGATAATCGAAATTATCCATGATGACAGCGACGAACAGATTCAACATTAGAAATGAACAAAAGAATATAAATGATACGAAATAGGCGTATGCCAGCGTTGAACCGCAATACTCGCCGGGCCCCTTCTCGGCATTCTCATCGCAGGCTTTGCCCTTGAGGCAGGCCAGCATAATGTTTGGCCAGGCCTCGCCCGTAGCACATCTAGTTTGGGTGTTGCAATGTGTTGTGGAAGGTGGTGCGTAGGTGGTGATATGGTCATCCAGGCGCAGGGAAAACGATAGCAGAGATATTGAATGAGTACTCAAGTAAGTGTATACAGAAAGATTACAGTTAAGTTTAGAGTGTACGAGATTATATGTAGATATATGTAGGATGAGAATGATCAATTTCTATTTAACTAAGCCATGTCTCTATACATGTTTTGGTACTTTTATGTACTTACTAGCTAGGTAATACAATATTTACAAAATATCTAAGTAAATTTGTCACAGGGGTGGCAGGGAAATGTACACTCACCAAAGGATATTAGTTACAAGTATAAAACTCTTATTCTAAGAAATCTGCCTAATCGTAATAATTCTAGTACTAAAATTGTGTTACCTTTTCTTCAGCTTTATTCAACTGATGACTCCTAGTTGAAGAAAAGTTAAAGGAACCCCGAACGTTCCATATTCATTGCTTGAAAAAGGTTTGGTTTTTGGAAAAAAGCACAGTATTTATGTATGAGTACACTGTAAAAGGCAGAGGATAAGTTCCAGTTTCAAAGGTTAGGCACTTTTGGAACAACTGAGACAGGATGTCCATTAGGTTCATTAATAAATCGGAGGCAACCTTCTCAACTTAAATTAGGTCGCTAATATACCTATAATAAAGTCTTATAAGCGAAATAAAAACCAATGATAAGTATAGCGATTGGTCCGCAAAACGAACCTTGGACTTATTGACTGGCACAAAACTCCGCCACGATTCCTCTGCAGCATATTCAAGGTCAGCTGTTTTGGGTTTAGCTTAACCTTATGATTCTTTATGGTGCTATTATATGTTCCGTGATAGCTTCTTTTAAAGTTATTTCCTCCTTTATCGGAGCCTTGGATGCTAATTTGCTGATATATCAGGAGTTTACAGTTTGTGAAAGATCTTGTACCTTAATGCAGTGCCAACAGAGCCCTTTTTTAAAGAATTTTAAATCTGTTTTGTTTGTTTTACCCGCTTAACTCTTGAAAAACACAAGAGAACAATATAGCTATAGAGTAATTATAGTTAAATAAGAACTTGGTTTTATTGTTTCGTGAAATTCATCAAAACTGGTACGTTGTTTTCAATATTTTGAAAATGTATGCCCGTTCCGCTTTGCAGTTCCCAACTGTTTAAAGTTCTGATTGCATGGAATTGACTCACCGATCAGGAGTCACTTAGCGAAACGGTTTCTGATAATTGGATTGGACATCCATGAAACAGCTGTAAAGGTATCCACACTTCTTTTGGTGTGTCAATGCATAAGTTGTTTGCAGTTGTGAACAAACGCAACGTTACAATTGACATAAACTCTGCGAGGCTGGTCCATCCAGATGCCTTGTTGAACGCTGAGATTAGTCTGGAAGATACCTCCTCATGCTCGGAGATATAAGATAGGAAGTACGAGCCTATGAAGATAGGCTCATGAAAAAGGGTTAGACAAGCAGCTTCTGTAGAAGTCACCGAAGGAGACACCTAGTCTGGCTGCCCTAACCACTGCCATGCAGCGTGCTTAGCTGAGCTAGCATGGGTCTAAAGAGTGCATTTCGCTGCGAGTCGGCCTGGAAATAACTGATTGCCTATGCTCTTTTATGACTCTTTCAATTAGCCTGGACATGGGTTTATCGACCTATTCTTTTCTTTCCTAATCCCTGGGTCGCAGATGAGGTGTATGTCACATTGCTTTGTTATCCGTTGAAGCGATTTCTGGCAGTCAATTACTAATACCGATTTGAATGATATTGAGACAAGGATTTTTATAGCTATCATACTGAGCGTCCGATCTGAGTACTGTGCCAGGTTAGGGTTTCCTTGAACACAAGGATTTGTGATTGAAAGAGACTGAAATGGAATGAATAATGCCGATCTACCCACAATGGATTTGATCATGTTTTCTGGTCCTATCGGATCACGATTCCATAATAGAGCATTCTCTAAAGAGACGAAGACGCAAAGGGGGTAGAGAGATTTTCTTGTGGGTGTATCTTTGTAGGATGTGGGATTGACCGAAATTGGTTGTTAACCTCAGTTTCGAGTGTGTCATGAGTAGAGCAGATAGGGTAAATATTTTATGACACATCAGCTCAATAGCACGGTTGATGCATATTCTGCATGCGCCGGACTTCGCCAAGCTTGCGCTGGTTCCAATTTGGCTTAGTTTACGCTTAGCCAACTCTTTTCTGCACAAGTAATCAGGGTTCGAAGGGATGCGTTCATTAGATCGATACTTATGAACTTAGGAAAGATAAGTTATTTTGGGTGGACTATGTGAGTACAATCCCAGTGATAACCTGACTGTCCCACAATAGTACAATAGCTGACAGTCTACAATTTAAAACTTAATACTTTAAGATACCACAATTCATTTTATACGCGTTGTCACAAATTGAAACTAAAACCAGTATCACTTTTTTTGGTATCAAAATAGTATACTAAAAATTGTAAAATTTATATTTTGGGTATTAGTTTGATATGAATAGGTTTTAATTTAAAACAAAACTTCAAAAGCAGGCCATCGTGCCAAACGCGTCTTGCTCCATAGTCTCCAAAATATGGTTGACAACCCTGTGTACTTGCTCTGGGGCCCAATGGACACTGCGGAACATAAATTGATGTTCAAGGAGGGCTTCGCCCTCGTCACTCACAGCCAACATACGTTTTAAGAATATTCTCTCGAATATTTTAGAGAATGCAGGCAGCAGACTTATTGGGCGTTAGGCATCAGGTGTATCTTTAGACTCCTTACCCTTTTTTGGGACCATAACAATTACTGCACACTTCCATTGGGAGGGGAAGTGACAGAATCGGTTCATCGCGTTAAACAGCATGGTTAAAAACAGGACATCCTTCTCTGGGAAAGCTTTCATTGTTCTGCCATCAGCCCCTTCATAACCAGGGGCCTTGGTTGGTTTGAGCTGTTTGATTTGCTGACGGTTTTCATCTGGGGAGCTCGCATTCCAGAAACATCTTCTGAAGAGACAAGTTTAAAGCTTTCATGAATCTGCGCTCAAAGCCGTTGGCAAATTTCTCAGCGATCTCCGCATCAGAATGGCACCAAGAGCCGTCCGCCCGTCGGATTGGAAGTCGTCGGAATGGCTGTCACTTAAAGGATTTAGTGCACTTCCATAGTGCAAATCCTCTGTTCACACACGGGTCAATATTACGGAGTTTCTTGTGGAAGTACTCAGTTCTGGTATCAAAGAGAAGCTTTCCTAGTACGTCAGCACATCTCCGGTAGTCAGCTCCATCTAAGGGATTGCGTAAGCTCATCCATCGCCAAAGACTGAATTTCTGGCTTTGAGAAGATAGGTTCTCGACGAATCATGGAGTGATCGGCTGCATTCTAAATGTTGCACAAAAACAGCTCCGCTGCGTCATCAATGTCAGCGGGAGATCTCAGCTCCATGTTGCGGTTCACCAGCTGCTCCAATCTGCTCTAGAAGCGGAGGATATTAGCCTGTTTGGAAAGAAGCCGTGGCTTTGCCGTTAATGTGTACGCGGCTACTCTGATGTCTATAACTAGGAGGAAATGGTCTGAGCTGAAGTCCTGCTTTACCACATGAGACTGCGAAGTCCAGCGCAGAAGGCAGAGTGCGGGCGGTGGCACGAATATGGAGGTTAAAGCCGGCTACGCAGTCAAGAAGAGCAGAGCCTCTGGCTGTGGCTCTTCTGCCTCCACAAAGGCTGTGGTAAGCGTTTCAGTCACCAGCGACCAGGAACTTGGATCCAAGCCTGTTGAAGAGGTTACGAAAAGCTGCGACTTCCCAGGAGTGGTTTGGTGGTCAGTAGATAGCAGCAAGGACTGATTCTCCGTGGTCAGTGGACATCTTTACTGCAGAACATTGAACTTTTGCCGTCATGATCGAGCTGTGGACGTGATACTGCAGGCACGATTTAATGAGTACTGCTGCTCCACCACACATGCGGTCCGCAGGGCGGTTCGCAGTGTTAAGGTCGTATCCATTGATCCTGAAGGACGACGTGGAGCAAAAAAATGTTTCACAAAGCAACATCATGACGAGCCCGTTAGTTGATATAGATATAGAGACCGCTTGCTGGCCCGTCTCGCCTCGCCAATGAGCTATCGACAACTCGGATACGGAGACGGCTCAAAACGAGACACCCTTCAGACATGTGGATGCACGGTAGGCGACCAATAGGCCGTCTGCTTGCCTCACCCTAAAAGAAATATCTGTCTAACTAGTACTATAACTTTTCCCAGCCAGCTGGCATACTGTTTGCGTTCCAGTCTTTGTTAACCTTCTAAAAATTTGTAAGCGGTTTCAGTTCCGCAAATACATCAAAGAGGAAAAAGCTTTAAAAAAGCTATACTATCCGTTGAAGACATTTAATTTATGAGTCAACATTTAATTTTATGTACAAGTGAAATTTTAAGAGAGCTCATATATTACGCCCTCTTATCAAAAAAGAGGCTCAATGCGAGAGGACCGAAACCGATTGTCTTACTTTTAAGGGAAATTTGATAAGAAATCATATAAAAATGATCAAATCTAGAATCAAAATAATATTAAAAGTTAGTTTGCCAATTGAAATATCAAATTGATAAGAGCTAGTATCAAAATGATACTAAGAAATTAACACACAGAAGTATAAACCTGAGTATTGAAGAGAAAATGATACTGCATAGTTTCAAATTTATGAAAATTAATCATTTTCGGTTCTGAACAAAACATTTGTTCCATGAAATCGGAATATATTGGGTCACAGTTCGGACCTTAAGAAAACACACTTTAAAAAGTCATGATCAAGCTCAGTCTGATTTTGGTAGCTAACGTTTTACTTGGCTTGATATAGGTTGTTAGCAAAAGTTTTTTACTTAAGCTTAACAATATTACCAACTGACTAGAAAGCAGAGTGTACATTTACCTTAACCCCTACTATTAAAATCAATTTTGTATTCTAACTAATTGAAGGAAAAAAAGTTACCAGTTATTTCAGACAGACAGACATTTGATTAAGAGGGTTATATACCAATTCGGGGAATATGCTTGAATTGTATGTAGGCGAACGATCTATAAGAGTTCTTAATATTGATTTGAAATACATGTACAAGTAAAGTAACTCTAGCTCCAAATTTGGCATCAACGAAATAATATCTATGAGTGAGTCCACCAAACGTACAAGTTTACATACATCATACATACATCAATGGGCACTTAATTATTGTTAATTAATAAATAATTGTCATACTTAAAGGGAACTATTTAAAAAAGTTGAACTCGGTACTCTCAACCGTTAACCGTTAACTGTTAACCGTTTAACTGCAACAACAAAAGTGCAAAATGGTAAGTCGGTAAGTCAAGCTCCGCTCTACAGGTTGATACATACATTGGTAAATAGTGGTACATACATACGAATATGTTCAGGTTTCTATAAATAAATCTACATACACAGGTACAGTCAACAATTGTTTTTAAAGCGAACGAATATATCGAGTATGTATGTATGTATGTAGGCATGTATGTATGAGCTGCAGCTGGCTGTTGCGAATGGATTTACCACAGTGTGGGAACTGACAAATCCTTGGCACGAAGTACTCAGTAGTAGGTACATATGTAAGTGTGCTCTTCGAAACGAAAAACCAAACAAGTACACACTGATCAACTATTAAATTATCGAATAGAAATTGCATTAGAAACTTAAAAGTATCCTTACAAATGATGTCTCGCCGCTAGAGAATGGTAAAGGAAGAGATCTATAATACTATATTAAGTCGTTAAGAACTAGGCCTAACCCAGCCGGCTATTTCGAAATGGTTGGATGCCCGCCCCATAAATCTAGTAATTATGCTAACTTGTGATTAAATTGTTAGTGTCTAGGGTTAAATATCTAGTATAGGACTTATTGAAAGGATGGGCTGCAGAGCTACAGAGTGTTACATACCTGAAGAGCAACATGACGCCTTGTTCAAATGATTGGAAGTTGTTGTGCCTAGTAATGGAATTTTCCACTGTACCTAGTTTGATATTTCCGAACACCTAGGCACGATTTGAATATTATGATTAGTATTACAAACAAAAAATGGTTTAAACTTAAACACACAACAACACTTAGCGCCTCAATGACTCGCGATTAACTTGGTTGTCCTCCGAAACGCAACTACTTACAAGGATACCCCGAATGCCCTGAGAAGTGCTACGAAAACGAAAACTAAAGATGAGATATAGAAAATGGATGTGTTATGATTTCTCCTGTATCGCTAACACCAAATGCTTTTTGTGCGGCTTAAACTCTAAATCGTTAAGTTAAGTTATAACAGGGCTAACTATGGAACGGTGGAAAGGGAGGGGGGGGGTTAGGTGAAAGCTGAAGAAATCACAAGCAAGTGATTAGCCAAACTGAAAGGTTTTGAATTAAGTTCCGTTACCAAAACTATAAAAGAAAACCAAAATATTTAAGCGCTTCTATATACACAATGCTTTAGCCATACGCGCTGTGAAGAGAGAATGAAAGATCAGGCGATCTCGCGAAATTAAACAGAGAGCCATAAGCTGACGCGAACCGAATGAACTACAAAGATGAATAACGTAGTATGTTCAAATGCCACAAGACAGAACACTTTTTGTCGCGTAGCAAGCGGATTCAAATACACTTTTATGTGTGCGTAAATCGTTTGACTTCACTCAGTAAGAATTCCGGCAATCTGATTTTCCAGTTTTTGCTGATGCTTTGAATTCTCCTTCTACGAGTTTCCATATATTGATATTTTGCAACATGTTTCACAAAATTCATGATTGTTGAATGGTTAGGATTGCCGCATTATATTTATGATTTGCCGGTTCGAATCCCAGTTGAAAATAAATTTTACTTTTTTTTCCATTTCGACTCAACGGCTCAGCGAACGGGCGTTCAAAAATCTGAGCATTTTCTCTACTTCAAAGTCGCAGTGCCGCAGAATTGTGCCACGGCAAAACCAAATATTCCAAAGATGAAGACAATCGCCGAATTCAGAAATGAAAATAAAAAGCAAATGCACTTTCTTAAGACAATCGATAATGCAAAAAAAAATTGATTGTTCATTCCACCTAGAGTACAGGGTGGGTCAAAAGAAGTCACCCTATTGGAAGATGCTCTTCTTTTTACAAATAGCCGCCAAAGTCAGATCTGTTTTGACATTTGTGGACTAGACAGATGTAGAATACAAGGGAACAAGCCATGGATCGATATACTCCCCAAGAACCAAAAATCATAATGAGCGATGAGGCTCATTTCCACCTCAGCGGGTACGTGAACAAGCAAAACTATCGCTTTTGGGGCATGGTGCGCTATTCACGCTGGAGGATTCATCGGGCCATTTTTTTTCGATATCGCCGCTGGTCAAACGACAACAGTGGACGGTGCGCGTTATAGGGTCATGTTAACCGGGGTTTTTCTGCCGCAATTGGACGAATTAGGACTAGAGGACATGTGGTTCCAACAGGACGGAGCAACGGCACACACTGCGCGCGCAACCAACGACATTCTGAAGGCGGCGCTCCCGGGTCGCCTCATCTCTCGTTTTGGCGATTTGCACTGGCCTGCAAGATCGCCCGATTTAACCGTTCCAGACTTTTTTTGTGGGGTTTTTTGAAATCCCGTGTTTACGTAACCAAGCCCGAGACCTTGGAAGCCCTCAAGGACAACATTCGACCCGAGTGCGAGAATCTGCAGCCCGAAGTTCTTGCCGAAGTAATGAAAAATGCCATAAAACGAGCCCGTATGGCAATCAACTGTAACGGCGCCCACTTGGCCGATATCATCTTCTCGAAATGACCAATAAAATTCTATCAAAAATATAAATAATAATATATAATATAATAATATAATCAAAAAACAGAATATACGTTTTTTATTTAGAAAAAAAAATGAAAACCAAAAAACATTGGATGACTTCTTTTGACCCACCCTGTATGAGACAAGCACTTCATCCGCGACATCATACATTTGTCGTGAAAATAAAATGGCTATGGATGGTAATAAAATCGAAACTGAACCACTAAATCACCACTGTACATTGAACTACGTGTAAGCTGAGCAGAGAGCGCGCTGAGGGAGCGCCTGACCTTCAAAAACTTGTTTTATTTTTAGATTTTTTTTTGAGCATACTAATGTAAAATCGAAACTCTTTCGGAAAATCAACATTTAAAATTTTATCTGGCCGTTATTCACTTGAATGGACATTAGTCACATTGTTTTATTAGCTTTGGTTCGTCCCTTTAGCTAGCCGCTCTTACACAAAGAGTTGGCTAACTTTATCGTTTCACGAATTTAAGAACTGATCTTTCACCTCCAACAAGCACATATGGAAACTGATCGAAATATAACGAAAAAAAATAACAAAAATATATACTTATTTATTTACTATGCAGCGCAACTTCATCTAGTTTGAATCATTTAACTGCAACAATACAATACAAAAGTACAAAGTTCTGTGTGAGTTGTAAATCTCTCAAGTCTAGGCATACTCTTAGCTAATTGATTCATTCATACAAATATTTTAATAGATATACGAGTATATAGCATTTAATCTATGACAATGGTTAAACAGTGTCACAGTTGTTTTGGTTATTTCAGTTAGTGCCATCTCTTTTCAAAACTTGTCTAATTATTTACTTAAACTTAGGTTGCTAGTTAGGTTTTTTGTTTTATTTCGTTTACCGAAAGAGCAGCATGATTCCTCCGGAGAACGACTGGAAGTTATTGTGGCGATTCAGTTGCGTGTCCGGATCATATCTAATGTTGCCGAAAACCTTTGGTATTTTTTTGAGTTTTAATTCTTTGTTATAAACATTCTACAGAATCAGGTTGCAAACGGATCTAAATCTAAATGTGATGTTCCATAATGCACCAAATCAAGAGTATAAAACAAAATAATTTAAAAAACATGACTCGAAACATTGTTATCCCTGGCGCAGGACCCCGCAACAACAACAATCCCTAAGCCGATGTACCCTACACAAAAGCGTTTACTTAGTGGCGTTTCCCAGGAGGCGAACTTACCTGCATGCCAATTATGGCGTATATAAAAAATAGCATGGCTATAAGCAAACAGACATATGGAAGTGCTTTAAATGATTGTACGAATGTCCACAGAAGAATTCGTATTGTGTATCCTTGACGAAGTAATTTGATAAGGCGCGCCGCACGAAACAAACGCAGGAAGCCGACGTTGATTGAGTTCGACTGTAAAATATTATTGGCCAAAGAAGAAGAGATTTGGGGGGGAAAGAAGCAAACAAATAGAAGAGAGAAACAGAACATAAGGGAGACATGTATTAGAGTGGTAGTGTCCTCGTCCTTAACATAACGAATGCACAAGTCCGCGATCTGGGGGAGGGTAGGGGAGGTAAGTAGTAGATTTCTGGTAGGCGTTTCGTTAGTAGAATGGCTTTCGCTAGTAAGTAGTATTAGTAGTGCAGTAGTAGGTAGTTAGCAGTAGTAGTTGGAGAGCGGGGGATGGGTTAGTAAATATCAATTCATTAATAAAAAATTACGTTTTTGGTTTTGGTTTTTCGTTCTAGGTAAAAAGTACAAATCATTACGTTCAAATTTGCATTTTAGTCATAGAGTAAGTATATAATATAATGATATAGTAATGTATTTATATATATAAAGGTAAATTGAACAAAATGCTAAACAAAAAGTGTGTTTCGAACCGATCTTTTACCTTATTCGAAAAAAATTACAGCAAATGCAATATACATAGTTAAATTTTTTAGATTTGGTTTAATTTTAATCAAAAAAACTATTGTGTGTGTCGAGTGTAGTGGTAGTGGTAGTTGTACGTGTTTGTGTGTAGACTAAGTATAATGTGCGTAGGCATCGTCGGAAGACTAATTTACAAAAATTAAGTTTGCTCTGTTTGGTTTGTTCTTTGTATTCTGATTCTAAAGAAGTTTTTGTTACTAAACTAAATCAAATTGAAAGCAAAAATCAAATTTATACAAAAGTTTTCACACAGTTGTTGGTAGGTATGTATGTACATGTTAGGTGGAAGGGCTTAGCAGTCATTCGACAAAGGTAAAAGGTGGTAGTTTGTACGCGTGTTTGGTTGAGTTGCGTTAGGTAGAGTTGAGGTTGAGTTGTCCGATTTGAGGGCTTTGACCAAAATATTTTACTCATCAGCTGTTGCATAGAAAGAAATCATAGAAATACGCGTGCAGGCAGGTGTGTACACAGTGGCGCACACCTGCTTGCACCCATATGTGGGCCCAGCAACCACTGACTTAAGGACGCATACTGCCTCGCCGCGGCCTCTGCATTGATATATGTATGTACAATATCGAGTATTACCCGCTGCTGCCAGAAGAAATATATTAATAATTTGTACAAAACACTGTGCAACATTTGGCATCACACTATATACTAAGAATAACATTTTAGCAAGAGTAAAAGGAAATTGTATCAATTTAAAGCTAGAATATGCGAAATGAAATACAATCTGTGAAGGTACATACTTAAATGGTTAAAAGTTAAGGCAATTGTACTAGCATAAAAATATTGTTTACTCACTAATGTCTGATCTATGTGAGTTGTGATTTAAGATGCAGCTTACAGTTAACTGAGTAATTTAGTTCGCCCCAAAAATAGCAAAATAATCATATACAACCAGGTTCGTGCTCAGAAATCCCAGTACGAAAAGCACCAACACTTAATTAAATTTTTGGTTTATTCTTTAGTATTCTAAAGTCTTATAGAAATAAATTTGGATGGGTATAAAGACGGTGTCAGAATTCTGGTTTGAAGTCAGTTTACGGCTTGGGCCTAAAAAATGCTCATGTCATTGCCGACTCGTGTGATAAAAACGACTGATTCAATTTCCAAAAGTCTGAGTTTTGATGCTTCCCAGCAAAAGCATAGAAATTAGCAAAACGAAAATAGATTCCATTCTTAAAACAAAGCCATTTGTCCTCTCCTTCTTCTATACCAAAAAGACACCACACTATTAATAGCCCATTTCTCGCAGTGCACACTGGGACAGAATTCTAGCCGGAAGAAATTCGAAAAATCGAGGTTGTAATCCAGGAGCATTGAGTAGTTTAAACAGTGGCAACAGTTGTTTTTATTAATTATGTGTTTCTTGAGGTAGAAAATTGCATATTCGGTTAATTGAATTTACAAAAGATTATAAGTAAAAATTTAAGGGAAGAAGACTAAAAAACAAGAAAGAAAGTCGGTCAATCCCGACTATAACATACTCTGTACCTGTGAAGTGCTGCCCATCACCGTTGCGACCGGTGCAGCTTACAATTGGTTGTTTTCCAAGAATTTGCACAAACTTATTATACTCTGTGTACCTCTGGTACAGAGTATAAAAACTCTTTTCTTATCTTTTTTAGACCAAAAAAATTAATTAACGGCTATTCCCGGTCTGGGATTGAAGTTTCTTATTACTTTAGACCTTTACGAAAGCCACAAATCATATTTCGTTGTCTAGTTTGTCAAGTTTTGAAAAAAGCATGTTTTTTAATGTTCTTATAAATTTATACTTTTTTACTTTGTATGGGGGTACATCTAAAAATTGTCCGATTTTAATGAAACTCTGCCAGAATGTTATGCTTCACACCAAAAATTGTACCAAAAATTGTGCAAATCGGACAAGTTTTAGGAGAAAATTTTTTCATTTTTCATAAGAAAATTTTTTGTGGGAAATTGTACAAAATACCCCACCTATCTTTCTTGGGTTGCTCATTAATCTCGTAATCGGACAAATATCGCCAGAAATGAAATTGGAGCACCGAAATACCTATAAAATAAACCCCATTTGAAGTTATTTAGATTTTCGCCCCTCCCCCCTCCATAAGTCAGCCCCCTCCCCGACGATCGGAAAAATATTGCCAGATATGAAATCAGAGCACCCGAAAACCTATTACATGACACCCCATTTGTTTTTTTCTTTAATCTTACCCCCCTCCGTAAGTCGGCCCTCTCCCCGCCGATCGGAAAAATATGGCTAGAAATGAAATCAGAGCACCCAAAAACCCCCGGGTACAGATTTTGATACGTCTAAACCCAAAGGCAACGACGTTATTAATTTCTGCCAATCAGTTATCCATTCTGTCCCACTGTTCACTAAAATAAATATCAGTAAAGAGCATTAATATCACAGTGCAACTCATAAATTGGTTACGCCTTCGGACCCCGATATTTTTGAAGTACATACCGAAACTAAAAAAAACCCCAAAGGACTTGGCCCCATCACATCGTAAAAGTTCTTTTTTGATACCCACCATTTTTTCACCCCAGGCTGAAATTTTGAAAAAAGGACCCTTTTTATGAAGTCCAAGTATCATAGCCCGCTGGAATTTTGTTTTTATACAATACAAAAAGAATACCCAAATAGAAGTACATACAATTGGAATGATACAACTTCGTGATAGACACTGCACAATATTTAAAATGTGGAAAATTTAGTTGCTTGAGTAAATTTAAAATAAGCATCGAACAAGTATACTCGATGACCACGGACAATGGAGCGAATGTTGTCAAGACTTCTAAACTCCTTCAAACATACAAAGAAGGAATAGATGAAGAAAGTGACGTTTTCAAGGAAGTTCATCGACAAATGCAGGTATCATTGAGCGTTGTACACTGCGCAGCGCCTACTTTACAGTTGGCATCTTGGGAGGAAATTAAAAAAATCGGTGAGGAAGTTGAAAAAACCAAAGACATGGTCATGTGAGATTTCTACAGAGAATGGTTTCTTTGCGAGGCTTATTTCGCTCAGATAGGATACGATCTGTCTAACAATTTATTAAGTGCTCTTTGGTCGAGAAAAAGGATATTAATGGAAAACGGTGCATTTTTGGCAGCTATTAATGTCGATCCTCGATTTAGTTATAAAGGATCATCATTTTTCACAAGTAGTCAAAAGCAACTGGCCAAGGTAAGATTTAATTCTGCTTCTTCAATATTTTATAATCCTAATTGAATATGAATTATAACAAAAGTTGATCTCTGTTGAAGGCGGGACTTCCCAGCATTTCACAAAATAACCGATTTGACATCTTGAAAATAAATTTAAGTTTGCATTGGCGATCAGCCAAATTAGACCATTTGCAATATAGTGACAGAGCTGACTTGGAGCAGGACATTTTACAATATTGGAAAGCACAGCAATCAACAGAGCCTCTTCATTCGCAAACTGCTGAGACTGCTTTGGCTGTGCCATCAACACAATTCTCGGTTGAGAGGGTTTTCAGCGCGTTACCCATCATATTTAAAAGGTTGCGAAACAAGCTTAATGAAGAAACTTTGGAAATATCCTGCTTGTTAAACTTAATCAAAACCATTTAGACGACAAAATGTTTCAATAAAAGCCAAATAGCTAATAATGTGCCTTGCTTGATCAATTGCATGCATTATTAATAAATTTGTTTAAATGATATTCGACTTAATACTTTTTTGTGCTTTCTAAATCATTGTCAAAAGTGATATTTCCTTTTTGTGAAAATATCACTTTTGACAGAATGATATCAATTTTAGAGAACACTGTATTAAACATTTTATAACCAACATGAAATTTTATCAAAAAATATCAGCATTTGCTTTTTGCGATAAATGAAATGTTACTAAGTGATATTTACAAAGACTGATTTATTTACATTGCAGTATCTTTTTTGTATTCAAAAACGCACTTTAAACTTAAGGCCTTTGGTTTTAAGATTAGGCTCACGATAGTCGAAATAAGCTGACAACTCCGCTGACAATTCTAATGTTTGAAAGACAAAATAAAAACTGGGTAAAAAGTTCAACAAAATGTATCTTAAAACAAGAGCGTCAGTTAAAGTCGGTCCTGCCCGACTTCGATATACCCGTTACTCAGGGCACTTAGTGCTTAATAGTCTTTCCCTACTCCTCCTTAAGTCTATCAATACTTTTTATTTATTTTTGTGGTTTTTATTCGCTCAGCTGTGAGCTATAAAACATATCGTATGTGGCAGCAGCTGTAGCAAACTATTTTTCCGCTTTAAATAATGAGCACAGATTTGGCTTGCCAATTGGAAAAGTTTATTTTTCCAACTATTATATTTGGTTGAAATTAAGTTGAAGGTATGTATTTACTATAAAAATTGTGCGAAAATGCGAAAAGCCAACATTTATCCACGTTACGACGTTTCGCGATCTGCCAAAAAGAGGTGCTACCCTGATATAATCAGAGTAACTGAATGAGGTGCCTTTGCTACTTTTATTAGATCACACAATTACTAGGATTGTCGAAGGTAACAAGAATGTGTCTAATGATTAGATTCTAATCGTATTGTTGAAGAAGAAGAAGAATATATAAAACTCTTACTGCTTTATATAAATGTAAATGGGGATAAATATGGAGGTGGAGTCTAAAGAGTCCGGTTTGGAGTGTAGTTCAGACTCAGAATAATGTTTTGTTATTATTTATATTATTGTATTATTTTTATATTATTTTTTTTTCGTTCACCAACGCTACCAAAAAACTATATTATTTTAGGAGATATTCATTTTCTTCCGCTAGATAAGCCATTTCGCCCACTGTGAGACGGACAAACGGACAGACGGAATCAACTCGGCTATTGATGCTGATCAAAAATATATATACTTTATGGGGTCGGAGATGGTTCCTTCTGCCTGTTACATACATTTGCACGACTTTAGTAAGCCCTTTTACTCTACGAGTAACAGGTATAATTAATTGCAACATGACTAATAAGTTTTATGTTATTGTGAAAACTTGTAAAAACAATCTTATTAAAAACTACAAAAATCTGTCTTCCAAATGTCTCAAACAAAAACCTTTAACGAAGAATGTATAAAAAGTCTTGCAAGAGGTCCAAGCACCTCAAAATATAAAATTGTAACTATAGTTACAATTCGTATACGATCATTAAATTTGTGCAAATAATTATTAAAATGTGCTTTGAATGTATTGAAAATTTAAGTATATAAGCCCTACTTCGAGTGTTTGTATTTCATTCCGCATACCTTGGGTAACCAAATAATAATAAATATTTAAATATAAAACGTCTTAAGCTGTAAATAGTGTGCCAACTTAAGTAGATGCAACAAAAAGTATTCGTATTTGACATCTGTTTATATCCCGTGCCTGCGGACATGGCTCAAATGAAAAGGTTTGACAATCGTAATATTTGAACGGACAGAATAATGACTTTATTATTAGCGACAGTCTGAAAATAGGTAATATGCATGTTCACTCTGAAAAAAAGTTATTCGTAATGAAATCAAGTACAACATGTATTTAATATGTTTCCGACAACTTACAAGATTTTGTTCAAAAACACGAAATGGTTCTTGAAAAAATTAAGCTATTATTATTTTCCATTTTGCTTTAAAAAATTTAGAAAATTTCGCACAGTTCTACCGCCGTTTCCAATTGCGAACAATCCATATAATGAAAATGAACAAACGGCAAGTGCCAGTGCGAAAATGACTAAGAATGTAGCAAACAAATTGCATGAATTCTCAACTGACAAATGGTGGCCGCTTTTGCTTACATTAAAGAAGTGTTGGGTAATGCTTAGCCGTTGTTGCAGTCGAAGCAGTGGATTTTTTTTAACGGAGAAGCTATGCGAATCTTCCGTAATGAAACACGTTTAAGTGTCGTTTAAAAACGATCAAAGTAATAAGGGTATTTGTTAAAAACCGCAAAATGAATGCATTTTATAAAATGATGACTATTTTTTGGATTGCTTTAGTAGTTTCCTGAAATCGGCTTGATAGTTTGTGCATAGAACTTAGATATTTGATGTGCAGTGCGAAATATGCAATACAGGGTCAGCTTTTAAGTATCACTTGTTGGTAGACACTGGACGCAATCCCATATTAAATGGACTATTTTTCGGGGTTTCTCCACTACTCATAAAAAAGGAAAAACTATAGGCATAGAACATTGATCTTCAATGAAGATTTCATTGCTGTTTCGAATACTATTTCTTTTATAAAAAGATCGTAGTTGTGCGTTGAGAGGCACATGAAATAGATGTTGTATTTAAATCAACGATGGTCATGCCTGCTCCACAGTAGCCAAGCACACTTCGCACAGACTCGAGCCGACCGTTTCGGCTGCCACCATGGCTAAGCCTTCGTCAATACAATTTCAGTTGCTGGCACACCATCAAGCTATTTGCAAATCCTATTTAAACAGCCCAGACGGCGAATAAAAACTTGAGAATTCCAAGTGCACAAATAGCACACAATTTCTACTTGTCATCAAGCTCCGTTTTTTAGGGTAGCTGAAGGAATATGCATTGGCATTGAAGGTTGTTTAATGTTTCTTTGTTGCCTGTGGTAACATTTTTAATTACTGAGAACTTCGTCACAGAGTGTGCTTAAAGTGTGCCACGATTATCGTGTGTGCATTTATTTAAAGGGGTATGCTCCCTTTTGTATAAATTCCAAGGTATTTTTATTGTATGTTTAATAGGGAACCGTTAAGGTTCTAAAGGGTGATTTTTTAACTATTTTTTTTTTTTGGCAGCACTGGCTTAAACAGCTCACGCACGTTTCGTGTTTTGTTTCACTGTCAAACATCTTCAGTTTGGTCTATAATTAAACCACGTCTTACAAACGAATAACGCTTGCAAATTATTGAATTTTATTATCAAAATGCGTGCTCTGTTAAGAAAGTTCATCACGCGCTTCTTCCATTTTATGGTCAGTTAAATCGACCCACTGAAGCGGCTATTCGGGTTATTGTGACTAAATTTTGCACCAAATTTACTTTGTTGGACACTAAACCACCAACACGCTTACGTAGAGTGCGAACTGAAGAAAATATCGCAGCTGTATCGGCCAGTGTTAATGATGACCATCAATTATCGATTCGTCGCCGATCGCAGCAATTGGGCCTCTGTTACTTAACAACGTGGAAAATTTTGCGGAAGGATTTGAAGCCTTCAAAATACAGCTGGTGCAAGAATTGAATCCGAACGAATTTTTGGTGAATGGGCTCTTGGAAAGTTGGCCGAAGATTCACTTTTTTACAGAAAAATTGTGTTCAGCGACGAAGCTCATTTTTGGCTCAAAGGGTACGTAAATAAGCAGAATTGTCGATTTTGAAGTGAATAACAGCCAGAAGCATTGCAAGAACTACCAATGCATCCAGAAAAAGTCACTGTTTGGTGCGGTTTATGGGCTGGTGGCATCATTGGACCGTACTTCTTCAAAGATGATGCGAATCATAACGTAACTGTGAATGGTGAGCGCTACCGTGAGATGATATCCAACTTTTTTTGCCCAAAATGCAAGAGCTTGACTTGCATGACATGTGGTTTCAACAAGACGGTGCCACACAGCACGCGCAACAATGGACTTATTGAGAGGCGAGTTCGGTGAACATTTTATTTCACGTTCGGGACCGGTCAATTGGCCGCCTAGATCGTCCGATTTAACGCCTTTAGACTATTTTTTGTGGGGCTATGTTAAAGCTCATGTCTATACAGACAAGCCCGCTTCAATTGACGCATTGGAGTACAACACTGAAGCATTTATTCGTGAGATACCGGCCGAAATGTAGGAAAGAGTATGCCAAAATTGGACTAAGCGGATGGACCATTTGAGGCGCAGTCACGGTCAACATTTGCATGAAATAATCTTTAAACATTAAATTATATGGATAATCAACAATTCAATAATCAACAGTTTAAATAGGATTTGCAAATGCCTTGATGGTGTGACAGCTCAGCCAGAAATGCTGTTGCAGATTAATAGCTAAGTAAAGCAGTATATTAAAAGATGTGACTTTTTCAACGTTTTACAAATTTTAAGTCTGGATGAATGCGATAATGAGGGATCCAGGCATCCATTAATGCCTTACCAAAACGCGAATTCAATACAATTGTGCCGATTCCTAGTTTATCAGTCTTGTGCTCAATTCCAATTCCACAAAAAATTTGTGATTTTGTCTCCAAATCACACAACTTTTGAATAACTAAGTTGAAATTGAGAACAAGATTGTATATGTATTTTTGTATTTGTATTTTTGTACCCATTGATTCACACTTGAATTTTTTATAATAGTTTTGCGTTAGTGAACCCGCCTAATCTTCCTCCCCTACAAATAAGATTTACTGTTGAAATGAGCCAAATTTAGTGTTGCACAGTGTTGTATAACGTTTTAGAAATACTAAGTTAAGTGTTATCTTCGACATAGCCGAAGTATAATACATTATTTGGCAAAACTTAACTATTTGGCCAAATTGTGAATGAAGGATGAACACGTGTATTATATATACAATACAAGAGTATGAATCGATCCTCTTCAATTCGATTATGTACACACAGGCGCACATACTAACAACTAAGCAATATTGTGTTGGCTAACGCTATGGAAGGGAACAAGTAGGTTGCCTGAAGTAAGAAGGAGTAGTACTTTGATCTTGTTTTGGGAGTCTATACAACAAGCATTTTGGATGGGTGGCGGGCTATTCTAGTCCAATCAGTTAGACATATGTACAAGGCTGGAATATCTAAGGATGAGTTCCTAGTACAAAAAGTAGTGGATCGTTGGTGGTATTTTTTTTTAGTTTGTTTTCATTTTCAACTAAATACATAAAATGTATTCTTTTATAGATGCTCTACAGAAGAAGTACACAACAAGAGAGATTGTCAATTGTGAATACGGAATAGTAATAAGTAGTAGCTAAATATAAAAAAATTCAAAATTTGCTGTAAGTTATATAATCGAGTTAGGCTAATTGCGTTTACTTACATCCTGTTGGATAGTCAGAAATTTTTGGTATTTTTTTGGCGACAATTCAATTAAAATTATCAACGATTGTTCAGATTCATATGACAATAGAATGTTTCGTGATGGGTTGGTTGGTTTAGTTGAATAGCAGGTTAGTTTAGTTTGGATTATAAAGTGTTTTTTATATATATTTGATTTCAATTAGTTTTGGATCACGCAAATTTTGGTTGACGTCGTTCAAGTTGATGGTTTACGGTTTTGATTTTTAGATTTTTTTTTTTTTGGATTTTGTTTTGTTTTCAGAAAAATAAAGAAACAAATTAAGAGTAGAATTGAAAATTAGTAGAACAAGTTTAACTGCTGCACGTATAGTTAGATACATAGATAGATAATACAGAGAGAGAGAGAGAGGGGGAGAGGGAGTAGATAGCTTTATCAAAATATCTTCTGTCTATAGGGGTTATGTGGTAGGAAGTTACGCGCTGGCCTATGACAGCAAAGAGCTCTATGGAAGCCGTGAATGACACTATATCTAGATCTGCTTTCAACTGAAAATTAGACACAACACAACGTCCTCACTGGATGAGCCACATACCTTCCATTCGGCAGAGATCTGGTGTGATCGTGTGTGTATTACTTGGAAAGCACAGAAACTGGAAATCAAAGTACATACAATGCTCATACCTCTAGGTATGTCGTCATGCAGAGCTCAAACCTTAACCAAAAGCCAAGCCAACCTAAATACTTATTAGTTGTATACTTAATTATGGAATGGAAGAGAAATAATTTATGTGTGAGCATCACAAAACATATTTTGCGGGGTGCTGAAGTGGGGGGGGAGAAGGGAATTGAATAAACGACAGTTTGCTGTGTTTGGAGAAGAAATTTGTACTATTTCAGAGAGAGAGAGACAGACAGAGAGAGAGAGAGAGAAACAACTACTCTAGTCGAGCGAGCGAGACAGAAAGGCTGCTAGATATCTGACCTCCCAAAAGCGGGCCAGGAGCAAGGGTGGTACGCAGAAAGACAAGAGAAATTCATGCTTTAGAAGAGAGTTAACTTTCGGTAGATTGATTGAGTTAAAAGCGCAACATTTTGTAAATGGTAAGCGTTAGGAAGAATCTTTGCCATCAGTTAAGTATACCTCTGCGCTGTGTTGCGTTTGTTGTGGTCAGCGTCGTCGACTACTTACAGTGTTACCGCATGGAAATATCTCTGCCGATTCAATTCAATTTGATATAATGATGAATGCTCTCTCTCTTTAGGCGATATTTGTTGAATTGAGTTACGCGTGACGAGTGAGTGTGGAATGGGTATGAACTCAAATGTGTGTATGTGTCTAGTATACGAGTAAGCTTGTAGGTTTGTGGTATGTATGTATGTGGGGATTTGTATGAATAGATTTCAATTAACAATCAAATTTCGAGACCGATTAAATCAAAGCCATGCGAAAAACCAAGGGCCAGAACTAACGCCAGAATAATACAAAAATTGCATAACCGCAGCAAACTAAATTATTTATTGAGACTTCTTAAAAATTATGTAAAAGTCAAACCAACAACTTATGAAAGAAACTTACTAAATACACCACCTATGATGGGACTTAAAGAAGAGTCAAGAAAGTTAATTTTCATATGGGAGCATTTCAAAGGCTAAGAAAACTTTTTTATTTGCACCACACGTGAGATCTGGAGAGAATTGAGTCAGTAAACTGAAGAATGGGAGCCTTCTTTTGAAGACTATTTGATCCTTTAAAAACCACCAACACCACAAATGGATGCCCCATTTGCTCAAAGTCAACCTATCACAAATCAGTGGAAGAAGAATTTGGGAGACTCTACAAAGCTCACAAAAAAGTATGAGTGAAAAGACAAAGCATTAAGCTTTTACTTGAGTGTCACGCCAAAAATAAATCTGTGAGGCAGCAAAAGGCTTCTTTACGACCAGACAATGTAGATCAAGCATATCAAAACACTAAAAATTGCATCATTTGCTTTGGACTTTAGAAACTGATCAAGAAACAACTGAAAGTCAGAACAGAGATAGATGACACTCTGCTGATGTGAGAGATAGACTAGAAACCACTCGAGTACGCAGGAATCAAAAACAGGCGAACAATAGAAAGCAAAACTGAAGTAAAATCGAGTACGCCTTCATCTGAAATAGAAAAAGACACGGAAAGCCAGACTAGAAAGCAATCGATTACTCACGGCTCTTTGACAAACGTACAATAACAACAGAAACCAGCAGCGAAATCAGAACGATCTTAATCCTAGGTATTATAAGCTAAAGTTTCACAAGAAATATTCATTTATTATCTCATAACCGGCTACTTTCCGACAAATGTCCAGAATAACAATAACAAACTTCTCTAAGCTTGGACAACATGACTACAAATTTAATCGTTACATGCAAATAACAAAGTATTAGACAACAAAAAGCGTGACAAGTGATGCAAAATTTTCTGGTCGGAATTTCTTTAATTTACAGACATCCGCACAATTTGCTATGTCCCCTCTGCGGCTCGCATAAATGCACATTGCATCATCAACAAAAGTAATCCAGTAAAATTTCGACAAATAACAGAAAGCATGCCACAACCAATAACGATAGCGAACAGCTGATTGCGTTAACCAACCAGACTTAAAGTACAACATTCAAATCCGCTCCAATTCTTTTCACGATAGCTCTGCTGCAAAGTTGCACATATACAATGCATTCAAGACTTAATGAACACCTCTTATAATATCTATCTTGATCTGGACATTTTATTTGTCTTAGACTATTTGTACAAATTTAATGTCTGTGTCTGTCCGGCTGTGTCTGTTCCAAATAGTCTCTCAGTTTTAAAGCTATCAAACTGACGTTTTGCACAAAATTTTCTTTTTACTGCACGCTGCTAATATATTGTAGCCGACCGGATCGGATGACTATAGCATATAGCTATCATAGGAACTATTGGTCGTAATAGAAGTTCTAGAGAGAACAAATTTTTTGGTTTTCAATGGAAACGTTTCCAAACTTCGTAATTATTAATTCTCTATATGTTTTCATGATCCCACTAAGGTGGATGAAAGTCGGACAACTATATAGTATAGTGTAGTATAGGCTTAGCTAGCTAGTGTGTGCAATCGCTGTACAAAAGGTCATGGGTTTGATCCCGCCTTCAAACATCTAATGAAAAGTTTTTTCTTTGAAAAAAAATTAATCACCCGGACACCTTCTCAGCTGCTGGCGCCTGCTTTGAAGTAATTAGAAATGAAAAAGCTTATCAAACTGCAGTTCGAATTCGGCGTTAAACTGTAGGTTCTCTAGTGCCAAAAGTAGAATAGGCGAAGTTAACTTCGGCTCGGCCGAAGTTTTTTATACCCATGCAGTTTATTATACCCTTGCAGAGGGTATTATAAAATTGTCCGGATGTTCGTAACGCATAGAAGGAAGCATCTCCGACCACATAAAGTATATATATTCTTGATCAGCACGACGAGCTGAGTTGGTTTAGCCCTGTCCGTCAGTGAGACATGTACATAAGCTAGCTTTAACAGCAGCTACCTTAAAATTTACATACTTGTAGCATTAAGGACTGCTGCATTTATTTGTGAACTAATGGCAATCAAGTTTATAACTTTAAGCACTTCTTCCATTCCTTAATCCCCCATGGGATTTTGGGCATCATATATAGGAAGGACGGAACCGATATAAAACGGGACAAGTGTCCTCTGGGTAGTTTTGAACTCTGATTCGTGATAAGCTAACTGTGAAAAGGCGAATCTCGTAACCAAAATCGCTATAACTCTGCAAAACTCAAGCCACTTTTGAAACAGGACTTTCTGCCTATTTCCTTTAATGAAACGCAAAGTAAAAGACACACTAAATAGATTGCATCAGAATACTTAACCAAAGCTATACGTTAACATCAATTTTGAAGAATTTGTAATGCCACAAGAGGAAACTGAGAAAATTCCTACGGTGGTGCTAAGCACAAAACTTGACCTCTTGAAGGCTAAACCCAAGTGCCCAAAAAAGTATACTACAAATTTTGCTTTAAGTTTTGCTGGCGTTTTATGCAATCTGTTGCACTCATTAGCGTTAAAATCCCAATCCCACCACAAAATCAGTAATGATAATTGGCTTGTTTTTGTTTGCTTTTGTTATTTGGCAACCCAATTCAGCCGCTGTACACTCTACCAATTTTTTGTTGTATTTTTTTTTTGTCTTTCACTACAAACTTTTTATGCACGCAACTTTGTACAGGAGGAGACAGAGAGACAGTTAGATAGATAGATAGATAGTTATAGCAGGTAATTAAGCAGTTAGGTACAATCGCAATTTTGTGTGCTAGGCAACTGAAAACTAGAATTCGAATTCAATGGGGAAATCAAAGGGAACCGAAAACAGAAATCAAAGTAGTTATAACGCCAATTCGATTCAATAAGCTTAAGTTAGGTGAAAGTTAATCAGGTTAAGCAATTTAAGCGGAATCTAAAGTTCATTTTGATTTGGTACACATAAAAATTTGATAAATGCAAAAATCTGTGTAAATTGTGTTTTGTACTTACATCGTGCTGTTGGTGGTGTAGTCGATGTAGTTGTTGGTAGATGAGATATATAGTACGAGGGATACGTGTGCATATGTATGTAGAGGGGTACATACATATGCGTACACATATTGAATGCATGTGCATGGCGTAGGTACATCATGCATACGCACGTGGGCAAATGCGTTTCGAATGACAAATTATATATATAGTCAAGTACATATAAGTATATATATATATATTTTGTGGTATGTAATGTTTTTTGTTGTAAATTGAATTCAATTTGGTTGATCGGTTGATTGATTGATTGATTCATTGATTGTTGGATTTTGGGTTTTCGTTGAAATTTTTCAATTTGGATTTGGTTTTGTACACAATTTGATGTTTTGGTGATTGTTTGTGTTGTGCGAGAGAGCGGGCGAGCGAGAGAGAGTTCATAATTCACATTCGTATTTTGTATTTGTTTTTGTATATTTTGGTAAGTTACACACAGGTGATGTTGTTTTTGGGCATGTTTGTAGTTGTTGTAGTTTTTGTTGTTGGTGGTGGGCAGTGTTCAGGTGATGCAGTTGATTTCCCGTTGGCCAATTTGGGGGAATATTTTGTATATATGTATATTGATATATAGATATATATATTGTGGTGGAAATATTTGGAAATTGGCGTGTATTATAAATAGAAATTTACACATATGTTTACATGTGTGCGTGGGTAGTAGTAGGTGTAAGTATATATCATTGCGTGAGTGTTTTATATAGTTTTTTATATTTGGTTTTTTTTTTTGCATTCATCGAGATTTTTGTTTTATATATATTTTTTTGATTCGATTCGGATTGGGATTTCCCGATTTTGAGACCACATTTCGTTTTTTTGGTTTCGTACACAAATAAATATGGAAAAGGAAATTAAAAAAGAAATATGATTATTAATTTCTGTATTTTGTGAGACTTTCAAAAAGAATTTGGGTTTTGTGTTTCAAAGGAACTGAAATTAAATATTACAAAACAAACAAATACATATTTTTTTTTTATATATTGTGTAGCAGTAACCGTTACGATTGGCCAGTTGAAAACACTCAAGGCCCCCACCCATTAATTATGGCTGAATACGTTCTGAAAAAGGGTTCCCAGATGATGAAAATCTGTTTAAAAACGGCTGCAAATAACGAGCACTTGCAGTCGAACTTCTCTAACTTGCATAACTTTTTAATGTGTCCAGTTTAAGTACTAGTTTTAAGGGGGTGGGTGGGGAGAGTAGCTTACCTTAAGTGTGACAAGATGTGATTTGACATATCCCTTAAACCATTTATGTTCTGTTTAGCCTTTTCTGACCATCATTTGCACTGCCTTACAAATTTTATATTTCGACGGAATTAATAGTCCATTCAAGTTCAAAAGAAGTTATACTGCCGATCATATATAATTGCTTTAAGTACTAAACCTCCAAAAGACAAATTTACAAAAACACTTTTAAAGAGAAGTTCGAATTAAAAGGAATCTTTTGAACACTAAGGAATCGAAATACATAATGCTGCCGTTAAACGAGCCATCGTCTTACAGTCCGCTAAAATTCGGATGTGCCTTCAATCTGTCTGTGAGCAATCGAAGGGCAACGATGATTATATGTTTCCCGGAAATACAGTCTGGTGGCAGCACTAAACAGTAAGTACCAGTTCAACCCGTTCTCAGCATATCTCCAAAAAGATACAGGAATATTTCCAAGATCGAGTGTTTATGTAGTAGGCTTGGCAAACTATCGATGGCACTATCGATACATCAAATTCTTAGTTTTTGCGCGTGACTATGGATAGTTTAGAGCATTTTTTGAGCTTTGCAACCAGCAACAAGCTCGTATTTTTAGGACAAAGATACTAGTCTAAAAGATGTCTCGAAAAATACCTAAATATTACATTTTGGATATAAGCCATAGAGGCGAAGATCTAACCGAATCGCTCTAATTGTAGAAGGTTAGAAAAAAATTATTTTTAAACATTCTAAAATTGTAATGTTTTGAAGGCAGGAATTCTTCTGTGGTTATGGGGGCGTATGTAGTGAGGTAAAGTTGCTGATCGGTTTAAAATGGCAAACCCAACGCGATCCTGGCTTACTGCGTCTCAAGTCGACTCACACCTCCCCGTGGTAACCCCTGGTAACAGAGCGATGCACCCGCAAAGCTGCTGGCTAACGTGAGCGGCGATCCTACCCTGGGACCATCTAGATCCTACCCTGGGACATCATAGCTGCTTACCATCTAGTGAAAGTCCTCGAAAAATATTTATCGGGCGTTACCACACTCCAGGAAATGCGATGGATTGGATAAGGGAAAACGTTGAGAAAAACATCATCAACCAATACTCCCTGGGAGATCTACTATAGCGGAAATGCCACCAAGCACGAGTTTGCGTGCGGTTTTACAGTCTGCGGAAGACTTCGTCGCTCTGTCATCAGCTCCACCCCAGTTAACAAGCGACTAGCCGTACTCAGACTTAAGGCAACATATTTTAATATTAGCCTTATCTTAGCTCACGCCACAAGAGAAGACAAGGACGCCGCGACGAATTCTATGAGCGCCCAGAACGTACACAACAGCGCTGTCCTGATCACGACATAAAGATCGTGCTAGGCTATTTTAACCCGAAAATCGGGAGAGAAGCCGTTTTTAGTTCGACCATCGACCGAATTAGCCAGCACAAAAAAACCTCCAGTAATGGAGAAAGGCTAAAAGATTTTGCTGCGGGCAGGAATATGGTCGTTAGTAGCACAAGATTTGAATTGATCACGTTGTGATAGACGGAAGGCATTCATTGAGTGTGCAAGACGTACGTGCACTCCGAGGAGCCAATATAGACTCGGATCACTACCTTGTTGCAGCCAAATACGCACGCAACTCAGTGTGGCGCATGCCGCACGCTCGTCGAAACACGTCGAAAGCTGCAATCGCAACGGACCTCCGAAGCCTACACAGCAAAACTCACGCATATTTATTTATTTATTAATTAAGTTATTTATTTTGAAGGTTTAACAATGTTCAGTCAAACAGAATATAAAAATTACAAAATGTACAATGAGAATCCAGAAAAAGGATCTCCGACCCGGTGGGACTAATTTATTGGCCGAGGCCAGCTATGGTCCAACTCACAGGAAATCCCACCATTCCCATCAGGTATAAGTAAGCAGTGTAAACATATTTCACACTCCATGAGTACGGAAAATTCTACCAAAAAGTTCGACGACTAGCCGAAGTTTTTAAGCCCGGAGCCTCACTATGTAATGACGAATCCTGATATCTTGTCACAGATCCACAAGTGGCACTTGACAAAAGGAGAAACTATTTCTCCAACCTGCTGGGAGGCGATGACGAACACAATGACGTCTCTAGAGAAGCAGTGAACCACCAATCGATGGTATAGAAATAGACCCAACGGACCATAACGAAGTCTTAAAAGGCTAAAAAATAACAATTCAGCTGGAGCTGATGAGCTGCCCGCTGAATTGTTAATGCTAACGGCAAGGAGTTGGCAAGGTGCATGCACCAACTCCTATGCAGAATATGGTTCGAAGACAGTATGCCCGAAGATTGGAGTCTAACTGTTCTCTGTCCAATACTTAAAAAAGGAGACCCTGCAGTCTGCGCCAATAACCGCGGGATCAGTCTCCTACCCATTCTATATAAGGTTCTGTCGTGTATCTTATGTGAACATCTAAAGCCGATAATGAGCGAACTGATCGAACCTTTTCAGTGTAGCTCGAGACCTGGAAAATCCACCATAGACCAGATCTACCAGGTCTACTTTTGTTATACCAGCAATGTACGTTCGACTTTGCATGATGACGTTGAGAAGCAAAGCTCCGTCAAAATAGGAAAGAACCTCTCCGAGCCTTTCGATACCAGGAGAGGTTTTAGGCAGGGTGACACCTTATCGTGTATCTTCTTAAATCTGCTGACGGAGTATTTAATGCGCCAGTGCCCTAATGCTAACAGATCGGGATATGCCGATGATATTGACATTATCGGCAAGCCCGACCGGGCGGTAAGCAGGGCGTTTTCAGAGATTGAGAAGTAGTCTAAACTCATGGGCTTAGCGGAAAATGAGGATAAGACGAAGCTCCTAGTCTCAGCGCGCTGTGAGCCTACGCGTCTTGGACAATCCGTTGCAATAGGAGAGTACAACTTTAAGGTTATAAAGGACTTTGTTTACCTCGGAACGATAATAAAAGTTGGCGATGAGTTCAGTACCCGTGTGAACCACGAACTGGATGAGCTCTATGGGGACACTGATCTAGTCAAGCGCATAAAACAACAGCGGCTGCGCTGGATGGATGAAGAAACTTCAGTAAAAAAAGTGTACAGGCGGAAGGCGAACGCATTTTTTTTTTTCTTCTTCTTCCATCTTGCCCAAGACAGAGGCGAGTGCCGGGCATTAATTGCAGCGGCCGAGACTGTCAAACGGTTGTGATTGAAATATCGGGCCAAATAAAAAGAAGAAGAAGAAAAAAATGGTTGTTGCAGTGCACGACGGGTAACAGCTAGTATTATATACACTTAGCTATATGATGTTTATTGTAAGAATAAACTAACAATTTTGACGATACTATCGATATTATCCAATTTCGAATGTTGCCACTAGCGATAGTTTGCCAACTCTACTATGTAGTGACTAGAGGAGTCCCACCAGAGTCTATCTTAGCACCATTGCTGTGGAGCCTCATGAACAATAGAGCTTGCAGCTTGCTGTAGCTTGAGCTCACAGTAGGCGCAAGCTTTAGAATTAGACCATTTGATCACTGAGAATTTCACATTGAGTCAAACTCAACATATATTCTCCTCCATCAGCTCATTTGTTGGCACATAATTCTTAAGATTACTTTATCCCACCAGCTCCTATGAAGACTTGGGGTAATATTCAAAGGTATTTTCCAGTAAGAATTCATTTTGTTGTACAACAGTTTTCATCATAGAGGTACCCCAAATTCTGTTGGAAAAAAGGTTTTACACTTAAATTCTCTTCTATTTCGTCCGTGTACTTTTTGATTTAACTTGCAATGTCTCAGTGTCTCAGACTTATAAGTACCTAATTGCATATCAATTTCACTCGTCCTCTGAAGTGGTATAAATATTGTTTACGTATTTTGTTGTATGTTGCATGTTTTGTAGTTTAATAAAAAAAATGAAAAATCTATATAGTTACGTTGTGTTATTTGGTTATGAAATACATTGGTATCTTGTTTTTTTTTTCTTTTTGATTGTCTTGCATAAAACGGTCTACAGAAATCGAACACAACAGTAAAATGTATGCTCTGAGTTTTTCTTTTTTTTGGTTAATTATGCCTTAAGCAACAGATAATTACCCCGAATTCCATCCATAGTGCATCCACAATGCTGCCCAGCACGGTAATCAAATCGAAAATATTCCACGGATCCTTGAAAAAGTTCTAAAAACACAAAAAAAATTCAAAATTATTCGGTATTCTATGTGGAATATTGTGCGGAAAATCAAATTCATCCATTAGCTGAAATTTACAATGTTACACACGAAAGTAACTTGCATTTCATGGGCATGTACGCGGGATGGGAAGAGAGAGAGAGGGGAAGAGAGAGAGAGAGTTGGTATAATCCAAGGAGTGTACCTACCGTATATCCGAATGCAATGACCTTAAGTATTGTCTCCATTAAGAAGAAGAAGGTGAATACATTATTCATGAAGGTCAAAATATCGCAGAGGAGGGCCGGTGCATCATGAAACTACAAAATGAGAACACACGAAAATGTTGCGCGACCAAACAGGGGTTTAGTTCAGATGCGGATTATGGCAAACATACACGAACATACAACTTAAAAGCAGTACTGGGCATAATACCTTCATGTTCTATACACTTAACCCAGAAACCAACTAAATTAGTCCACATACACAAAAATGTTAGTAGGTATTCTTAGTTTTTTTTCTTTAAAGGAAACAAAATTATAATTGGTTAGTGTTAAAAAAAGAAGATGATAAAAACGTAAAACGATCAACGGGTGAGGGTTCGGTGATGAGAAAGGCTTTATAGTCCATCAACATAGACTCGGAAAAAAGAATACGACAAAACTGATATTATGATAAATCAACAATCCAATCAATTATTTCATTCCTAAATTGTTAAGAATTTTCAAACGAAATCAAGTTAATATCGTTTTCCATGAGGAGTAAAAACTTATCAAAAACTCAAACTTGGATCAATAAGTTTCATTCCCAGCGTACTTTTAAAATTGATCTTTAGATCAAGGCTACAAACCTCTTAAATTTTGAAGAAGGTTTGATCCGGGGCCTTGAACCCGTAGTAAAATGAAATTTACGCTTAGCGGACAGGTTCCTGTACTTAACAAACCTTTGTTTTTATTTCGAATCAGATGCTGTATTATTATACTCAGAGTATATTTAGTTTGTGGAAGGTTAAAGAAAACATTCCCGACCCTATAAAGTATATATATTCCTAGTCAGCATCAACAGCCGATTTGATACAGCCGTGTCTGTCTATCCGTCCGACCGTCTGTCTGTTCATAAGAACAAACAGATCTTAGATATGATAAGAGATAGTGGTTCAACGTGTATTTCAAATTTTTGCCACGTCTCCTGCCGCTCCTGCCTGTTTGAAAAAAAAAACGTCATCAGCCTTGTTCTCAATTCCACTTCCACAAAAACATTTCGAAAGTGGAATTTATTCGTGTTCTGGTAAAAGCAGAGCAAATAATAATTGACTGTTTTTCTCTTTGCGGTCTGTTGAAAAAAAACCATGCACGCTTGCTCTCGCCCTGAGCAGAACACTTCTTTTCTCTTTGTTTTTGATTTCAGTTGGCTGTTCTCTGTTGAGCTAATCTTGCTTTGCTCCTTTAATAATAACTTATAGAGAGCGATCCGACATTAAGAGTCAGCAGATGAGCAGAAAAATGAACGGGTCACCTCACTCTTTTTTGTGTGTGTGGCTTCCCAGTCGGACTTTACAGAATGTGTTGAGAAATCTCAGTACATCTGGTGGAATAAAATTTCAAAAAATGAACTATATTTCAAAAAATGAACTATATTACAAAAAATGAACTATAGTTCAATAAATGAACTACAATTCAAAAAATGAACTATAAGTCATATAAGACATAGCTCATCAGTTCATTTGAACCAGGTCAAAAAATTCGGCACAACTCTACTGAAAAACATGTTCCTTAGCCAGTGAGTTATCATCGGGTGTGAGCCAATTTTAGAAAGAGCTGCTGTAATCGACTCGGTCCTGACATTGTTGAAGGCTCCCTCGATGTCGAGGAACGCAAACTCCTTCTGATTCACCGATTCCTCAATGCTCCCTACCAATTCAAGTAGTGCGGAGTCAACAGATCTACCCATAAGGTACGCGTGCTGCGCACCGCTGAACGTTCATGGTGTGAGATGGGATGGTTACTTCTTGTAGCTGCCACAAAGGAATTTTGTGTTTCAAGTGTATTTAAATTACTATTTCTATGCAATCCATTAATACTTTCTTGAAATGTTTTCCGATTAAAATATTGAGCATAGATTTTCGTACAACTTTTCAAAAATTTTGCCATTTTTTTCCAGAGTATACGAAGATGGAGATGTGAAAGGCGGAACACGGACGACAGCAATTTACACATGCCAAAAAGAGTTAAAAAAATGTATGGTACAATGGAACTAATAACTTTATTCTTACCTTTAGTTTTTGGACATTTGCAACTATATATTTATATATTCAGATTATGTGACATTGTAAACTTCAGCATATTTAAGACAATCGGACAGCAGATTCGTACTCGAAACTGTACAATCGGGAATTTACTTACCTTGACACCGAATCCAATTATCTTGAGCACAGTTTCAACACTGAACATGCCTGTGAATCCCATGTTGATGTATTTGAGTGACTTTTCATACATTTCACTTTGATTATGATACTGTTAAGATGTTTATTTATAATTAGTTTCGATCTCTTTCTATATATTAGATTTGTATATACAATACATGTATGTATACACATTCATCATTATATACAGTTATTAAGAACTGCTTTAGTTAAGCAGCAAAAGGTGTTAGTTTAAGCATATTTGTACTGAGATTGTAAACTAATCTTTAGTATTTTCAGTGTCTCAAATGTAAATGTATATATAAAAATCTTTAGCCAATCTCATGCAAAATGATCAAAAAAGTATCTTATGTAGAAATCGTTTGCAGTTTTTATATCCTTTTTTGTTGCGATTGTGTCATAATCGGAGCTGTAACGGAAATCTCTTCCAATCAAATTCCAACCAAAAATCAAATCTCGGTGATTCTCTTTCGTTTTGGGAACAAAATATCTTGGACACAAGCCTCTAACAAGATTTCAAATGGGAAAACTAAACCTTTGAAAGATCTGTGAGACCAAAATCTCTAGGGATTTCCAGGACACCCCCATTATGACCAAACTTCAAAGAGAAATATCTCTACAGAAACTTAGTAGACCAAAATCGAAGGATATGTATAAACGGCACACACGAGGGTGGATCAATTAGTACAAGTTTATGTCCTAAATTTCATAAATTGTTTTCTGCCAAGGGTACCATATGGCATTGGTGGAACAGAACGTCATTTTGACCAAAGAGAACCTGAACCGGACCGAAAAATATTAAAAAAGTGTACTAATTTGGTAGCCATTGATTTTTTTTAAAGTTATATCATAGATTCGTTATATCAAAAATATATATTTCGATTAGAAAAACTTAGACTGCAAAACGCGTTGGAGTTCGACATACAAAATGTGCGAGCGATTACAAACTTTAAACGAAAGCATTAATGATTCTTTACCATGTTTATCTTCTAATGAATATGAAATGGAATCTTTAGTTCTGGAACTAGAAAATAATGAAAAAGTGTCGGACTTTTGACGGATCTAAAAGACTGTCTTAGGCCCGTTTTCTGATGTTCCTCTTTTTGCAAATCAATGTGTATTTAACGCATTTGCCAAATCACCATCCACCAAATCCAACTAGTTTTGCAAGAACAGGAAAATGAGAAAACGGCCCCAAAAATTCGAATGTTTTAAAGATGCGGAGGGGACCAAAATCAAACGGAAGGGCCGTATTTCGTTGTTGGCCGTCGAGTATTTTATTGCGCATTGCTTTTAAGCAGAATAACACGCCGGGCTGCGAAGGACAGGCGGACTGAGCGTTGCCCATCGATGTTTTAAAGTTTTGGGAAAACAATCATTGTAAAATCATAAAAATGTCGCATTTGGCGAATTCTGTTTTTTGATTGAAAGGACTGAACACTGGTTTGAACCTGAACCTGGGTTCAACGGCCTTCTGATCCCGCTCCATGAACCCGAACCCAAAATGTTTCTCGGGTTCGAGCCCCGAAGTGAACGCCTCCAGATTTTTAGAAGGTTTGCAAACACTGCAAGCACAGTTCCAAACACTTTTTTGGAAATCCGTATCCGTAGTAGTGTTGGGTGAAGGTTGTTCATTTCACTGAACATGTTCACTTTTTCTTTTTGTTTAAAGTGAGTCAACTCACTCAAGTAGTTCACTTGTTCAGTTGTTCTAGTTCAATTTTTCAGTTGTTCTTGTTCACTAGTTCAATTGTTCTTGTTCACTAGTTCAATTGTTCTTGTTCACTTGTTCAGCTGTGTTTCTCTCCCATTTTATCGTCGACTGAGACTAAAATTTGTTGTTCATTAATCCATCCTCGTATTTACAACTACTCCACTTTATTTAATACTCAAAGCTTTCATTAAGTTTGAGTTAGCTAAAGAAAAAAACTGTAGTGAAGTTGTGCATGAAACTTTTGAAAACTTTTTAATTTATTATAGATCGGACGACTTTATCAAATAGCTATGATCGGCTTAAAGATATGATTAAGTAATTAATCCTGTTCAGTTTCCATTGAGATCGGACTATATAAAATAAGATGCGCATCAAAACTATTCGACAGCAACCGCCACCCTCGCTCTTAGAGAATAATTTAGGAAAAACTTTTGAATGGTTTAAAGCCAAGAAAAATCCTTTTAACGTCGATTAGTTTTGATCCGCTTCTTAGCTTACATAAACAAATTTCAAGTGTAGAAAAGCGCTCAATAGTCAAATATATTTTGATGAAGCTTCGGTATAGTCGAAATTAACAACACCTTCTGTGGGGGTATATAAACTTTGAGTTGTCGGCTTTTGTTTTTGAATAGAAAACGTAAATTAAATATTTATAGAAAGTTCACAACATTGAATTGATTGAAGCAGATCGGATGTTGATGATGTTTTGTTTAATCTTATTATTATTTTTTTCTTACAAAAAAACAAATAAAATCTGATAATCAAAATCAATCAATTATGTGTGTGTGTGTGTGTATACACTTTGTGGACCTCTGAGCCTGTCTTAAGCCTAGCTTACAAAAATATACTTGCACCCAAATAATTTACCTTCATCATCAGCAATAACGTGTTGAACACGATCAGCATCATGATAAAATACTCGAATGGCGTAGAAACAACAATGCGCCACACTTTGTATTTGAATGTGTTGCGATTTTTGGGCATGTAACGCTCAAGGGGACGAGCTCCGATTGTGAAATCAATGCAGGATTTCTGGAGTGAAGAGAAAAAGCAAAATGATGTTGAAAATAAGAAACACAGCACACGCGAATCATGACCAAGGAACGTGTGTTTGCGCAATGTGCGTTTTAATATCAAACATTACAGCATTGGTTATTAGTCTAGGGCTATATACACACATCAATAAAATCACATCAATAGAGGGAACTGCATACAAAAAAACAAAATGTACAAATATACAGAGGATGGAACGTAAAACGATACATTAGTCAAATTGTACCAAATTCACACTACAGATAACACGTTAAGAGAGTTCAATAACAACACCTTCTATCTTCGCAAAAATTTCCAGGAAATGAACGTAAAGTAAAATTTTTCTTCAATGCTCTTAAGGAAGATTAAGGGATTCTAATTAAATATGTATCTGTGGGTTTTCATAGTTCGGATGAGTCAAGAACGGACCCACTTTTAAGGTTTTGTAACATCGGTGTGGTATATGTAGACATAGGACACACGAAAAACCCCGTGTGCGGTCGCTTGCTACCCGAAAATAGGAAGTATTTCCGCATATAGAGCAATCGATGGTGTGCACTTGGGTTTGGGGAAATGGATATCAAAAGGTCTCTTCAACATAGATGGAGCAGGTGACGGCTAGCATCGAAATGCTTTTTATTGGTCATATCTCAATACATTAGTTGCTTTGATCAGCCACAGACCTCCACAAAATTTTCCAAAAAAGTTTAGTCTTAGTTTTTGGTCTTCTTTGAACCCATTTTTTGAATTGTGTGCTCGATTCTCGAAGATACCTTCGAGAGTGTTATGAAACATGTCTTAAGTCACAGTCTTAAGAGTAAGTTTATTCATGCAACATTTTTAGTATTAATAGTTTTATTTTTGGTATCGTCCCTTATGCATTGCGAACTTTGGTTTGAATCAGAGTAACCTTTTGAAAGTACAAAATCTTTTTGTTAGAAATTAACGCCAACTACAAAAGTATATGAAGTTGAAAGGCAACATTGCGTATGAGTGATATACAATCTATATATTATAGATCCCATAGAAAAGTAAGGTCCAAAAAGTAGTCGTAGTTAGAAAACTTTTTTGTTTTCAATGGAAGCTGCAAGGGTATACAAAACTTCGGCCGAGCCGAAGCTAACTTTCCCCTATTTTTTTTAAATATTTTTTTTATAATAATGAATATTCTTTTCGGATGTTATATTATCCCTTTTTATATCTTTTTGGTAATTTTCAGCTTTGCTGGATAAAAATCTAAGATCAATTTGAAATTAAATGTTAAATTGAGACTTCTAACAAACACTTTGATTAAAATCAAACACAGGTCACTAAAACCACATATTAAAAAACATTAAATGGATATTTTATTATACCAAAAAGGATTTCAATAAATATCCCTTCCTTATGCATTCCAAAATGTTCTAATGGATCATAAACAATTATCTTTTTCTTTCTCTGTGTATGTAAATGAAGTATCCTTTTCTAATATTTCTATTTGAAATCTTTGATCTTTAATCTCTAGTGTGAATTGGTAACAACTTGTATATATAGCATTTGTAGAGGAAAGATCAAATTTTACTGTTGAAATAAAAATTGATTCATAACTTATACACATTATTTGTATAGAAAAGTTTTCTACAATGATATAGTTAATTTTGAGAAATATTTTTGATACTCCTAGCTCAATTCAAAAAAACGAGTCAATAAATATTCATTTCTGCCAATTTAGTTTTGCAATTCGTTCAGTGACTAAAAGCCCTGCATGGGTAAAACTGCATATATATTAATTTGACATCATCCGAATGGCCCAAGGTTAATCCAAGCTTTTCTCACTCTCTTGGCTTGTGTGCTTTTAATTTTGGTACAGGTGAGTGGGATCTACAGTTTAACTAATACATCTGTTCATGAGTTCTTCGGTTCGTAAACGTTGTTTTAACTTATATGCTGCTAAAAGGCTTTGCAGAACGTAAACTGAGAATTATTGGGGGAATAGTATAAACTTTAGAAGAAACGTGACCTCTATCTCGTATACTTTATTTAGTTATATTTTAGTTTCATGCTTTCTAAGTGTTTACGATGGTCAAAAAGCCCAAAAAATCACACTTGCAGCTTCTAAAGATCTCGTTGTAAGAGACGTTTAACAGTGCTGCCTGTTCTCAGAGCAGAAGAATATTGGTTAAACGTTAACTTACAACAAGTAGCTACAGCTCAAACTGGAAGGTTTTTGCATCCCACCTGTCCCTCCGCTTTGATGAGGACTGAAGAAGACTTATTTGCGGAGTGCATCGTTAGAGGAATCTATCTTCATGACAAATTGTGTGCATAAATCGTCTATTTTAGTTAACGGTGCCCTCCCGGTAATTATCTGCGTGCGTATCAGCACAAGTGCAGTGGGACTAAAAAATAGATTAAGATAACACACCTCCCAAACGGGAGGGTCACATTTGTTAACAATAATGAAGACCCAAGCAATGCAAGATTGCATGGCTCCAAAAAAAATGAACAAAAAGGGATCAAGATCCGAATAAAGATTTGTTCAGCTTTTGGAAGAGGGTGCTAGTCACTTATAAAGTATTTTTGAACGAGATATTAATGCAGGTCACAAAGAGAACTCTAATGTCGATCAATTTTTTTTTTTTTTTGTCATTTGGACTTGCAATTCCCAAGCCGTTCGAGCAACTACTGCTTCAAAAAGTGTACAGATCAGTACGAAACGGGGACTTAAATTTAATAAGATTTCGCAGCGCTGGAAACCGATTGTTTGATTGTTTTGGTAGAGCATCAAAACAAATATTGGAAAATGTTAAGTCGACTGTAAGATTCTTTCAAAATGAAACATTTCCAGTTGAATTTGTTTGCGGTTGAAATAACTAGAGACAAACAGAAGCCCGATCAAGTCGCACTTGTGTTGTTTGCGAAACTTATGTAAGTCATTGACAGAAGCTTACGGAAAGTTGACTAAATACTCTATCTTACTTGGGACCCAATGATTCAAACAAAATAGCAAAATCAATGTTGAAAGCGAGGATGAACTCTTTATAAGTTTATAAGTAAATCCCCAAATGTTGTAATATGGAAGATTTTCTTAAGAAAATATCAACTAATTTTCTTTATTCTCTAAAGGAAATCCCCTGAAACAGCTATACAGACAAGCTTGCTGTTTCTACCTATAAAACAAACCGACTGGAGGCAAAATCCCATAAAATTTTTAACAGCTCTCGTTTATGAAACTTCCATTCAATTCAGTTTCCCATGCAGGACTCTGCTCATTGCATTCCGGTTTTATATCCTTATCAGTTACCATACCATTTACATATACTTACAATCTCAGTGTCTGTCTGGATTAGGCAGCAACGCGCGTTTGTTTGGCCACTAGCGATGATGACCTTACGTTTACTTTTGGCTTTGACTCTAATCGTTAAATATTCCAAAATGAAATCTCCGAATATTTAAGGACTATCGTGTGTTTAATGAAATATCTCTACTTTCCGGAAAATGTTCACTATTTATATCAAGAAAAAAAGAAATCCTACATCTTGTGTGATGGAACTGGAGGGCCTTGGGCATGCTGAGTTAGGTAAGCGCTACTTAGATTTTGGTTTTTTTTTATGATTTCCAGGGGGGAAGCAGAAATGCGCACGCACACACTCATACAACCACACACACACAGAGATAGATAGATCGACTTGTCTATGATAGATACTGCTAGGTAGTCAAATGGGAATCGCTGACCCGTACAAAACGAAAGGCAAAGGCATTCGCACGTAACGCATGTGGAGCTACTGGGTACGTGTATCTATTGGTATATAGTCTTATTGATATGGGAAGGCGGAGGGGGCGTTTACATTAACATACATACTATGCACGAATTCGAGTATTTACTGTACGGTGTGTACTGGTAGAGTGTACATGTACGTGCAGAGAGAGTGGAGTACCATTTACACGATAACACACATACATAAAAGCAGACACTGGATGTGGGGCGGGCTCACCTGGTTCTTGTCAATTTCACCATCTTGCAACTCAGCTTCGCCTTGCTCTTGAAATGTTATGATTATCAAGGCCACGAATATGTTGACGAAGAAGAATGGAAATACAATAAAATATACAATATAAAATATGGACATTTCGATCCGGAAATTTTGGATTGGACCCCTATCTTCATAAGTGGCAGCCATTGAGTGTTGCAAGACCCTGGTTGAAGTTTAGAAAGAATATTTAATGTCGATTTCAATTATTGGCGGCAGTGTACACAGATCAGCGGGAGGGGAAAACTAGACTAGGGGATATGGATATCTTACTGTGGCCATCCCTCGCCGGTCTGGACAGCAAACAAAGTCAGCATGGCAGCAGCAACGTTGTCATAGTGGAAGGCTCTCGGTTTCCATACTCTCAGCTCCTGTTTGGGCAGCAGTTCATCTTCCTCGTATTTGAAGTACGAGCCCCTTCAGGTTGGTTTTGGTTTGTTTAGTGGTTTTTTTTTAGTAATTTGATTTAAAAAAAAAATGCATTATACAGAAAACAAAACGTGGTAAAAACTTAAGCAAAGCAAACCGAAAAAATCAAAGAAAATCCACATTACACAACACTACAAAACCAAACTCGAATTACACACTTATTATCATATCTCAAATGAAAGTGAAAGATTTGCAGAAATCGAAATCTAATGGATAGAATTAACAGTCAACGGTTATGTTATCTATGTGTAAAGATATCAAGGCACAGTTAATGGATACTCACAGTTGTGGACATACAAAGAGAACAAAATGGTATTAAGTTGGCTTATTTTTTTTGTTTCTGATTTTTTAAGGGTCACAGAAATGGTTTAGTTTGTTGAAAAATTGTAATTTGTTTGTATACCCTAGCAGAGAAAGAAAGCATTTCCGACCACATAAAGTATAGATATTCTTGATCAGCATGACGAGCTGAGTTGATTTTGCCCTGTCCGCCAGTCAGTTTCTATGCTATCTCCTCCGTCAGTTTTAAAGCAATCTTGACCAAACTTTGCACGAAGTCTTTTAGTACAAATACGCTACATATTTGTCGGAACCGGCCGGATCGGATGACTAAAGCATATAGCTGTCATAGAAACGTTCTGTCGAAAAACTAGTTTTCGTGAATGGAATGGAAACGCCTCCAAACTTCGAATTTCTTAGTTTGCTATCCTTTCCCATAATTTCACTAAGTTAGGTGGAAATCGGACATCTATATAGATAGCTGTCATTGAAAAGTATAGTCTGAAAAGTAGTCCCATAGGAACGATCGAAGAAAAACTTTTCTGTTTTCAATGGAAACGTCCTTATCATTGGCATATACCTACTAATTTTATATACTTTTACACAATTCAAAAAAGTTATGTCTAAGTCGGAGTACGAATAATCGGTCGAAAAAGAAGTTTTTGTGAGAAAAACTTTTTGTTTTCAATGGGATAGCCTGCAAATTTTGTAATTGTTAGTTTGTTATGCTTTTCCATTAAGTTTGGTTGAAATCGGACATCTATATAGTAAAGTTAAAAAAGGAAGGTCCGCAAAGTAGACATAGTTAGAAAAACTTTTTTGTTTTCTATGGAGGCTGCAAGGGTATACAAAACTTCGGGCTGGACGAAGTTAACTTTCCCCTATTTTTTCATTTGAAAAATCATTTATGGTTATTTTAAATGAAATTTATCATCACCTTGAATCATCCAACCTTTGAACCAATTATTTTTTCATTTAATTTAAATTAATTTAGTCTAAGTTAGCAGATCATTGTTGACCCAAATAAATAAATAATATTTGAAATTTATGCTCTATTTTTTGTATGATTAGCTCTTGATTGAAGTAGTTTTTACACATTTTCCTGGCAAGCTCATCCGAACCAAAGACCCCATGGACCATTTGCTACATTTAAGCAAGTATGATATCATCTCTCGATTATATTAAATTGATCATCTGTGCTATTTGTATGTCCATGCCTGGTAGATATGAAGGAGAACATATATGGGTTGAGAGGTTATGCTTGTTCTTTGCTGTGTTTGACTTGTACGAGTGTAGAGGCATTCGCATGTTGTCTAACTCTAACCGTACAGTCTGGCGGAGGCGTATAAAAAAAAGAAATGCTCGAAAACCAACCTAAGCAATATTTTTTTTCAACTCATACGAACAACTTAGTGCATTTGTTCCTAGTGAATGGCAAATGTATGAAGATGAGTATGTGAACCATAATGTCGTCGTATATCTTCAGCCTGTGGTAAGGCCCGTTGTTCGTTCGGTGATGTGTAACAAGGCAGCCGCGCTTGTACTCGCGAGTACTTAATTTACTGTGTGTGTGTGTTTTTGTGTGTGTATAGTGTACATATGTATTATTTTGGTAATTATTTTGGGTTTTTTTTTTTTTTTTTTTGTTCGTTTTGTTTGAATTTAATTTTTGGCCCCTCCCAAGTTATTGCATACATACGAAGGCCAAACAGCTAAAACAAAACGATACTCGTTATTCTTTCACTCATTTTTGGGTAGTATCTGCTTTTGTTTTCACTTCTCCACTGCGATGAGTGAGCGCATTAAGAGCGCCACTCAACACGAGTGCAACGATGAGACGACTGACTCTGGCCAATGCTTTTCGATTCGATTTCATTTAAGAGTAATAAGTATACATAAGACAAGGAAGAAAGAAACTCTAAGACACTTAATAATACGGATATATTGGATATGTTTTATGCATGTGGGAAGAAGGAAGAGCTCGTCAACTAAATGCACTCGGAAAAATGATCATAAGATCGAACCCAAGAACAAGACAACTAAAAAACTTTAGGCTTATGGAAGGGACTATGTAGTTTATGCTCTCAAAGTTTGGCAGCAAAGTTTTGTATTGAAGTCTAGGGTTTTCGATATTTCTCAAAATATTAGAATCGATAATATCAAAAATTCATAACAAAAAAATCATATCATAACAGAAAAGTTATTAAGGATCGTCTAAGCCATAAACATATCTCATCCGAGTATGGGTCTAAAAATCTAAGACATTTTGTTTACAAAACAAGTAACAGATTGATTCTATAAATCGGGTGTCGGTAACCACTAAGTAGTTTGATTGCTAATACCATCCGTTCAAATGGTACTGAGCTTCCAGAAAGCTTCAAAATTGTTCATCTCTTGCCACGATAGAATCTGTGCCTTATTCGATAATGATTGCTCCCATAAGGTCAAAGTCAATTTAGGGAGTTTGGAAGAACAAAGGAATACGAGCAGGCAATCCCAATTTTTAATCGAAGTGCTGGCTCGAATTATTTGGATTATTTGGCTCGAAGGACCAAAAACTTCGTAGGAGGCTGGATTGGTGCTCGCAGTAAGTTGGAAAGGCTTTTTCACTTTATTATTCAGTAGGAGGATCGGTCTGATCGTTTCGAGTGCTAAGAATAGACTGATCTTATTTGCATACTCATAAAATACCTTAAACGCACATTCCCTATCCCATTTGCTTCTGTCCTGAACACCTTGAAATAGCTATATATTTTAATTTTTGAAATGTAGAATTATATGCCCATCTATCCCACTACAATCTATTGGAAAAGTCATAATATGTTATCAGATCGACTAAAAACATCGACACAAACTCGCACGAAATGGTTCAAAAAGTTCAAAAAATTTCGGAAATTTGGGTCAGTGTAAGTTTTGAACAGAGAACGTATTTGTCGAAATATACCTCTCTATACAATTCTAGCTCAAAAATTTTAGAAAGTATTGGATCAGGTGTAAGTTTTGAACAGAGTCCGTATTTCTTATCGAAATATTCCTCTCTATACAAGTCTAGCTCAAATATTTTAGAAAGTATTGGATCAGGTGAAGTTTTTTGCAGGATCGGTATTTCTTATAGAAATAAACTTATTTGGTACGTCTTTATTTTCGAAGCGGTTTCGAAGGATGCTAAAAAATCTTGAGTATTTCTTTAGGAAAGTATTTTGTTTTTGAATGAACTTTCTAATCTTACGATCAATCATTTTTTCCAAGTGCATTTTGTCTAGATCTACGAATGTTTTACGATGAAAAACACACACTAAGCACACCATTGAGACTGAACTTATATTTCTGCTGCTATATACAGATGAAATAATATTTGTTTTATTTTTAGTTTTTTTGGATTTTTGTTTTGGGTTTGGGAGTAGGGTCTGACACTGTGTGGGAGGGCCAGCTGGAGACTGTAAGAGCTAGTCGCTAACTAAAACTAGGCCCGTTGACGTGTCTAAGCGCTTGCTTATTAAGAAATCTTCTGGTAGTAATATGGACTCTTTGGTATTTTGGAGAATACCCAATTGGAAATTTGCATGCTTAACGCGGTTGCTTGGTAAAAATTTTGGGTTTGTTTTTCCGGTGAAGGCAACATATAGTAGCACAAATATACACAGAAACTGAAGAAAACTAGAAAATATGTTGATTTGGGCGCAGTTCAGTTAGTCTTTTTTTTTCTTTTCCTTTTTTTTGTGGTAATTATTGATTTGCAATATTTGTTTATACTTTTGGATTGTTTTACTTATATATTTTTTTGTGTGTTTTTGGCCCGTTTAGTCGCGTGATTGTTGGTGAGACAAGTCAGGCAAGAAAAACTGGGCAAGAAACTTTAAAATGCTACTCTTACATTCTGTAGAATCAGTGCACCTTTTTTGTTTTTTTTTTCTCAAAATGAAAATTACACAAAGAACCGAAAGACTTATAAGTAAACGAAATGAAAACGATCATACAGGACAACATACGAAACAGGGGAGGGGAGTGAGGGAAATATTTTTAGGGTCATATATAGGCTCGCATTTGGTTAAAAGTGAGTGCGTACATATTATGAGAGAGAGAGAGGAGTCACAGAAGTAACCGGCTTGATGTAAGTTGAAGCTCCAAAGCCGGAAGTCGGGTTAGTTAAACAAAAAGAGTTGTGACAAGGTTTCAAACGCATGTTTTGTCGAAGTTTCATCGCAATAACGCGCGCAATTCGCGCGCAAATTCGCAAGCGAATTTTCGCGTACGAATGTTCGCCTGCCACAAACTGAGCGACACAAGAATTATAAACAAAAGTTTGCCGAATTCGTAAAGTAGGGTTTTGTTCGTTTTTTATTCGCTTTAAGCTTCGCGCGTTCTTTCGCTTGCGAACTTTTGGTCGGGTGGGCAGTAGCAATCATAAAAACGGTTTTGTGCCTCGCTATGATTGCCTCTTCATACATATACATAAGCGGCTGTGCAGTTACCAATGAACAGTTAAGAACCACTTGATTTTCGGCGCGTCTGTCATTCTCGCATACAGGGAGCATTTTCTTGAGTCTATACGCGTAAAGTGCACTCAACTTTTAAAAATGACAAATGGAATTGGTGAAGCCGCCAAGAGTGGCCATTTGGGAGTGCCTAGAGACATTGATTTTTAGGCTAGAGCTGGAAAGGTCTGAAGAAAATTCGAATCTCGCTGAAGCTGACCTGCAAGTGCGCTTGGAATGGATCGAGCGCCTGTTTGCCGAATTTAATGCCGCTCAATCTAGCCTGGAGAGGCTTGATTTATCGCTGCTCACTTCAGAGACAAGCGATAAGTTTGGCCAATTGTATGTGGGTCAAGTCACACCTTTCTTGGAAGCTGTTGTCTGAGCGCCGTTCGATAAATGATCATTCTACAACATTTTGCCATTTTGCTGATGAAATTGGTTAATCATTTGGATGCTCTATAAACAGACCTCGGCTTCCGGATCTTCATCTTCCTCAAATTGATGGGGGTGGAGAAGGGTTCAGCGAGCCAGATCAACTTTAGCTGAATTCTCGACTTTCGCCCACTCAAATTTTTTGAGATTGGATCATCTTCGCTTAAGTCTAACACTGCTGTGGATATCGTCGCGCAATCTCAAGACACAAGCTACGTCTCTGCACAAAGTTTGTATATTGTCACAGTAAAATCATAAAAGCGTTGCGATAAGATATTAGACGAATGTTTGACAAAGCTTAGCCGCTTTAAAGCAGACGTGAAAGAAGCTCCTGCGCTAAACAGGGTGCCGCTATTACTCACAGTGGACCAAAAATTGCAATTTAAGAATTTCTAAATCGAGAATCGTTTTGTCTATATCAAGCAGTTACTTCGGGGACTATCCTCAAATGTACAAACCACATTTATAAAGGGCGGGATCGTCACGTTGATAAATCCCTATTGTGGAAACCCTAACTTTTTCACTCTCTCGTATGTTCTTAACATAATACAACATTAAGGAATATTTTGAATTTTTTTTTTTGTTATGATCCCATTTAATATGTTTCTAATAAAAAATGTTAAATTAAACACTAAACATCTAGACATCAATATGTATGCATGTTTTTTTGGATAAGGTAGTTAGATGGGATAATAAACCTTATATGAAGAACAGTGGGAGGATGTTGGTTAGTTATATTGATATGCATATATATGTATATACAACTGCCTGGAATTGGGACTTGGGGGGGGTTTAGAGATATGAACATACATATGTATGAAATATGAAGGGTTCTTTCTAGCTCTAAAAGCACACTTTATCTATGGGACTTTGAGCTTTTAGACAGAAACATTCAAACAATGACAGGAACTTTAGCAAGAGAGAGAAAGAGACAGAGATACATACATAGACAGACAGAGAGCGAGAGAGAGCGAGACAGACAGAGAGTTACAGCGAGAAAGTGTGGCGCGTCTATAGGAGCAGTATCAAACGATCAATCACAAATCACGAAACCAAACAGTTATTTAAAAACTGAACCAAAACTAAGCAAATGATCTTCAAACAAATCAAAATCTAAGCAACATAAATCAGAGATCGATCAAAATTGTTGAGCTTTTTTTTTGAAATTTGTTCTTGTTTTACTTACTGGCACTCTGCGGAAGTATGTTTACTTTCGTCCGTACAATAAAAAAATTTCCCATTGAACAATTGTACTCCAATAACAGAAAATATAAATTGAAACAATATGTACACGATTAGAATGTTAACAACATTTTTCAATGAGTTCACGACGCAATCGAAGACGGCTTTCAATTTTGGCACCCGCTTAATGGTCTTTAATGGACGCAGTACACGCAAGACCCGCAGCGATTTGATAGTCGACAAATTTTGTCCAGCGCTGCTACCGCTCATATCGAAACCGAAACTAACAGCAGCGCATATAACGACCACAGCATCCATAATATTCCAGAATTCTCTTAAATAGCTGCCAGGGTGCAGGATCACACCCAAGTCTACAATTTTCAGCAACATTTCTATCGTGAATACGCCGGTGAATGCATAATCAAAGTAATTTAGGATCTTGTTGCGCCTGGAGTTCTCACGAACGGGATCCTCGGCGGCTAAGGCAATGGATGACATTGAGATGACGACCATAATGAAGAAATCAAAATATGGCAAATTGACCACCCAATGGGCGCCGCGACGTATGCTGTAGTGGTGGTTGTTGTTGGTAGTAGTAGTAAGTAGGAAGGTAGGAGGTCGTTATTGGTGGTTCGAATATCGAATTTTGGGTGGTTGTTGTTGTTTATTGTTGTTGTTTTTGCGCATTCGTTGGGCAGTTTCAGTTTTCGATATTTTGGTTGAGTTTGATTTGGGTTTGCATTATTTTTGGTTGTTGTTGGGGGGAGGTGTTAATGTTTTTGATTTTAGTGGTTCCGATTTGCCGTTTTAGAATATATTTTGTTAATTTTTTTGGTTTTTTTTTTGGTTTTTTTTGGGGTGGTTCCAATATTTCGGTAGTTTTTGTAGGATTTTTGAATGATTTTCGTTCGTTGTTGTTGTATTTGAAGATGAAGTTGATGATTTTGTAGATGAATTTGCAGGTGATTTTTGTTGTTGTATTTACAAACATTTGTGGTTGGTTGATTCATTCGAATTTGAGTTCAGTTCAATTTTGGTTTTGGTTATTTTTTGTAGTGTATGAGCAGAACATAAGAGTTTGTAACGGAATCCACACACACACACACACAAAACAAAGTGGAAAAGGAAAAAGTAAAGGAAAAAAAGAGTATGGAAAACAGTTAGTAAATTGTTGATCAGATGTTTAATTATTATATGTACAGTTTATATATAGAGAGAGAGAGAGACATGGCGATCAGGGATACCTGAGAAGATGCTTATTAAACAGTTAATTGTATAGCCCGCCCGCAATAAGAAGGTAGCCCCTGGGCTCCTGGGCCACCCATACCAACTGCCCCCCTGTTTTAGTCTAAGTCATACATAGGTGTATGTGTGTGTACTAGGTGGTACAATATTTACGGATTTGTCGGTGAGAGTATAAACATCGATGAATATGGCAGCATGGGCTTCGGCCCCTCCGTCACCTCCTCCTCCTCCTTCTTATCCTCGTCCTTCTTTTTACTTTTGCCCTTGCTGGTGGCGACCGTGCCATCGCCATTCTCCAGATGCACACCGTCGCCCTGTAGCGCCTCCATTTCCTTCTCCAGTTCCTGCAATTGTTTCTCTTTATCTTCTTCGACTTGTTCCTCTTCGGCTGCTGTAAGTTCTTGGGCATTCGCCAAATTATCAACGGCGATAGCCAAGAACACATTCAATAGCGTGTAATTTCCGAAGAGTACCAAAACGATAAAGTATCTGTCATGAGAAATAGAGTATACGAAAAAACAGAGAAGTGAGTTCCAGATGTAAGCTTAGTCTAGAGAATGGCCCTTCATTTGTGGTGGCATTCTACATTATGCACAAGTCCGTGATCCGGTAATCGAAACCTTTCCTAAGTCCTAAATTCTTACAGTAACTTGGTCGGTACTCCTAGTCTCTTTTCTGTTCATATTACCTTGAAAATTTGTTTTATCTCTCCTTCATTTAAGTTTCGATGTTTTAAAAGCCTTTTCTTTTCGAATACACCCGATCATTTACTCTTCGCTTTCGAATCATTTGATAAAACAAAATTTCACCTTCACCAGTTACTGGCATCAGCTGTCGGTATAAAAAGCTTTTCAAACTTTGACTCTAGGTTCCTAAGAAAAGTTGAGCAACTAGCTACTTGAGTTGATCCACAAAGTCATTATTCTTTTCGCTCACAAAAACAACCCAAGCCCATCTCTTTTTAACTCACATGTACTCCCTGCATTACATTACCAGCAAGCTAATGGAAAAGAAGTTGAAAGTCTAAGTGCAATTCATTCGGAATTGATCAGAAAGGCTCCTTAGGAGCAGATGAAGTTCATTCCGCATAAGAATTAGGTACAACCACCATTGAAAGGTTACTAGCTTCATTTTCAATATGTTTATGCTATCTACATATATCTAGTTGCATTGCAAAAACAACTGTGATGCTTCCTGTTTCAATTCAACCAAATCACAGAATATGCCATAACATAGTGTTACCTTTTAACCACATATAGAATGGCGGTTGTTTCTTTAATTTAAACTATAAAATCGAAATAAATGCAAGCTATCAATATCGAGCAACAACTCTCAAATGCTTTAAGCAATACGGGTGGGACCACATAGCGAGAGAAGCCTTAAAGTTGATGGACTTAGCTGGAAATAGATACAACAATAGAAATGGTAAGCATACAACAACTTGGGTCGAATTTAAATGTGTCATTCTGTCTACACTTACGTTTTGATCGATGGTAGGCGATGATTAACGACCGATCAGAGATGATGGACGGAACTTGGCTTGCAGAATTTCAAACTAAATTCTTCAAGCTCTTAATTCCGATTGAGGGTTATTCGTGCGCGATTGCTCACATTAATGGTTCGACGTTCAATGAATTGGAAGCGCAGGGGAATGGTCATTTATGATATGGATGTACATACTACTAGACTAGGCCCGACTTTTAGCAAAGCAAAACACAAATTAATCCAAAACTTACATAGAGTAAATCATTCCTTTCTTTGCACCACCTTGCGATATGATGCCCTGGTACATAACTTCATTCCAATCTTCGCCGGTAAGGATTTGGAATACGGTCAACAAGGCTATGGGGAATGTATTGAAATTGGTTTCTGGTGTGCCTCCGGGCAGATTGAATTGCCCGCCGAAAAGCTGCATGCCGAGTAGGGCGAATATCAGTATGAACAAGAAGAGCAGGAACAACAATGAGATAATCGATCTCATCGAGTTCAGCAGAGAGATGACCAGATTGCGCAACGATGACCAGTACTTGGTCACCTTGAAGATGCGCAGCAGGCGCAGCGCACGCAACACAGACAGACCGAAGGAACCGCCTTTGACCTCGGACCAGATCACCTCGAATATCGAACCACTAATGACGACACAATCGAAACGATTGAATGAGGACTCAAAGTAGATGCGCGGTCCTAGGGCATACATCTTGATGAACATTTCCGACATGAAGAGGCCCAGGAAGATGAACTCGGCATAATCTGGAGTGGAAGTGACCATTAACCATAATATAAACATATAAACCAATGCAAACCAGCCTATATACTTACACAGAAACTCCGTTAGAAACGACGGCTGACCATAGTGCTCGACGGCCACGCATACGGTGTTGAGAAAGACAAGAACTATCACGAACCAATAGAACCACTGGGTCTTCACTGTGTGACGTATCCAGAAACGGAATCTCTTCTCTGCACGCCAAAAACCCGTACAACTGCCTTGAGGTTTTGAACGAGTTTTAAGATAACCTGAAAGGTACACAAAATGATCAATGATCAATTGGCATAGATACATTTGTATTACTGGAAGGGATCACTAGATTGAATTGTACGTATGTAACTACATTGATTGTAGACCCAAATACAGACAGCTATTTATGCGTAAGTTACAGACACGTGAAATTTTGGTAATTGGACATTTATGTACATACATAGGTAGGTGGATTCTTAGCACTAGCACATATATACATTTAATTACATTATACTTGTACCGATAACATTCCTACCCCTCCTCTTAATGGTTTTTTTGCAGACTAAGAAAGTGAATACCAACACTGAAGTTCCTATATAGGAACGAAACGTAGTTCGCCCTACTAAATTTTACACGCTAAATGTAGAAAACAGAAAGATAATCGTGGCATGTAGAAAATCTACATGCTACATGTAGATATACAAAGAGTAAACGAGTCATATTGAAAAGTTAAATGCTGTGTGGACAAAGGTAAAAGGTCTTGAGAAACCAGCTAATTTCTAAATAGCAACATTTTTCAAAAGGCACCCTTGACTATATATATCAAGTAAGGCCCAATATCTATCTATTCTAAAAAGATCAATAAGATCGGACAAAAAACACCGAATTTATGTACGAATCAATTTTGCTTGTGGGAGAGAGGGGGGGCCTTGCATTGTCAGTTACCGCGTTTGCGCGTGTCTATGTTAGAGTGTGTGTGTGCATGTATATGTGTATGAAAACACAAGAAGTCAAGGGAACAGGGTATTTTGTAGTCGGGGCACTCGACTACAGCTCCCTTACTTGTTATATTAAAACAAATGAAATGTGATATTCTTTGCAACTTATCCAGAAAAACAATGTTGTTAACATATCCAAAATTAATTTGGCTTTTTGGGTGGTGAATTTAGCTAATTATCCTCCCAAAACACAAGAGGTTTAAAACCAACCGAAAGAGATTTCTGTGATACCTAAGAATTGGTTTTCGATCGGAATGTGGTTAGAAGAGGTTTCTGTGTCACCCCCGTGTGACCAGTTTTAGCCCTTATTCAATTTCGTGTGTCTCTATTAAAAAATTAATTGAAATATACTTTTTATGCGAATTGAGTAGGAGAGTTTGTAAGAAAAATGTTAATGAAGTAATTAAAAATAGTTCCGTGGGGTGTCTGTTTGTGCATCAACCTATAAGTTCTGTTTACTTTTCATTTCACGGAATCAGATATCGCCGGCTTAAAAACTTCAAAACTTTGGGATTTGGGAATAAATGCATAATTTAAGCACTTTTAGGCATGATTCGTATAGAACAATAGCATCATGGCAAGTTTTATTTCTTAGTTCACACTTTTTCATACTATAGACTATATGTGAATATGGGTTTAATTTAACTATAGACAATATATAGACGTCGATTGACGGTGGAATGAATTCAAATTGATGACTGCAGACTACATTTCGCTGGCCAAACTCGCTTCCATGATTAAATTTAAGATTTCAGAAGAATTTTTCTAAAATTATAAATTCAAGTCCAACGAAAAACAACCCCCTTCGGGGCCCTTCATTTCAAAATGGACAACATCCGGTTAGGGATCTGATAACTATGTGTACATAACTATGTGTACAGTATACACTCCATCTAGACAGACAAAGTTCTAAAATTATAAATTCAAGTCCAACGAAAAACAACCCCCTTCGGGGCCCTTCATTTCAAAATGGACAACATCCGGTTAGGGATCTGATAACTATGTGTACATAACTATGTGTACAGTATACACTCCATCTAGACAGACAAAGTTCGATTATACACAATTTGTGCAGTTTACATTTCAAATAAGTATGTGCAATTAAATGAAGAATTAATGAAAGTATTCAAAGTATTAAACTATTATCGAATAGTGGGGACTCGGATATGCAAGACTAGCCTATCTGATATGAACATACATACATACTCGTATGTCTTACATATGATGATATATTTAGGAATGATTGAGAGTGCGCGCATTTCCTTAATGCAAATGCTTGTACGTATTTTTATTTTGGTTAAAAAAAGCAAAACTTATAATTTACTTACACATTTTGAATATATTCAATGTAAGATTTACAATTTCGTATTGTATTTTGAGTATTGGTGAAATTTAAGAACGAAAATATATATAATTAATTGCAAAAAACAAACTGGAAAATTGGAATCCTTTATATGGAACAGATGGGAAACCAGGAAAGCCAACGTAATGCAAAGATAAATTAGCATTTGGTGGTTTGTGTCAAATCGCCATGCTTAATCAAGTATAATCCATTGTCAGAAATTGGTCCTGCCTTGGTCTAAGTGTTTCGTTTAGTTAACTAAATCAATTGCTTACCATCGTCACCATAGTCCTCTTCTGCCTCCTCCTCTTCAGTGTCGGTGGACTTGGATTTGCCCAAACTTTTCAGCTTTTTCCGTTTAGCAGCATTACGTCTTCGAGCTAGAATAGCGCATGCATTAATATTCGAATAGTTGGAGTTGGGTTGGTTACAAACCTTCCATTATGTGCATTTTCTCCTCTTCGGTTGTACGCTCTTCGGCTAGGATTACTTCCTCTGTAATAAGAATCAGCATAGAATTACCACAAATTGGTAATTGTTCAGTTAAAGGTTTTCTCAGGGCGAGTACAAAGAAGATGATACAAAGAGTAAACATAGATGGAAATATGGAGGGTTTTATGTCTAAAAGGTGCGTAACATAACGATGGGACAACAGCCTGCCTTGAAGGATATAAAAAAAGGGAGTCAAATATGCCAAGTCAAAGCTTGGAAAATACAATTTTTGAACCGTGTCTCAACGCATTGATATGCACCTTAAATGATAATGATTGGTTTGGTTTCCAATTCGCATGAACGGTAAATTGATGAAATTGAATGACTTAAGGCTTCGATCCGTTTCGTATTTATTTTATTTTTAGTTTAAATTGGAATTATACCATACAAATAGTGAGAATCTAGTTTCATATTGTATATAAGTATATTGTATTGTGTGGTGTTGTTCGTGGTATGTCTGTGCATTTGTGATGATGTGTGTGTGCGTGTTTATATATATATTTATATAGGAGTTACAAACATTTAGTAAGGGGGGTTAAATACTATACCAGCTTTACAAATCCATTCAACATAGCCGTTTAACTCTCTTTCTAGTTGTTGCTGCCTTCTAAGTTTAAGAAACTCTTGTCTATTTTCTACTTTTTCTCGTTCTTTTGCGAATTCACTACAAAGAATAACATTGAATATATAGAATATGATAAACCAAAAAACAGGATTCGATCAAATGAAGTCTGTTATAGTAGTATGTATATAGTTTCATATAGATTTTCAAACCGAAAACAGAAAATGACAAAACGAAAACTGCAATTGAATATGAAAAGAGAAAAGCTCATTAAATTAGGTCATACAATTGTCCATTGATTTAGCTTGGAAAATAGCATCATCAGAGGTCGCCCGCAGGGAAACTGCTGTCGCTGACAAGTCCGAGATGCAGATGAGCGAGGGAATAAGTGCCGAAACATAACATCAACTGGCTTGGAGGGGGTAGGGAGAGGTTTATAATAAGTATAGAGAAATAGTATATAGAATTATAGAGGTGGGCTAGATAGTAGTTAACTCGCTAGTTAGGTAGTTGGTTGTTTGGGGTAAAACTTCGCTAAAACTGTGTGGCAAAATGCAAGTAGAGTTAGTTAGTTGGGACCAACAAATGTAACTTGCTGTCAATTGGTGGTGGAGGGGGAACTTTTCTTGCTTTCTATTGATTAACATACATATGTAGTATATGTAGTAACTAGCATCAAATCAAACATACAATAGATATATGTAAGTATAGTTCGTATTTTGTTGGATTTATTAATGCATGTTTTGGTTTGGAAGCAATATAAGTATTTTGGTTTAGTTTCTCTGTTTTACTAAGTGGAGGAGCATCAATAGGTTGTCCGATATTGTTTTTTATTTTGTATTTGGATATGTGAGTTTATAAACCTGCTTGTGTGATCCAATCAAGGTACGAGACCATAGCTGTTTGAAACATGGCCCGAAAGCGGCATTTCTGAAACTCCATGCGACGCTCGACGCGATTTCGTTCGTTTGAAAACTCTCTAAAGTCGAGACAATGTGATACTTTTTTAATACAAGACCCACTCAAAACGGAAGAAAAGAAGGCTTTAAAAAGGAAAATTATACTTAAATGAAATACATACATATGTAACAGGAAGAGAAACGACACACACACTCACACGCACTGGTGTGGAGTCTCCCATTCATGCATATCTATGGCATAGATATGGTAAACACACATATATATACAGACCATTACATTGATTTAGCTCTTGTTACACGATGCAAATTGGTGAAATCAAAGTAAGCCTTATACTAAACATGGCAAACGTACAGCTCAGCAGTATTGTGGGAGAGCTTGATGTGATTTTTCTTGCAGCAGACATGATAGAATGCCACCAAAAGTTGTCTGCTGAAAGGGATTTTCTGCCTTGCAATTAGTTTTTCATTAGCCTTTAATTATAAGATGGGGTGGCGAAACTGTCTGGAAACCAAGGCCTTAGTTCAAGCTTGAGATGGGCGCGTTATAGAAACCGAGCTATCCCGTCCCGATCCCGTCCCAAGCTATCTAGTCCCGTCCCGATCCCGAACCCATATTTTTAATTCAGTCCCGTCCTGTCCCGATCCTGACCCAAGTTAACCCGACCCGTCACGACTTTCAATATTTTTTTAGGAATATATAAAAGACAGTTTTCATTGCAGAGATTAATTGTCCGGATGTTTGTAACGCACTGAAGGAAGCATCTCCGACCACATAAAGTATATATATTCTTGATCAGCATGATGAGCTGAGTTGATTTAGCCCTGTCCGTCAGTCTGTCCGTCTGTTTCTATGCTATCTCCTCCGTCAGTTTTAAAGCTATCCTCACCAAACTTTGCACGAAGTCTTTTGGTACAAATACACTGCAAATTTGTCGGAACCGGCCGGATCGGATGACTATAGCAAATAGCTGTCATACACTGAACCAAAAAATTAATTCATTCGAGATCATCTCTATCCAAAACGCGATTAGTAATGGGTTGTTCCCGAAATGGCGTAAATTGAACCCGTCCGGGATCAACACTTTAATCCCGGTTTTTGCCTTGCCGGGATTAAAATGATCCACGGTGATGGGCAGCACTTCACAGGTACAGAGTATGTTATAGTCGGGCTTGACCGACTTTCTTTCTTGTTTGAATTCAATATGCTAGCGTCCCTAAAGTTAGCCTTTTATAATATTATAAGCTTTCAAATAAATTTCCAAAGATTTTATAGATGTCATAGATTATTATTAATACTACATGCTATCAAACAGATTTACACAATTAAGATGAGGTCGGATGACTAATTATATCTAATGACTTTTATAGAGCCGACAAGCTAGTAAGAAAAAAACTTTTTGTCTTCAATGTTTCAAGGGTATAAAAACGTCGGCATAGTAAAAGTTAGCTGCGCCCTCTTTTTTTGTTTATTTTCTTGAATAAAATTTCTAAAATATCGATATTTATGACATGTGGAACCCCCAGCTAAAAATCAAGTATATGCATGAGATCTCGAGGGAAAGTCAAGTCCTAAGGCTAGGGAAGGGGTTATCTAAGGGATTTTTACAGTCAGCACTTGAAATATCATTAAAAAGTGTAGAAAAATAGTTTTTCAAATGAGTGCTTCAGTAGATCGTTCCGGATCATCAGCTTAACGGGGTTTTTTCTCTTACTACCCTCTTTATGGCTCTCGACATATAGCCCTTGCATCGTGTAACAAGCGCTTTAAAAAAAGTACATTTGCGTTTCCTCTGTACAAAATTCGTTCGACATATGTATGTATGTTTTTAGCAAACAAATTTAAAAAAAATTATTTAAAAAATCATATATATATATATTTGTACAGTTATATTCATGTTAAAAATCATTAAAAAATTGTGTCAGTTAGTTGGAAAATGTATCAACTTACCCACTCAAAACACCAAGAACTAAGTTGAGCATAAAAAATGAGCCTATAACTATAAGAGGCACGAAATATATCCAATTAAATGTTGAACCTAATGCGTCATTGGTCTAGGGAGAGAAGATTGGATATTTCGACTTTGAATTTGAATCTGTTTCAATTTCGTGCACAATTTCATCATTACCCAATACAGTATCGCCGTCCAGCCCTCCATGGTGATGCATTGGAATACCGTCAGCATGGCAAATCCGATATTATCAAAACTGGTTATGCCCGAATTCGGCCCTTCCCACTTCTCTAGACACATACTAGTAGTGTTATTGCACACAAAGGAGCCGCCAGCCTTCTCAGTGCTGTTGTCCGTATTGCAGGGTGTCTCCGATTCACCCTCCTTGACTAGTTTGTCTGGAACGATTGGTCGTTAGTAGTCTGCCAAGCAATGAAATAGGTTATTGTTTCAATATGGATATATACTTGGATCTTCTAAGCTATAGCAAGTCTTATGCAGTGCGCCCGAATAAAACTCGAGTCCAATGATTGCAAATATTACGATTGCAAACAACACCAAGAGACCGATTTGCAGTAAAGGTGCCATCGCCTTGATTATAGATTTTAAAACTACTTGTAAACCTGTTAAGGTCGGACGCGTCCAAAGGCAGGCGATGATGGTGGTGGTTCATTTCGAAGAGACAAGAGATTGGATTAGAATCAGGCGAAAGGCAGACGGAAAAGTAGACTAGCAGCTAGGAAATCAAAAACACTTCTAAAGAAAATGATGCCAAAATAAACCTGCGCTAGCTCGCAGGATAAAAATAAAACAGAAAACATATATAGTGTGTGTATATATCGGTATGAACTACTCACTAGGAATTCCAGACACTAATTTTAAGGGCCGTAGCACTCGAATGGCTCTAAGTGTTCTTAGGTCTACCTCGGGCCCTATTTGTGGGTACAGTGTCATGAATCTGTTTGCAGGCGTTAAGCGATCGAAATGAGGATTTTGGAACATTAATTAGCAATACTCAAATCGAAAAGGAACTACAAACTAAAAGCATAATGTACGTTTAACGCGCGTTAAGTTCATATAAGTGGCACACACACAATGGGATACCCAAGCGAAAACGCTGAATAATTTCCGTTTGATCTCAGACCACTTTGTAACAGTGTTTCACTAAACTGAAACATGTCACAAAATGTTGTTTCAATTTTCCAAGGAGAGCAAACTGAGATTATTTTGTATACAAGACGAATATTAAAAATGGAGAATTAGTTTTTGTTGTTTAGGTCTAAGATTAAGTTTTAGATCTAGATGAACGCCTTTTTAGGGAAAATATCATACATTGCAAAGCACAGGTAGGCAACATCTGATATTTTCCTAGAAAGGGGGTCCACATAAATATACAAATTTTATATTGCTTTTGCCAATGAATACTTAGGTTTCATATACATATATTTTGGAACTTTAAGAATTTGCTAGATATGAGATCCATTAATTCTGAATACTAAGAACTCTAAACTTAGTTTCGTGCTGGTAAATAAGTAGTTTAATTTGATCATTATGCTAGTTGTGGGTTGTCTTATAAGTTTTTGGATTTGGCACAACAAAATACAAGCGTTTTTAAGAATTTAACGGAAAAGTTTGCTCAGTTTTTAATTCAGAGCTGACTAATTTCTAAGCTCTGGAGTGCAACAGCTGACTTTCAATTAACTAATTCCTCTGTCCCTTTTATAAACACTTTTTATTTTTATCACATTTCTTCCCCTTCTTTCCTCTCTACTTTCGTGTATGAAATTCCTAATAGCCTTTGTTAAGGCCTTTAAATCGATCGCTTTGATGCTACAGTATTTTCAAATCTTTAAAAGAAACGTATTCTATACGACTCCACAGAAAGAAAAATCTAGAAAAAATAGAAAATCTGAGTTTTGTAATTACAGAAAAAATCAAGAATATTTGTACTTGAATGAAGTACAAACGTTGTCAATAGTATGGTTAGTATGAAAATGCTTGGTTGTAAGTCATTGGAAGAGGCTATCAAGCATGCTCCCATTTTTACCTTACTTTTGCGATTTCAGCACGTGAACACTTGAATTTACAACAAATGCTGGCTGCTTTATATGAAAGGGCATTTATATCTGTGGTTACTAAATGTAGACAAAAAATTTGAAAAAATTTTACGAATTGAAAACGGCAACTGTGATTGCCGTGATTTGAATTTGTACAATTTTTTTTGACTTTATGCAGTTACCATAGAACTTTATGTCACTCACATATATGCTTTAAGAGTTTAATTGAGAAATTCATGGCTGTATATATTCTATAGTATTTCAGTACAATCGGTGTACATAGTACAGTAAGTAAGAAAAATCTTGATTAACGAACAAAATTCTGATTTCAAGTACAATACTTTCAATCCCGAAATACGTACATTTTGAACTATTTTAAAATCTTGTTATACATTCTTGTCGGTGGTTATAGTCTTAAGTCAAACCCGATTAACTATAAAAGTAAGTACATTATCAGCGTTGTTCTCAATTCCACTTACTTTTCAAAAGTAATTCCGCATTTATTCCGAAACGTTTTACAATAGTTTTTATACCCTTGCAGAGGGTATTATAAAATTGTGCGGATGTTTGTAAAGCATAGAAGGAAGCATTTTCGACCACATAAAGAATATATATTCTTGATCAGCATGACGAGCTGAGTTGATTTAGCCCTGTCCGTCTGTCAGTCTGTTTCTATGCTATCTCCTCCGTCAGTCTTAAAGCTATCCTTACCAAACTTTGCACAAAGTCTTTTGGTACAAATACGCTATTTCTTAGCTTACTTATGTAAACTATGCAAACTTATGTTTCAGCAGAAGTATATACTATTGAGAATTCAACAAAATTTTATGACAGAGACAGGTTTCTGCAACTTCTAAAAATTAAAGAAAATACCTTATAAGTCGAGAAGAAAGTCTATTAGTAATAGTCTATAATAATTTTACTTTTTCTGAGTTTTGTAATTTGTTCTTTCCAAGCCTAATCGCGTATTGCTAAGTACATTTTATTACTTTTTGTGGCAAACAATGGTCGCTGCCTTAATGGTTTCGGGAGACTTTTGCCTGCTCAACTATCTCACTCGGAATGTGTGAGGATTGTTTCTACAGCCTACAATACTTAATGGATTTCCATGAAGCATAGTTTGAGGCTTAAGACAGTGGAAAAAGCTATACAGAAAACCAGCTGTAACCAAGTTGTTGTTTCATCATTTTAATCCATCTTAAAACTTACAAGGCAACCCTCAATCAATTTTGTATTTTAAAAACTTAGGTACTTTTGGGTGTGTGTTTGTGTGTATGTTTAAAACGTATCTAGTATGTACATCAAATATATTACGTATAACTTTTTTTAGATGGTATTTCTATGATTTGGAATTAGAAGTAGTTATCTTTATCTTTATAAAATCTAAACAAATCCAATACATACTTAAGATACATTTTGTTAGACACCACAGCTATCTGGCAGACGAAATCTACATCCTAAAAATGTAGCTATAAATGTTAGCCTCTCTATAGAGAACTCCATCGAATTGGGTTTTATCAATATGTAGTATGTTTGACTAAAAACGATCGTAGCTCCTCTAAGTTCTATTTGAGTCGAAAGAAGAAATCAGAACTCTATAGAATATATCAGTTTGTCTGGCCTAAGTTTTGTTTTCGTATATATTTCACCATGAAATGGAATCTTACTTGGAATCCTGGATACGAGCTTCAGTGGTCGTAAGACACGAAACGATCTCAACATACGCAGGTCAACATCTATATTGGCCTCAGCAAATATCGTCATGGCTCTGTGTGAGGGCATTTGTGTTAGCCAATTTAGGATCGGTATATAAATGGTTTGTTTTAATGCTAAATGGTTTCTTGACTTAAGCCTGACTAAGCCTCCCGTTGGAACCGTACAATAAAGTTAAGCTGTACCATAAAATTGGTCTTTTGTCTATTTACCCCGTCACTACAACGAAAAAATCCATGATGTTCCAAATATTCCTGAGATAGGAGTGTTTATGCAGAACAAGCCCTAAGGCGAGGATCTTGAGCGATGCTTCTACACAGAAAATGCATAAAAAATAGGCCTCCGTTTTTTCCTAGATGAAGACAGCAAACGATATAATTAATGATTCGGGAGAGACAGATAGAGAGCGGTGCGATACCCTTACCAATTTTTGAGCCAATACTGTCTTGTCGCCCTCCGGCAAGTGCTCCTCTAGTGCCAACACAACACAGTTGGCTATGATTGTCAATAACACAGCGTATTCAAAGGGCGGCCATTCTATGATGAATCGTGTGTATTTTCTAATCGGGTTATCCTCGGTTAGGATAAACAATGACGTTGGACCACCACCTGGTGGGTTTTCCTCTTTTTTGGGGCCACCCATTCTATCAGCTAAGCGATGGGCTCCCTTTCGACCCAAGTGCCCCCCGCCTAAGGAGTCCTGTTGATGCCCTGCTAGCACTGCTTCCTGAGCCGCTTCCAACCTGGGGGGGAAAGAAGGATTAATATATGGCGAGTAGATTTTTTTTTATTAGCCCAGTGTAAAATATTTCAAATTTATGCGTTGCTTTAGATCAGGGTTCCCCAAGAAGAGAGGCTCTCTGCCTCTCTCTGTCTCTCTCTAACACACTTTGAGGCTTTGCTTCGGCACGCATTCGGCTTGAATCGTCGAATGTGTTCGGCCCCCCGGGGCATGGCTGGGGATCACTGCTTTAGATCAGAGCAATTTTTTCGCAGCTCTCACACACACTAATGCACCAATGTGAATGGATTTTTTTCCTGCCTCTGCTTTAGATTACTGTTCCCTAGGCATGCCCCTAGGGGCCGAACACACTCGGCATGCCCCTAGGGGCCGAACACACTCGGCAATTCACACCGAATGCTTTCGGCAAGCATCAGTGAGTGTTAGAGAGAAGTAGAGCGCCCCTCTTCTTTGGGAACCCTGCTTTGGAACAAAGACCGGCAGTGTGAGCAGAAAAGTGAGAAGCTTTTTAAGACTGATCTTTGCCATGGAGCTTTAAAGCGAATTCTTTGAATGTGATCCACACATTTACAACTATTATCTGACTACAGTAGCTGAAGCTCTGCCGACGCGCCTCTGCTTTAATTGCCGACCGCTGCTTTTGGTTATTGTAATAAATAATGCTAAACTCATACGTTTTATTAAAAATATTCATCAAATTTTACTGTTTGCATTTAAATATGAAAGGAAAATTTCATAGATCAGGAATCAAGATGCTCTGCTGAGTGCACGTGCACCCATTATCTTTATGTATCACATCAAACTCTCGATAGGGAAAACTTAACATATTAAATTTGTTTGCGTACTTCAAATTGATATCGAAAGAAGATCCCAAAGTGATGATTTCGTTTGTTAAAATTATAGGTAAATCTTGAACACAAATAAAGGCTTTTAGAGCTTTTAAAAGCCGGTTTTGAACAGAACCGAATACCTATAACCCAACCGATAAGAGAAATGCAGAACAGAAACAGAACCCGAAAATAGCACTATTAAGCGAGTTGAACAGATTGGCACGTGTTCTTTTAGTTCAAATTCCTTTGAGCCTGACACTTAATGTTCGCGCATTTTTCTAGAAATACGGAAACGGGAACAAGCGTAGTAATATAATAAACTTGAACTACCAACCCACCTCGACAGCGCCGTTCGGATAGCTTCAGGAGCCACTTAATATCGACATAATCAGTTCAGATTGGATTTTTATACAAGTTGGCTTTCAACTTCGCAGTGTATAGTCACAGTTACCGGCCCCTTTAAGGATTCTCTTTGTAATATAGTTAATAAATGAGGCAGTTTTTCATGACCCGGAGTGTAAAGCTATTTTAAGCAGTCTGAGCTGAACAGTAAACTATCCAATTTTCTAAAACAGCACTCAAAACCCAGATTAAGCACTGTTTTTCCATGGTTTATAGTATTTTGTTTTCGTTCACTGATGCTCTGTTACTTTTAGTGTAAAGAAATGATGTTAGCACAAAAGAATGTACAACATGGTCAGTAACTTTTAAAAATAAAGGACAGGGAACCGAAAAACTATTTTGACTTTCACCCAGAGTGTCCGTTCGATAGACTTTCCATATGAACAAACAGATCTCAGAGATGGTAAGATATAGAGGTTCGATATGTAAGGGACAAAAATTTCTTATACTTGCAGGCAAATCAAGTTTATTTTCAAATTTGGCCATTTTCGCTTGTACCTTCTACATTTATTAAGTAATCAGCGTTATTTGTCGATCCGCCAAAGGAATTGTAATGATCGGATAATCGATAGTCGAGTTATGAGGAAAACGAACAATTATGCTGGGCAGCACCGGCCGCAATGGGCAGCACTTCACAAAGCTTAACACAAAATTTGGAAGGTACAGAGGTACATTAAAGTCGGGCTTAACCGATTTTCTTACTTGTTTTGATATGAAACATAGTCCAAGTCCAAGTAAAAAAAAAATACTGGAATAAAAAATTATAGCCTATTTCCACTATGATCACATATTTCGATATGTACATATTTTTTTTCTGAGCGTTTCCATATGATATGTACATATTTTACAGATTCGTAAACATGTGAATGGCAGCTGACAATTCAAATTTGAGTTATTATGCACTACATCTTTGCACTAAGTTCTATGGAGCTCAAAACAATAAATGCAGTTGCATTTGGTATGAGACATTATTTTATAATTATTGCTTAAGTACTTTCTCAAATAAAAGTGACAAAAGACAAACAAATTACAAGTTTGATTTGTGTTTGCCAAATAAAATTAAAGAAAAAATTCCTAAAGACTCAACATCAAATAAAATAAAACAATATACTAGCTTCTATGCTTTTCTTAATATTTTCTTTTATAGTTTGAACATATTAGACTAAAATTCTATAGTGGCATTCTCCATGCGCTCCTTAATCTCCAAGTGTCATATCGGCCTGGTCCAGTTTGCGTTTCTACAGGCAAACTGAATTCCCATGTGAGGCCAGTAAGCCACACGAGTCACTTTACCTCAACACACTGTTTGAGAAAGGGGATGATGGCTGCGCTGACTTTACGGCTCTCATTTTGATAGAGCACCGTCTGAAACACCTTGCGTTTTTACTTTAGACCTGTATAAAAAATCCCTACTTATCTCGTATTTGCTTGTACTTGCGCTTTAAATGTCTATTTTTTTTGCGAACGTCTTTCCATTCAATTAATTTGACAACCATCCTTCCAAATAAATTGGTGTCCCGCGGCAAAATTCTTCTCCCACAGATCCATGAGCATGACTTTATGGAGTCCTTCCAAGACACTGACTTACGTTTTGGAGCCATTTGAAATCAAATTTATTAATATTAAGAATAATATTATGAAACTAGCCCTTACCTTCAATTATCATTTCAAATAAATTTTAAACCAGGGTTGTCTTTTTGTGACATCGATAACATCAGGGTTGATTTTTTTGTGACATTAATACCAAATAATCTAGTATTTTCTTTTACAACACTGTTATCACTCGTGGCGAATGGACACATATATTAAATATGTACATTTTTTTTCTATGGAAAAAATGTTGCATATTTTTGGGTATGTGGTAAAATGTGAGAATATGTACATATTTGCTATAGTGGAAATAGGCTATTATTAAATAATTTTAAAAGATTTTTTAAACAAACGATGTTTTTTTAAAAAACTTGGTGTAGCAAAAAATATCATTCTGCAAAAATTTAAAAAAAAAAATAGGGGAAAGTTAACTTCGGCTCGGCCGAAGTTTTGTATACCCTTGCAGCTTCCATTGATAACAAAAAAGTTTTTCTAAGACTATTTTTGGGACATTACTTTTCTATGGGATCTATACTATAAAGATGTCTGATTTCTATTAAACTTGGTGAAATCATGGAAAGGCATAATACACTGTTAATTGCGAAATTTGGAGGCGATGTCATTTAAGACAAAAAGTTTTTCTAACTTGAACTTCTTTTTCGACCGATCATTCATACTGCAGCTATATGCTATAGTCATCCGATTTTGACCAATCTTTGTAGAAATGTGTCCAAAGTAAATAAAATAAGTGTATGCCAATGATAAGGACGTTTTCATTAAAAAAAAAAAAAAGTTTTTCTCACTAGAACTAGTTTTTCGACCGATCGTTCCTATGGGAGCTATATGCTATAGTCATCCGATTTCGACCAATCTTTGTAGAATTGTGTAAAAGTATATAGATTAAGTGTATGCCAATGATAAGGACGTTTCCACTAAAAACAAAAAAGTTTTTCTCACTAGAACTAGTTTTTCGACCGATCGTTCCTATGGCAGCTATATGCTATAGTCATCTGATTTCGACCAAACTTAGTGAAATCATGGGAAAGGATAGTAAACTAAGAAATACGTACTTTGGAGACGTTTCCATTAAAAACAAAAAAGTTTTTCTCTTTAAGACTAGTTTTTCAACCGATCGTTCCTATGGCAGCTATATGCCATAGTCATCCGATCCGGCCGGTTCCGACAAATGTGCAGCGTATTTGTACCAAAAGACTTCGTGCAAAGTTTAATGAGGATAGCTTTAAAACTGACGGAGGAGATAGCATAGAAACATACAGACGGACGGACGGACAGACGGACAAGGCTAAATGAACTCAGCTCGTCATGCTGATCAAGAATATATATACTTTATGTGGTCGGAGATGCTTCCTTCAATGCGTTACAAACATCCGGACAATTTTATAATACCCTCTGCAAGGTTATAAAAAAGGGAAAAGTTAACTTCGGTTCGGCCGAAGTTTTGTATACCCTTGCAGCCTCCATTGAAAACAAAAAGTTTTTCTAGCTAAGACAACTGTACTATATATTTGTCCGATTTCGACCAAACTTAGTGGAATCATGGAAAATCATAACAAACTAGCAATAACGAAATTTGGAGGCCATTCTATTTAAAACAAATAAATTTTTCTGTTCTGTTCAATACAAGATCTGAACACAATCTGTCTGACAGCCAAGGCAGCCAGCACAAATTCTTTTTAATATGTGTCATATTAATTAAAGAATGTGATAGCTAAACATACTAATGGAAATATTCTCCTCCATCTTCTGGAATTAATCCAGCTATATGTTTGCTGTAACCTTATGTGGTGAAGTCGCCAGTCAGACCAGATACGATCAAGGGTACGCGTGCTTGAAGGATGGTTTAAAATCATGTTCTGTTTTTCGTAACGCCACTGTGGTGGCCATCTTATTCGGAATATATTAATTTTCCTTAGCCTCCTAAGTTGCAACTGCCGTTTAATGTTTGTGAGCTGCACAGTATAAGTTATTCCTTGGCGACGATAAGGTACGACCGTACATAGACCAGCAACCATCAGCAGAAATGTTGGTGGATAGTATGAGTGGTGCGGTTGCCAAGGCAGAGCTTGATGTGAGCTTAAAATAACTTGCTGCTGCTGTGATGGAGTGGTTACTATTGGCCGCTGCGTTATGGATACTGGCTGCATTTGCTGTTGTTGAGCGACCGTTAGTTGCTTCTGCTGACCAGATGTTTGTTGCTGCTGCTGACTAGGGCTGAAGCATTGCCGAAGCGGACGCTGAATCGGTGATGTTGGCATTTGAGGAAGCATCTGCTGAGTTGGCTGGATTGGTTGCTGCTGTTGAGTTCAGGTAGATGCATTTTGAGCATCTCTACATATCTTTTCCTCGTTCCTGCGTGCCTGACAGGAATTGTAGGCTTCGAGGCAATTTTACTGGCTTCTTCATTTGAATGGTATCGAATACGGTCCCAATACTTCGCACAAGTCGTTTCATGTGTCTTAACAGTCTGATTCACTCTCAGATCCTCTCTAATCGTGCGATTCCTGACATACCAAGGTGCATCCGTAATGGTCCATAAGATTTTATTTTGCGCAACCTGAATTCGGTGAAATTGGGACTCACAAATCAGAGAACCCCAAACTGGAACTGCATACTGCCAAATCGGTGAGACTAGCTGCTTATAAAGGATAACTTTCGTATTTAGGGGCAGCTTACTGTCGCCAGAGATCATCCAATTTCGTTTTTTGGACCTATTGTGCAGTTTTCCAACAGTAGACATAACGTGTTGAGTAAATAGCAGTTTCTTGTCCATCCTCACACAAATATGGATGAATATTTCCAGTAACCAGGTGCTGATCCATGACCCTTGGCGACAAGATAGGCTGCTGTACATTCCGCCATGTGTGAATAACATGCTTTGTTTTTGGTGCATTGATTCTTATACACCATTTCCTAGCCGAATCCGTGATAGTGTTAAGAAATCGGCCAAAATTCACAATAGCATCTTCTTTCTATGGGAGCTATACTATATAGATGTCCGATTTCGACCAAACTTGGTGCAATCATGGAAAAGCATAAACTGTTAATTACGAAATTTGGAAGCGAACCCAATTAAAACAAAAAAGTTTTCCTCACTAGAACTTATTTTTCGACCGATCATTCGTACTGCAGCTATATGCTATAGCCATCCGATTTTGACAAGACTTTGTGCAATTGTGTAAAAGTATAGTATATGCCAATGATAAGGTCGTTTCCATTGAAACAAAAAAGTTTTTCTCACTAGAACTAGTTTTTCGACCGATCGTTCCTATGAAAGCTATATGGTATAGTCATTCGATTTTGACAAAACTTTGTAGCATTGTGTGAAAACATACCAAATAATTGAATGCCAATTTAAGGGACATTTTCATTGAAAACAAAAAAGTTTTTCTTACTAACACTATTTTTCAGACTATACTTTTCTATGACAGCTATACTATATAGATATCCGATTTCGACCAAACTTAGTGAAGTCATGGAAAAATATAGAAAACTAAGAAATACTAAGTTTGAAGGAGTTTCCATTGGAAACAAAATAGTTTTTCTCACAAAAGTTCACACAAAAGTAGTTTTTCGACCCATCGTTCCTTTGACAGATATATGCTATAGTCATCCGATCCGGCCGGCTCCGACAAATTCGCTGTGTATTATGAAAATAGCTTTCAATCTGATGGAGGAGATAGCATAGAAACAGACGGACGGAGCTAAATGAACTAAGCTCGTCGTGCTGATCAAGAATACATGTGCACTTTATGTGGTCGGAAATGCTTCCTTCAATGTGTTACAAACATCCGGACAATTTTATAATACGAACAGATGGACACTGCTTATCGACTCGGCTGTTGGTGCTGATCAAGAATATATATACTTTATATTGTCGCAAATGCTTCATTCTGCCTGTTACATACTTTTGCACAAACTTAATATACTCTGTGTACCTTTGGTACAAAGTATAATCGGGGGTGTCCTTGAAATCTCTAAAGATTTTGGCTTCGGTTGGTTTGCAAATCGCTAGAGAAATCCGTCGGTGTCCCAGAACTCCGAGAGATTTCGTTATTTCGAAAGTCTAGTTTGAAAGTCGAGTTCTAAAGGTGTGTGTATAAGATTATGGTCCTACTACAAAAACAGTGATATATTGCGTGGGTTCGTAAATTCGCTATTGGTTGGTTAATGTATTGGCTAGTTTGTGTATTGGTTGGTTTGCCAAAATCTCCCAACAAAATACGAGAGAAAATACAACCGAAAGAGATTCTAGGACACCGAGAATTGGTTTTGGGTTGGAATTTGGTTGGAAGAGATTTCTGGGACACCGCCGAATAACATGGAACATATGATTTTCAAATTATGGAAAATCTACCCCCAAAGTCGGTAAATAAACAGAAAACTATTGTAATCAAATATTTAATTTTCATCCGATCAGCTACAAACTCATTTTCCAAGATCCACATGAAAATTCAACAATGACTTTTTCCGATCTTTCGGAAAATTCACCCATCTGGGTGCAAAATGGGTAGTCAAGAATTTTGGGCAGATTTTAGTTCCCAGCGATTAGCACCAATCTCATATCTTTCGTACTGCAGCTATATGCTATAGTCATCCGATTTTTACAAAACTTTAAAGAATTGAGTGAAAGTATATAAAATAAGTATATGCCAAGGATAAGTACGTTTCCTTTGAAAACAAGAAAGTTTTTCTCACTAGTACTAGTTTGTGGCCGGAGTGCGGTTAGTGTGCGCGACTGCTGAGCATGAGGTCGTGGGTTCGATCCCGCCTCGGAACATCTAATGAAAAGTTTTTTCTTTGAATAAAACTTTACACCCGGCCACACATCTTGCTGTTGGCGCCAGCATTGCAGTAATTAGCCATGAAAAGCCTCTCAAAAACTGCCGTTCGGACTCGGCGTTAAACTGTTAGGTCCCTTTCTCTTGAGCTAAAATTAGAAGCGCACAAGCAAAGAGATTGAGAGAGGCTCGGCTTTGGCCCCTTGGGGCTGTTGTCATCTTGACAAGCCGATTTTACTTTTTACTTACTAGTTTTTCGACTGATCGTTCCTATGGGAGCTATAGCCATAGTCATCCCATTTCGACCAAACTTTGTAGAATTGTGTAAAAGTATGTAAAATAAGTGTATGCCAATGATAAAAAGGCTTTCATTAAAAACAAAAAAGTTTTTCTCACTAGAACTAGTTTTTGGACCGATCGTTCCTATGGCAGCTATATGCTATAGTCATACGATTTTCAAAACTTTAAAGAATTGTGTGAAAGTATATAAAATAAGTATATGCCAATGATAAGGACGTTTCCTTTGAAAACAAAAAAGTTTTTCTCACTAGAACTAGTTTTTCGACTGATCGTTCCTATGGCAGCTATATGCTATAGTCATACGATTTTGACAAAACTTTAAAGAATTGTGTGAAAGTATATAAAATAAGTATATGCCAATGATAAGGACGTTTCCTTTGAATACAAAAAAGTTTTTTTCACTAGAACTAGTTTTTCGACTGGTCTTTCCTATGGCAGCTATATGCTATAGTTGGCCAAACTTAGTAGAATCTTGGAAAAGCATAACAAATTGTTAATTTGTTATGCTTTCCCATTTACAACAAAAAAAGTATTTTACACTAGAACTTCTTTTTCGACCTATCATTCGTACAGCAGCTATTTGTTATGGTCATCCGATTTTGAGAAAACTTTGAACAATTGTGTAAAAGTATATACAATAAGTGTATGCCAATGATAAGGACGATTCTTTTGAAAACAAAAAGTTTTTCTCAATAGAACTAGTTTTTCGACTGATCGTTCCAATGGCGGCTATATGCAATAGTCATCCGATTTTGACAAAACTTTGTACCATTGTGTAAAAGTATATAAAACATGTATATGCCAATGATATGGACGATTCCTTTGAGAACAAAAAAGTTTTTCTCACTAGACCTAGTTTTTCGATCGATCGTTCCTTTGGGAGCTATTATGCTATAGTCATCCGATTTTGACTAAAGTTTGTAGAATTATGTGAAAGCACTCCAAATAAATAAATGCCAAGTTTTGAGATATTTCCGTTGAAAACAAAAAAGTTTTTCGAGCTAAGACTACTTTTCAAATGTGCAGCGTATTTGTACTAAAAGACTTCGTGCAATGTTTGGTCAAGATAGCTTTAAAACAGAAGGAGGAGATAGCATAGAAACAGACGAACGGGCAGACGGACATGGCTAAATCAACTCAGCTCGTGCTGATCAAGATTACATAAACTTTATGTGGTCGGAGATGTTTCCTTCAATGCGTTACAAACATCCCAAAAATTTTATAATACCCTCTGCAAGTGTATAAATATGGAATGCGTCACTTTTCAATTTAGAAAAGTCGAAAATATTTAGGAAAACTGCTGTGTAAAAACAAAAATACGAGCAGTTTTTGTGTCATACTTGTGACGTTAAGGGCAGTGTTGCCAGTTTGTCACGTTTTTGAAATTTTGTTTCATATTTGAAAACAGAAAAACATATTCAACAAGGTGACAAATTGGCATCACTGATTAAGGGCATCACGATATTGAGGAAATTTTTTCACTGAATTTTGTATAACCAGTTTCAATTCATGTAATGAACAGTGCACAAAATGGGCTTTTTCTTTAAACCCCCCCCTTAAGAGTAGAGTAAGCATAAATAAATTTGAAGAGAATTTATAATTGAGTATTTTCTTCTAAGCTTTTGAGGTCGTTTGTACTTGAAATTCCGCCGATTAGGTGCGGAATTACATCTGTGCTGCCGACGCTTGCAAAACCAAGACAACAAAGGGATAGAATAGGGTTTCCAAAATCTAAAAATATGGCTTCCGGTGCTAAATGTTAACCGGTTTATTTACGGCAACGCATAAACTTGTGTGTGTGTGTTTTCCCCCCTCCCAAACATACCGTCACTATATCCAATTTCTGATACTTTTGTAACGACCGCTCGGCCATAATTATATTACACAAGGTGAACCACAATACGCATTTGTCGGGAGTGACACGCCGTCCGCATGGCACGATAGCGGCAACTGGACATTTAATTCGAAGAGGCCAATTACGCGGAGCTGCTCAAAAGTTGATTTGGGCAACGGCAACGATGATGAGGTCTGGGTTGGTTTTTTGTTTTGGTGTTGCACCAGCTGCTGCTGCTTCTGCTCCTGATCTCGTTTTTTGTGTTGTTTTTATGTTTAGTTATATTTTGTTGTTGTGGTTTTTTTTAAGACTGTCTGTTTGTTGTTAATTGGGCATCAAATGCTAAATGAACTTTGGATTATTCACACACGCACACACACACACGACACTTGGCTTTTTCCCGTTTGTTTGTTAAGCTGAGAGACGACGAGAGTGGCGGCGGCTGGCGGTCTCCAATAATTATGATGCTCTGCTGCGGGTCAATGCAGTTCATGACCTATCGAAAGCACACACACACACGCACGTATGTACACATGTAGATAGGTACGAGGTAGGTAGGCAGGTGGGTAAAAAGAGAGTGCATACAAAATGCATTTGCTGTCCAATTGAGCAATGCGTGTATGTGTGTGTAGTTTTATTTATTTGTATAACATTCCATTACTGGAACACGCCATGAATGAAAAGTTAGGGGATGAAACCGAAACTTAAAAGACCCCACGGACCCCCCCCCCCCCCCCCACACCATGTAAAGAAAAGCTCAACACAGCTTACAGTGTTGCCGTGGTGAAAACTGAAACGATGAACTGACATTTTGTGACTTCACTGGAAAAAGGTCTAGGCGAGAGAGTCATGTTTACTTTTTAGCAGCAGAGATACTGTTAAGATTTCGATATCTGTGGGCTGGAGCCTCGATACCGATAACCCCACCCGCGGCCCCCCACCCTACGTCACGCTGAAGGGACTCAATAAGTCTACCTGTCAATTGGCAGGCGGTCATGTTCACACTTTTTGCCAAAATGTTTAAACTAAGTGTTTAATGGGTACCATCCTTAGGTCTGACGTCATCGTATGTACATATGTGCACATGTGTGTGTAAGCGGACCAACGAACTTCTAATTGCAGGGCCAAAAATAAAATGTACCAAAAGCGTTGCCTACTTTTTGGGGTTTGTTCTACTTTTCACACACACACACTCGCGCACTTGCACTCGGGGTGAGGGATTTAGAAATTAAATTTTTATTTGGACACCACTTGGGAGCCACTGCCATGCACAGATGTGTACACACATATTTCTTTGGGAAAATATTAGACTGGTAAATATTTGTTGGCCTATGCAGATGATTTACATATGTATACACGCACTCGCACACACACACACACGCACAATTCATTCACCTTCCTACGCGCGTGTACACGTCACAGCACGATACCGATAGCCGCTGTAGCCTCTGTAACCGAAACCGAAATCCACTTTGCTGACGCCTTCACCACCAACGCAAAACGCAACATTCCACCCGTTGTGCTACCGACCCGCTGACCCAATCCCAACACACACACACATGTACGTACATACATATATGTACATACGCAGTTTGCTGGTGCCTTGGTGGATTGGGGGAGGGGCGCCTAGTTTAACTCAACAATTACACATCTGCCAAGACAGAAGACCAACCAACTCTAGCATTGGCTCTGACAGTGGCTTTGTCTATTGCAGCTTATACATTTTCTTGTTCCCATTTTAATTCATCAGTTTTCGTATTTTTTCCTTCTCCGTTTCACTCTCACAACGTTCTTCTGCCTGCCCTGACTTATTCTTGGTCTGTTTGTAATTTGATTTTCACCACTCGACCCGATTTTACATTTCGAAATGTCGAACTTTTTTTTCAAGGCACCAAACGAGGAAAAAATTAAGAAATTTTCATTCGATTTATGCTTTTCTTTATGTTGGGATTTTCCACCAAAAAAAATATAACAAAAAAATCACACAAATACGAAAAACCGCTGCCACCGACTTTCTGTCTCACCAGTTGGACGAAAAACTCAACAAAAACGCAAGACTTCAACTTGGCGACTTTGTATTTTACACACTACAACTACACACGCACACTGGCAGCGGACAACACACGGGCACTGGCGCACGCACACACACACCAACACACACAGACGTTTGGATAGCGACAACCCCAAAATATATGGCACAGAGACCAGAGCCAGCGCAGCCCTGCGCTTTGGATCGAAAACTGAAAGCTCAAGCCCAAAACTTGGCTGCACTGCCACTGCCGCCAAATTCACGCATGCGAATCGCCCAAGGAACTGACGCCCACAAATCTGTATGGGGGCAAAGAGGACGCCCAGTGAGGACCAGGCTGTTCTTGCCATCTTCTTTTAGGTACACCAAGCTTAAAAGCTAAGCGACAAACTTTTAACCCTTCCCCGTGGATTTTGGTGCATATATTCAAAATTGGCGGGTTAAGCATAACCCATCGAATCAGCACAAAGAAGTCTAGCTTGGGATGGATTTTATTGAAAAATGAGTTGAAAACGAAGTGCATAAGAGTATTTTCATGCATATTTGCATGAAATGCAAATGCATTATTTATGAAAAATAAGCATAGTATATGCAAAATGTTGAACAAATCAAAACATAATATAAAAGCGATTCGAATAGTGGTATATTGTCAAATAGAGCAAACGATACTTATACACAGAAAAAAAAATCTTAAATCAATCCGAAACGGGATTGAAAACAGGGTAATTCCGGATCGGCTTAAAGTGATCCATTATTTTGGGATTGAATTTAGGATTCTTGGTGCAAAGCAATCTTTTTCGGCTCGGCTCAAGAATATACGGGACTACCCTGTTTTCAATTTCTTTCGGATTGATTTTTTTTCTGTGTATTCATTTTATAAACAAGCTAGAAAACGGATAACAATAGTGCTAGCCTGACAAACCCGACATCAGAAGTGGGATATGTGCCTACGCACTAACGAATCGTTCGGGAAGAAATGCAGTGCTGGCCTTAAAGAACCTGATCAAAAGAACCAAAACCGTCAGCCATTCTGTGCCATTTCTATGGAATGTTGGAGTGCAGAGGACACAAAATGTTGGAATGCAGAGGATTAGTAAGAGTTTATCGGGCGAACGGCTTAATAATGTTGGTATGTTAAGGGGCATTGGCGATGCTGGTACATACAGCACATTGCATATTCTAGGTAGCGTTGCCATTAATGAAATGCTAATGGAAATCTTATAAGACGTAGGGCAGGACATCTGAGCAATCAGGCAGCCTGACCGATATTGACACTGAGATGGTTGGTAATGCCTAAGATGGGCCAACTGTTTTCCCGCGTGCAATTAGTAGACACTAGGAGATCTGCTTACTCACACGACATTGGGGTCGTACTACCGAAAAAAGCTGGGTTTTAGGTTGCAAATTGTTCCAAACGTACTTACTGAAGCTGGGCTTAAGTTAAATGTTTAAAAATTCTGCCTTCTGAAGACTACTGTTCTGCACGCAGTTTGTTAGACTAGCTTCATATTTCCTTAAATTTGTCCCTGGTTATTCCCAAATAACGACACCATTATATTCGCTCACTTCAGATCGATGAACCAGTGCTAGTGATCTTTGTCGAACAGTAAAGACATCGGGAATTAAATTTTTCGAGGAAATTTGTTTGTATCTTAGCATATTTTGCTTATTTTCTGTATATTTTCTGCATTTTTTTGCATATCTTATTCATATATTTCGCATATTTTCGATATGCATTAAAATTTGTTATTTTTTAACGATTAAACGCCTAAATACAAAGTTTGGTATCAATCTGATGAAAAATATGGAAATATGCAAAAACCGAGGTCTAGTAATAAATGTAGTTAACCAAAAGTAACTTAACCTCTAGATTTACCAGCACTCGTTCTAAAATCTGGACATTATTGCCCAGCGTTATTAATAGTTTAGGAGCGCCTCCATAGAAAACAAAAAGATTTTCTTTCTTAGCCCCATTTTCCGACCGATCGTTCCTATGGCAGCTTTGATATCTAGTCATCCGATCCGGCTGCAGCATGCAGTTAAAAGACAATGTGCTAAATTTCAGCTTCTAAGGGACTACATACGGACGGAAAAAGCTCAGTCGACTCAGCACGTCGCCCTAATAAATTGTAAATGTTTACACGTTTTTTATGAGTACAGTGTAAGAAAAACGCTCTTGATTCAAGATTGTCCTACTTAAGTCAAGTATTTGCAAGCTTTTAAAACTTACAATTTTTTATTCAAGTATGAAATTTCTTAATTTTTCTCGCAGTTTCTATAGAAGTTTCTAAATTTACACACGGGCAAGAAGTCATCGACCAGAAAGTTCTAAAAAATTTCGGGTGTCCCGAAATTCAAGCAAGATTTCAATTTGCCGCCGTTTGTGCAGTACTTACACTGACTGGGATTCGAACTCGGGAACCTCGGACGGAACACGATTGGAATGCCGTCTCTACCAGTTCCCTGTGGGCCCAATCGCCAAATAATTGGCATAAAGTCAAAAATTTCAAGAAAACAAAACTCATTTTTGACAATACACCTTTAAACTACATAGTCTATCGGGCCTGTTCCGGTTTTCACATTCACTAAATTTGCTCGAATTCGATTTGGTTACCTGTTCCAGTTTTCACAATTCGATAGATTTACTCGATTTGAATTCACATTGCTTGGAGCCGATGAATTCAAAAGTAAGTGCGATTTTATATATAAAGGCGTCAAATTAATGGCTTAAAGTTAATTTTGTAACATTGTTTAGTGTTTAGTGTATAAAATTATTTTTAATAAAACAATTAATAATTTTTATGAATAGCTTCAATTTTGCGATGTGCCATCCAAGTCGAATTCACATATTTTGTTCAAGCTGTTCTGGTTTTCACTTGTTTATGAAACTCTGGGAAAATGTTCATAAAATGTCCTTGAAAATAGAAATAACATTTTAAACACTTATATTCAACTACTATCAACTATTTTGAGTGATTATATATTGGATTGTTTTGATTCACCAGTTGATAAGGGTGAAAGTGTAGTCAACAGAATCAATTTGGAAATGAAACATTCGAATTGCAAATTGTTCGAATACCAGAACACCTAAAACGAAATCGATCGATTTTGTTTTCATTTGAAATCGAAGAAATATGTGAAAACCGGAACAGGGCTGTAAGTTAAATATTAAACTTTGTGTTTTAATTGGCATATAAAACACTCAAGGTATATTAGATCGCCCAGGCAACCACATCAATCCCCTATCATCATCTTTCCAAGCCGCGGCCATCTCTCATAAATCGAATAATATTTACGATTGTTTGGATAAAATTGGCGTCAATTATTTGCTAACTTTGTGGACTTGCACATCATCTAAATTTGCACAAAAAGTTATTGCAAATTATGGATATTGAAGGCCAGGGTATGTAGAATATGGGCATTTCCACAGTCGCGCACGCGACATTCGTACGCCTTTAATCTGCAAAAATAAATACAAGACTTCAAGATTTTTTGTTTCGGTTTACATTTATACCCTGTTACCATTGAAAATGGGAAAAGGGGGATCATGAAGTTGGGCAAAAGTATGTAACAGGTAGAAGGAAGCATTCGCGACCCTATAAAGTATATATATTCTTGATCAGCATCAACAGCCGAGTCGATTTAGCCCTGTCCGTCTGTCCGTATGAACGCGTGTTTCTCAGAGACTATAAGAGCTAGAGCCACAAATTTTTGCATGTAGATAGGTGTATACCCGATTCAAAACGAGTTTGTTGTAGATTTGGAAAATTCCTCCCCCTCCCCCCTTTAAGCGCAAAAAACTGTCAGAGCCACAATTTTTAAGATAGACCTTCCAAATATATATCAAGTAAGGCCCAATATCTATCTATTCTGAAAAGATCAATAAGATCGGACGAAAAACACCGAAGTTATATACGAATCAATTTTGCATGTGGGAGAGAGGGGGGGGGTCTTGCATTGTCAGTTATCGCGCGCGGCCGCATGCCATGCGTTTGTGTGTATGTTGGAGTGTGTGTATGTGCGAGTGTGTGTGTATGTAAAGAAAAAACACACGAAATCAAGGGAACAGGGTATTTTGTAGTCGGGGCACTCGACTGCAGCTCCCTTACTTGTTTTAACTAAATAGGGTTCGACACAGCCCCAAAGGGCCAAGGCCGATCTTCTCTCAATTCTTGGCTTGAGCGCATCTATTTTTCGCACAAGAGAAAGGGACCTACAGTTTAACGCCGAGTCCGAACGGCAGTTTGAGATGCTTTTGCATGGCGCCATCAACAGAGAGGCGTGACCCGGTGTAAAGTTTATTCAAAGAAAGAACTTTTCCTTAGATGTTCCGAGGCGGGATCGAACACACGACCTCTTGCACAGCGTCGCGCACACTAGCCGTTGAGCCACCCGGCCACCCCTGATCAAGAATATATATACTTTAGGGGGTCGGAGAGAGAACATAAGTGTGATTTGTATGCCTAAAAGTATACTTCAATATACTTGAATGCAGAAAATAGACTATCAAACGCTACTGCGCGTCACTTTTTGTTATATCCTTGCAGAGGGTATGCTTAACCATGATTCCACTAAGTTTGGTCGAAATCGGAAATCTATATAGTATAGCTGTCATAGAAAAATATAGTCTGAAAAGTAGTCTTAGTCGTTATTTGTTAAGCTTTTACACAATTCAACAAAGTTTTGTCAAAGTCAGATGACTATAGCTTATACATAGCTCTCAAAGGAAAGGTCGGTCGAAAAACTAGTTCTAGTGTGAAAAACTTTTTTGTTTTCAATGAAAACGTCCTTATCATTGGAACTTACTTATTTTATATACATTTAACAATTCTACAAAGTTTTGTCAAAATCGGATGACTATAGCATATAGCTGCAGTAGGAATGATCGGTCGAAAGTTAGTTTTCAATGGGATCGCCTCCAAATTTCATAATTATCAGTTTGGTATGCTTTTCCAAGATTCCACTAAGTTTGGTCGAAATCGGACATCTATATAGTATAGCTCCCATAGAAAAGTAAGGTCCGAAAAGAAATCTGTTAGAAAAACTTTTTTGTTTTCAATGGAAGCTGCAAGGGTATACAAAACTTCGGCCGAGCCGGAGTAAACTTCCCCTGTTTTTTGTCAAATAATTTTTGTTCAACATTTTTACATTTAACCTTAAAGCTTAAAACAATCCAAACGGAAGAAACCGCAGTTCGCGGCAACACAAATTCAATGACGTATATTGACCTAGTACCTAGCGTATTCTTTGAAGAAGTGCAGAATCGCCTTTGATTTTGGATGATCAAAACATCAAAATTGATATGATTTCGCTAAGCTCATGTGGGTAAAACGTGGAATTAACCAAAGTCCGAATTTAAACCTTGAACCACAACATTTCGAACATTAACAAATTCCTAGAACCAGTTGAGTAATTCAATAACACATCATTTTTAATAGTTTTCCTTAAATTCATTTTTTTTTATCCTTACTCACATGATGTCACCTAAATTTGGTCGCGTTTGGACTAGTGCCAAGTTCTCATGCCCATTTCCAGCTCTTTTTCGCCTGTTGGAAGACAGCGTTGTCGCCTGATTCCCATAGAGTACACTTCTTCTGATGACGCCACCATCTCCAATAATGGCAATGTTATCATCCAGGCTGCTGAGATTTGTATTCGTTAAACGCGCCAACGGAATGGAACACCTACGGCGATGAGCTCCTACACCACGCAGCATCCTGTCAGAGCACAACTGATCTCAGCTAATCCATTCACATTTTTATCCAGCGATCTGCCGTATCCGAACAGTGTATATAGACAGATGCACTCCCTTGCGCCATTCGTTTAAAACTGAAAAAAGGCCCACAGCAGGCAGCGCCATTTTATGTCATTGCGAGGAGGGGACGACGGTCTGAAAGGTCTGATGTCGCCGCTGTGGGGCTCAGCAAGGTAGATAGCCAGATATGCGCATGCACACACACCCACCCACAAAGAAATCCACACGTATATATGCAAATGTATGTAGATGACAGTGACGCTGATAGCCAACGATGACGTGCTCGATAGCATCCAGCATATGCGCACTACTCATTGGCGCGTTGTAATTAACACCCAATAAAGGTGTCTGTGTGGGTGTAGAACAAATTGTCGGCTGGCGTTTGAGATAAGAAAAACACTTACACCTCCCGGTCAGCTGTGAAGTAAGTAAATATACTTTAGATCCCTCTCTTTCCACAAGTGGCACAATCCGAGGAGATTGTGCTTGCACATTATTGCGCATTGTAATAAACCAGGTGCAGTATAATAAACCCAACCTGGAACCGCAATGATGTATGTGATTTATATGTCGATGTGCAGGTAGGAACGACGCGCACAATCCCACTAATCTCCCCCAGGTACCGCAACACACACAAACTGAAGTTTAGCTTAGCTCCAGGTAGAACTATAGGCCAATTCGTACACGTCTCCTTGTGGTTACCATACACTAACGTAAACTTCTGAAGAAGAATCAGTTGGCTGGACTCGCGGATAGGTTCTTAGCGCACAACGCCATGGCCGACCGTTGTCGGTTGACATTATGCCGTCGGTTGGTTTGCAAATCTCGCCGTCGGTGCCACAGAACTTCGAAAGATTTCGTTTTCTTTTTCGAAAGTCGAGTTAAAAGCTGTTTGTATAAGGTTATGGTCCAACTACAAAATCAGTGCTAAATCGCGTAGGTTCGTGAAGTCGATTTTGTTGGTTTGTGTATTGGCTGGTTTGTGTATTGGTTGGTTTTCCAAAATCTCCTAACGAAATACGAGAGGTGTCTGTGGCTTCTAAGAATTGGTTTTCGGTGAGAATGTGGTTGGGCGAGGTTTCTGTGTCACCCTGTATATACATTTTTAGCGCTAGAGGGGTTTTTTGAGGCTATGTAACGGTGACATGACAAAACGCCCACGGACGTAAGGCCTGTAAGAAAAATTTCAATCATTACTTTGAAATAAAACTTAAAAATTTTCTGGGCCCGTACTCAAATTTAAATGACATTAAACGCACGGTGATGAATATAAAAATTGACCAATTTATGCTTTTCATACTGATGCACTAGTTCTACAAGTAGATTTATTTGTTCATACATATTATTAAAGGATTTTTAAAGTGTTAACAATTTTATGCAAGACTTAGAATGCATGCAAGGCCATTCGGCCGTCAGTTTAGGGCAGGTGCCGGCAAAAACACAATCCCATTATCGCATTGGTGAGAACAGCGGAAAAACTGATTCAATCGCGACGCAGTTAAACAAGAGCGCAGAGAAGCTAGTACTGCTTATACTGTGTGTGAGCCGACTGATAATTGATAAAGTATTTTTTTTAATAAAAATTCCCAAAATCACTTTTTTTTTAGGCCATTACACTAGGTGTGCCCCTTAAAAGCCGCCCCATTTCTCATGAAGAAGCTTTGAACTTATAAAGTAGCTCCTCTTATTTGATATGCAAGAGGCACACATTTCGTTTTGCAGGACCTCAAATTTAACTGAGCGAAAAGTCCGATGAAATCGGGGCAATATGTCCTAATTTAATGTGGACATGAGGCCCATTACATTTTCGAGTTTAATTCAATGCTTACTACGATTCATTTTGATATGGGCCTTTTGTCCGTGGGCGTTTTGTCATGTCACCACATATAACATTGGCTTAACAGGATTATTTGAGGTTACATTACAATGTTTACAATTTGGACAAGTTATTTAATAAACAATAAACATATCAAATTAAGTCTACTGGACGATTTCTTTTAATTCTGCGAGGTCGAAGGAACTCCGGAGCTGGAATTACGTTTACTTCCTCGTTTTCATGCGCATTTATTTTGGTGAGCAATAAGCTTAGATTTTCTTTTGCTGTGGTTAGGAAGTTAAACTATTTCATTGATTGTAGTTTTTTGCTTGCTGGCACCATTAAGATTTTCTTCTCCATTCTGAATACATATTGCATAATTGCTTGCATTATTGCTTCAAAGAGTTCTTGATTTAAGAGCTCTTCTATTCCCATTCCTCGTTCCTTACCAAAACTCTTCAGTGATTTTTAAACATTTGTGACTTCCCCTATGTATAAATGCTTCGTTCCAATAGGAGTAATAGTTGTGCGTGGATTTGTTTTATGATCTCAGCCTAAGCTAAGCCTAACATCTTTTAAATTGCCTTTGTTACCCTTTGAGTACCTGTTTTTACCTGTCTCGTCTCTCTGCACCCATATAAATCCCCGGCGTAAGATATATAATACCACATTGCGTTTTCAGCCTTCGGTTGAGTATGTTGCACCATCTGATACATTTCCTTGCACTGCTACTGCTTGCTGCTGACGCCAGCGCCCAGGATAATGACTGCAATGAGGTCGTCTGCGGATCAGTGGTGTCCAAGTGTCTGCTCACACAGGACTGTCAGTGTAAGCTCAATGATTGCCACTGCTGTCAGGATTGCATAAATTGTCTGGGTGATTTGTTTTTCGAATGCTGCGGCTGTCTCGATATGTGCCCCACGGACAAGGATGCACCCGCTGCGTTGAGTACCCGCTCGGAGATAGGCAATTTGTTGGGTGAGTCCCAGATATATGACAAGTTGACCGAGGAAGATGACATGCGATGGTCCACCATACGTTTGACCATGCGAGCCGATTTCAAGCAGCGTCTGGAGGGCGGCGAAAAAGCACACAAGCCGGGCTCCACGCTGAACTGTACGGTGATTTACTGGAACTCGTGCCTGCCATCTAACAAATGCAGCGAGCAGTGCGAGAGTATGGGAGCGAAAAGCTATCGCTGGTTCCACGATGGCTGCTGCGAGTGCGTGGGGGCCAATTGCCTGAACTATGGCATCAACGAGAGCAAGTGTGCAGAATGTCCCGGTACGGAGGAGGAGGATGTGGAGGCCGATTTGGAGGATGATGGGTTCAGCGACGATTTGCTGGACTATGGCGAGAATGATGATTTGTTTATGTAAATGACAGACTTTAATTTTAGAAAGAAAATTTCTATTATTTATGTACATATTGGAGGATTCATTTCCCTCACTTGATTTTTAAATAATAAAAGCCATGATCCAATCAATGAACTTTGCCACATCCGCATAGATGATATATTGCCCGGCAGGCAGGGCAGCCGACACGGTGCCACGCAACATCCAACGCTTGTTTTTGTGTATCATTAGCCCGGCACCCGAAATGCCCGTATGGTGGCTGCCACTGCCTTTGGCTTCCACTTGGAAGCCGGCACAGAAGGTGCGATTTGAGGAGAGGCTGCGGAAGTGGGCATTCGCCTGGAAGCATACCTCGTTGGTCACTATGGGCGCTTTCAAGACCTTGGGTATGCTTGAGTTCGCAATGGAAGCTGTTCCTGGCAATGCTGGTGTTGAGGCCTTGGTGGCATTCTTCGACGTGTCGAAACTCCAGCCTATGACCAGGCCATGCTCGCCCACAATATATTCCGATTTGCTAGATCCCGACCACAGGCAAACGGGTCGTATGAAGCGATTGAAACTGCGGAAGAGTTAAGTTAGATTTAAAGCCTTTGAAATCAGGGATGCAAACCGCTTCTGAACCGAAACGAACCAATCAGTAACCGAGCCACTAATTCCAACTGATAAGTTGTTATTGATTTTGAAATACCATTTAAAGTTGTCTTTTTACTTACTTTAGTGGGGCTGGAACTAAGTACCCCGAAAACTGCACACTCACCAACCCCGACATCTCAGTCGACTTCACCAAAAAGCGTCTGGCGAAATCAGCGATATAAATTGTAGCCAAAACCGGCTGGCATTTAGGCACGAACTGAGCTGGAAGGCCTGTAGCCCAGTGGTGGAGTCTATTTGCTCTAGAACGTTGAGGTCGTCTGTTCAAGTCCCCGTAGAAGCAATGAGATTTTTTTTTCTTAATACTAAAGGTATTTTATTTCATAAATCGGGTGTTTTCCGTCAATAACGTCAAAATATACAATGCGTAATTAAGACAATCCCGGCTGTGTCCGGGACAAAGTGGCCGGGCTCAGCGGTTAGTGTGTGCGACCGCTGTGCAAGAGGTTGTGGTTTCGATCCCGCCTCGGGACATCTAATGAAAAGTTTTTTCTTTTAAAAACTTACACACCCGATCACCTTCACTAGCTTTTGGCGCCAGCTTTGAAGTGACTAGCCATGAAAACCAAGTTTTATCCAGATTACTTCAAAGTCTGACTTTAAATTAACTTGAAAACTAAACAACTAATATGAGTCAGAGATCCATGCATTTTTTGGATAAGCAAAGCCCTTTCAAATAACATTCATATCTCATATCATTCATATTATAGCATCCAATAGTTAAGCGGATCTATATCCTCAGTAGAATGTTTTATTGAAAAATATTGGCGAAGCTTAAAAATAACGTATGTTCTCTTGTGAAGTGATCAAGAAATTCAAAGTTGAACTGAAATTAATAGCTCACTGCAATTTAATTGCATTTTAATTTTTTTTATTTAGCTTACCGCAAACTATTGGCGAAGGAAAAAGAAAAAACAAAAAGTCTTGGATAAAACCGTTCAACCTGACTGACTGACTGACTTCACCAGTCATCGCACAGCCTAAACGGTAAGCTGAAATTTGGACAGCAGTTTCCTTATGTGGTGAAAGTGCGTTCTAAGACGGAGTTTTGAAAACTCCACCCAGAAAAGCCGGAAAAGCATCGGGAAAGTATGTATGGGGAAAATTTAATTTTTCATCCGATTGACTTGAAATGAGGTTTGTAAAGGTTGTAAGTTTTCTCGATTTCGGAAAATCCGCCCATAAGAAAAATTCTCGGGAAATTCGATATGCAAAAATCAATTTTTCATTCGATTGACTTGAAATTTGGTTTGTAAGGACAGTAAGTGAAATAAATTGAATAGAGATTTTCCGATGCTGGAAAATTCGACCGTAGGGTCGGAAAATTCCCGGAAAAGCGTCGGAAAAGATTGTATGGGTAAATTTTTTTTTCATCCGATTGACTTGAAACTGGGTTTGTAAGCGAAGAATATGAAATAATTGGACACGTATTTTCCCAATTTCGGAAAATCCGTCCGCAAGGAAAATTCTTGGGAAATTCGATAAGCAAAAATCTATTTTTCATCCGATTGACTTGAATTTCGGTTTGTAAGGACATAAATTTTAAAAGTCCACCACCAAAATCGGAAATGTCAGGAGAGACTTTATTTTTAACCGCGGGCGGGGCATAAGAGTTAATCTCTGCTTTGAGCCGATGTATGTAAGATACGGTCAAATATTTTCCAATTTGTGAAATCAACCCCCAAGTCGGAAAAGAAAAACTGATACCCTTATCGATTAAAATAGCTTAACTGACGGCGGCGTAGCGAAGCAAGCCGTGCTATTTGCTATTATTTTATACAAACCTATATACATAAGTGTTCCACCAATACGAAAATGAACAACAAGAAAGCATAGCATAGGAACGATCAGTCGAAAAACTAGTTCTAGTGAGAAAAACTATTTTGTTTTCAATGGAAACGACCTTATCATTGGCACATACTTATTTCATATACTTTTGCACAATTCTACAAAGTTTTGTCAAAACCGGATGAATATAGCATATAGCTGCAGTACGAATGAGTTCCAGTGAGAAAAGCTTTTTTGTATTTAAAAGAATCGCCTCCAAATTTCGTAATTGTTAGTTCGTTATGCTATTCCATGATTCTACTAAGCTTGGTCGAAATCGGACAACTATATAGTATAGCTCCCATAGAAAAGTAAGGTCCGAAAAAAAGGCTTAGGTAGAAAAACTTTTTTGTTTTCGATGGAGGCTGCTATACCCTTATACAAAACTTCGGCCGAGCCGAAGTTAACTTTCCCCTTTTTATGCCCTGTTCCCATTGAAAATGGGAAAAGGGGGATCATGAAGTTGGGCAAAAGTATGTAACAGGTAGAAGGAAGCATTTGTGACCCTATAAAGTATATATATTCTTGATCAGCATCAACAGCCGAGTCGATTTAGCCCTGTCCTTCTGTCCGTATGAACGCGTGTTTCTCAGAGACTATAAGAGCTAGAGCCACAAATTTTTGCATATAGATAGGTGTATACCCGATTCAAAACGAGTTTGTTTTAGATTTGGAAAATTCTTCCCCCTCCCCCCTTTAAGCGCAAAAAACTGTCAGAGCCACAATTTTTAAGATAGACCTTCCAAATTGTATATATATCAAGTAAGGCCCAATATCTATTCTGAAAAGATCAATAAGATCGGACGAAAAACACCGAAGTTATATACGAATCAATTTTGCATGTGGGAGAGAGGGGGGGTCTTGCATTGTCAGTTATCGCGCGCGGCCGCATGCCATGCGTTTGTGTGTATGTTGGAGTGTGTGTATGTGTGAGTGTGTGTGTATGTAAAGAAAAAACACACGAAATCAAGGGAACAGGGTATTTTGTAGTCGGGGCACTCGACTGCAGCTCCCTTACTTGTTTAGATTTGTGACATTAAGTGACATTCGTTATGTGACAAATTTTTCTCTATGATTATTTTTTTGGTTTCTTTTATAATGCAAAGAAAAAATTTACTGTTAATTGCACTCACATAGTTTGTTATGGTTTCTTATGCATAGAACCATAGAACCATAACCATAGAACCAAACCGAAACCGCAGTTCAGTTAGCTTCAAAATACCATGTAAAAAACCGAACCACTGAACCGCACCAGCTCTTATTTCCGATGGGTTTGCATCCCTGCTTGAAATCCCCTCCACAAAAACACTCACCGTACTTCATCCTTTAGCACTATGACAGCCAAGTCCGCATCATAGCTGCTTAGCTGACTGTTAAAGTCCGGATGTATGTAAATGCCATCTACCGGTGCCGCCAGAGAGCCCTCCTCATTCCAATTCTTTAGATTGTGCCTGCCCAGAAAGACCAACACCTCGTTGGCCGTATAATCATGCTTGAACAGGCGGAAGCAGTGGGCTGAGCTGATCACGACGCGGGTGGAGACCAGAGTGCCGCCGCACTGAAAGTCCAGCGAGGTGAGATTGTTCACATAGATGGCCGCTAGCCAGGGCCAAGAGCCGCGTGTAATTGAGGGCAAACTGCCCAGACCATCCAAGACCACCTCCTCCTGCTCCTCATCCTCTTCTAAATAGTCCACAAACACGGGCTCTGATTCAGTGCCTCGAAAATCCAAGCTGCTCTCGATTTTGCCGCAAATCTCGCGGGATGAATGAAAGGGTTTTCTACAACGGGGAAATGTTTTGGGGGAAGAGGAGCATTAGGCGAGAGCTTAACGAGGCTGTGCATACTTCTTAAACTGGATGTGTTGATGGATTTGGGCGGGCATCTCCTTACCAGTGGTTGCCTTCTGATCCCCCAGAAAGGTGAGTTTACGCATGTGCTCCAACTGGATTTGAGTCATGAAAACGCTGTGTTCTGGGCAGGAGGGAAATAGATCAAATGTTGCCTCATCCTGTTATGCCACTTACCGCCTGCTCCGAAGCAAATGACTTGATTGTTGGCCGAAATCATGAGCACTTTGGGTGGAAAATGGTGCTTGGGAAAGCGTATCTTATACAGCACGGGTGCATCCTGTGTGAATTGTCCACGGGTCAGCAGTTCGATCTCGCCCAAATAGTTCTGAGAAATGGAAGAGTCACATGTGCCGCTTCCGTTTCGTTACACTCACCGTTGTGGGCTTGCCACGCATGGAGAGAGTCACTCGCAGGTGCAGAGCGGGCGCCAACTGCCTCACCGCGGTCAGACCAAACCATTCCTGTCCGTCGAATCGGTACTGGAAGATCTTGGGGCAGGGACTTATGGGCATGCCCTGCGCAATCACTTTGCTGACCTGCTCAAAGCAAATAAGTAAAACTGTGGTCAAATGCAATTTCATTGCACACACACGCACGCACTCGCCGGCACTGCTAACGGTAAATGCCAAATGTAAACAAGACCAAACGCATAACAAAAACTGCACGAAATACACAGTTGTTGGGCAATTGATTAAAGTGAAGACCGTACAAATGATAAGTTTACACATGCTATAGGCTTCAATTTTAAATTTATAAGTTCTTATCAAGCTATAAGCTCTCCCGCCCGCCAAGTCGTTTTAAACTAGTGATGTGAGCGGCAGAAAAGATGACACATCGATAGCGATAACACATATAATGGTTTCTTTAGCAATATGGGTATTCTAGGTTTAAAGTTTAAGGAAAATAATACAATTTCATTTCATCTCAGTTGCTATTGACTAATTAAAGCCAGTTAAATTTTCTTGAAAAAATAAACTAATACTACAGAAACACCCTGATTTTTCAGTTTTTGTTTCGAATATGCTTCGCCTAATTTGTTATTTTGGTGACATGGAACAACCGATTGCTTTCCCGAAAGATGCCTGAGATTTAAGTTTTTTTGCTGATCTTAGTGCGAAATTTAAACAAAAGCCATTTGGCTGTATGGCATCTCAGAAGGAATTAACTTCTTTTGTTTTTATTTAAGTGATTTATTTTGAAAATACAATCAAAATTAGTTAATTTTCACAGGGATAAAACTTCTACCAGCACGATTGATTATCATGGAAAAAGGAAATACTTTGTCACCCAAAAAATTGGAAAAAATGATGCGTACAAGGACACTGGCTTGTCAGATAGGCAAATAACGGAAAGAATTAAATTCTCTAGTGCAGCTGTCGATAATGTGTGTAAATTAAAGCAAAGTTACAATAAAAACTGGCCAAACCAAAACAAAAAGAACATTTGATCCTCCACAAAACGTAAGAATGCAGTTATTTTTCGATCAGGCTTTCAAAAAAAAATGTATCTGCTTACAAATTTAAGTCGGACTTGCAATATCCTTTATCTAAACGTCGCGTTCCACAAATTTGGTCTTGAAGTGGATGATTGGTTTGGAGAAAAATGGAGAAAAAACACTGCGTTGTCGACATCTCATAGTGAAGATAGATCGGATTTGGCGAAACGTTACATGTAATGGAGGAAGGACTGGTAAATGTGTAAATCAAGCTTTTAAAATGACGATCGCGTTCTCTTGACATGAATCCCATTGGGAACATGTGGGGTAAACTTGTACGTCTTGTTTATGCTGGCGGACGAAAGCTCAACTCGACTAAGGAGCTTCATAAAGCTATTACCGAGGAATGGGTCAATAAATCGGGGTCAAAACTCTTAAGCAAATTATAAAGAAAAATATAAATAACAATGGACAATCGAAGGAATATAAAACGACTGAGGCTGGCGGTTCCAGCGATGTATGGAAGAACTTCAACAAGATAATACAAGCCAGTACATCTGATTTCAACGGTCTCGTTATATGCATTTTTTTCAGCTCACAATTGTCATCTATCCAATATTAAAAAAAAACTGCACTTAAATGAAAAATTTTCAAATTTCGCGGTATTTTGGAGCATTTGGTATTTACCGTCCATTTACCGTCGACTCTATTAGAATCTAAATATCAAGCCCTTTCATAAATACTCATATGAAAATTTGGCGAAATTCGCGATATAATTTCAATTGTTCAATCTAAATCTCCAAATTAATTGTCTAAAATTTGCATCTTTCAAATTATGGTAAAAAAAAAAACTGCACTCGTATGAAAAATTGCAAATTTCGTCATATTTTTGACCATTTGGTTTTCACCGCCCGTATACCAATGCCTCCATTATAATCTGAACATCAATATCATTCCGAAATTCTCATATGACTATTTTTAAGATTTCGCGGTTTTTGGTCTGCTTAATTGAATGTTAAAGAGCCTATGTCCTATTCAAGGATATAATTTTGGTTTTTGACGTAAATAAAAATCGGGTGGCTGAGTTCACATGGAATGACCCATATACTGATATTGGGTTTTTTTTTGCAGTCGAAAAATTCAAGACTTCCGCCAATACAAAATATCGATAATATTTTTGCCTGAAAAATCTATTAAGAACCGTTCATCAGCAGTGTGCTGGTGAACGCACTCAAAATCTCTAAAATTGAATCTTTTTTAGCGATTTTTGGATAGTAAATGTTTTGCTCATCTCTAATTAGTTGTACGGTCACACTAATGCATTTGTAAACAAACCGAAATGTAAGCAGGAAGGAAAAGGAATTAAATGTTTAAACAAATAACAGCCCTAGTGGCTGTTTTAGTGTGCCTCTTAGCTGTCTACGTCTATAGAAACGGCAGTGCTGCCCCTGGAATGCTGCCGCCCAATCCCGTAGAGCCCTTGCCTCCATCTCATACACCGTTGCACAGCTTTCCACAAGCCGCAATTTGCTCCGACCACCTTGAATGCAGTCTCCTGGCCAGGTTTATAGCTTCATCTATCTGTGTTCTTGCTCTAATCCTTCCTTCTCTTTCAGAGCTACACTGCAGCAGGGTGGCAGTGCGGTGGATGGCGCCCTGGCCGCCCTCCTCTGTTCGGGTCTGTTGGGTATGCAGAGCATGGGCCTGGGCGGTGGCCTGTTAATGAACATCTATCTACAGGCAGAGCTAAAGTCCCTTAGCTTACTGGGTCGCGAGGTGGCCCCCTTGGCCCTGCAGGCAGCCAATTTCAGCAGATTCCACTCTGAGCGGCAACTGCAGGAGTCTGGCTGGTCCATAGCTGTGCCCACTGAGCTCAAGGCTTATGCCCTGGCTCATCAGCGTTTTGGCCGCTTGCCTTGGCGCCGGCTGGTCCAGCCCACTGTGGAGCTCTGCCTTAAGGGTTGGCCCTTGTACAAGCATCAATCGGATGCGCTTCTGCTCAACCAGCAGATGATCCGGAAAGACGCATTGCTTTCAGCCATGTTCATAAATCCCAAAACACAAAAATTCTGGCCCTTGGGTTCTGTCATCCAACCTCCGGCTCAACTTTGCTCGACTTATCGACGTCTCGCTGAGGAGGGACCCTTAAGTCTGTACAATGGCTCACTACAAGCCGATTTGCTGGCCGACCTAAATGATTTGGGTAGCTCCATTCAGCAGGCTGACTTGGGCCAAGTTCGGGCGGATTTGGAGGAGTCTTTGGTATTGCCATTGGATGAGTTTGATTTGCATGTAACCCCGCCGCCAGGTAGCGGCCTGGTTTTGGGTTTCATCATGCAAATCTTAAAGGAATTTCGAACAGACTTTGCCAAAGCGGACAGACTGACCGCCAGGCATATACATCGCCTCACTGAGGCCTTGAAATTTGGTTTTGTCAAGCGCTGGCAGTTGGACGATGTGAATCAGAAGCAGGTTTGTTTATTTCGAGATAAAAAGTTGTACACTCAGTAGAAAATGACAAAAGTAGCACATATTTCTCACTTTTACACCCATTCCGTTTCCATATTCCATATTTTGGTTTTTAAAACGACTCATCTTACCTCCAAACTGAAATTGTTTTTAGTATTGGCTCGCAAAATCAGATGTGAGCAAATAAAAACATACACAGCTGGACGGACAGACTGACATGGCTATATCGACTCGGCTGTTGATGCTGATTAAGAATATATATACTTTATAAGGTCGGAGATGCTTTCTTCTGGCTGTTACATACATACTTTTGCTCAAACTAAATATACTCTGTGTACCTCTTGTACAGAGTATAAAAATATTATATATATATCTCAATTTCGCTTTGTTTTGAAAAGTAAACCGAACGGAATTTCGTTTCTGTTTGGATTTGCTGTTCTCAATTCCGAATGATATTGCTTACGTTTAACTTTTGGCAAACCACGTGCTAAACGAACTCGGCACGGGAGAATCAAGCCATGATAAATGGAACATATGGAAACGAGAAAGGCTGACTTTTACGTTTTACTTTTCGGTTTGGCGCTGCCAATTTCTTGAGACGCTTAAAAAAAAATTATTTTTCATTCAGTTAAAGACCTAAGTGCAATTCAAAGTATTTAAATAAGATCTACATTGATCACAGAAGAAAGAAAATTAACTTAATTTACATTTGCCAACTGTTCGAGTGCGTAATTCATCAATTACTTTTCATTTCACCGGCCAGCAAGCATTATTTTTTAAAACGAAAAGCGTTTTCCTTTTTGTGTTGCGAGAAACTGAATCAATTCCGTTTCCGAAAAGTTGCAGTGGTAGTGGAATTGAGAACATGCCTGTATTTGTTATATTTACTACGTTTATGCTTGCAAAAAAACATGATTTTTTGCGCTTAAAAGTATGCCAACTTTATTTCCATTAACAATTATTTATTTGGAAGAGATAATTGTCATTTGTGGCAGTTTTAAACCTAGCCTACACTTTACACTTACTCAGGTTGTCTGACTAGTTATCTGTGTACCAAATAAGTGAGGTTTAAGGCAAATATAAAATAAATAATTTCCTTAATGATTAATATAAGTATATAAATACAGCTTACTTTGAGGGTCAAATATCATGATTTTTTATTTAAGCATAAACGTTGTAATTAACACACTCAGAAATATTACATAGAGGACGACTTACGTAGATTTGTACGTCATCAGCATACTTGGTCGCACTTCGTGAATTCATAGGTTGAACTGATGACGCTCTTGAGCCGTCTCCGTATCTTTGTTGTCGCAAGCTGATGGGCGAGACGTTTTGTGTGGGCCAGCAAACGGTCTCTTAATCTGCTGGTAGAATGCCAAGGTCTCTAGATGCGAAGGAGTTATGCGAATACCTAAGAGTACCAAGCATTCTGCGCAAGATGTTGTTCAGCATCGCGAAACCGTTTTAATGGAGGTTTCACAAGCATTACAGAGGAAGAAGTCGCATACGTGGTTAGAAACCGGCAAATCCGCAATGTACAGTGTGTGTAGTAACGGGACAATGTGCACGTCCCTCAGTTCGACCAAGAAGCAGTTTTCTTCGAGAAAGGAGCGGAGCATAGCGAATTGCACTGTTCAGAATTTTGGTCACAAATTTTACGGATTGACGCAATTTATGACTTGATCTGATCTACAGAACCACTGGAGCTTGATTTGTTTGGAGCTTGATCTACTTGGAGCTTCATCTTCTTGGAGCTTGATCTGCTTAGAACTTGGGCTAATGGGTGACAACTAAAAATCTGCACAAACTTTGAGAAAGCGTGCCCTTAGCTGAGCTTTACATAAAAGCTTTCGGGTTGACATTTCTTTCTTTTTGTTATCCTGTCAACACGTTTTCATGCCCACCTGACAAAAATTTTGACAAGTAGTCGCCATCATGCCGTCCGAGCAAGAACGACTTCCTGATCGCGTTGTAAAATTCTGCGAAATGCACGCTGACAAAGGTAAAGTGTTTACAGTAAACCATTTTACCCAAAAGGCCAAGTCCAAACACTGTATTTATAGTATTTTGCAACAAAAAATAATAAAAAGAGAAGTTGAAAGTGGTCGGAAAGCAAACATTATGACCGGTTAAGCTGTCAGAAAGCTAACCCAACTTTTTAACAACATAACTCAACGAGATGCAGCCAGAAAATTTAATTGCAGCCAACAACGCATCAGTAAAGTGCTGAAAAAGAATAATATTGTTGCCAGCCGTAAGCAAAGAACACCAAGTAACACACCTGACCAAATACAAACGGTGAAATCTCAATGTCGGTGGATGTGCAACCAATATCACTTTTTTGCCAATATGCCTTTTGTACCAAAGTAACGGAACTCAACAATATTGCCGCAGTGTCGTCCAATTGAAGATTTTTTTGGAAGTCTGAGTGCTGCAGTTTACAAAAACAACTGGACGGCCAAAAATATCGAAGAAATGACCAACAAGATTCGCTTATGTATCCGGAAATACGACCTTTTTGTTGCTCACAACCTTTTGGCAACCCTTTTTGTTGCTTAGAAAATATTCTAACAGCGGCATGACTGTTTGCTTTGGATTTGCTCAGACTACTTGAGTAAGAGTACATTTAAACTAAGAATTGAAAGCGCGCACAATTTTAAAAAAAATATACTAAAAAGATAAACATATGCATCATGAGAATTAAAACTTAGAGTAAGAGATATATAAGAACTGGTATTGCCATCTCTTTTTTTTTTGTGTAACTCCTTCCCTTTCTAATTCTTGTTTTTTTTCTTAGATTTTGGCTGAATTAAGCAGCTGGGATTTGGCCATTTCCCTGGCCAAACAAATTGATGATTCACAAACCTACAACAGTTCGCTCCACTATGGCGCTGGCTCTACTCTAACCGGGCGTAAGGAACACGGCACTTCGCACCTATCAGTCATCTTCAAAGGCGATGCTGTTTCGGTGACCAGTTCTATCAATTTCTAGTGGGTTTGTTACCCATCAAATCGTTTCAGCATGCTACCATTATGTCTTCTCTTCCTACAGTTTCGGCAGTGGACGCATGGGTAAACGTACTGGCATTTTGTTTAATAATGCCATGTCTGACTTCTCCCTGGAGCAATTGAAGAACTACTTTGATTTACCGTACATACCGGGAAAAAATCTCATTGCCCCCTCAAAGCGACCCATGTCTTCAATGAGCCCGCTGCTAGTGACCCAACGATCAACGGGCCAGCTACGTTTAGCTGTTGGAGCAGCTGGCGGCACCAAAATTATTTCCGCTCTAGTACCGCTATTGGTACGCATACTGTGGCAGGGGAAGGACATAAAATATGCCATCGATGCGCATCGAGTGCACCATCAAATGATGCCCAATGTTTTGCTCTATGAATATGGACTACTTCAAAGTGAGGTGGATAGCCTGATGGCTAGAGGTCATCAATGTGAACGCTACTTGAATCGTGGCTCTGTCATTTGTGGCATACAACAGCAACCAAATGGCAGCCTTTTGGTTAATACCGATTATCGTAAAATGGGCGGAGTGGCGGGATTTTAAGGGTAAGTAAAGGATTAAATAATGGAACCCTTTAAAACTAGATTTGAGCATTTTTTTTTATTTGTAGTTTAAGTTAATTTAGGTTAGGTTGCATTGGTTGACAGCGACAAGTCGCTCTCCCACATAGTCCACGAGTGCCCAAGATGTTCGACGGCTGTTGATGCTGATCAAGAATATATATACTTTATGTGGTCGAAGATGCTTCCTTCTGCGTCCTTTCAGAATTTGACATACTGCTATGAAATGGCTTACATCTTCGCGTTCTCTCATGTTGCAAAGGTTGCACAGCTCATTTTCAACGCGTCTATGTGGTATATAGTCAAGCGCCTTGTTTTGCAAATATAAGAAATGGTTAATGTGTCAAACTCATCCCTAAAGTAGTTTTTCTTTCCGAGCTCGTAACTTAGGCGCTTGTACGTCTATCGAGAGGAGCTTTCGCGGGCTCGTCTGGCACGTGCTTCACGCGTTCTTTCATATATTAAAGCCAGAAGTTTAGACTGACTCTATTTCTAGGTGTTAGATCGGTAAGGTCTAGGCTTACTTCGTGTTCCGAGGCCAGTTCTGTCTATTTTTGAAATAACACCGATGACGATGCTACCATTTTCAGGTACCTGTCAGCTGAATATGACATGATTTTGTTTATATATTTGAAATGTGCTTGGATTGTGTAATGCAACATCTCAGGTAGGCCAGTCTCCAAATGTATTGCATATGTCGGGTTATTATGTGGGAGGTAAAAAATCTTTTTTAAGAGTTTTTCGACATCGTCGTATGTGTACCATCCCCAGACTTCCGCATCATAGCACATAATAGCTATTGCCGTTGCCTCAAACATTTTGTATTTTGTACTCGCGCTTACGTTTTTCTATTTTATTAATCTTTTGGACTCGCTTAGTTTTAAGTTTATGTGTTTTTTGAAAGACATGTTTGAAGATATGGTCACTCCAAGATATTTGAATAGTTTCACCGTTTGCAGTTCTATATTCCCAAGTGACGTTGGCATAGAACTTATCGCCCGATGACTGGCAACGTAGATTACTTTTTAATAAATGTAGTGACTGCCGGGATTCCAGTCCTACTTATATTTGTAGCCTACGCTTCTTTAAAAGGGATCAGTTGCAATTTTTACACTTTCATTAAAAACTTTAATATTTTTTAGCACAATCTTAAACAGAACTTTTGGTTACACGATCATTCTAAACTTAGTTTAAGCCATATCGTGCTGAGATTCAAATTGGGAATCCCACTCAAATAATTCGAAAGATATCAAATAATTCGGATTATGAAGAGTCTTAACAAGTGATCAAGAGTTTTGTGTGCGTGCTGCTATCAACAGATGATTAACCTTAGCTGTAAAAGTTTCTCTATCGGCCAAATTTCCAATCAATCATGTTTTGACAGCAACAACCACAAACTCACGTGTTTAGATTGTTATAAACAGGCCCAAAACAAATACTGAGCCACCAAGGCCAAGGAATTACTTTGGTGGCTTATGAAACAAAGAGTCCAAAGAATTCCATTCTTTATTGAAATGACATAATAACTACAAATTTAACTCACGTTCCTCCCCTTCTCAAATGCAACATTCTCTCGAAAGTGAAAACCGGAAATCACCCGAAAAGTTTCTTCAAACGAGAATCGAAAACGACTTTCTCCCTCTCTTCACTGAATTTGTGCATAATTTATTAATGTTCCGTTAAACATAATACAAGTAATATACTTAGAAACTCTTAGACCGAGGTGTAGAAATATTTTCTGTTGCGGTGACAACAAATAAATAGCGTTATATATAAGAATGTTGCAACGATGCCCAATGTGTTAAGTGCCATGGAGAAGGCCAGCAGGTATTTCCATTCAACACGAAAAGCTACACAGGAATTTGCATTGCTGTTGAAAGGAAAAATATTATTAATTGTCTAATTTAATCTTATAGGCAGGCTTACTCTCCAGTCGCCTCGTTTTGCTTCGCTTGCTCTGCTTCTTCAGCACTGTCCCCTTCCGGCAGGCAGGTGCAATTCCGATAGCTTAACAATGAACTGGTGGCTGGTCCGCATGTGCCTTCTAAAGCTGATGCCAGCTCAGCAAACTCGATGGCTGCACAAACCAAAGCCAAACAGCAAAAGATTAGAGCCAAAGCAGAAAACACGTAGGATTCTGCTAAGAGCACTTTGTAGCAATTGTTGTGAGGCGGTGGTGATGCTCGGTAGTGAGTGTCAGTTCTATGATCACGCCTTAGGAGTATAAGTCCCGCAATACTGGCAAGCAAAAGCTGTGAAAATTACAACAAAAAAGTTATTTGAAAAAATTAGTTGAGATTTTGATTTTTGAAAAAGCAGTTTTAGTAGCTTTGATCAAAAAAGGAGTACGAATGGCAAAGCAGTAATCATGGTGAACTTGTTGCAAACAGTTAGTCTCTGAAAATCAATTTCAAAGCAGTTACCCATGCAGAGTCAGCTTAAGACAGACGAAGGTAAGCATTCTTTCCAGACTACACTTTGGTGAATGATGAATGGTGAAACACGCTCTAGGACTTATACACACAACAAACCGACATATTCAATTATGTCTCCGATGTGTGATCGACTCGTTTGTGAGCTACAATTTCCCCAGACAGGAAAGTATATTTCCTGACATATTGTGACTGTTTTTACGACCATTATGATAATCAACCTATTAAGTTTTAGCCATATCGAGGTCATGTAATGTTTGTACATAACTTTTGTTGTGTCAGTTTTTCTCATTAGAACTATTTTTCGACCGATCGTTCCTATGGCACGAGTTAACTTCGGCTCGGCCGAAGTTTTGTATACCCTTGCAGCTTCCATTGAAAAGAAAAAAGCTTTTCTAAAACTACTTTTTGGACATTACTTTTCTATGGGATCTATACTATAAAGATGTCTGATTTCGATTAAACTTGGTAAAATCATGGAAAAGCATAAACACTGTTAATTGCGAAATTTGGAGGCGATCCCATTTAAAACAAAAAGTTTTTCTGACTAGAACTTCTTTTTCGACCGATCATTCATACTGCAGCTATATGCTATAGTCATCCGATTTTGATAAAACTTTGTAGAAATGTGTCCAAATATATAAAATAAGTGTATGCCAATAAAAAGGACGTTTTCATTAGAAACCAAAAAGTTTTCATAACTCGATCTAGTTTTTCGACCGATCGTTCCTATGGGAGCTATATGCTATAGTCATCCGATTTCGACCAGAATTGTGTAAAAGTATATAAAATAAGTGTATGCCAATGACAGGGACGTTTTCATTAAAAACAAAAAAGTTTTTCTCACTAGAACTAGTTTTTCGACCGATCGTTCATATGGCAGCTATATGTTATAGTCATCCGATTTCGACCAAACTTTGTAGAATTGTGTAAAAGTATATAAATTAAGTGTATGCCAATGATAAGGACGTTTTCATTAAAAACAAAAAAGTTTTTCTCACTAGAACTAGTTTTTTGACCGATCGTTCCTATGGGAGCTATAAGCTATAGTCATCCGAATTCGACCAAACTTAGTGAAATTATGGGAAGGGATTGTAAACTGAGAAATACGTACTTTGGAGGCGTTTCCATTAAAAACAAAAAAGTTTTTCTCACTAAGACTAGTTTTTCAATCGATCGTTACTATGGCAGCTATATGCTATAGTCACCCGATCCGGCCGGTTTCGACAAATGTCCAGCGTATTTGTACCAAAAGACTTCGTGCAAAGTTTGGTGAGGATAGAATTAAAACTGACGGAGGAGATAGCATAGAAACAGACGGACAGACGGACGGACAGACGGACAGGGCTAAATCAACTCAGCTCGTCGTGCTGATCAAGAATATATAACTTTATGTGGTCGGAGATGCTTCCTTCTATGCGTTACAAACATCCGGACAATTTTATAATACCATCTGCAAGGGTATAAAAATCGATTTTAAACCTATTTTTTTGTAGTAAAAAAAAATACATAGTACAATTTTTTTATCGGCGATGATAGAAGTTCACTCGATAGCGCCGTTAATTCTGCGTCGTTTGGCCCTTATTTCATCGGTCCAATCGGTCCAGAAAAACTTAAGTTATATTGCGAACATGTTGGATTAGGTGTGTATTGAAGAAGTTAAAGAGATGCCGGACCACTTGTCTTTTTCTTCAGTTCCTCTTCTCAAAAGATTTTCCCATTTAGCAAAGACTCGTGATAAAAACTTTAAATAATTCTTTGCCGTAATTCTAACCTCATTTATGTCTCTTCTTTCCTTGATCTAAGCCTAGAATTCAATCTATAATTACTTACGGATAGACCACTCAAATATGGATTGATCAATATGGACGCGTTGGGTGCCAAAATTAGAATCCATATGGCCAGACCAACAATCAATAGTCCCACTGCCAGTTGTAAGATCAACAGCTGCCTCGAGATATTCAAGTTCCGTATATGCGTGGAGTATGCTTCTTGGAGCGCTGTTTGACATCAGAATTGGTTACTCATTCTTAGCACTTTCCCCAAATTAGCATCCAAAATACTTACTGTCATTGTTTTTATGATTCACCACAATCATCCGACTATGTCTTAGGCTATTCCGTGTGGGTGTGTGTCGTCCAGCGATCTTCATGCCCTTCATATTTTGCGGCACTGTGGTGCTCATGTAGACAGCCTTGAAAAAGAAAGATCAAGTTCAACGAAATCGGATGCTTCTATCTGTTCTACCTGCGAAGACTGGGGCATATCCAGATCATTGAGGGGAATTTGCTCATAACGCCATGACTTGTCCGCTGGTGGCTCGATATATTGCGGCACTTCCTCAATGGGTTGTGGAATATTCTGATACTTTGGTTCCGGCTTACTGTTGGCCGGTACAGCTGGTGCTCCGGCCAGTTTCATTGTTGACTCATAATTGTTGATGCCGAAAAACTTTGATTTGGCGTCGTTAAGTGCCGCTTTGACTGCGGCAATGCTGTGACTGGTTCCACTACCATTTAGATCCACGGTCATAACTGAGGTTAAGTTTTCACTCTCCGCCTTCCAGCCGGTGGTGGCGGTGGTGTTGGTGCTGGTGGGACAACTTTCTCCCGCGGAGCTTGCCAGCTGCTGCTTGGGCGCGGTGCTCGCTGCACTTAGATTGTCGTAGGTGCTTATGGGACGAACCTGTTGTGATGGCGGTTGCATTGCTAATGTATTGTTACTTCTGGAATTGCATGCCAGTGGTTGTAGTCGAGTCGAACAACTGTTGTATCCGTGCAAATTGTACTTATCTGCAGCAGCGTGAATATTTTAAACGATTTGGATGGAGTAATGGAGTGGACATTTTGTGGCGCTTACTGTAAAGAAAGTACAATGGGAAATTGGTTATTCCTTGAGAGTGCGTAGGTGAGCACAACCACTAATTATTATGGCCCGTTAACACTGGGCGAAGTCTCTAAGAAAGCGAAGAAGAGGAATTTTTATTCAAAATTTAGAACTGTTCTGAGATGGGGAACTAAGTGTATAAACCTAATGTAATCGTACTCGATTCATACCTAAAAGCTTCTCTGATTTTCCTTGGCTGGAGTGCATACCCGCTAATATAACACAGAATAGGCGTAAAATTAGTTTCTAATCAAATCATGCAAAGGTTTTCATCGTGAAGCTGTACAACAGTTCAACCTTATGTTTTGGTTAGTTCCACGGTTCATAGACAGCGGGACAAAACCAACAACATTGGGGTCAAAATAAGCCAGGGTTCGGAATCGCTCTTAGCTCTCGGAAGCCAGCCCTTGCTTTTGAATCAGCAGTCGGGAATCGCTCTAGAGCAACAGCTCTAAGCTCTGATCCACATCTCGAAGTCGCGAGCTAGCAGTCGGCTCGTGAGCCACAGCTCTCTGCTCTAAGCTGTGATCCGGAGCTGGACTAAACGGTTCTCATCTGAGAGCGTCAGCTCACAAGCCGACAGCCAGTAGTCAAAATCTCTCAGCTCTGGCCAATTAAAACATTTGAAGAGCTTCAAGCTACTAGTCGGTTCCTGACCTTCGTCTCAGAGCCGAGAGTGTAGAAGAAAGAGTTGTCGACCGTAAGGCTGCTCCCGGCTCTCGAGCTCCGGCTTCAGTTAAAAAAGTGCGAGCTGTTAGCTGTTCCGCCGCTCGAGCTCAAGCTCTCAGTTCAACCCTTAAGCTTTGGCTCTTAAGCTACGGCTCTCAAGCTACGGGTCTTAAGCTCTGTCTCTAAGCTACGGCTCTCAAGCTACAGCTCTTTAGCTACGGCTCTCAAGATATGACTTTCAAGCTATTGTTCAAGCTATGACTCTGAAGCTACGGCTCTCAAGATACGGTTCTCAAGCTATGGCTGTTAAGCTACGGCTCTCAAACTACAGCTCTCAAGCTACAGCTCTTAAGCTAGTTCTCTTAAGCTACGGCCCTTAAGCTGTGGCTCTTAAGCTACGGCTCTTAAGCTACGGCTCTCAAGCTACGGTTCTTAAGATATGTCTCTCAAGCTACGGCTCTTACGCTACGGCTCTTAAGCAATGGCTCTTAAGCTACGGCTGTTAAGCTGCGGCTCTCTCACAGCTTTGAAGCTACGGCTCTTAAGCTACGACTTTCACGCTATGGCTCTTAAGCTACGGCTCTCAAGCTTCGGCTCTTACGCTATGGCTCTTAGGCTACGGCTCTCAAGCTGCGGGTCTTAAGCTACGGCTCTCAAGCTTCGGCTCTTACGCTATGGCTCTTAGGCTACGGCTCTCAAGCAGCAGGTTTTTAGCTATGTTTCTCAAGCTACGGCTCTCAAGCTAAGGCCCTTACACTATGGCTTTTTCGCTGCGGCTCTCAAGATTCGGTTCTCAAGCTATGGCAGTTAAGCTACGGCTCTCAAGTTACGGCTCTCAAGCTACAGTTTCCACGCTACGGCTCTTAAGCTATGGCTCTTAAGGTATGTCTCCCAAGCTATGGCTCTCAAGCTACGGTTCTCAAGCTACAGCTCTTAAGCTATGGCTCTTAAGCTATGGCTCTTAAGCTATGGCTCTCAAGCTACGGCTCTTAAGCTACGACTCTCAAGCTACGGCTCTCAAGCTACAGCTTTGTGGTTAGCTACGGATCTTAAGCTACGGATCTTAAGCTACGGTTATCAAGCTACAGCTTTTTAGTTTCGGCCTTAAGCTACGGCTCTTAAGCTACGGCTCTCTAGCTACAGCTCTTAAGCTACGGCTCTTAGGCTACGGCTCTCAAGCAATGACTCACGCTATGGCTCTCAAGCTACGGTTCTCAAGCTACAGCTCTTAAGCTATGGCTTTCTAGATACGGCTCTTAAGCTATGGCTCTTATGCTATGTCTCCTAAGCTATGGCTCTCAAGCTACGGTTCTCAAGCGACAGCTGTTAAGCTATGGCTTTCTAGCTACGTCTCTTAAGCCAAGCTATTAAGACACGGCTATTAAGCCACGGCTATCTCCTCAGTCAGTTTTAAAGCTATCTTCACCAAACTTTGCACGACGAGTTTTAGTAAGAAAAACTTTTTTGTTTTCAATAGAAACGCGTCCAAACTTCGTATTATTCGTATTACAAACTTCGTTTACTATCGTTTTCCATGTTTTCACAAAGTTGGTTGAAATCGGACATCTATATAGTATAGCTGTCATAGAAAAGTAAGGCCACTCAGGCAAAATATTTGCCCAAATTTCGATGAAAATTTTGCTAAATAGCCATGATGGCAGATTTTATATGACTTAAAACAAAAGCCATGGTTCCACTTACAAATAATTAGCTCAAATATGTCCAAAAAGGGCACTTTTTAGGCGTATTTAGCCAAATTTGAAATTTGTCCAAATTATTTGCATGTGTGAAGTTTGCTTTAGTTAGAAAAACTTTTTGTTTTCAAAGGAAATGTCCTTAAAATTAGCATTTATTTATTTGGTATGCTTTCACATAATTCTACAAAGTTTGGTCAAAATCTGATGACTATTGCATATAACTGCAGTAAGAATGATCGGTCGAAAGAGAAGGTCTAGAAAGAAAAACTTTTTTGTTTTAAATAGAATCGGCTCCAAATTTCGTACTTGTTAGTTTGTTATGATTCTCCATGATTCCAATAAGTTTGGTTGACATCGTACATCTATATAGTAAAGCTACCATAGAAAATTAAGGTCCGAAAAGTAGTCTTAGTTAGAAAAACTTTTTGTTTTCAATGGTGTCTGCAGGGGCCGAGCCCCCTACTTTTTTCGTATTCCCTTTAAATTGTGGCATTGGTGGCAAATTCTATTTTATTTCATAAGCATTTTGAGTTTATTTAATTTAACTTTCAAAGACTAAGTAAATCGGTAAGTTTAAACCCGGTATTACAAGGCCTTTTCTTAATTTATTGATGCTACTCGCACAGCCAGACTTACAAACACACACACACGCACACACATGTATCTACAATACATACAAATCGCACGAGAACGAGTATATGAAGTGAGATGGAAGCCAGTAATATAATTATTCACAAAATTCCAGAGAACTGTCAAACTCCAACTGTATTTTTGTTGTCAAATTGTAAGAACTTTTATAGTTTTCTATTTATTAACTCGTTTTGGGCCGCTGAACATGCGCTTCCGTTTTTAGTTGATATATTTGTCTATTGTACAACCAAAATCTGTGATGATTGCGAAAACGTTGGTTTTTTGATCTATTTAAAGGCCTTCCGTATAAAAATATATGTACCTATATAGAGATGTGTGTATGTATGAATGTTTGTCCGAAAAACTCTACAACTTTAAAGAGCAGCAGCATACCAGCAATAATCACAACAAACGAAAATTGAACTATCCGAGAGCCCAAAAAAAAAACATAAACAAAACAAAATAGACGCCACAAACTGCAACTGTACGCACCGAGAGGTGAAAACAAACTAAAAATAATTCTCACCAAGAGCAGCAGCGATCGCCGATCGGCCGCTTAAAGCGAGACATTTTCCATTCAACTCGCTCGCTCGCTTACCTGCGCGCTTGGCCTGGCCAAGCTAGAGCATAACGTTTCTCTCACGCTCCCTCCAACTTGGGAGTAGCTGAAATGCTGAGCAGCAGCGACAGCATTAGTAATAATAGCAGCAGTAGTAGGTGCGCATTCGTGGACGTGGCTAAGCCGCAAAATATTTTCTCTACTAACAATATGAAAGAGAGAAAAAGCTAATAACAATTTGAAGGTGACCAGCAACCATTTCGATTTCTCATAAAAAATTGCGATAAGAATATTTTTCGACAGTTCAACAATTTGCACATAAAGAGAAAGTTTTTATCATGATTTGATGGGAAAAGGGCCTGCCGTTTTTATACCCTGTTACCATTGAAAATGGGAAAAGGGGGATCATGAAGTTGTGCAAAAGTATGTAACAGGTAGAAGGAAGCATTTGCGACCCTATAAAGTGTATATATTCTTGATCAGCATCAACAGCCGAGTCGATTTAGCCCTGTCCGTTTGACCGTCCGTCTGTCCGTATGAACGCGTCGATCTCAGAGACTATAAGAGCTAGAGCCACAAATTTTTGCATGTAGATAGGTGTATACCCGATTCAGAACGAGTTTGTTTCAGATTTGGAAAATTCCTCCCCCACCCCCCTTTAAGCGCAAAAAACTGTCAGAGCCACAATTTTTAAGATAGACCTTCAAAACTTTTTTGTGTGTATGTTGGAGTGTGTGTATGTGTGAGTGTGTGTAAAGGAAAACACACGAAATCAAGGGAACATGGTATTTTGTAGTCGGGGCACTCGACTGCAGCTCCCTTACTTGTTACGTCTGACTGGCAAACCCCAGATATTTCAAAGATGGTTTGTTCGAATCCGTCCTATAGAAGCTGACATAATAGGAATATTTAGTTTCTGATATCGTCATTTCTATTCAATTAAATAAAAGAACTGTAAAATACTAGAACCGATCCGTTTCAAACTGATTTGAAAGTAATCCATTAAGTCAATACTATGGTGAATTTTTATACTCCATACAGAAGATACACAGAGTATATTAAGTTGGTGCAAAAGCATGTAACAGGCAGAAGCAATCATATCCGACCCCATAAAGTATATATATTCTTGATCAGCATCAACAGCCGAGTCGACTTAGCCATGTCCGTCCGTCCGTATTAACAACCAGTTCTCAGAGATGGTAAGAGATAGAGGTTCGACATGTATGGCCCATACAGTATGCGACAAAAACTTCTGGTAATTGTCTACAACAGGCACCTGTGCTAAAAAAATTTAAAAAAAATGATCGATGTACCGCGAACTATGAAGAATTATCACGCTAAAAATTCACCGCGGACTTCCATGGCTTCTTTTTAAATGAATTTGGAAATTGCTGTTTTTGCACCAAATTTATAAATGTGCTTTTCGTAAAATCTCAAATAAATAATTAACGAGAAAGCAAAGCTAATTTCGTCTGTGCCGAAGTTTTAGTACACTTGAAACTCTTATGAACAATGACTTAATTTATAAGCTTTATTTCCTGTGTCATTGGGATACTAAATATAAAAATTAAAAAAAATTTGTATGGCAGCTACAAGAAGTGACGTTCCAATTTTCGCGGTTCCGACAAATGTGCAGTGATATCTCTGTTCGAAATTTCAGCTCGATAGCTTCAAAACTGAGGAATTAGCTTACGTAGAAACAGACAGGCGGACAGCTTGTCATGCGGATCAAGAATATATATACTTTATGTGGTCGCAGATGATTCCTTCTATGCGCTCCAAACTTCTGTCCAAAATTATAATACACTTTTCAAGTGTATAAAAATAGAAATTTTTGAACGACTTTGATTCGAAGACTTTTGCAAATTTTAATTCATAAAAGTTTCAAATGGGTTTGAAGCAGGGATCGCAAATAAGAGTTATGGGTTTTAAAAAAATTAAAGCGAAAATCTTGTCCTTGATGATTGTGGAGACACCCCATACCCCGTCTGTTAAGTCAGTTTTCCAAAAACAGTGTAAACTTTTATTTTTGTTTTTTGAAATTATTAAATATAATTCTTATTTTTATTAAATTAATTAATAATTAATTAAATAAGACTAATTCTTAAGTTTTATAATAAAAAATTTTTTAAGAACTATTTTCAATTTTTTTTTTAAAAATGATAAATAACAAATATCTTTCCTTGACTACGTGACAAACCCCATTGATACTCACATGTCCTGTTCAACTATCACAAAATTTTTTAAGTGCCCTACAACTTAATAAAGAATAATTATTAAATACGTCAGATCAAGTTTATTTTAAATTTTCGCCACGCCCCCTCCCGCCCCCCACAATTAAAAATGTTGAATAACTCCTACAATTTTGAAGATATCAAGAATTCTACAATCTCTGAAATTTTCATACAGATCGGATAATAAATGGACGAGTTATACAAGTTATAAAAATCGTTGCATACTTTTTGGGGCCGCTATTGGTTGGTTAATGTATTGGCTGGTTTATGTAAAGGTTGGTTTGCCAAAATCTCCCAACAAAATACAAGAGGTTTGAAACCAACCGAAAGAAATTTCTAGGACACCGAGAATTGGTTTTGGGTTGGAATTTGACTGGAAGAGATTTCTGGGTTCAAATAGTTCTATTATAAATAGTTCAAATTCCAAACACTAGATGGACTACCCTGTAGCTGCAGTACGAATGATTGGCCAAAAAATAAGTTATAGTGAGAAAAACGTTTTATACCCTTGCAGAGGGTATTATAAAATTGTGCAGATGTTTGTAACGCATTGAAGGAAGCATCTCTAAGTTGATTTAGCCTTGTCCGTCTGTCTGTCTCTATGCTATCTCCTCCGTCAGTTTGAAAGCTATCTTCACCAAACTTTCCACGAAGTCTTTTGGTATATATACGCAGCACATTTGTCGGAACCGGCCGGATCGAATGACTATAGCATATAGCTCCCATAAAAAAGTAAGGTCCAAAAAGTAGTCTTGGTTAGAAATTTTTTTTTTATTTTCAATGGAGGCTGGAAGGGTATACAAAACTTCGGCCGAATATCAAGGGGCTAAACTTGATTTTGTAAATGATTCGATTTTTTAGATTTAATTATTTCATTTCCCTCATAGCTTTATCCTTAAATGTAGATCAAATAGAAAGGCTTTACAATTTCAAATAGAGCTTTAAATTTAAATGCAAAAGCTTTTACATCGCCATAGACAACTTAACTTAGTTATATTTTTTATGATCTTTTTGTTTTTGCTTCTCTTCTTTGGCCCTCGAATTGCAAGACTATCGAAAGGTCTTTTTGTTGTTGCTTGCTTTTATTGTTTCAGCAGTTAATTCAGTTATTTCATTAGTAAAATGTTAAATAATATTTGCCAACTGAAGCATTACAAAGTTGCCTCAAATGAGCATAACTTGACAAAAAAAACGACAGAAAACTTAAACCAAATTGAAACCCAAAAAACCGCCTACAGTTCTCATGAGATGTCGAATGTGTTAATTTTGACTTCTTCCCACATAAACAAGCCAAACTTTCATTTAAGACACGCTAATCGGTGGCCCATTCAAGTAGAGTTACAAGAATCGCTTTCAAATCCAAGCAAACCAAACTCTTCTCAAATTGCCGGATGGCAAAAACTAAGCCACCGTCTTACGTACGGTACCATCGAACATGGAATTAGGACAAGTATGGGAACATAATCAACAAACAAATACAATAAGCCAACTGTCGACGGACATAAGTCGCTTGACCATGCCAATTAATAGAATTAAACAGAACACAGCTTTTACTGTACTCCAGTTTTAGTACGGGTTTTGTCGACTTTTATTTCTTTCGTAAATATGTACTCAGGTTCGGGTTGTGAACTAGCCAGCAAAAAACAACAACAACAAAAAACAAGCCATTTTACGTCAACAATGCAGCAGCGCGCAGTGGCCACTCTACCACGAGGGTAAACGGAAAAGCTTGCGAGTTATTTTAGACAAAACTTGTGAAAAATTTCAAAGGGTATGCTACTCAGGCTGAGGTGTATTTATTCACACTCAGGTGTATTTATTCACACCGACACGAACGCTGTTGTGCTGCTGCTGTCTCATGAAATGACAGAAGGTTGAAAAACCATAGTAAAACGTTACATTTTGGTGGTCGTATTGATCTCTAGAGGTATTGAACCCAAGGTTTTGGGATACAGAACCCGCACCCTTACACGTTTGTTCAAATAAAACTCAATTTAATGCTCTATTAAGAAAAATAAGCCAATTGAAAACCAGGCCCGGTGGTTCATTACAACCCGAAACATTCCACATGGCATTCTTATCCGCCTTTAAAGCTAGCTCAAAATTTCGACATTTTCGGAAGCCAGCAGTAATGGAAGATTATCAAATCATTCTCTGGAATCAGAAGAATAGTTCTAGTTTCAATAGTTCTAGGCGCTTTAAATCGAAAACTGATATTTAAAGGACTATCTTTCAGATTTTCTTTACTAGACTATAAAAATCGTGGAAAGTTAACTTCGGCTCGGCCGAAGTTTTGTATATCCTTGCAGCCTCCATTGCAAACAAAAAGCTTACTAAGGCTACTAAAAGCATAACAAACTAACATGTACGAAATTTGGAGGCAATCCCATTGAAAACAAAAAAGTTTTTCTCATTAGAACTTCTTTTTTGACCGATCATTCGACTGCTGCTATGTATATGCTATAGTCATCCGATTTTGAAAAAAATTCCCAGTAGTTTTTTTTGCCGCCGCCCGGCTGGAGAATGTCGACCGATTCCTGACTGCCGCCGCCCCTCGTCATACCAGCTCCCATACCAGATTTTATATGGGATGTCATCAAATTCGGAAGCTGGTGCCGGGCGGTCGGTAAGAGTGACTAGCCGTACTGCAGGCTCTTTGGCGTGTAGACCATGCATCGGCCAGACGGTATTATCAATCAAAAGAAATAAATAAGAAAGATTGCTTGATTTCTCAATTTCATTAATGTTTGTTAGTCTTCCATAGAATAACGCGCATCATAATTACTACTTCTTTTAAGTGTGTTTTTATACCCTGTTCCCATTGAAAATGAGAAAAGGGGGATCATAAATTGTGCAAAAGTATGTAACAGGTGAAAGCGTTGCGACCCAAAAGTATATATTTCTTGATCAGCACAACGCCGGTCATAGCCATGTCCGTCTTCTGTCCGTATAACGCGTCGATCTCAAGACATAAGAGATGAGCCACAAATTTTATTATGGTCTATACCCGATTAAATCGGTTTGTTTCGATTTGGAAAATTCCCCCCCTCCCCCTTTAAGCTCAAAAAACTGTCAGAGCCACAATTTTTAAGTAGACCTTCCAAATTTTAAATTTTCAAGTAAGGCCCAATATCTATCTATCGAAAAGACAATGATCGACCCAAAACGTTATCGACCAATTTTGCTTGTGGGGGAGGGGGCCCAGCATTTAGTTACCGCGTCGGTGCGTGTGCGTTTGGGTGTGTGGGTACGTGTGAGTGTGTGTATATGTCCATGAAACGAAGTCAGACAGGGTTTAGTCGGGGCCCGCTTGCTCCCTACTTGTTTGTTAGTGCTGTATGTTTGTTGATACCCCAGGGTTAAAATTGTGCGGATGTTGTAACGATTGGGGCACCCCGACAAATATTCGTCCCGCTGTTTTTCCTTGCTGTCCGTCCGTCCGCCTGTGTTTCAGCTATCTCCTCGGTCGTCTTAAAGCTATCCTCACCAAACTTTGCAAAAGTCTTCTGGTACAAATACGTGCTTTGTCGGCCGCCGTCGTGGCTATAGCTTAGCTTCTGACGATCGGTCGAAAAACTAGTTCTAGTGAGAAAAACTTTTTTGTTTCCAAAGTACGTATTTCTTAGTTTCCTATCCTTCTCCATGATTTCACTAAGTTTGGTTGAAATCGGATGACTATAGCATATAGCTGCCATAGGATCGATCGGTCGAAGAACTATTTTTAGTGAGAAAAACTTTTTTGTTTTTAATGATAACGTCCATATCATTGGCATAAACTTATTTTATATACTTTTACACAATTCTACAAAGTTTGGTCGAAATCGGATGACTATAGCATATAACTCCCATAGTTCTAGTGAGAAAAACTTCTTGTTTTTAATGAAAACGTCCCTATCATTGGCATACACTTATTTTATATACTTTTACACAATTTGACAAAGTTTGGTCGAAATCGGATGACTATAGCATATTGCTCCCATAGGAACGATCGGTCGAATAACTACTTCGAGTGAGGAAAAATTTGTTGTTTGTTGTATTTTATATCGTCATATAGACTTTATGTGGGCGGAAATGCTTCCTTCTATGCGTTACAAACATCCGGACAATTTTAATATATCCTCTTTAAGGGTATAAAATGTTTTTCTCACTAAAACTATTTTTGCGACCGATCGTTCCTATGATAGCCAAAAGACTTCGTACAAATTTTGGTGAAGATAGCTTTAAAACTGCCGGAGGAGATAGCATGGAAACAGACAGACGGACGTACAAACGGAATATATATACTTTAAGGGGTCGGAGATGCTTCCTTCTAAGCGCTACAAACATCCTGACAATTTTATAATATCCTCTTCAAGGGTATAAAAACATCACCAACTTGGGTTGTTGCAGATTGCGGTTTGAGCTGGGATTTGGGATTGTTGTTGTTTGACAAACTATTTTTTTTTTTTTTTTGAATTGCTTCATTAACGTCCGCGCCTGCCCTCGCAGCAAAATTGTGTAAAGCTCTGCGATTGCGCAGCTTGTATTTCGCGTCGGCAACAATGCCACAATGACAAACAGCCAAGCGGACCAGCCAGCCAGCCCGAGCAGCCAGCGAACCGGCCACCGACCAACCAATCAACCTTATGGTGACGGCGGCGGTTGTATTCGTCGTCGTCGTTGTTGTCGGTGCACACGCGCACTACTCCACGAACTTCTGTAACTGAAACGCCAGCTGGAAACCAGTTATAAGTCAACTTTCATTCCAAACAGACGTGTCAGGCGCATATGTACGGATCGCGGCGGTTTAATTTGGCACCAGCGAACTTCGTCTTCGAGTCCGTTAATAATAATACAATACATAGTCGCATATACTCCCCGGGCACATGCACATTGCTGCACATAAACCAGCAACAAAGGTTTCTTTTCCTTTTTGTTTTTTTGAGTGCATTGGTCAGTGAGTGAGAAGTTTGACATCCCCACCGACAGGAGGCAGCTAGAAGTAAATGCTTGACACCAATAACCACAGTCGGTAGCAGATCGTGCTCCAATATTTTTGGCTACTTTCTCATGTGGTTTCAATTAGCGTTTTAATAATAATGAAAAAAAAACTGTTCCCAAATCCCTACCACATTTCGATAATGATCACGAAATGATACAATTGTTTCCCAAACCTTGAAAGTATTTTGGCAGCACTCTGTTTCTCTATTCGCACTTGGTCCTCCTTCTACCCAAAATCAAAATAAAACGGAAGCCATTCAAGCAACTGACTTTTACTTTTCACACACACGTATTTCGGTTGATTGAACAATCTACCAAAGCCTCACTTGGGTCGACACGGCGAGGAAAGCCTTTCGGTGCGTCTTGCTTTAGTTTTATAAGCTTTTCCAGCTTTGGAAGAGTCATTGGCCCGGCACAAAATTGTGAATTCCATTATCATCGCTATTAGTACTACAATATTGTGTGTGTGTGTTTGTGTTTATTGCAGTGCATAATTATGCCGAGCTGCAAACTCGCAAATTCAATGTGAATGCAAAGTGAAAATCTAATGAACGTCACGCCATATTTATACATCAAAATACATATAAAACACAGACAAACACATGTTGCTCACATAAATCATACACCAGTGTATGCATAAATTAATCGCTGGTGATGCTGCAACTGTAAAGCCCCAAGCTAATCAAGCCCCAAACACCACCAGCCGCATCATCATCATCAGCCGCATCCACAACCGCCAAGAGCAAACCATGTTTGCCTGCAAGCAGCTACCATTGGTTGCTACAGAAAGAGCCATGACTTTTTCAAAATCAATGCCCCTCATCACAATGCTGCTGTTAATGCTATGCACAGCCGGAAATTGTCAAAGTAAGTTCACCAGCAAAGCCAACCGAAATATTCGATATGACAAACTCAAATTACCTTAACCTGGAACTGGGGAACTGCGAAGAAGGTATAGAAAGTGTTGGGCTACTCACAAAAATGAAAACAAATAATTGTCTTCCGCCTGAGATGCAATAGAAATTAGGAAATTAATGCAGGTCCATTTTACTTATAAATAAATTGAGGGAATCAGTCTTTTGGTCGCAGATGGGAATACGTGCACTTTTTAGACAGCTCTCATCAAGTTTCAACAAAGACAACGGAAACCCAATTTAGAGAGAGTAACGGCATTCCAACTAAAAAATAAACTTTCTAGACAACAAATGTCATTAAATGCAGTGAGAAATTATTTTCCAAATCCAAATTAGAATAAAAATCCAGCAAAGAAACAAAAATGTTGATTACCTGTCAGCAAAATTAGTGTTCCATTGCCACTATATTTGACAGGGATGTAAAACAGTTCTTAACCGAACCGTTCCCACCCGTAATGTCTTGCGAACTAAACCGTTTTCCTTTTCTTTTGAAAATACTAAATATTATACCAATTCAAAAACTTCGAAAACGGTTCAGAAATTGGTTAACAGGGAAATTAACATAAAAAAATTACTTACACCTCGGATGCCTTGACCATCATCCAAAAGGCCCCTGGGGCCCGAAGTCACTCGCCGATTCACACCGAATGTTTGCCGAAGTCTGATTGACTGATAGGAACGATAGGAACGATCGGTCGAAAAACTAGTTCTAGTGAGAAAAACTTGTTTGTTTTTAATGAAAACGTCCTTATTATTGGCATACACTTATTTTATTTACTTTTGCACAATTCTACAAAGTTTGGTCGAAATAGGATTACTATAGCATATAGCTCCCATAGGAACGATAGGTCGAAAAACTAGTTACAAACATCCGCAGAATTTTATAATACCCTCTGCAAGGATGTAAAAAATCCTCTTGGAATCACTTTTTTGAATATCTAAGCTAAACAAGTAAGGGAGCTGTAGTCGAGTGTCCCGACTACAAAATACCCTGTTCCCTTGACTTCTTGTGTTTTCATAAACATATTCACACACTCACACATACACACACACACTCTAACATACGCACAAACGAATGGCATGCGGCCGCGCGCGATAACTGACAATGCAAGACCCCCCCACTCTCCCACAAGCTAAATTGATTCGTATATAACTTCGGTGTTTATTGTCCGATCTTAGTGATCTTTTCAGAATAGATAGATATTGGACCTTACTTGATATATGTAAAGTTTGGAAGGTCTATCTTAAAAATTGTGGCTCTGACAGTTTTTTGCGCTTAAAGGGGGGAGGGGGAGGAATTTCCGTTTTGAATCGGGTATACACCTATCTACATGCAAAAGTTTGTGGCTCTAGCTCTTATGACTCTGAGAAACACGCGTTCATACGGACAGACAGACGGACAGACAGACAGACAGACGGACACGGCTAAATCGACTCGGCTGTTGATGCTGATCAAAAATATATATACTTTATAGGGTCGCAAATGCTTCCTTCTACCTGTTACATACTTTTGCACAACTTCATGATCCCTCTTTTCCCATTTTCAAAGGGAACAGGGTATACAAGTTAATTTTTAAGAATTCTGTCAAATTTGGTCAACATCCAAGATAGTTTACTCAATTTCTCCTGTCCTTAGAATCAGTTCAACCGCTTTGTAAACAGGCATTCCTCTTAAATTTAGTTTTATCCTAACACTTAAGACTATGTAGATATTAGATTGAGATTGAGGTATTAAACTATGAATTGCATAAGTCACATCTAAGATTCATCAAATCAATTTACTCCTTGAACCTTTGGTACAGAGTAATATAAAAATCGATTCAATATTTTTGTTTACATTAAAAAAAAATTCGAGGATAAACTTCAGAAGGACAAATTCAGCAAACGGTTATTATAAAAGATACCGGCAAATTCTGCTTGGCTTGGCTTAATGGGGTAAAGGAACTTTAAGTCTTCTAGTAGAGGCATGCCATAATGCTTTGCTTTTGTTATTGCAGTGAAAGTTTTGGTCATTCTTGTGACTTTACAGCCACTTGTTAGCTTTATATGTGACATTCTTATCTCACCAATTTCACAAGCAGCCGCAAGTTCACCAGACTGCACTGAGATACGTGATTGAGTTTGAACATTTCACTGGTTTGTTACGAGTCTAAAAACATTGCGCCCTCCTACGTGCAGAGTATATTGAAATGCCGTTTACGTTTGGCGTTTGCCTGCCCCTGCCTCTGCTGCTGCTGCTCCCTGTGATTTTGTCATAACGGCATTCGAGCCACCTTTCTATCACACACAAGTCGATCGCTTGGACGCCCGCCCTATTTACCCATTAAGCTACATTTTTGCATTCTGTGCTGAGCACAGCTCGTCGCATACAAATGCGGTCCGTGCCACGCCCTCGAGACACCCTTCTCCGTCTCAGCTGGGAGAGATATGTATCATAAACACCGGTAAAACCGGATGAATGCGATTTGAGACTCATAACAATAGCAGCTTTTCGGCTGTTGGGCATAAATAACATCATCGGAGCTTGGCAGCAGCGAAACAAAAAACCTGACGTCAAACAGCTGCAGCCGCCAAGCATCGCAGCCCAAGCCAAAGGAACAGACATATGCAAAAACAACAAAATTCCCGCACATGCGCGTTGGCTTTCAGCCTTTTGTTGCAGATCATAGGCCATGCTTTGAGAAAAAACGAGGTCACAGCCCTCTCTGGCTCTGGTGTTCTCCTTGGAGACAGATGGCGCGGTGTCGTTTTATTTCCTGCCCTTTTTAGCCCAAAAAATAAAAAAAAAAGTGTTAGCACATGGGAGTGGTACACTGAAAGAAATAGGATCAAATATCAAGTTCATATGGCAAACAGGTTTTGAATCGAACCAGCTTGAACCCGGAATTCCGACTTTTACAAACTTCGAACCAAGTGTGATAAAATAGCTGAACCAGAACTTGTTTCGAACCTAAAGTTTCCGTTCGGTTCAACAAAAATTATGGACTATGATTATTCAACTAAGATCTAACATAATGCCCAAAGCTTTTGTACCTATAGTATCTAGTGTCAGAAATTGAAGGAAAGTACCTTTAGAGCCTTCAATGGCATTGCCAGAGAACCGTCGGAATCAAACATTTTAAGGTTTTGGACATTTTATCAATGTTAACAGCTTGAAGCTACACCCTTACCGGCTTTTCCAGCTTAATAATAATTAATTTTTGGTTTTTGCTTTACTCTTACAAATTTTGATTAATACTATGAATATAAACTTTATTGGCATATTTTTATACTCTGTACCAGAAGTACACGGAGATGCCTCCAGAAGGAAGCATCTCCGACCTCATAAAGTATATATATTCTTGATCAGCATCAACAGCCGTCTGTCCGTCCCACAGTGGGCGATTTCGCTAATCTAGCGTAAGGAAATTAATTACTCAAAAAATAAGTAACATTTAACCCTTAAAGGAACATCTTATATCGGTTTTTTTGATTCCTTAGGATATTCCAAAAGAAGATTTTGGGCTTTCTGTCAAACAAAAATGCTATGCTGGATTAATTTGCTGAACTTGTACACAAACTTGTTATAAATGGATCCAAAGAAACTAACTAAGAGTTCATGAGATCTTCCATCGTATTTAACCGCGAATTTTTGTATGTGTCGGAAGTGGTGCACATTCTATATAATCGGCTCCAGCATTTCTTGCAACGGAACTTTTGCCCAACATTGTTCCCTTCTAATAAAATCCAGATAAAACATCCTCTTAGCGAATCGCGAAATATCATATTTTTGGAAGTCATTGGCTTTTCGCTCTTTTGCACCAGTTTGAGAAAGCTGATATGAGTTTTTGGAGTCGGGATCTATGCCTACCATTGAAATTACATCTGACGCACTCAGTTTTCCGCATTTGTATAGGTTAATACATGTTGCTCTCATAAGCCCATTGCAAGGGTTGTGTTTGGCGAGATTCGAAACTTTACGCCATTGCCGATTTGGGTGGCAATCAGCAATGTCCTATTTTTCGTCCTGCACCCAGTTTCCTGTCTGGGCGTAGAACAACCAAATGTTCGTTCAACGAATCTGCGTTGTTGCACTCAAATCGCTTCTTATCCCGATTGCATATTCTCTACTTTTCAGAGAGTCTTTTGCTGGTAAATTTTTGAGAACCTCAATAACGCTATTGTAATCCCGCTTAGTATAGTTCGATTTTTTAATAAGATTGGAATATATGAACACGGCTAGTAGTTCTGCAGGCCGACTGGATTCCTAAAAAAAACAACATTGGGAGAATGGGCAGCTCAGGGCAGCTAATGTTGGATAATTTACACAGAAGATGGACTATAATTTCACACAAGTAAAACAATTTTCCTGGCCGATTCTTGCCTCAAAAAGTTTTACTCTTCATAAGATGAAATTAGCTCACAAATAGGGTATTAAAAAGGGGGTTAGTTTCAAGGATAATTTAGCAACACAACATGTATTCACAAGTCACGAAACATTTCTTTTCCTTTAATGCATACCTTCAGCTTTCTAAAAACCAAAAAACCCAGATCCGAAATAATTAAACCAACATATTTTCACAACAATCTAAAAACATGTAAAAAACTCCGAAGAAAATGTTTAAAAACTTGTGCTTGCAAATGTTGTGTTCGAAAGTTTAATAGATAGAAGGTTAGTACCTTCTGGACATATTTAGTAATCAGGATTTTTTATCGATCCGAAAAGGAATGGTAAAGATTGGATGAACGATATTATTTATATATATAATTTATGGGGTTGGAGATGCTTCCTTCTAAGCGCTGCATGTGTACATCAGAATAGTTGAATAGACTTGGAAAAAAGTTAAGAAATAAAAATCAATTCATTTAAGATTCTAATGTTATTGGTTTAAAATATATAATTGTTGATCCGAAGAGTCATAACCAGGGCTGCAAACCCAACAAATTTTTTTGGAATTCCTGTCTGCGGACTGGAACCAAAATATACCAAATTCCATTTCGTACACATGAAAAATACTACCAATATTATGATAAGCTCTTGTTTTGAGAATCATTTAATAAGCTTTGGAGTCAAGGATCTTTAAAAGCAGGGGCTATTGTGAGTGGAGTTATTCTATAAGTTATAACTTATAAGTTATTATGAACGTTCTCCTAGATGTTTTATTGAACTTTCCTGCCGATTGTAAGAGTCAGTCGCCCAAAACCAATTAGATAACAGAAGAATTCGCTAGACCGTAGGTCATATTTTTATGTCTGATTTTTTTTTTTGATCCGAACCGAAATTTTAGGTTCGGACAGGTGAAGGTTCAGCTTTTGTTTCTAAAGAGGTTCGGTTCAAGGTTCGGTTCATAGCAAAATAAAAGCCGGAATTACGGGCTCGGACCGGTTCGGCTCAAAATGGTTTTCAGCCCAGGTCATAACTTTATATTTTTAAATTTTTCATATACTTAAAAAAATAAAAATTTTTCTCCCTGTTTAGTGCTGGCAAATTGCCTCTTGATTCTTGTAGAAAATTTTTTGGGAAATTAATTAACTCTCTCACACAGACAATGGTGAGAAAGTTTCATTCTTGACTTGGCGAAAATCTGCATATGTATGATGGGAAAATAATTGTATAAAACGAAAGATTACACAAAATCTAAAGTCAAATTGTTCGTTTAAAATAAAAATTACAGGCCCATGGATGTGAAGTTGTGTGTTTGTTGTTAATTTTGCGAAAAAAACGTCAGAGGTCAGGCTCTTTACAATACAACTAAAAGAACAAAGGGTGAAATGAATGAATAATTCTACACCCACATTGGTCTGACAGAAACTTAAGCTTTAGTCAGACTTCATAAGGAATTAGTCGGCCGTTGTGACATTTTAACTGGTTTCTCTTAAGTCGGCGCAAACAACCTGCGCCCCCTGCTTAGCTTTGCGTTCATTTTTTCTTGTTCGGTTTCAGTAATTTCTCGGACATGACGCCTTATCGTAGATCGTTTTTGCATACAATTTTTAATTATACACAATGAATATTGGTCAGATGTTCCGTTAGAGATGTGTAAGATACGGCAAGGAGGAATTTAATTGATTCCCAGGTATAAGTGAATGGCAACGGGTTGTTGGAAAAAAAAACCAATTTACATATTGGCAAGCCCACTTCGGCAATGGCTCAACGTATTGTATATGTATGTGCCGTTTTCAAAACTACAGCGAGTTAAGCTCCTAATGTCGCCTTATTTCCTGTCATCGTTAGTGCATTGAGCTCAAATCGTTCACACACTTAGTAAAATATCTACAATGTTCGACAAGCCGTATCCAATCTTTAGTATTTCAGTGAGCAGGAGAAATGGCGACAACTTGGAACAAAAATGGTGCTCGAGTCGATATAGCCATGTCCGTCTGTCTGTATGAACACCTAGATCTCGGAGACTAGAAGAGCTAGAGCCACCAAATTTTGTATGTAGACTCCCATTGTACCTACGCAGGTCAAGTTTGTTTCACAATTATAAATGTTGAATAACTCCAACAATTTTAAAGATAGCAAGCTCATATTTTGCAGTGTAGTGTATGCGCCCAATATCTACAATCTGTGAAGTTTCATAAAAATTGGATAATAAATGGCTGAGCTATAAAGGTTATAAAAAACGTTGCATACTTTTTGGCGCTACATGTAAGGAAAGGGAAAGGAAAGGGAAAGGCTATTACTCTTCAGGTAAGACGATTCATATAAGCTCGAAACTCTTGTACTAATACTTCGTTAAAAGAAATATGGATTATTTACTAAATCGCCACAATAATATAACATATTGACACAACCCCAGTTCTGAGTCTTTTCACAAGGGAGAATTAGCTCTTTGGGCTAACTTATCGATTATCGCCCCAGCCAATTCGCAATTTATTGTTGCCAAAAGTTTGTGATGAGTAAATTTGGTTACTTTAATCTAAATCGTAAAGGAAAGTTCCCAAGGAAGACAAATTTGGCCTGTTGCGACTTGCTGGTTTCAGAGTACCAACTTTTGGTATTTAGAGACCAAATCGCATAAGTTTTGCGAATGTAAATTAAGTTTTAAGATATTTTTATGTCTCACTGTATCGATATTCTTTAGCACTGCTGTCAACAAAATGTACAGCTACCATATGGCCCTGTTTTTTGTGAGTTTTCAGCCGAGGGGTTCAATAAATTCCATAAATGTGATTTAGATTGATACTCTTTTGGATTCAAATTTGATAAGTCGAGGTGCCAACTAGTCGACACTTTGGCTATAACATTCTAACAGGAATATATTTATGATGTAAGGGGGGAAATCTTAGTAAAGTGAATAGTTATTAATAATAAATATATTTTTTCCACCCAAAACTCACACACACACAAGCACTCTTTATCACCACTTGAGAACCAGTCTAATAAGTTTTGATTTACTTGCAGTTTGCGGTCCGCCAGCGGTGCCGCTTAATGCCAAAGTGCGCACCGTGGCCGGTGAAGTTGGAATATCGGAGGCGCATTATGAGTGTGATGCAGGCTACGAGCTGTTTGGGGCGTCGTCCATCAAATGTGATGTTCGAACCGGGTGGGAACGTGAACTGCCATTTTGCGGTGTGAATGTCGCCTATCGCAAGCCTGTGAACCAAAGCTCCTATACACGCAGTGGACCCGCGAGTTATGCGAATGATGGCAAACCGGGCAATAAGGTAAGCTTAAGACTTTATTTCCAATTCAATGTTTTAAGCCACTGTATGCTTTAGAATCCCGATGGCCAGGAGTGTTCGGAAACACAAAAGGAACCCTCGCCCTGGTGGCGAGTGGATCTGCTCACGCCACAGGCAGTGCATGTGGTGCGCATAACAACGCGTGGCTGTTGCGGTCATCAACCATTGCAAGATCTGGAGATACGTGTGGGCAATAGCAGCACAGATCTGCAACGAAATCCCCTGTGTGCCTGGTATCCTGGCACTTTGGATGAGGGCGTTGTCAAAACCTTCACCTGTGCCCGCCCCTTGGTGGGTCAGTATGTGGCCATACAGTTGGTCGGTGTGGAGGGCAGTCTTAGCCTATGCGAGGTGGAGACATTCACTAACGATGAATTCTCTGTGGACCGTTGCCTCAGCCCCAATCTTGGGGTGGACACCGTGGTGACGACATTCTCGAAAACCTGCTATGACTTTCATATAACGAAAGGAGAAAGCTTCGAAAAGGCGAAAACCATTTGCCAGCAGACAGGTGAGTGTGCCCGATGTTGTGTGGTGGTGCCCGATATCGATAATAAAAATAATTATGATGATTTTCAATGCTGCAGGCGGTGACTTGGTGCATGACTTTCGTGGTGCCACCAGCAGTTACATTCTATCGGAGCTGGAACGCCGAAAAACCGAACTGAAACCGCAATTGGTTTGGATTGGAGCACAAAAGGAGCCGGGTATTACCTCACGTACCTGGAAATGGGTCAATGGTAGGTGGAAGTTGATAAATTTCCTTCTTAAGGAAAAGCTCGAAAGCACTTTTTTGAACATGTATAATCGTGGTATGCAAATATAGGGAACCATTTAGAATTTCACTTGAAAATGGATTCGGAAGGCTATAATTCAGTTGCTCAGAGAACTGAAATTTTAAGTCAAACACCACACCTAATTTCAAGACTTAGTTTATTCTGTCGTCTCAAATGATTTCAGAAATTCAGAGAGGTTCATTAGTTTCTTTAATAACCATTAGGTAAAAAAGTTAAATAACCAATCTTCTTCAGGCATGTTCTTGATTCCAATACTTTTCAAAAAGACAGCCGATAGCATATCTCACCTTGGTTAAATTTTTTCTTTTTTAATTTCACATGAAATTCTAACCGAGGTCAATTTCAATGTATGAAACATAACAGAGATAAGATACGTACAAGCAAAACTTTCGAAAATGGAGCAAAATTAAGAATATTTTGACAACTTTTCTGGATAGAAAAAGTAACCAATTATTATCCACAAAGCTATGATATGATGGGCAGAAAGTTTTTGTGGCCAAAATTCTACTGCCACGTTCATCATACGTATAAAACCTAGGCGTATCCAGAAAAATATATCTAAGGAAAGGTGCTGTGCCAACAATTCTATTGGAGATTGTAGGCAAACACATTCACATTACGTATTATAAATGGTTGAAGTGAACATTTTGCTTACTGGTGAAGTGAGTTGTCTGAAGTAAAGCTACGCATTTGTACTGAAGAAAGCTCAGACAATTTCCTTTTAAAAAATCAGCGTCTAAAACAAGAATTGTAAGTAATCCTACAGACTTGAGCTAAGCCGTATATCTACCTTAAATATGCTTCGATTGGCAAAGAATCGCTGAAGCAAGCATAAAAGACTTGGGGCTGAAAAACAAATCTTGAAAAACAAATCTACACGCCTCCAAAGTACGTATATCTTAGTTTACTATCCTTCCCCATGATTTCACTAAGTTTGGTCGAAATCGGATGACTGTAGCATATAGCTCCCATAGGAACGATCGGTCGAAAAACTAGTTCTAGTGAGAAAAACTTTTTTGTTTTTTATGAAAACGTCCTTATCATTGGCATACACTTATTTTATATACTTTTACACAATTCTACAAAGTTTGGTCGAAATCGGATGACTATAGCATATAGCTGCAGTATGAATGATCGGTCGAAAAAGAAGTTCTAGTGAGAAAAACTTTTTTGTTTTTTATGGGATCTCCTCCCAAATTTCGTAATTAACAGTGTATTATGCTTTTCCATAATTTCACAAAGTTTGGTCGAAATCAAACATCTATATAGTATGAATCCCATAGAAAAGTAAGGTCCAAAAAGTAGTCTTAGAAAAACTTTTTTGTTTTCAATGGCCGAGCCGAAGTTAACTTCCCCTATTTTTATTTTTGAGTATTTTTTGTCCATAAGGCAATAAATTTAGTTTTTTTTTATAATTTAGGTTAATATTAGTGTAGCCGGTGAAGAACTCAGTTCATTTGGCGAATAAATAAGAAATAAATAATTGATGGTGGGTTTTCACTATCCTTGTGAAGGTAGTGAAAAGTGAGGCGCGTGTGTTACCAAGAGAGACTATAAGAAGGGACAATTTAAGTCTCTTGACTACCTTGTTGTAGTCTCCGTTTGATTCGAGCATGTTGCAGTCATCTGCTTAGCAGACTAGCTTTAGTTTCGGAAGTTGTAGAAGTAAGGAGAGAACTTTCCATTCTAAATTTTCAGACTATTTTCCCCTTTTTTTTAATCTTCAGGTGAAATTGTGCAGAAACCCACCTGGGGCAAGGATCAGCCCAACAACTACAATGGAGAACAGAATTGTGTCGTTTTGGATGGTGCCCGAAGCTGGCTGTGGAACGATGTGGGTTGCAATCTAGATTACTTGCATTTCATTTGCCAGCATTGTAAGAGTCGGAGCGTGCCGAATAGCTTCATATATCTAACCTATCTAACCTGTCCATAGCTCCCTTGTCTTGCGGCTCACCAGATGCCCGGCAGAATACAACGGTAATGGGCAAAAAGTTCACATTGGGTGAGAAGATACAATACGATTGTCCTAAGGGTCACTCGTTAATAGGACAGACTTCACGAGAATGCAGACTGGATGGCACCTGGAGTGGAGTTGCACCCACCTGTAAATGTAAGTAAACTCCGATAAGGCACATGAAAAAATATCCTAAACTCTCGCTTCCTTCCTATAGATGTCGACTGTGGCTCGTTGCCCGAACTGAAATTTGGCTCCATTCATTTCTCGGAGGAACGCACCAGTTTTGGTGTGGTGGCCACCTATAGTTGCCATGAAAACTACACACTTATAGGCAACGAGAATCGTTCCTGCACCTTAGATGGTTGGGGTGGCAAACAACCCGAGTGTCTGGTGGACTGGTGCCCCGATCCACAGTCCATAACTGGTGGCATGGTGCGCTTTAATGACAAACGTGCCGGTTCCACGGCCATGTATGAGTGTCAACCGGGCTATGTACTGGTGGGCGAAGCGGTAAGCATATTAACCACATACAATAATAGTTTGTTTGATCTTTGCCATGCCATCAACAGATTATTTCCTGCGGCCTGGGCGGTGAATGGTCAAGCAAGACTCCCTCCTGCAGATTCGTGGATTGTGGAGCACCTGCTCGTCCGGATCGTGGCATTTCTATATTATTAAATAGTACCACCACCGTTGACTCGGTGGTGAAGTACGAATGCGATGAAGATTACTGGCTGGATGGATCGTCTGAGCTGCGCTGTAATCGTGATGGCAAATGGTCGGGTGAGGCGCCCGTTTGTGAGTTGGTTACCTGTGAGGCGCCGCAAGTGCCAGCCGGCTCCTTTGTCATAGGCTATGACTATAATGTACACTCTAAAATTCAATACAATTGTGATCCTGGTCATATAATGCATGGCACACGAGTGCTGGAGTGCCTGGACAGCGGCGAATGGAGCTCAGAAGCGCCAGATTGTGAATGTAAGTCAGTTGGGGTAATTAGAAGAGCAATTACTAAACATTTGCCGCTTGTTGCAGACGTCGATTGTGGTTCCATTCTGCCCATACCCTTTGGCAATCACAAATATGTCACCAACACCACCCATTTGGGTTCAGAGGTGGTCTTCAGCTGCAGCCCATCACATAAGCTGAGCGGCGTGGTCAAACGCCAGTGTCTGGAAACGGCCATCTGGAGTGATTCGTCGCCCAAATGTGAGGGTAAGTCAAAAGTGAGAATTAAGTTTTTTTTCTCGGGCTTAGGGTCAATGTGGTCTCTGGTCTCTAATGCAAAAAAAAATACTGCGTTTCAATTTGGTTCTAATTATAACAGAAACCTGTTTTCAGTTTACAAAATCATTTTTTATCGCTTTTGGTGATTTAAGACGGTAATTTTGGCTTACGGTTGGGATTCTGGAACCCTGCTTTTCCATATGTTTCCATACTGGTTTTTCCAAAAATAAGAACTCTGAAGTTGTGTACCATTCCCAAACAAGAAAGAAAGTCGGTCAAGCTCGACTATAGCTTACTCTGTACCTGTGAAGTGCTGCCCATTACCGTTGCGACCGGTGCTGCCCATATTTGATTGTTTTCCTTATAGCTCGACAACCGTTCATCCGATCTTTACCATTCCTTTGGCGGATCGATAAATAATCCTTATTACGAAATACATAACGAACGTTCTATCTATAAAACTGTGGGAGATATGACGTTTTTTCCTAATTGCGGGGGCGGGAAATAAACTTTATCTGCCTGCAAGTATAAGAAGCATGTTTAACCTCTATCTCTTACCATCTCTGAAATCTGTTTGTTCATACGGACAGACAGACAGACGGACATGGCTAGATCGACTCGGCTGTTGATGCTGATGAAGAATATATATACTTTATAGGGTCGGAGATACTTCTTTCTGCCTGTTACATACTTTTGCACAAACTTAATATACTCTGTGTACCTCTGGTTCAGAGTATAAAAACAAATTTAAAGACCGATATTCGACTACTTATATGACCTAAATCTGCCTTGATTCGGACAATTATTGACCTAGCTTAATGAAAATGGGCGTTTTGGATACCTGAAAAGTCCGACTTTTCCAAAATCAGGTTAAAGGTGGGCGTACCCTCCCAAAAAACTACCTTAAAGACCGATTCAATCTTAAGCTGTCCTAGTCTGTCCAATTTTAAAAACTATTAGTTCTAGATGTTTCAAAAAGTACAAACGAACTAGTTCTGCGATTAATTTTTCTAAATACTCAATAGAAAAATCTAGCTTCACACTTTTTTTTTTTTAGTTTTTCCAAAATCGTGACTTAAGAGGGTATCCCATTCACAAATCCAACTTTAAGAACCATTATTCGTCTAAATCGACAAATATCCGCATAGGTTAATGCAAATGAGCGTTATAGATACCTCAAAACGTGTATTATACCTTGAAAAATCCCGAATCCTATCCTATTTTTTAATTTGAATTCTTATTTAACCTTACACACTTTATTTCTATCATTCTATATTCTCTAAACATAACAAACATGTATATAAACATCTCTCTCTTCAAGAGGGCAACGCAACATAGTTCTATGCAGCTTAATCGAACTCTGTATGAAATTATTAAAATGTTTTCACTTTGCAATTGGGCAGAGAACGTACAGATTATGTAAACTAAATCTGCCTTGAACTTTGACAAACATCAAACTAGGTTCATAAAAATTCCCTACTTGCTTTAAAAAAATCGGGACTTAATCCATTTAATCGGCATCCATCCGTTTTCAATCCAATTTCCCTCTATTGGGGGTGTCCCAGAAATCTCTAAAGATTTTCGTATAAACGATTGGACTTTGAACTAAACTAGGAGGAGTTTATATGTTAAGTGATAAGAACAATGTTGCCTACTAGATTATAGGGAAGGAAACCGGTCGGTTTCAAATCTCTCAACTTTTGTCGTCTAATCTAGTAGCCTTGCATTTTGGAGACAGTTCACAAGTAAAGACAAGCAGTTGTAGTTCGAATTGATTCGTTTAAACGAAAATCCTTAGTGATTTCTGGGACACTAAATATGACCTAAATTTGTTCTAAGCTTAAAAAAATTTTCATGAAAATGGGCGTTATGGATACCTTAGGACCTATATTATAACTTTCAGGAAGTACTTTTCCAAATATCTGGTCTTATGGGGTGCCACATCCCAAAGAACAACTTTGAAGACCGATTTACGTTTTTATATTAAAAATATGGCTTGAATTTGTACAAATATCGACCTAAGTAAATGCAAATATGAGTTATGGTTTCTTTAGAACATGTTTTAAGCCTTAAAAAATCCGAACCTAAGAGGCTGTACCATCCTAAAAACCACAAAATAGACCAATTTTCATCTATATAAACTAAATTTGTACTGAAGTCCGACAAATATCGACAAAAGTTAATGCAAATGGGCGTTATGGATTCCTTACAACCTATATATATTATACCTTAAAAAACAGATTTTTTATACTCTGTACCAGAGGTACACAGAGTATATTAAGTTTGTGCAAAAGTATGTATCAGCCAGAAGGAAGCAACTCCGACCCTAAAGAGTAGATATATTCTTGATCAGCATCAACAGCAGAGTCGATATAGCCATGTCCGTCTGTCCGTCCGTCCGTCTGTCTGTCTATCCGTATGAACGCACAGATCTCAGAGATGGTAAGAGATAGAGGTTCGACGTGTATGGGACAAAAACTTCTTATACTTGCAGGCATATCAAGTCTATTTTCAATTTTCGACACGCCCCCTCCCGCCTCCGCAATGTAGAAAAAACGTCATATCTCCGTCAGTTTTATAGATAGAAGGTTCGAATCTTCAGGACTTATTTTAAAATCGTGATTATTTATTGATCGGCCAAAGGAATCGTAAAGATCGGATAAACGCTTGTCGAGATATAAGAAAAACAAACAATTATGGCCAGCACCGGTAGCAACGGTGATGGGCAGCACTTCACCGGTAAGGAGTATATTATAGTCGGGTTTCACCAACTTTCATTCTTGTTTAAAAGTCGGGACTTCCGAGGGTGTAACTTCTTAAACAATCCGTTCATATACCTCAGTCGACGGTATATACTGAAACTGCCTTAAACTTTGTCAAATATCAAACTAGGTTCATGAAAATGGGCGATATGGATTCCTTAGAACGTGTGTTAAAGATACTTGTCCTAAGATCGGGACCTTTTCCGAGTCTTAAGAGAGTCAATGCCTTTGCCTACGTTACATAATCTACTACTGTGTTTGGGTTCATTTCGTCCCTGGTCACTTTCTCTTTTGCTCTAATAAAATTTTCTTGTTTTTTTATTTTAGAAATTCGCTGTCCAGAGCCCACGCGCGCCAATCACAGTCTATTATCTGTCACTGGCAATGATCGCATGTACGGACGTACCCTCATACGCACTGCGGAATCACACCAAAACACTGCCCAGACATACAAGTAAGTCTTCAAATCTAACCTTAAGCTTATCTTCATAAATACAACAATCTCTAAATCTTGTAGAATTGGCGCTTTGGCCAAGTATCGCTGCGAAAGAGGCTACAAAATGGTGGGCGAGGCCTTGGCCACCTGCACGGATAGTGGCCAGTGGAGCGGCGTTATACCAAATTGTATCTGTAAGTAGCTGAAATTTATTTTAAAGACTACTCAGTTCTCATGCTCTCTCCTGCCCAGATGTCGAGTGTGGAGCGCCAGAGAATATAACCAATGGCAAGGTTACCTTGGCCACGAATGCCACCTACTATGGCGCTGCTGTTCTCTATGAATGCAATGTGAACTTCAAACTGAACGGCGTGTCGCGGCGATTGTGCACGGAGCATGGCAATTGGAGCCACGAGGCGCCCGAATGCACTGAGGTTGTTTGTGACACGCCAAATGTCAACGAGGATCTGACTGTGGAAGCAGGCGCCCGTGCTGTGGGCACAGTGGCCACCTTTAAATGTCTTAAGGGTCGCATTATGGTGGGCAATGACACGCGAGTCTGCCAGAAAAACGGCAAATGGGCGGGCAAAAGTCCTACTTGCAGGCGTAAGTAAAATCTACGTGTAATTTTGGCCTTGTTTAAAACTTTCCACTTGCACAGCCGTTGACTGCGGACGGCCGCTGGCCATTGACAATGGTCGCGTGATTGTGGTGAATGATTCCACCTTGTATGGCGGTTCCGCTGAGTATCACTGCATACCCAATTACAATCGCATTGGCCAATATTTGCGCAAATGCACCGAAGATGGCGCCTGGAGTGGCAAGCAGCCACACTGCGAGCTGGCCACTGTGGAGGGCCAGGAGAGCTCTGAGCTGGGCACTGGTGTGGCCATAGGTGCCACCGTTATAGTGGCACTTCTGGTCATTTTTGGTCTCATATTTCTTTACCGCAACAAGGCGCGACCCGTAAAAAATACCGAGAATGTGCAGGCAGCCGAAACAAAAGACGAACGCAATGCGGCAGTCATGTCGTACTCCACTTTGGAGGCCAACAATCGGATGCACAGCATGGATAATAATCAACAATCGGCCACTTTTAATACATTTCAAGGTGGAGCAGCCGCGGGACGAAGCAATGGCACCGATAGACAGACCAATCAACGCTCAGGTAACTAGACACTCAAATTCCCAAGTTTCTTCTCTAAGCTTTCGAAATTCCTTAACAGAAAACATCTATGATCAAATACCCAATGAGCAGTTCTACGACGCACCCTACGAAATGCGCACAAACGATGAGGTGTACGAACCCGAGCCCGTAGCTAGCAACGTGATTACCATTAATGGCATCTCTGTACGATAGAAAAGACCATATCGCAGATCAACGATTAACTTTAGTTTTTGTGTTAATAGAAATGTATATAGTAATTGTTTAAGTGAGGATGAGTTATTTCGTAGATTACTAAGAAAAGAAAAGAAACCGATGTATTGAGTACTGATAACAGGGGCCAACCCCGTCCTCCCACTCCCCATTCGACTTGTTGACTTGGCAAATTAAGAAAGAAACAAAACAAATTGAGAGCACGATTTCCGTTCCATGTGTGTGTTTTTTTTAATGTTTGTTTAAATTATTTTAAACCTATGTGTATGTATTTACCTGTATAATGTTATAACCGGAGAGTGTACAATGTTTGTTATGCAATGCCTAAGTACTCGCTAATCTATGTAGAAAAGTTAATTTTTTACACCAATAAATTATGTGGTTAACTAATTTATTACGATTGACTAAAACTGAAATTGTTTTGTTATTCTATGCTTTGAAAGGTATGAGAAGACTACAAGGTTTGGGGCCAAGGAAGAGCATTTGATGGATCAACGAGTTTAATTAAAAGCTAAGGCAGAGTTTAGCCATAGCTGAGAAATGTCAACAGGTCAAGTTTCCTAACCCTTAAAATACCGAAGAAGGATTAGTCTCGCAAAATGCTCGCATGCTGTCTTGCTGGGCTCTCACATACACACACACAAACGCAATTGACTTTTATAATTTTCGCTCCCGTCGATTTGTTCAGCGAATGAACAGAGCAAATGCGAATCAAGACCATTGGTTGTTCTTTGAGCAAAGAGCGAAATGTGCAAAAGCCGATGACAACGGCTCAACTCTGACTCTTTGCTTAAGGGGCCTTAAGTAACTGTTATTTTTGGACAACGAAAAATGGTCAATTGTTATTTGCTAGCTTTGTTTTTTAGTATATTTTTTAAACTGGCCAAAACTTTAAAGGTCCCAAAAATAACAATACATAATTAAGACGGGCTTTAAGTGTTAAGATGTGACAGAATTTCGGCCGATCCAAGAATATAAATTTTCAACATTTTTTGGACTTGCACGTTGGTAAATTAAGCAGTATAGAGCCACAAATTTTTGCATGCAGGTAGGTGTATACCCGATTCAAATCGAGTTTGTTTCAGATTTGGAAAATTCCTCCCCCTTCCCCCTTTAAGCGCAAAAAACTGTCAGAGCTACAATTTTTAAGTTAGACTCGATACTTTATATATATCATGTAAGGCCCAATATCTATCTATTCTGAAAAGATCAATAAGATCGGACAAAAAACACCTAAGTTATATACGAATCAATTTAGCTTGTGGGAGAGAGGGGGTCTTGCATTGTCAGTTATCGCGCGCGGCCGCATGCCATGCGTTTGTGTGCATGTTGGAGTGTGTGTATGTGTGAGTGGGTGTGCATGTAAAGGAAAACAGACGAAATCAAGGAAACAGGTTGTTTTGTAGTCGGGGCACTCGACTACAGCTATCTTACTGTTTTTAAAGTATCAAATATGTTCATCACATATAATTATTCAACAGAGGTAGTATCCCTGTGAACATTTGGGCGATTGTTGAGTCGCCAATCGCCGAGAAGTCTTCTGGGAGTCGCCGTGGAGATCGCTAGAAGATTGATTTTTCTGGGAATCGTATGGAAGATTGCCGGAAGATTCAATCTTGTAGCAATCTCCACTACGACTCCCAGAAGGCTCTTTTAGGCGATGGGCGATTAAACAATCTCCGAAAAGAGTCTCATGGGAGTCACCATGAAGATTGCTACTCTTCTAAAAGGCTCTTATGCGACTCTTCTTAAAGACTCTTTTGCGACTCTCCTAGAGTGCACAAAAATCTAACAAAATCGTGTTTTCGACATATCTTGGAATCAAGAGCTGATGGAACAAAACCAATAATGCTGTTTTATTTAGTGGAATCTATATTAACATAATCTAGTTAAAATATATCTGCACCATTATCACTATGGGGATGTGTAATTGCTTTAAAACTCTAAGAGGTCTGTTCCGGTTTTCACTTTTGACAAAATTTGTCGAATTCGAATGTGGTACATTTTTTGTTGTATAAAATCGATTGAGTAATCCGAGTAAAAAGTTTGACTTTTAATCCGTAGAAATAAAAGTAAATAGAAACGAAAAGTTTGATACCGAATACCTTGATTGATTATTTCAACAGAGGACATGTACATTATCCTTTTCGCAAAGTTTTGTGATTTTGAGACCACAAATGACCGGTTCTCTGGCTTTCAAATGCAAAACTTTTGCGAAAGTGAAAATGGGAGCACTGCTGATTATCTGCCCCCGATTACTGTGTCGGCGGCGGCCGAGCAAAATCACTATGCCACTATTCCCAGACTCTCCTTTTTAACATGTTCTACGCATTATGTCTTGCCGTTCTTCCTGCTGTCTTTGAATAATGCTAAACCTGAACCCACTATCCAGTAAGCTCTGAAACAGTCACCTGAAGGAGCTATGAATTTACAATTTGAGACCTTTTCTCCTACTCCACCTTCGCCGCGCGCACTGGTCAACAATATTTGTTGAATCAATATTACCTTCGACAAAATTACTGTTTGGCCCTTCAATCAAATACCAAAAGCAAAAAAAAAAACAAAAATAAATCAAAATTGTATGTTAAAAATTACTTTTTGGTCATTTGTTCGAAATTCCCGTTAAAGTCTTCGGTCAACTTAAGATTTAATGCATTGATGTTGCTGTAGACGACGACAATGGCGAAGAAAGGAGGAGTGCAGCAACTGCAGGCGGATCTGCAGAACGATGAAGACTTTGAGAAGTTCCTCGAGCGTCCCGGCTTGATAGGTAGGAGTGCCAGGTGATGGGAGTACTCAGCATAACCATTTTGCTTTGCAGTTTTGGATGTGTACTCGGAGTGGTGTGGTCCCTGTCTGGGTATGGTAGGTAGTTTGCGTAAAATCAAGCTGGAAGTGGGTGGCGACAATTTGCAGCTGGCAATTGTGGGTAGAAAATTGAGGTTTCTTTTAACCCGAAGCTAATCAAGTTTGATTTCAGTGCAAATCGGATACCATAACGGCCTTGAGGAGATTCAACAAGAAGAGTGAACCCACTTGGCTTTTTGTGACGGTAGGAACTCAAGCATTCCCTCAGACTTCACCTCTTCAGCCTTTTCATTGCAGGGAGGCAAAGCGGTGAATATTATGTTTGGCACCGATGTGCCCAAACTGATGGCCATAGTCATCCGAGAGCTGGAGAGGACCATACAGAAAGTAACCCGCAATAACTACTATGATATAGCTGAGCTGCAGCCCATTGAGGTGGAGCAGTTGCGCGTCAAGACGGAGGCCACCGAAAAGGCCGATCGCATTGAACGCGAGGCGAAGCACAGAAAGCAAACCGATTACCTTACCCAGGTGACGGATGCCATAATGGAGAATATGCCGGATATTGGTGTTACGGTTTTTGGGCCACAGGTGAATCGTGATATGTTCAAGAAACTAACCGAGCCCGCCGAAGCGCTCAAGATGCAGTGCAAGGACCGCAAGGTGGTGCAAGTCTCGGCCGATCAATTTGAGATTGTGAACTTTGCCTGCAAGAATCCCATGCCAGCGGATGTGCTGGAGCAATTGGATGGCAAGGAGCTGCTCATGTGCTTTTGGAAGATCGATGAGGCCGTGGGCACGGTACCCAATGTGCTAACAGCCTACGCGCATGAATTGACCAAGGAAAGGGTGGCGCCGCCCAATGAGCAATTCGATGAGGATCATGTGATACCACCGATTATATCGCCCATGAAAATCAAGCTCGAAGTGGAGTTAAAGGGTAAGTCGAGATGGGCGAGCGAGCTCTTAAGATAACTTCCTTCAATCCCTGACAGAGGGCGAAATCTATGTGGAGGAGGTCAGCTCCGAAGAGGAACAGAAACATGGCAAGAGTGCCAAGGGACCGAGTAAAGCCAAATCCGCAACCCATTTACAAGAGGAGGCCCATCCACCTCCCGCCGACGAAGATGCCGCTGAGCCGGATGCAGAAGGCGAAGAGGGTAGTGAAGAAGAAGGCCCCGATATGGGTGCAGATGGTCTACCCTCGTTCCCCAGCATGCCATTCGACATGGAGCTGGATCTGGGTGATGATATGGGCGAAGAGGAGGAGGAGGTGAAGGAAGAGGAGCCTGCCAAGCCTTTGACACGCACAAAAACTGTCAAAGTGCCACCCGTCTGGGTAGCTAGTAATCGTCGCACACATGCTGCACTCGTCTATGTCTTTTTCCGTGGTCAGACCAGTGGTTTCCTCGCCCCCGATCCCAAGCCAGAGCCACCGCACGTCATAATGGCATTTGATGCCTCCAAGCGTAGAGAGATAATGCATGTGGTGGATCGACATAAGGAGGAGGTGCCGCTGTTTGGTTACTTTACCAACGATGATCCGGATGAGGCGGAACTAATAGCCAATTCCACGGAAAAATATGATTACAGTGATCAGTTGGTGTAAGTACACTGAGAGAAATTCCACTAAAGGGCTTAACCCTGACATCAATTTACTTTCCAGCACCGACAAGATTGTATTGAAGGTCAACAAGGTGCAATCCAACATGATGCTCTCGCTGGTCTCCTATGGTCCCAGCTATGTGAGTCCCAATGTCACAGCGGGCCACGATGAGGCCCTCAAGTTCTTTCCGGAGGAATACAAGCAGCAGGAAGAGGTGCAGGTGGAAAGCGCCAAGAAGAAGAAGGCCAAAAAGGTTTTGTATCCAATCCGTATCACTCCATATTTTAAACGTTTCCCTTTTTGCAGGGTAAGAAATCCGAAGAATTGGAGCCCCCTCCACTTGCTTCGATGGCCTCGGCTCCGCCCACTGAGGAGGCAGCGCCAGCTGAAGCCCCCCCTCTTGCTGAAGCTGCTGCACCCGGCGAAGCTCCTGATAAGCTGGCCGAAGTTGCAGGGACAGTTGAGCCGGCTGAGGGCACTGAGGCTGCTGCTGCTGCAGCTCCTGTGGATGAGTCTGTTCCACCACCGCCGCTGCCAGCTGAAAGTGCGGCTACAGCCGAAGCACTTCCAGAAGGCACCACAGAAGCTGCTCAAGCTCCCAATATCGAAACAGAAGCCGCTATCGAATCTCCACAACCACCACCAGCGGAGGCAGCCCCTGCCCCCGCCCCAGAAGAACCAGCGGCAGCAGGCACACCTCCATCTGAGACTCCACCAGCTGTGGCGCCCGAAGCAGCGGCGGCAGCTGAACCAGCCCCAACTGCAGAGGCAGCACCTGAGCCAGAGGCACCAGCAGAAGCGGCCCCACCGCCAACGGAAGCTGCTCCTGAAGAAGTAACTCCACCTACAGCCAATTAAGCTCTGCCGTTTAGATTTGTAGCAAACTTTACACTCATAAAAAAGAAGTCCCAAATTAGCCCTTAAAATTAGAAATTCGTCTTTGAAATCCGTCCTAAGGCGACTCTCCCTAAAATTTAGAAAAATAGTTTCTAAATATTATAGAAAGCTTTTCTTAACCAAAGGGCTACTTTTCTTAGAATTAGAATATCTTTCTCAATCATAGAAAACTATTTTCTTAAACTAAGAAATTTTTTTCTGATATAGAGCATTTTCTAAGGTTTTTCTAAGCGAAAAATTGTTTAAGACCACCGGTCAGCCACCACCGGGGAACCGCCAGGTCCCCCACGGGCTCCACCTTCAGTCCACCCCTGCCACGCCACCACCGGTACCATCCACACCGGGTCTGTCCACCACGTCATCAATCCACACGTATCTCCACGATGCTTCTTTTGTTTGGCAACCTCAGTTTGACGATGTTCCGGCGTATACACAATTTTTCCTTTCTTCCGATATTTCTTTCTACGGTACCGTCTTCAACAACTACAATTACACCATATACAATAATATATCGTTGCATCGTTTTACAAAACCAAAAACTTATGTTAAGCTGAGGTCCCACACGCAAAAAATTAAACTTGCGCACAACGTTTCCTTTGTAATGTTTGCGCGTGTCCCCTAGAAGTATTGTCCAACAGTTTCCCTGTTTGCCTCCCAATGGTTCCTTGGTTTTTCACATTTTGTTGCCTTGCGTTATTTGATTTTTAAAAAAATATACCTGTTGCCACAAAATAAAGTTATGATGTGGGGCGAAAGAATAGCTAGATGTGTGGGTACGCACGGCTTTACGTCCAAAACCCAGTTTTCTGTAGGCTCTTAATAGTTGAATCGGGTACCGTCCTTACAAAATGTTCTACGATGAACATGACTTCAGCTTTGTTATATGTAGTAATTATTCTATTATATAGTTTGTCTTGTTGGTCCAATGATTCAGCGTAAAGACACCAAAATGCGCAATGGCCACACTGCGCTTTTTGGCATTTGGAGCTATCGGTTGTTGCAGTATATTTTTCGAATTCCGCACATTCTAAAGAAGGTTTTTTCAAACTAAAATTTTCTCTAACTGTCCAAAGCCGCGAAATTCGATATTATACCGTCGATTGCGATATAACTTTGGACAATAGCTGGACGCTTGTCTGCGAAGGTTTCTAAATTTAAGAAATATGCTGGAAATGTTCCAAAAACCGCGAAATATACAGAATTTAACCGTTCATCCGTTTGCGATTAAACTTTCGGGAATCATCGAAAAGGATGATTTTCAATTGGATACACAGTGCATAAGAAGAAACGAAGTGTGGGACTGCTTAGGAAAAAGAATCACGATATTTGCAATCTTTAATAAGACTCATTTAAGAGTCAGAGGTTAGAAAGATAAAAAAGGGGAGGGCAGAACAACGTCTGTTGGGTCAGCTTATTATTTATACACAGAAATAAATGATCCATTTGGACAGGATATGCCTTTTATATTCTTTAAATCTTCATTAAAATTCTTTTAACCATCGAACGGTTGGATGATTAAAGGGATATTAAAGACATATCCAGTCCAAGTGGATAGGAAAACCATCAAATGGATGTTTTTTAAAATCCTTTTTTCCCTATGTATAAAAAAATAGCTTAATAACCTTTGTACGTAAATATACATTTTTTTCTTTCGGTTGGCTTGTGGTTTATTTTGATTATACTGGCTGCCACAGCTCTAACTAATTCTGTACTACTAGTCCAAAGAAAAATTTTTTTTTAAATGTTTTTAAAAAAAGTTTTAAAAGAAACATTTTTAAATGCATTTAATGTCATATAAAATTAACAACTCAGCATTTGTAAACTCCAAATATTTGCTTTAAAAAGAAAAACAAAATATTTTAGGTGAAAAATCTGGGTCAAACCATTTTCAAATGAAAAACGTCTCCATACAAATATTAAAATTTGCGTTTTATGTATGTCTTCTCAGTGCACATAAGGCAAACAAAATAGTTAAAATTTTAGAAATATTTGCGCAAATTATTTGCCTGTGGGACCGTACCTTTAGTTTATTTTATTAATTTGAATTCCATTTTCTGCACTTCACTCAACTGCATCAGCCAACTATAAACCCCGCTCCTTCTGTAATTTTTAACTCGGCTATTCTACCTTAAAGAGATTTGAACAAATAACTATCTCCCCGCTCTAAGTAATACTGTGACTGTGACACTGCGATCACTGTGAGTTATCGATAGCGGATTTGCCACCTACAGTTGCAGTGAGACCGTTTGCCCAATTTAAGGTTAGATTCGCAGCAGCAGCAACAACAACATAAGGAAAGCTTGACAAGTGAAATTTCTCTAGTATTTACGCAACGTCGGGCAAAGAGCAGGTAGTAAATTGATTCCTCATCCATAGCCCATTGCTTATCCTGTATCCTTTGCAGAGTACTACTTCACATGGCCTCCGCAGTAGCAAAAGTGGGCAAATCCGTACACCGCATCTTTGTGGGCAATCTACCCTGGACGGTGGGTCACCAGGAGTTGCGTGGCTACTTCAAGGAATTCGGTCGAGTACTGAACGCCAACGTCATCTTCGACAAGAAGACGGGCTGCTCCAAGGGCTACGGCTTCGTGAGCTTCAACAGTTTGGCGGCGCTGGAGAAGATAGAGAACGAACAGAAGCACATGCTGGAGGGCAACTATTTAAATATACAGAAAACCTAGATAGAGGATAAAACGCAGAAGCATTTTAGTTTTACATCAGTTTTTGCTTTCCCTGTTGTTTTATTTTTTATTAACTTAGATTTAAGATCATGTCGGACATCGATTTGGAGGATGAAAAGGCGGAGGAGCAACTGTTCACCTTGGCCACCGAACATGTGAGGCGGCAGGCCAATGTGCTCAAGCCCGCGGATCTGTTGGAGTTTTATGCCTACTACAAGCAGGCATCCGAGGGGCCATGCCAGGAGCCACGCCCCAATGTGCTTCAAATGAAGGCGCGCAGCAAATGGAATGCCTGGCATGAGCTGGGCAAGATGTCAACGGCTGAAGCCCAGCAGGCATACATAGAGAAACTCCAGCATTTAGAGCCCGAATGGGAAGAGTCGCAGCGGCGATCAACGAGTTGGGTGGTCCATTCGATAGAAGCCCCACCGCAAGAGGAACAGAAACCGGAAAACGAGAAGAACATGTTCGACCACGTCAAGGAGCATAATCTGCAGCGTTTGCGGGAGCAATTGAAGCCTGAGGATTTATTGCTACAGGATGAGCATGGCATGGCTCTCATACACTGGGCCACCGATCGCAATGCGGTGGACATATTGGAGCTGCTGATCGAATGCGGTGCCCAGGTGAATCAGCGGGATGCCGAGCAACAGACACCACTACACTATGCGGCCAGCTGTGGCCATGTGGAAGCCCTGAATTTTCTCTTGCAACAGAATGCCGATATCGAGCTATGCGATGCCGATGGTCAGAACTGTCTGGATGTGGCCGATGATGAGCAGATCTGTGGCCTGCTTAAAGCCAAGCAGCGTCTTCTGAAACCCAGCTTAAATTCCTAGTTTTTCATCCAATATATGTATAGAGGAATATGTACAACATAAAAAGAGCTAGATTAAAAGTACGTTAAAAAAATTTTTTGCTTCCTTTCGAGCAGCCATGTTATCTGCCTGATGAGAGGCTACAATAAGAGGGGAAAGTTAACTTCGGCTCGGCTGAAGTTTTGTAAAGGTAAGAAATTTCATCGCGAGCTTCTTCCATTTTATGGTCAGTTTAATCGACCCACTGAAGCGGCTATTCGGGCTATTGTGACTAAATTTCGCACTAAATTTACATTGCTGGACATTAAACCACCAACACGCTTACGTAGAGTGCGAACTGAAGAAAATATCGCAGCAGTATCGGCCAGTGTTAATGATGACCATCAATTTTCGATTCGTCGCCGTTCGCAGCAATTGGGCCTCTGTAACTCAACAACGTGGAAAATTTTGCGGAAGGATTTAGGTGTGAAGCCTTTCAAAATACAGGTGGTGCAAGAATTGAAGCCAAACGACCTACCGCAACGTAGAATTTTTGTTGAATGGGCTCTTGGAAAGTTGGCCGAAGATCCACTTTTTTACCGAAAAATTGTGTTCAGCGACGAAGCTCATTTTTGGCTCAATGGGTACGTAAATAAGCAGAATTGTCGATTTTGAAGTGAATATCAGCCAGAAGCATTGCAAGAGCTTCCAATGCATCCAGAAAAAGTAACAGTTTGGTGCGGTTTATGGGCTGGTGGCATCATTGGACCGTACTTCTTCAAAGATGATGCGAATCGTAACGTAACTGTGAATGGTGAGCGCTACCGTGATATGATATCCAACTTTTTTTTGCCCAAAATGCAAGAGCTTGACTTGCATGACATGTGGTTTCAAGAAGTCGGTGCCACATGCCACACAGCACGCGCAACAATGGACTTATTGAGAGGCGAGTTCGGTGAACATTTTATAATACGTTCGGGACCGGTCAATTGGCCGCCTAGATCGTGCGATTTAACGCCTTTAGACTATTTTTTTGTGGGGCTATGTTAAAGCTCATGTCTATACAGACAAGCCCGCTTTAATTGACGCATTGGAAGACAACATTGAAGCATTTATTCGTGAGTCATGGTATTTGCATGAAATAATCTTCAAACATTAACTTATATGGACCGTACTATCGATTCAAATAAAGATTTCATGCATTTTTCTAAATTCTATGTTTTTTTTTTTAAATTTTCTTATAGCTCTTAAAATATCACCCTTTATAACCTTGCAGCCTCCATTGAAAACAAAAAAGTTTTTCTAACTAAGACTACTTTCGGACCTTATTTACAAACTTAATGGAATCATAGGAAAAACATAAACTAACAATTACGTAATTTGGAGACGATTCCATTTAAAACAAAAAGTGTTTCTCACTAGAACTGCTTTTTCGACCGATCCCAATGATAAGGACGTTTCCATTGAAAACAAAAAGACTACTTTTATATGACAGCTATACTATATAGATGTCCGATTTCGACCAAATTTGGTGGAGTCATGGAAAAGCATAGTTAATTAAGAAATACGAAGTTTGAAGGGCATTCCCATTGAAAACAAAAAAGTTTTCCCATTAAAAGTAGTTTTTCGTTCCTTTGACAGCTATATGCTATAGTCATCCGATCGGGCCGGCTCCGACAAATGTGCAGCGTATTTGTACCAAAAGACGTCGTGCAAAGTTTGATGAGGATAGCTTTATAACTGACGGACAGGGCTAAATCAACTCAGCTCGTCATGCTGATGAAGAATATATATTCTTTATGTGGTCGGAGAAGCTTCCTTCTATGCGTTACAAACATCCGGACAATTTTATAGTACCCTCTGCAAGGGTATAAAAAATAGGGAAAGTAAACTTCGGCTCGGCCGAAGTTTTGTAAACCCTTGCAGCCTCCATTGGAAACAAAAAAGTTTTTCTAACTAAGATTACTTTTCGGACCTTACATTTCTATGGGAGCTATACCCGATTTCGACCAAGCTTAGTAGAATCATGGAAAAGCATAACAAACTGTTAATTACGGAATTTGGAGGCGATCCCATTTAAAACAGAAAAGTTTTTCTCACTAGAACTTCTTTTTCTACCGATCATTCGTATTGCAGCTATATGCTAAAGTCAACCGATTTAGACAAAACTTTGTAGGATTGTGAAAAAGTATATAAAATAAGTGTATGCCAATGATAAGAAAGTTTCCGTTGAAAACAAAAGTTTTTCTAAGAAATACGAAGTTTGGAGGCGATTCCATTGAAAAAAAAAGTTTTTCTTACAAAAACAAGTTTTTTCGGCCGATCGTTCCTATGACAGCTTATATGCTATGGTCATCCGATCCGGCCGGTTCCGACAGATGTGCAGCGTATACGTACTAATAGACTTCGTGCAAAGTTTGTTGAAGATAGTTTTTAAACTGACGGAGGAGATAGCAAATTCGACTTCCGCCATGGGTGGCAGATTCTCACGCTACGCCACTGCCTACACTGATGATTTAAAGCTAATATACTGAGTCGGGAACCCGGCTTTAGTCCGGACATGGGCATGGTTAGTGTGTAGACTTACTTCGAGCTTTAGTGTGCGATTGCAGTCCAGTTCAACCATACAGAACCACCAGCTAACAAATTTTAACAAAAAAAACTGGAAGTCTTACAATAAGCAGGCAGGAAATAGGAGCAAACAAAATTCCATTTGTGGAACTTTTTCCACTAGGACGTTGACAGGTTTTACTTCAATTAAACTGCTAGGGGGAGAGGTGTCATGAGGCGTGTTTGAAGCTGTCAAACAGTCCATTATTACGCATGTGACTTCTCAGTATTTGCGACCGATCTCTGGAGCAGCACTCTAGGTCGCTTAAAAAAAAACAATTAAAGATTGTTTTCTTATTAAATGTTATTCTCAAAAAAAAAATTAAAGTTAAGCAGGAGGAGGAGGATGAGGAGGTTACAAATCTTCAGTTTAATTTCTAGTTAACTGCTTTTGTTTTACTTCCACAGCTTCTTGATGGACATATTCTTCTCCGAATCCTTTTGCATCACCTTGGCCACGGCCATTTCAAAGTCCTCTTGGGTGACATGAACGCGACGCTCGCGCAGGGCATACATACCCGCCTCGGTGCACACACCCTTGACCTCTGCTCCCGAAGCACCTGGCATTAGTTCGGCTATCTTACGCAAATTAATGCCGCGTGTTAGATTCATTTTGCGGGAATGAATCTTGAGGATGTCGAGACGAGCCTCCTCATTTGGTGGTGGGAACTCAATTTTACGATCAATGCGACCGGGACGCAGCAGGGCGGGATCCAGGATGTCAATGCGATTGGTGGCCATAATGACTTTGATATTTTTGGTGGCCTCAAAGCCGTCCAGTTGATTGAGCAGCTCCAACATGGTGCGCTGCACCTCGGAATCGCCACCAGAGCCAGACTCAATGCGCGAAGAGCCAATGGAATCGATTTCGTCCATGAAGATGATGGAGGGCGCGTGCTCACGGGCCATGACGAAAAGTTCACGCACCATGCGCGAGCCCTCCCCAATGAATTTCTGCACCAACTCCGAGCCGGAGACGCGTATGAAGGTACATTCGGTGTGATGGGCGACGGCACGGGCCAGGAGGGTCTTGCCGGTACCGGGTGGACCATAGAGTAGCACACCCTTGGGCTGGGCAATGCCTAAGGCATCGAATAGCTCGGGATGCTTGACGGGCAGCTCAATGACCTCCTTAATCTCCTTGATTTGCTTATCTAGGCCGCCCACCATTTCGTAGGTGGAGTCCGGCACCTTCTCCACCATCATCAGCGAGACCAGGGGATCCACCTTGTTGGGCAGAATCTTGTGTAGAGTGTAGCTCTCGTTACGCAGAGCCACACGGCAATTGGGTGTCACATCGTTGATGTCGATATTTTTATCCAGATCGACCACAAATTTGCCCTCAGGATGCACCTTGACCAGCACCTTTTTCTTGTCCATCGGTTTGACCACCTCACCAACATAGCTGCCCTGCTCCTGCAGCAATTGCAGCTCCTCGCGCAACATGCGCACTGAAAAAGCCAAGTCATTGGGTGACAGTTCTATGGGTAAGTTTTGATCTCGAATCTTACCTTTGGCATTCAGCTCATTGCGCTGCGCCTGCAGGCGGCGCAAGTTCTGACTCTTCTCTGCCACAATCAACTGCAATTCCTCAATCTTTTGTATGTAGTATGAACGGAAGCCTTCGCCCTTTTGGTAGGCCGTCTCAGTTTCCATCTGCCATTCGATTGAGATTTGTTTTGTTTATTGGAAACTAGATAATTCGGTGGCCTTTTTTAACTTACCCTATTGGTCACAGTCATATTGTTTTGTGCCTTTTTTATATGTCGTTTTTGTACAACTATCTGGCTTTTTCTCTGCTTCGCTTTTTCTTCTACTAATGACTCGGCATTTGTGTTCGGCAGCTAGGGATGTGTTTTGGCACGATAACCGATACGTTACTTTTCGCCACTACTTGTCAGTAACGAGTCAGTCGCAGTGACAGTGACCAAATGACACGAGCCTTGGTATTTTAAAGTGGGAAATAGGGTGTTGTGATAATACAAGGGTTGTCTGATACTTCAAAAATATCTATATCGATATTTTTGACGATATTAATAAAGTATCATTTCGATATAAATATTTTAGGGTAAAAATATCGATAGTATCGATATTCTCAATATTTTCAAATAATAGCAATTTCTTTAGAATAATTCACTGCGTCCAATTTCCAGTTTTAAATACGTCTCGCATGTCATCCACACCACCGGCACCCGCTTGCCCAGCTCTGCCCTAAAGATGAATCGCTTCAGTGTGTATGACTTGTGCCACCTCAGGTATGGCCTGCAGCACCTCCAGCATGATCCAGACCTGCACATATTCACTGACATTTGGTGCGCTGCTGCTGGAACGAATTGTTCACCTCAATGGCACACGGCCAATCCTCCTGCAGCATGAGCACTATATAAGCTCCCAGTGCAATTCATAGACGATGCAGCACAATCTTGGGTCCTCCCGCAAACTGCACAAGGTCTTGAGTGTTCGTGCTCTGCATCTCATCCAAATCGGTTGGGAGACAGCTTTCCTCCGAGTCTATTATGGAGCTGCAAGAAGGCCCCCCAGTTGATTATTCAAACCTGGCCGCATGAAACTCCTCAATGCAGAGCATCTGCAAGGCGTTCTCCTCTTCGCTTTACAAGTAGCCAATGTGGGATATCCAGAGACAACCAAGTCGCCACCGAAGAGGTCGAAATTTCGCCATATCGCCTTTTTTGACGACAGTCACATCCAATGTAATGGATTGTACTTAATGTTATTCATATTTTATTATTTTTCTTATTTGCGGTCAAAAGTTCAAAACTTCCGCCAATAAAAAATATCGATAAGTTTGTTGGCTGCAAATTCTTTCAAAAACCGTTCACCAGGAGCCAAACACTTTTTTTGATTGTTGATTTATGTTAGATGATTGGGGTGTGCTGGTGAATGCGCTCATTTGATCGTCGTCGAGCTTGGTGGGATCCTGCTGCATGGAATAGGAGGGATGCGCGAAAGCCCACGAGCAAACACACGCCCAGCTGGGGTCATAACAAGGAATATCAATCGTACTAACACACTGTTTAATATGGAAATATAAGTAACAGCTTTACAAGGTGATTTAAAGCATCTTTTTTCAACTAATTCTATTATAATTCTTTTCTAAAAAAAATTAATTCGTTGATCGTATTACTATTATGATATAAATGTTGATAACCGTCAATCCAGCCTCGTTTGCTCCCTAATCAAATCAATGATTAATAAGCATTAACGTTAAAAAAGTGCCACAGGTGGAAATTCAAATTCAAATTTGCTTCATTTTAAAACCATGTAGTGCCTGCATAATTTCATCTCTAATTTGGCGGCGCAGTATGCCCATAAACTGAGAACCAACTAGAACTTCTGTACACCGTTACATTTTAAAATGGGACAATCAACCGTTACTTTCGTCACAGCACCGCCAATCTTATTCTCAGGCTTTATATAAACTTTGTTTCTGTGTCCGCTTATTTCGAATTAAACAAATCATTTCAAAATTACAGCAAATTTTTATTGTCAAAACATTACACAAAATGTATCATCATTATAATTATTATTAAATACACAAAAAAAGGAAGATGAATGTGTTAAATGCGACAAAAAAAATCATCATTATTAATCTAGAGCACTTTAGTAAATTAAAATATTGTTTGTCTACTTCTGTTGTATTTCATCGTTCATATTTTAATATGTATATTTACTGTTTTGTTACTCTGTTACTGTATAAACCGGTGACTATCACTTGTGTAGAAGGAGAAATATATATGTATGTGTCGTGTGTGTGTGTGTGTGCGCGTGTGTGTGTCTGTGCATGTGTGTTATGTATAAGTTTATGATGCACCACGTGGTTGCAGACGCACACGGAAACCTTCCTCCCGTTTGAGTATGATATCCGCTTGAAGCTTAAAGTCCGACTCGCTGAGGTCCGAGTAGACACGATAGTTTCGCAAAATGGTCGAGAGAAGAATTTTCAGCTTAAGCATGGCATATTTGCGACCTGTGGAATGAATGGAGAGATATCAGTTATTAAAATACATATACATATATTCAAAAATGGTTAGAATACTTTTTTTTACTGAATGATATCAAAAGTTTAACTCGATGTCTACTTTATTGCCACGTTGACACGTTACGCGACTGAGCAACACGTCGAAGTGATCAATTTTTTTTTTTTGATTTTTCTATTCTTTAAGCAATATCACGAATCTTCCATTGAAAACAAAAAAGTTTTTCTAAGACTAATTTTTGGACATTACTTTTCTATGGGATCTATACTATAAAGATGTCTGATTTCGATTAAACTTGGTGAAATCATGGAAAAGCATAATACACTGTTAATTGCGAAATTTGGAGGCGATCCCATTTAAAACAAAAAGTTTTTCTCACTAGAACTTCTTTTTCGACCGATCATTCATACTGCAGCTATATGCTATAGTCATCCGATTTTGATAAAACTTTGTAGAAATGTGTCCAAAGTATATAAAATAGGTGTATGCCAATAAAAAGGACGTTTTCATTAAAAACAAAAAAAATTTCTTCACTCGCACTAGTTTTTCGACCGATCGTTCCTATGGGAGCTATATGCTATAGTCATCCGATTTCGACCAAACTTTGAAGAATTGTGTAAAAGTATATAAAATAAGTATATGCCAATGATAAGAACGTTTTCATTAAAAACAAACAAGTTTTTCTCACTAGAACTAGTTTTTTGACCGATCGTTCCTATGGGAGCTATATGCTATAGTCATCCGATTTCGACCAAACTTTGTAGAATTGGGTAAAAGGATATAAAATAAGTGTATGCCAATGATAAGGACGTTTTCATTAATAACAAAAAAGTTTTTCTCACTAAGACTAATTTTTCAACCGATCGCTCCTATGGCAGCTATATGCTACAGTCATCCGATCCGGCCGGTTCCGACAAATGTGCAGCCTATTTGTCCCACAAAACTTCGTGCAAAGTTTGGTGAGGATAGCTTTAAAACTGACGGAGGAGATAGCATAGAAACAGACAGACGGACGGACAGACGGACATGGCTAAATCGACTCCGCTGTTGATGCTGATCAAGAATATATATACTTTATAGGGTCGCAAATGCTTCCTTCTACCTGTTACATACTTTTGCACAACTTCATAGTCCCCCTTTTCCCATTTTTAATGGGAACAGGGTATAACGAGAGCGTAAGTTAATGTCGGTCCTGCCCGACTTCGATATACCCGTTACTCAGGGCAAATAGTGTTTAATAGCATTTCCCTATGTTAATTAACAGAGCATTAACATTACTGAGAACATTTCAACATTATGTAAGCAAATAGCGCTTGCGGCGCCAAAAAGTATGCAACGGTTGTACGGTAACGGTTATAACACTGTAATTTTTTATCCGATCCTTATGAAACTTTCAGAGATTGTAGATATAGGGCACATACACTACACTGCCAAATAGCGCTTGCGGCGCCAAAAAGTATGCAACGGTTTTTATAACACTGTCATTTTTTATCCGATCCTTATGAAACTTTCAGAGATTGTAGATATAGGGCACATACACTACATTGCCAAATATGAGATTGATATCTTCAAAATTGTAGGAGTTATTCATCATTTTTAATTGTGGTGGAGGGGGCGTAGCCAAAATTTGATATAAACTTGAATTGCGTAAGTACAATAGGAGTCTACATACAAAATTTGGTGGCTCTAGCTCTTCTAGACTCCGAGATCTAGGTGTTTATACAGACAGACGGACATAGCTTTATCGTTTCGGCTGCTTATGCTGATCAAGAATATATATTTTTTATGGGGTCGGAGATGCTTCCTTCTGCCTATTACATACATTTGCACGGCTTTAGTATACCCTTTTTACTCTTTGAGTAACGGGTATAAAGATAAAAGTTGCGAAATATATAGTAAGCTGGTCGATGAATAAGTGCCCCTGTTGAGCGAAAGTTGCTAACTTTTCCATCGTGCACTATCATTGCTTAAAAGATACCATACAAAATTTCAGAGTTCAATTCTCGTATTTATATCGATAAAATGGTAAAATATTCTACGTTCTTCTATGACAACCATCAGATATTGCTTGAACAAGATCAAAACTGACTTTTTGATCCCGCTTATTGGGCTTTCCTTTGTCTACTTACCCACACAACTGCGCGGTCCAGCCGAGAATGGCACAAATGCGTAATAATGCCGATTCGCCTGTCGTTCGGGCAGAAAGTTGTCTGGATCAAAGACATTGGGATTGGCATACACTTTCGGATTGCGATGCAGCAATATGGTCGCCACTGTCACCGTAGCACCTCGTGGTATAATATAGTTTCCTGAATTTAGTTTCAAGTCCTCTTGCAGCTCGCGTGCTATCAGCGGCACGGGCGGGAACATTCGCAACGTTTCCATTAGACAACGTTCCAAGTACTTCATCTCGAGCGTGTCCTGAAATGTGGCTGGACGTTTGCAGTCACCAAAAATGCCATCCAATTCGGCTATAACACGATCCTGTATATCCTGATGTATGCCCATCAGCGAGAGAAAGAATGAGGAGCCCGCCGCTGTGGTATCATGACCCTCAAACATTATGGTATCCACTTGCTCCTTGATCTCCGTGTCGGTAATCAGTGCACCATTCTGGGCACTCTCCAGCATTAGATCAAGAAAAGCCAAGCGTTTCTTCTCACCAATATCATTGTCCTCCACATCCAGATCATCCTTAAGGCCAGCTGACTGGCCATAAGAGAGACCACCCACTGGCAAGGATTCTGTTGGAATTTGCTTAACAAGCACTGGCTTCAGTTGTTCCTCCCCCTCGCGTTCGCGCTTCAATTCACTCTGGGCCAGTGAGCCGCGTGTACCCTGCTCAAAGGCCGCCTTTTTACTTCGAATCACCTTCGTGGTTAGCCCATGGATGATATTTAGCAGTCGTCCCTGCTCCTTGTAGTACCGGGTTAGCGTGAAGATGAACTCGCTGCGCAGGAAGATGCTGCGGTGACGGGCATGCAGAATGTCACACATGCGCATCACTGCCATGGCATACTCAAAGCCGGATTTATCCTGTGTCTTCTTTGAAACGCCCATGGCAGTCTCTGGATGTGCAGAGGGAGAGAGAGAAACAATAAAAATGATTATCAAGCGTTGGTGATCATAACAAAAGGAAGCCCAATGTGGTCAGTGGAATGCACTCGACTGACCCAAGCGCCAATTGAACTTAACCAATGTACAATGCACAAATAGATCCACATATACTATATGCCTACATACATATATGTAGGAGGATGAGGACGGATGACTGAATGAATGAATGATGATGATGGAGAGCATTCACAGATGTGTGAAAATGAGTACAAAAGCGAGCTATATTTATCTAACAAACTAATTTTTATACCCTGTTCCCATTAAAAATGGGAAAGGGGGATCATGAAGTTGTGCAACAGTATGTAACAGGAAAAGAAAGCCTTTGCGACCCTATAAAGTATATATATTCTTGATCAGTATCAACAGCCGAGTCGATTTAGCCATGTCCGTCTGTCCGTCCGTTGTCCTTATGAGCGCGTCGATCTCAGAGACTATAAGAGAACGAGCTACAAATTTTAGCATGTAGGTAGGTGTATACCTGAGCCAAATCGAGTTTGTTTCAGATTTGAAAAATTCCTTTCCCTCCCCCCTTTAAGCGAAAAAAATTGTCAGAGCCATAATTTTTAAGTTGGACCCACGAAACTTAATACATATATCTCAAGTAAGGTCCAATATCTATCTATTCTGTCTATTCTATTCATAGCTGTTAAATTGCGATTACAATTAGTAATCAATTAGATTATTATTAAAAATAATTGTAATGATTAAATAATCCGCCGGTATTAAAATGTCTGACTACTAATTGATTACGATTAAAAATAATCAAAAATAATCGGGATTATTGGCGATTAACAAAAAATAATCAAAAATAATCAAAAAATAATCCGACTATTTTTATTGATTATTTATGATTATTTTTGATTAATTGTCAAAAAATTTAATATTCAACCTGTAAATACAATAAAGACAATATTAAAAAATCGTGCAAAAACAAAAACCAGCAGCTCTTCTTGCCTTTTACATACATCTGTACAATTTTATTATACCCTCTGCAAGGGTATACAAATTCAATTGTGTTTCTTCATTTCAATTTTGGTGAATGTGGAGAGCAGAACCACATGTTTAACAACTATTATTAGTCGTTAGCCATCCCCTCATAAAATAAATGTTAGGCATTATTTTATAACTAAAAGCGATTTCGGTACATTGCATTGTAGTCGCGAAATTATAAACATTGAAAGTACCTGCCGGTTATTCGTTGATCTCCTTCTTTCAATTTTGTCGTTTAAGGTCCGCTCTAGTGTGCATTCGTCTAACAAATGAATCAAGGGTACGGGGTATTTGGTAGTCGGGGCACTCGACTACTGCACTATTTCTGGTTTACTCCAAGTCATTTCGCCCAACTTTTAAAAACTTCCATGTTTTTTTAAAACTTATATTTAAAGCCCAATTTACACGACCTGATCTCTCAGGTGAGTTTCGTATCTAAGTATCTGTCAGCCCGTGTAAAAAGGAGTCTGAGCATACTCAGCTGAGCGCTCAGGTGTAATAGAACCGGCTCAAATTAAACTGACCGCACAGCAGAAGGATCAATGAACCATTGGTTTTGCAACTGAGTCAACTAAGCTTCTCAGACATGTGTAAATACAGAACTAAGTTGCTCAGCTGAGTTTCTTGACACTCAGGTCAGAAAAACTCAGCTGAGCGATAAGGTCGTGTAAATTGGGCTTAAGACAATCTGACCAAGTTGTATTTTAGTCAGAGATTAATTCAGAAATGAATTTTGGGTTTTGGTATTCCAGTTGCATTTCGGTTCCCAATTTAGTTTCTATTCGGTATACCGGTACAAATAGTAGGTATATATTTTTGAACTCCCAATTTACAATTTGATCAGTTCTTATACCCTGTTCCCATTAAAAATGGGAAAAGGGGGACCATGAAGTTGTGCAAAAGTATGTAACAGATAGAAGGAAACATTTGCGTCCCTATAAAGTACATATATGCTTGATCAGCATCAACAGCCGAGTCGATTTAGCCATGTCCGTCTGTATTTAGACTCCTATTGTCCTTACGCAGATCAAGTTTATTTTAAATTTTGACCACTCCCCAATAGTTTCAAAGATATCAAGCTCATCTTTTGCAGTGTTTGTGTGTATGCCCAATATCTACAATCTTTGAAAATTTCATAAAGATAGGATAATAAATGGCAGAGTAATTAAGGTAACAAAAAACGTTGCATACTTTCTGCCGCTACATACACTTTTTGCTCACATAATGCTGAAATGGTCACATTAATGATTATGCTTTGTTAATTCACATAGGAAAAGGCTATTAAACACTAATTGCCCTGAGTAACGGGTACTGCTTGTGAGTATGTTAGAGTGTGTGAAATCAAGGGAACAGGGTATTTTGGAGTCTGGACACTCGACTTCAGCTACTTTACCTGTTTAAAGTCAAACAGTGCGAATTTTGAAAAATGAAAAATCGTTTTTCACAAGAATTGCTTGAAAGTTCAATTCCTCTGAAATTTCAAATTGTAATGTCCATATCAAAATTATAAGACACTTTTACAACTTGCGTTTCCTCCCTCGCAAAATCTTTCTGAATTGGAATATAATAGAAACAAATATGACGAACGAAAGAAAAACACATACGCAATGAAAGTTTACCGTTGGTGGCGATTTTTATCATTGCTTGGAAAAGTGCCGTTATTTTTGCGTTCAAGTCATAGAAATTTGCTAGCTTGCAGCTGTATCAGAATTATAAGACACATAACGAAAACTAAGGCCAGACTGTTAAAAAGAACTCCACTTGTAATTTTTTTCACGATTGTAATTTAAGCAATTTAAAATAAAATGGGTAGATCAACATTGCTTTGAAAGAAACAAAAGGGCTTAATTCTTGCCTTTTCAAAGTCCGGCTTGAATATAAGCTAAATATCACGTGAAATCGGTCGCAGTCGCACAGTTATTGCAATTTATTTTTAAGAATCCTGAAGAATACCGCAAAAAACGTAGTACTAGACGAAAATCAGTGTTAAATGACCGTAGCAAGCGACGCATTATTAACAAAGCGAGCAATTCAACCGCCTCATGCTCCCAACTTGATGCACTCAGCGCAAAAAATGTGTCCACTATGACGGTCTGGAGAGTCTTAAATAAATCTGATCACATTGTGAGAGGTGTACTTAAAAAAAATTCCTCATTTGACAGCCCGCCACAAAGCAGCTCGGATCGAATTTGCACTAAAAAACTTGTCAACAAACTGTGCCTCGGTAATTTATGTTTGCTCCCCTATTTAAATTAAAACCGGGAAGCTCCCTATATTTTCATGCAAGACAGTGACGGAATTCACACTAGTCGGGTCACAAAAGCTTTTTTACAAGAGTGTTCGGTCGAATTATTGAAATGGCCACCATGCTCACTAGACTTAAATCAAATTGAAAATATTTGGGGAATCCTCGCAAGACGTGTCTACAAGGAAAACACAAGCTACGACAGTGCTAGCCACCCTAAAAGTGCGATTTTAAGAGAATAGAACCTCCTTGAACCGCAGTTACGAGGGCCGTCCCAGAAACGGCCGACTTAGCACAGTAGTGTTGGAAAATGTTCACAGTTTTTTTTGGTCGATTTTAATAGAGAACGCTAGTTATTGATTTGCAAACATAAACAAAATTGGTCATCGTTGTGTGATACAATACTTTCATATAAAAGGTCTTAGTCCAACCAATATTAAAAAGGAGCTGGATTCTACCCTACGTAATTCTGCTCCCTTGTTTACAACAATAAAATATTGGGTGGCTGAGTTTAAGCGAGGTCGTTTGAGCTGCGAAGATGAACATTGTAATGGGCGTCCAAATGAGGTGACCACTTCAGAAATGGTGACCAAAATTAAAAAATGTGTATTGAGTGACCGGCAATTGAAAGTTCGTTAGTTATCTGAATGTGTAGGCATTTCAAAAAGTGCTGTACATCGCATATTGACCGAAAAATTGGACATTAAAAAGTTATGCACAAGATGGGTGCCGCGTTTGCTGTTCCATCATGACAATGCGCCGGTTCACACCTCAGCCGTTGCAATGGCTAAAATTAATGAATTAAAATTTGAATTGCAACCTCACGCCCCTTATTCGCCAGACTTAGCACCCTCTGATTATTTCGTATTTCCAAACTTGAAAAAAATGGCTTGGTGGAAAAAGATTTGGCAACAATGAAGAGGTGGAGTCCGAGGCTAATGCCTATTTTGAAGAGCTTCACAGTTCTTATTATAAAAAAGGTATCGAAGCTATTGAACATCGCTGGGAAAAGTGTATCGACCTAAGAGGATCCTACGTTGAAAAATAAAAAAAAACAAGTAAGGGAGCAGCAGTTGAGTGCCCCGACTACAAAATACCCTGTTCCCTTGATTTCGAGTGTTTTTTCTTTACATACACACACACTCACACATACACACACTCCAACATACACACAAACGCATGGCATGCGGCCGCGCGCGATATCTGACAATGCAAGACCCCCCCTCTCTCTCACAAGCAAAATTGATTCGTATATAACTTCGGTGTTTATTGTCCGATCTTTGTGATCTTTTCAGAATAGATACATATTGGGCATTACTTGATATATGTAAAGTTTGGAAGGTCTATCTAAAAAATTGTGGCTCTGACAGTTTTCTGCGCTTAAAGGGGGGAGGAATTTTCCAAATCTGAAACAAACTCATTTTGAATCGGGTATACACCTATCTACATGCAAAAATTTGTGGCTCTAGCTCTTATAGTCTCTGAGAAACACGCGTTCATACAGCCAGACGGACGGACAGACGGACGGACAGACGGACAGGGCTAAGTCGACTCGGCTGTTGATGCTGATCAAGAATATATATACTTTATAGGGTCGCAAATGCTTCCTTCTACCTGTTACACACTTTTGCACAACTTCATGATCCCCCTTTTCCCATTTTCAATGTATTTTAAGTACGAGCAGGCTTGATATCGATCCGAATCGGGATTGCCTTCCGTCAATTTATAATGGCAATTTGACGATGCAGAAAGCATCGCAGCTGTGGTAGAGTTGGCTGAGCGGCGCTGTCAGTGAGTGCATCATTCGAGGTCCCAAGTTCGAGTCCCAGTCAGGGTAAGTCAGGGTAAAAAAATTAATTTAAAAAAAAAATTTAAATTTATGATAACAAAAGGAGAGAGGTGTGGCGTGGGTGGTGTTTTGGCCCCCCCACCGGACTCCCCTCCCTTATTTTTTAAGTATTTCGAAATTGATCTCGGAAAGGATCAATTTAAGCCCGGCAAGGCAAAAACTGGGATCAAAGTGTTAATCCCGGACGGGTTTAATTTACGCCATTTCGAGAACAACCCATTATTAATCGCGTTTTGGATAGAGTTTTTTGGTTCAGTGTACCCACATGAGAAAAACTATGCTTGGGCGATTTTGCTTTTGAAAATCTCGAAATGGCTAATGAATTATTGTTAGATTGTTAATCAGTTAATTTTAATTGTTTCCCTATGAAAATATTATAAAACATAGTGCTTTTAAGTACTTTTAGTTTTTTGGTCTCGGTGGACCTTTCTGTGGAAATGCCCATTTGAACTTCGATTCTCAGACAAAGCTGATGTTTGTCTGTTTGTTCAACCGGACGGACATGGCTAAATCGAGTCGGCTGTTGATGCTGATCATGAATATATATATACTTTATAGGATCGGAATTGATTCCTACTCCCTGTTACATGCTTTTGCACAACTTTGTGATCTCCTTTTCCCATTTTAAATGGGTTGCACGCACTCACAACGTTTCTAGAAATGCGCAACTTTCTGCTCCGATAGTACGCATAGTGGGTCTCAACAAACGATGGTTGGCTAAATTTACAACTATAGATAGTATCGACAGTGCTATCGAAGGTTTTTAAAACACAACACGAAACCTTCGGGGTCTCAGAGCTTCAAGGGTATTCATTTTATCTTATTTGAAAATATAGCTAGAAGATTCTGGTCCAAAAGTAATGGTCCGTCTCTTGCAAATAAAATATTAAAATTCTTACCTTGTGATTTATTTCGATGTTTAAGTAGAATTGGCAAAGTCTTTTCCATGTTTCATTATTTATGTTTGAAATAAATTATGATTAAAGTAATTTTGCAAAATTTGTATAATGGTGCTTGCCCATTGAGGTTTAGTGGCTGTTTTGCCTTTCGTTATTAAAACATATCAAAAATGTTTTTCAGAAAAATAATATTATTTCCATTTTAAAAATTGCCTTAAAGTTCAGAAGAGATTTGTATGACACCGATAATTGGTATTAAGAAAGAATTTCTTAACACCTTCGAAATCGATTATATCTGCCCTTGATTCGAAAACCCCAAATCAAAGTGAAACCATTTTTCCCAATTTCTTCCGCCTTGTAAGGCGTTCCGATATCCTCTCCAAGTACACACAACTGAAAAAAAACGATTGCGCAAGTGTGGAAGTGCAGGTTTTTTAACAAGCGCTTTTCTTTTCGTTTTCATTTTCAGTTTGGCCTACTGGCCCACCTCTCTCTCTCTCCATTTCTTTCTTTGAGTCCATCTTTCTCTTGGGCAGCTATCGCAGCATCTGGATTAACTGGTTTATAATAAAAGAGGAGGAATTATGCAATAACTTTTGAATTTTCCTTCCATATTTCAGCCCAGATGGAAATGTGTGTTTCAGTGTGATCCCGTGAGTGTTTGTGTGTCTCACTATTATTTTGAGTCTTAATTGCTAATTGCCCGTTTGCGTCAGTCGCTGCAATTCGGCCGGTGCATTCAAATTTTCCTGATTAAATGCTTTAATGGCAATGCGACGTGATTGTAATTGCGGCTTGGCTGCGTTTCAATTCGCTGTTCAGGATGAGGGGTAGGGCGAAGGGGAAGGTGTTATCTGTGTGTGTGTCTTTTTCAGTTTCATTGCATTATGTAATTGGCCTAGAAATTCAAACGAAATCGGGTCTCAGACAATGTCATTAACAGACCCGACGACGCAACGGCTCCCGGGCAACGAGCCAATAAGTTGGCCCACCCCGTTAAGCGGTTTCACTTGGGGATTTGGTTTTTATTTGATTAGATACTTTCGGGAACGTGTTTGGATTTAAGCGTATGGTTGGGCTATAACTTTGACAATTACATACATATACATCTAGATGGACAATTGAAGTGAAAGTATGTGCATTTTTATGGACTTTATATGGGGAACTGTTTTGAGTACATCTAATAACCAAAGCAGATGTTCATCCTTTTGGAATAAATAAATATTAAAACTAGGGATGCTTAATGGTTCTGAACCGAACCAGACATCATTTCTGTTCGGTTTATTTCTCCGATGAAAACATACCTGGGATAGTAATTTAAACAACCACCAAGACACAACATTTCGTAGACTTTGATTCCTAAACATGTAGATGTCAGCATTCCCAAAGCTTTTTTTTGTTGGATAACAAACAATAGTGAAAACTTTTAAATTGTATTATAATTTCAAATGTGATCCTTAAAGATATGAAAAAATTACTCATACGACACATTCGCCAAATCAATGTTTTTCAGTGAAATTTTTAGTATTTTTAAAATGTTGTCATCTTTTACAGTTCAAAACAGAACAATTTTTTAATCAAATCAACGCAGACTATTCATAAATGAAGCAAATATATTATAATAAGCAACACTGCGAATGAGTGATGCAAAAAAATCTTTATGCCTCCACGTGCCACTTAAAACTCATTTTGTTCTTTTGTTTTGTTTATGATTATAACACAGCAAACAGCCATTTTCATACTTCGTTTTACGGGGAAAAGTCACTACATATTTTTTTTTTTAGTATGATAGACGCTAAAAAAATCTGTATGAAATTCCTTTTTCATATGCTTCAAAGGCAAAAAGTCACTTTAACATGAATCCCTACATGTTCTGGGTTGTGCTTTTGGCATGCGTAAACACAACAACAATTCTTGTTCTTTCTTCAACAAAAACACATACTAAAATACGTTCTGAATTAAGCATTCTTTGAGGGCTTCATGCCTTATCATAAGCAAATGGAGCTTTTCACTTCTTGGGAACTACTTCTTCGGTGAAGAAAGAAGTATGAAAGATGTGCCTATTTCATAGTGCCAGTTCCGACTGGGTAGTCTTTCATTCCAAGATTATTTTTAAGACTCATCTTTTCCATTAAAAACAAACAAATTTTTCTAACACTACTTTTCGGACCTTACTTTTATATGGGAGCAATATGCTATAGTCCAACGATTTTGACAAAACTTTCTAGAATTGTGTAAAAGTATATAAAATAAGTATATGCCCACGTAAGGGACCTTTCCATTGAAAACAGAAAAGTTTTTCTCACTGGAACTAGTTTTTCACTGATCGTTCCCTTGGGAGCGATATGCTATAGTCATCCGACTTTGACAAAAACTTGTAGAATTATGTGAAAGCAATCCAAATAAATAAATGGTCATTTTTAGGATATTTCCATTCAAAACAAAAAAGGTTTTTCTTACTAAAACGACTTTTCAGACTATATTTTTCTATGACAGCTATACTTTATAGTATAGTAATCTAAGAAATACGAAGTATGGAGGCGTTTCTATTGAAAACAAAACAATGTGCAGCGTATTTTTACCAAAAGGCCTCGTGCAAAGTTAGGTGAGGATGGCCTTAAAACTAACTGAGGAGATAGCATAGAAACAGACGGACGGAAATTAAACTAAGCCCCTTAGAGGCCAATGAGCTTAGATTTAGCCAAATCATCTCAAAAAGAGATAGTATTATTTTTAAGAAATACGCCAGTATGTATTGGTGGCGCAATAATTAGCATTATATAGCTATTACTAATTTCTATCCTTTTTGCCTCTTTTACTAATGCCACAAAACTAAAAAATTAATGTAATGTTTTTGTCCACTTTTCTTTTTTCATTACATAAACAATATAGAAATACACTATCTTCAATAAGTCTTCTGTAATTTTAAATGTTAATTTGAAAAAATAACTGAATCATTTAGCCATAAATGTATAAGAGAGCCCATGAAGGGACAACGTACAAATAATTATTAAAAAACCATTGTTTATTAGGGTATAAATAATTTTAAAAATTTATGTTAATAAACAATTTCAAAAAAAAAAAAAATTTCGAGGTTCGATGAATAATGCTGTCTACTAAATATGTTTAAAAGGTACGAACTATCGATCTATGAAAGGCAGACTTAAATTTTTTTTTTTAAATTGCGTAGTAGGCAGGTTGCGTGGCCAAAATAAACTTGATCTTTCTGCAAATATAAGAAGTTAACGTTGGAACTGCGCAGCGTTCAATGCATTGAAAATGCTTGTTCCAATTTCTAGAAGATTCGAATTTCCAAAAGTTATAACTTGTGAACTTTTACTCTAAAGGGTCTTAAAAATTTTCAGACTTAAGAAAAATCCAGGCTGTGTTCTTTAACTTCGGACGTTAAGGAAGTCCACAAGGCTTAGATAGTTCTAGAGTTTTTAAGCTTATTAATTCTGAATCGTGTAGTAATTCTAAGAACGAATCAACCTTCAAATTCAAATTTTATTTAAAACACTTTAGTTAATTTGTGGTTTTCAATTTTGCAGTGCAACGAAAACCAAAACGAAAAGCAAAAAAAAAGGGCTGGTCGTAAATTGAAATTTTAAATAGTTTTCCTCTCCGAATTGTTTATTTCTGATGCAAATGAAAATTAATGCGACTTTGTTCTGAGAATTTTAAATCATTTAAATTACCTTGTCAATTAGCACGAATTTTAGACTAAAGAGAAAGAGAGGGAGAGAGAAAGCAATGTCTGATGTTGATCAACTAGAGACCAAAGCCAGTTTATGGCAGTTTGTCTCATTATATGGCGATCCAGATTAAGATTTTGATTTAGATGTTTTTTTTTATTTTTAGGGGAAAAGATGGCGGCGGTGGCGGCTGCGACGACATAATTCGGTTAGGTTCCCATTGTCTAGCACAACAAAGGCGGCTAAATGGACAACAAAACACAGAAATTTTGTTTGATATAGGGAAATGGGTCTGTGCTCAATTGAGCGAAATGCAAAAAGTACAAAACGAAAAAAAATGGATGTACAATGTACAAACACATAGAAAGATTTGAGTGCTGGTGCTGCGTGCGTGTCACTTACCCAATAGAATCTCCACAGTGGCCTCACTCATGTAATCATGACAATCAAACGTGCGTCCATCCTCTGCACGCAGCTTCCGTACCACATTAAGCGAATTCTCGTTGAACAATTCAATGAAACTCTTTAAGACATTCAAATGGAATGTGGGTGCGATTAGTTTGCGATGCGAGCGCCATTTTTGACCTGCGAATCAGAATTGGGAAGAGGTGGAGTTAAGTAAAGGGAGGGAGGTACAAATTTGGCACTTTTACCTGTACTGATCAGTAGACCATCGCCTAACCAAGGCTTAAAGAACTTATATTCAGAGGCCTTGTCTATATAGACATGACTGCTAAGCAACAGTTCCACATCACGCGGATCATAGATAAATACAACTAGTTTGGGACCAATCCACATTTTGGCTATATGCTCAAAGGGCGCGCTCTTGCGTATGACTGTTTTGAAAACAGCTGTAAAGTGAAGGGAAGTTTTGGGATTGGTTTTAGTCGAGAATAGTCGAGGAGCGGCAGCTGACATATAAACACCTACACGAAGCTGGTCCAATCACATCGAACAGATGTCCCACTATAGGCAGACCTCGCGGTCCCGGCAGCCTGCCGGCCAATCTATACAGATGGGCACGCGATAGACGCCAGTAGATGTACCACAGCACCAATGTGGGCAGCAGCAGTATATAAAATACGCTGCTGGGAGAACCCATAGACGCCTCTTTCTTTAGCACCTCCATTCGAAAAATATACACAGTAAAAAAAATGTCACACACACTTGGCTCACAGTCCCTCGCTCACACACGGCACGCGCGCTTTTAGTGGGTGAATTCCATGCGGGAGGATCTCGACGGATGTTGGTCGCTGTTCGTACAGCGCTCGACTGAACGTTGCGCCCGCCAAGCAATGTTACACAGAACAACAATAATAATAATATAAAAGATAATCCACCCACACAAACAGACACGCGCGGAGAGTGCAGAAAAAAATAGTAATACTAATAAATGAAATGGACAGTGGACAGACAAAAATGATGGAATCAACGTCGCACGTTTCGCGCTGTGGACTAGTCGGACGCCAATACAGCGAACGACTTTTATAGCCAACAAGATGGACAGTAGTTCCTCCTCGGGCGGAAGAAAAAGCGAGAGGGAGACAGGAGGTAACCGTCACCCTACTCAGTTTTGAATTAAGCGCCCGCCAAAGCTTACCGAGCTTAAAAGTTTTGGTGGTTAACTCGAACATGAAACGACGAGCTTGTTAACAGAGGACTTGCTTTTATGTAAAAGTTTTCGAGTGCTGGGCAAAAGCTTTAAGGCCTCCTCTACATGATGCAAGATTATATATAACAGATCTAGTATAATCCAGATGAAATTTGTAGCGATTTTTGTTTAACTAGATTAGTTCAAAAAGAAAACAATAAAAACTTTATTTGTGTTTTAGTTTAAATACACTTGCACATAATATTGGCCCGTAAGCATACTTTTTTTAAATTTCAAAACGCCAGGAAGAAATGGGTTCTCCATTAAAAGTTTAGCACCGATCGGATATTGTTTGATGGGCGAACAATTAACCTAAAGTTTCATATAGTGAATGTATGGAGAAAATGGGGGGTAAAAGGGAAATTTGGCTCATGGAATTTCGTACCCCGGGGTTTTCTGCTATATCTAGTCAGTAATTTTAAAAAGAAAAGTGGCAAATTCAAGGACAAAATGACTGATAACGTGAAGTTACACACAGAGAAAACAAAATTAGCTACACGTCGCGTGTAGAAACGGCAACCCTAAACGAAACGTAGTTCTCCAATCTGAATTTCACACTACATACTACATGTAGAAATGAAAAAGTAAACAAGGCATGTAGAGAAGTTAAGTGCTGCGTGGATAAAGGCAAATGGTACATGACATGAGAAAATCAGCTTATTTTCAAATAACTGCTACATTTTTTATTCAGCAGTCTAAATACCACACGAAAACTTTGGGGTTCTACATTTACGTTTGGAAGTTCTTAAGTAAAATTGTACCTCAAAACCAGTACAAAATAGTTGTATTTTTTATTTAAAAAACTGTAGGCATGTAGGTTTGCTTAATAAACGGATAAGGATTTCAAATGCTGAATGCAGCGTATAGAAAATCTCCACCAAACCTGCTTTTAATCCTATTCACTCATTGTTACTTGTCGCTTTCCTTTATTACTGTGATTTGCTGCAATACCGTGCAAGTACTTGATAGTCGTATGGATTAAGATGCCGGCATTTTCATTTAAGTTCGCAAGACAAGGTAAGTGGGTGCCCCTCCTCCCCTCCCTACAAACCTTTCCCACAATCCCTTATGTAAATATTGTAGTGTAAATAGTTGAAAATTGATTTTTTTTTGTTTGGCATGTAGAATTGAGTATAGTAAATGCAGCATTCAGAAAAGCAACATAAATGTAATAGGTGGAAAATGTATTTCAAACGTGAAGAAAACCTAAATTTTCATGTAGGTTTTACATATTTTATTTTCTCTGTGCTGTATGTTTTATGATTTTTATATCACGAATATGGGGATCATGAAGTTGTGCAAAAGTATGTAACAGGTAGAAGGATGCATTTGCGACCCTATAAAGAATATATATTCTTGATCAGAATCATTAGCCGAGTCGATTTAGCCATGTCCTTCTGTCCGTCCGTCTGTCCTTCTGTCCGTATAAACGCGTCGATCTCAGGGACTATAAGAGATAGAGCCACAAATTCTTGCATGTAGTTAGGTGTATACCAGATTAAAATCGAGTTTGTTTCAGATTTGGAAAATTCCTCCACCTTTCCCCTTTAAGCGCAAAAAAGTGTCAGAGCCACAATTTTTAAGTTAGACCCCTCATGTAAGGCCCAATATCTATCTATTCTGAAAAGATATCTAAGATCGGACAAAAAACACCGAAGTTATATTTATACGAATCAATTTTGCTTGTGGGAGAGAGGGGGGTCTTGCATTGTCAGTTATCGCGCGAGGCCGCATGCCATGCGTTTGTGTGTATGTTGGAGTGTGTGTGTGTGTGTATGTAAAGGAAAACACACGAAATCAAGGGAACATGGTTTTTTGTAGTCGGGGCACTCGACTATAGCTCCCTTACTTGTTTATTAATTTGTTGTACACTCAATGCTTTTGATGGTCTTTTTGTTGTATTTATTTTGGATGACATTCAGGCGCTGGTATGGACAAGATTTAGTTGATAACTTAAACTAGTTGCTAAACTGGATTATGTATATGACATTTGGATTGCAATTTCATACAAAATATGTAAGTACATTTAGTTGTTTATGTCAGTACGCATGGGCAATATTATTGCCTAGACATTAAACTATTTATGTGTGTATGCGTCTACGAGTATGTATATATGTGTACGTATAGCTAGTTTACGATTAACTTATGGAAGTCAGGCAGCAATAATTTAAGGGGTTAGGTGGGTTTTAAAGGCTCAAAATAGGTACATTTTTACGAATTTTTTTTTATTTAACCAACAAAATATTTCATTCCATCAATTTACCATATAAAAGGCATATATTTTATAAGTAAATTGTGAAATTTTCATTGAAAAATATTAAAAATTAAGGCGTGGACATGTCGTCTCCAGTGACCCCGAAAAAAAAGGACCCTCGGCGTAGTCAGAATAACTCGTGACAGATTCATCAGAAATGCAAAAACCAAAAATTTTCTGTTAGTAGATGCTTAAAGCTCGTGCTTCGACGAAGGAAAAAAAAACTGCATTTTTGGCGGCGTTGAGAACAAAAAACCCTCTTTTTGAGTAAAATTTGCACACTTCATGGCCTTGAAAAATCATTAAAAATAGAAGAAAAAAATCCTTCGTTCAAGCACGAGATAATGTTATTTTAAAGAAGTGTGCAAAATTTGAAAGAAATAGGTTCATAAGTTTCCGAGAAATCGTGACTACCGATTTCAAAAACGTAGTTGTGAGAAAACGTGATTAAAGATTTACATTCACGGTGACATAGCCTGATGGGTAGATCATCCGAAGGCTATATCTCTTAGAATATTACTCAGATCGTTTTAAAACTTTGAGAGAATATTCTAAGCATATTGAATTATAAGATTAGCAAAAAAAAAAAAAATTGATTTTTTGATATTTTGAAACCCACCTAACCCCTTAACAAAAAACCAGAAAAAAGTCGGTGAAGCCCGACTATAACATACTCTGTACCAGTGAAGTGCTGCCCATCACTGTTGCGACCGGTGCTGCCCATAATTGTTTGTTTTCCTTATAACTTGACAACCGTTCATCCGATCTTTACCATTCCTTTGGCGGATCGATAAATAATCCTGTTTACTAAATATGTCTTGAAGGAACCAACCTTCTATCTATAGAACTGTGGGTATATGACGTGTTTTCTAATTTGCTGGGGCGGGAGGGGCGTGGCAAAAATTAAAAATAAACTTGATCAGCTTGCAAGTATAAGAAGCATATGTCCCATACATGTCAAACCTATATCTCCCACGAGATCTGTTTGTTTATATGGACACACGGAAAGATGGACAGACGGACAGTCAGACAGACGGACGGACGGACAGACGGACATGGCTAGATCGACTCGGCTGTTGATGCTGATCAAGAATATACTTTATAGTGTCGGAGATGCTTCCTTCGGCCTGTTACATACTTTTGCACAAATTTATTATACTCTGTTTACCTCTGGTACAGAGTATAAACATTAATTATGATATTTATTTGATATTTATAGACATTTTTAGACCGACGACTCATAGATGACAATTTGCAGAACTTTCGGCTTATTATTTTGAGCCTCTTTCACCTCCTTGAGTATGGCATTGGTGATCGCCTCCAAGGCGGCAATATCCGGACTATGCTGGTTCTTTTTATTACTATTCCACTTGGGCATGGATACCTGCATAAACGAAAAAAGTAGGATTAATGCTATTCTTCAGTTAAAGTACCCGACTTACGGTCAAGACTTTTTGTAAAGCTATGTAGTCCAGACCAGTTCCTGCTGTCTCGCCCAGACGCCTTAATGTCTCGGCCATGGGACCAGAAAGTTCCTTATGTTTAGAAAAAAGAAACATCGTATCTTAAGCAACAGCAACGTCTTGAGACGGTGTGACTCGACTTACCTGCAATTTGGCCCAACTGGTGGCATATTGACGACGCACTAGCTCTATAATAGTCGAGGTCAGGGCCAGACCAATTAATATATACAAGGTACAGAGCAGCATATAGTTGGGTTTTTCTTTTGAGAAGATAGAATAGCATTACATTTTTAGAACACATCTTTGTATACTCACTGGGCACAAGATCACCAAATCCTATGGTCGTCATTGTTATAAAACAAAAATAGAAACCATCAAAAAAGGTCCAATCATCTTCCCAGAGTAACAGCAAACCCGCTCCAGCAGCCAAATAGACACCCAGAAAACCAACAGCCAAAATGGCATAGAACCAGGTCTTACCCATAAAATTGGTAAACTTGGGCTTGGCTATGGGCAATGAAATGAAATGGCATATATTTGGGAAGATCTATGGTCTAATATCCACTCACTAGGCATATGCTTGCCAAACATGGAGACAGCGGTGGCAAAAAGTCTACCCCAATCGGCAATCACGGTCAATGTGAAGGGTATCCCAATGAGGGCAAAGCAAATGCAAAAAACACGACCACCGATGGTAACGGGCACAATGTTGCCATAACCTGAAAATAATAGAACCATTTATTAATTAAACGAATTTTATTAAATCAAATTATTGAATAGCTTAGTATATAAAAGAGTGCGTCCTCACTGATTCATTGGCTAATAATGATTTATAGGCCATCTACGCACAGACAACGGTAAGATTTAGAAAGCTGGTTTTGTATGATTCCATCCCTCAAGGGAATGAAATGCTGGGATTTCCGCACCAGGGTGTAAAAACTCCCGGAAAATTTTGTATGAACTAATAATTTATCATTCGATTGACTTAAACCCAGAAAATCAAATCGAAACCAGAACAGGAAATGTACAGCGATAGGAACCGATTAAATCTCAGAATCTTAAACCGGTATCCGAGAGCCTATATATCAGGAACCGAAAAGGCCGAAAGGAACCTAAAAACTGTACCAGTACAGTTTACAAGCAGACATTACAGATAGTTCAGTATGTTTACAAAACGGTTTTAGAGCTATAAGCTAGGTTGTCCGGAGCTGAACACAATTACAAAATAAATGGCTGTTAGCCGGCTCGAGGTCTGTTCCAGCTACCCAAAAAGCGTTGAGCGAATCTTATCCAACATTAAGTTTATTGTAACTCCGTCAAGAATCGAATGGACTCAACAACAATGCACTTGCCGGTATACCAAAATAAAAATCCAGTAACCGAATATCAAAAAAAATTAAAACCAAAACATAGACTTTTACCAAAATATAAGTTTCGGTAGTTAACAGGACTGGGTCTGATTCCCTGCTTAAAACTGGTGATGTGATGTGATTTCCGCTGCCGAGTTTGAAAATCTATACAAATATATGAAAGTGAAAGTAGGTTTGTATGCCTGTATGTTTGTCCCTTATGGGCGTCTAAACCGCTGAATTTTTCACAGTTAGTTCATGTCGATCAGGAAAGTGTCATAAGCTATGTCTCATGTCTGTGAAATGGTCCAAAAACCGCGAAATTTCAAAAACTATACCGTTCATCCGATTGCCTTAAAACTTTGGGCAAGGCTTGCCCGAGAAGGTTACTAAGGTTTAAACATTCGTGAAATTTGCAAAGTAACGTTATGAGTATTTATGAAAGCGCTTAGTGCTTATATTACAATGCCGGCGTTGGCAAATGCAAAATGTAGATAACACTGTCCAAAATATTGCGAAATTTGCAAAGTTTTGATTTGAGCCTGGATTATTGTGAAAACTTGATAGACGGCAATTGTAGACGGGTAAATAGAAAGTATTAACCAAACAGTCAAAAAGTCACGGAATTTGCAAAATATTCATATACGATCGAACGGTCAAAAATGTTTATACCGAAATGCAGCCTGCACTAGATTAAATATAATCGTTCTCTTAAGAATTATAAGAAC